>CP139504.1:52351272-52993464 GCA_021014915.2 Artemisia tridentata subsp. tridentata
AGGCGTTGACGGATTGTGAAATAAACATTTTCGTTAATATATATTTCTAAGTGTGTATATATATATTTTGACGAAAGACGGGCATGACCCGTGTATATGTTTTAGTTGGTCGCGGTGGCTAAGAAGCCGAAATGTTTATATTGTAAAAATTAAATTGTTAAATTTTATAATGTTTGTATAAGTGTTTTAAATCAATAGTTACAACTTGATATATGTTTATAAAAGGGGTTTTTGTATGACGAATTTATATGTCGTGACAAGATAAAATTTTATAACATAATTATCAATTATATTGCTAGATTTGTGATCGAGTGGAGTGAGACGAGTCGGGATAATGTCGGACCTCGACCCAGTGGACAAAAGATATCTGATAAAAGTTTGGGCTGTTGGGCCCAAGGATTTCTCATGATAAAACCGGTGTGGGCTGTGGCCCAGTGTGAAACAAGCAGGCACACTCTTAATTCAATGGGCTTCGGCCCAGATTTACACAATCACAAAGTTACTCAAAGAATGATACGCTAACACAGACCTGGAGTGGAACAATACAACCATTTTGACATAAGTTTGTGTTTTAGTTCGACCATGGCATCACAAACGTAGACTCGTGAGTTTTCAACCTTGGTTTGGCACTGCCAAAATACTTACTAACTCGACATCCATGTTTAGACCAAGTTTTTGTTTGCCGTTTCTCGACTCGACAAGGAACTTGACTCAATGCTTTTAACATACGTTTCTGAGGTGTAAAAAGACTCGCGAGTTAGGCAAGACCCTCCACTCGACTCGTTCTATTTCGGCTTACACAAAATGACTCGAGTACAACAAGGCTACGACATCAAGAAAGAACTTGTTACGCATAGTCTAAAAATCAAAACATGAGACAACCAAAATGTGAGCCGAGACCATTTAAGTTTTTCCTTATATCGACTTGTGCTAAAGTTTTGCTACCACACCAAGTTTTTAACGCAACTACCATATCAATAATACGTTTTGACATAAACTAAAAATCAAGGACTTAGGCTATTTCGAACACGCAACGCCACAAGACCAAGAAGAGCACCCGAAATGACATAGATTTATGTACGAACACAAAATCAAAAGGCTAAAACAACAATCGACACTTCCAATCCGAGCCAAATTAAATCTGTTTTCGACTTGATTCAAAATCTTGCCACACAACAATTTAACACCACGTTTTATCATCAAAGCTACATAACGATTATCAAGAACAAGATTTAACTGAATTCACCGCAAAGGATTCTAACAAGTTTTGATTCATAACAAAGAAGAACCTGACTATCGAGGTTGTCACTAACTCAATAACAACAACTCAGTAACATCAACAAGGAGAAAAACTTAAACCGCATACAAATTTAATTGTTCAACACTCGATTTTTAACAACAAAACTAAATAACATATCGGTAAAATCATAGATTCGAAGGAAACAAAACAAGAAAGATTAGTATCCTTACAACAGGTGGATCGATTACAAGAAGCCGAACGATAGGTAACCCAAGTGAGACCAAAAGAACCCGATTCCAAATAAGTAATTCCACACACCCCTTTGCTCTTGAACACGCTCTTCTCCTAGAACCGATTATAACCTTACTGTTTTTATTTGGTAGTTAGCTTTGAGTGTGTGTGGACTTGTGGTGGATCGGCTGAGTTATAAAAGATAACCAAGGAAGGTTTGATTCCTTCTCTCTTCACCTACAGACGCTCCATGGCCAAGAAGGGAAACCCTAGTCCTTGCCTTGTACGTTCTTGGCTCCAAGTGTGGACTCTTGGTCTCAAAAATCGGTGTGGTAGTTGTTCTTCTTTTGGACTCAAGGAAAAGAGATAAAAGGAGTTTGGCCACATCCTCTTGTCGTCTTCGATCTGGGAAAAAGGAGACAAAGGAGTAGCGATCTCCATGGGAGCAGTGTTTTCAGAAATGCAGGAAGAGAGAGAGGCGTGGGTTTGATGGTGGGGATAAGAATGAATCTTATCTCTTTTTTTTTTGTATTATAATTTAATGTAAGAGTAAGTGTAAAAGAAAAGAAAATGTGAGTGTTAGTAATATAAGGAAAAGTGGGTGTTGTATATTTAAATAAAATGTGAGTGGTTGAATATTGTATAGATGGTAAGGTTTATTTTGAGGGGTGTATTAAATGTTTCTCGTGTCCTGTTGAATCCCGGCGTGATTTGAGATTTTCGAGTCGTTGCGAATAATAAAAGAAATTCAAATACAAATCAGGAGTCGTTTTATCGGACTGACGTAGAATAGACTTTATTGACTCTGAGATGAATTTATAAAGGTGAACATTTACTAATGTGGTGTCGGTACGCGTGTGGTGTCATTTTTCAAGAAAACGAGATACCCTCTCGTTTTGTTACGTTGTTGATTGAAAATGTCAGAAAGTGAGAATTTCACCTTTTCTGCTAAAATTAAATTGTTTTGGTGAGTTACTGTACGCTACAGTGTGCGGGTTTGTTTCCCATAATCGTTATGTAAACACATACATGTTTAATCTAACAGTTAAGTAATAATAAATATACATTTATTATTAAAATATAGGTGGAAATTTACCGTTTGTCACATTTTGTGGGTTTGGGTTTAGTCTTTGAGGAAGCTGGTTTTTGTTCCTTCTTGGATTGAGAAGGTTTCTCAGAAGATGCAATCTTCTCTCCCAGCTTCCTGACCATTTCAGCCAACTGATCAAATTTTGAATCAGGGCTTTGGGTTGTTACTTCAGAAGGGACTGAAGTTGATGAGTCATCAGTATTTACTGAGACATCAAGGGTTGGTCTCTTCAGGATGGTCGTTCCCTTTCCTGATCTCTCCTTTGGGGAGTGTGGTGAGAAGACCATTGGTGGGAGGCCTAAGTTAGGTGCAGCACCCTGAAGAGTATTCAGTGGAGGAAGTGGTGGGTATGATTCTGATTCAAACTCATTCACAGACTCAGTATTGAGTTGTTCAGTGAGTTCTAGCTTACTGAGTTGTTCAGTAAGTCTTAGCATATTTTTCAAGGCCTGACTTTCAGGAAGCAAGATCTTTCCAGTCTCAAAGTTTGGTAACTTACTGACTGGGTTGCCCCTGACAATCCAGTCATTAGACTTGGGAAGTATTTCTTGCTCAAAAGATATGCCAGCTGGAACAAAGTTTTGTTCATTGTGACACACATTTGGATCAACCATAAGAGGGTCAATTCTAATGGTTTTCTGAGAGATTAATCCCACAGTGTCAAAAACTTTGGGGTTCTTCTTGGTCCAGCTTTGGATAACAGCCGTTTCTTTGTTAAGTTCATATTGGAGGGCTTGGTTTTGTTTCAAAATCTCAATGTTCTGAATTTGTAGAGTTATTGTTTCAAGTTTGGCTTGCTTTAGTACAAGCAGTTCATCTCTACATTTATTCAATTCTGACACAATATTGTTATATTTTGAAAACAAGTTAAGCCTTTGTTCCTCAACAAACTTTAGATCAACACAAATATAATTCATGTAAGACTGCCAATCAGAATCATCATCCATAGAAAGTAAAGTATTTACCTTCTTCATGGTGATGTTGACCCACTCTCCATTCCTAGCATGGCTTTTTCCCACAACCACCTGATCCTCTTCAGAAAGTGCCATCAGTGCACTAACTCTTATTTCCTCATCTGAGGAAACCTCTTCTTCATCCCAGTCATATGCTTCAGCTACTAATACCTTGTTCTTTGTCTGAATAGGTTTAGATTTTTGAGCATCCTGAGACAATGTGGGGTTAGTTTCAAGAAATGCAAGTTTAGCTTTGATTTTCCTATATTTTGTTTCAAAATCCTTTTGACCCCTATTTTGAAATTGTTGGGTGGACTGAAACATTTTAGGTTGAAACTTGCTAGTTCCTGAGAATTTGTAAGAGGGTTCTGAGATAGTTTTAGAATAACAGTCCCCAGCAAAATGACCCTTTTTACCACATTTAAAGCATTCAGTGGTCTCATTTGCTTTTGGTTTTGTAAAGTTGGACTGATTTCTTTTGATGAAACGTCTTGAACTAGCAAGGAGTGCCCTTTCTTGGAATTCCAAGTTTAGGTCGTTCAGGTACTCCTCACCAGTCCTTTCATCAATTTCTTCTTCAGAATCCTCTTGAATATCCTACACAACACCATTAGAATAGAAAGCAGTTGATATGGGTGTGGAGGTTAAGGCCTTTTTGGACTCAAGAGCTTTTGAGCCAGGGTATCTCCTTGAGATCAAGTTGTCTTCATAGACAAACTTCCCATAAATTTCAGGGAGCTCAAGGGTCTGAATGTGGTTAGTATTCCTTAGGCCTTGTGAGAAGTTGAGCCACTTCTCAGGGAGACTGTTGACAAAGCCAACATTTGTCTCATGCTTAGACAGTACAACACCATCATTTGATAATTCATTTATCAAAGTTTTGTATCTGGTGTAGGTCTGTGAGAGACTTTCAGAGTCTTTTTCCCTGAAAGTATTATACTCAAGTATAAGGTCCATGACCCTATTTTCCTTGGTATCTGAGGGACCCTCAAAGCTGTTTACCAAGTCATCCCAAGTTTGCTTGGCTGTTAGACAGTTGATGACTGATTCCATTATATCGTCAGGAAGACATGATATAAGGATGTTTTTCAGGCATTGGTCTTGATTGACCACCCTCCTATCATCAATGGTCCATTGGGCCTCAGGCTTGTTTAGCCCTGCGGCTGTCTTAGGGACAAATGGGCCATCCCTGATACAGGTGATGTAGTAGGGTTCCATACCGGTAAGATAGAAAATCATACGCTTCTTCCATTTGCTAAATTTCCCAGCTTCAAGTCTGGGTGCAACAGCGGAGTAGCTGCCACCCATTTTGTCGACTAGCTGGGGTACATTGATATCAGCCATAGTAGGATCTTGGTTTTAAAAACCTAGAGCACTCTTGGTTAGTTTAAAAAGATTTTATAAACCAGAGGCTCTGATACCACTTGTTGGTCCCTTTACACGCTTAGAGTTAACTAGAAAGTTAATCTATTTATGTTTATGACTAATACAATGTTATGATTAATTCTAACAGTTATAAAACGTGAATATAAAAAAACTCAAGGTAATTTTCAACGTTTAAATTCTTATTAGAAATGAATCAAAGAATCTATACCCAAGTGTTTTGCGGAACAAACACTTGGGATTGAATAGACAAGGTATGGTGGTGTCTCCTATCTAAACTCAAGTTTTGCTTGAGTGGTAACAATGCGACCTCACTGAGCTATCTCAGGGATGCGTTACTCTTTGTAGGAGAGAAGTTGTTTTGCAAAAGTCTAAGCTTTAATTGTACAAAACACACACAACTTCTCTCCTTCTCAATCTATTTATACACAAGTAAATTGAGTAAAAGTAATTAAAATATTACAAGTTGTTGAGCAAGTTGTTGAGCAAGCGTGTCTGACAATTACAACAGTAATTGTCATTTCCAAGAACCAATAGAAATGGCCTATTAAGTCTTTAGGAGTGGTTGGTCTGACACTCCAAGACTTTAAGCAGTCTTAGGAAGGATTTCTTTCTGACAAGATAAGATTTGATCTTATCTTAAATCCTTCCTAGATATTTCTGCCTTTCTTCTCAGGCACTTAGTTCTTCAGGACACGCTTCTCAGTTATCACTCTTAATTACTTCATTGTTGTTGAGGAGACTGGGGTTCAGTGAGTTCTTGTCAAACACTCACTGAACCATCATCTTATTCTTTGGCTTAAGTGCTACTTCAGGGAGTACCGCCTTCCTGTGTAGTGAATCATTCTTTTTGAATTCGCCTTAAGCATCCTGAAGATGACTCACTGAGAGGCTGCTCTCTCAGTGACTTGAATTGTTCTCGGTTTAAGTTAACACTTAGTTAATTTGTGTCCAAATCATGTTTTAAGTATTCTTGGGTTTTTCATGACCCAACAATTACCCATAATAATTCTTTTGACCTTAGTGATCTCAGACTTCAATTTTGACAGTATGGCTTAAGAATTAACTCACATACTAATGCTAACGTTATTTCTTAGTAAGTATTACAAACAAATGGACAACTTGAATGCAAGGAGTAAAACTACAATAAACTACTGAACGGGCCTTATGTTATACTCTCGAATCTGATAGAATTTATAATATGAATGGTCACCTTATGTTGTACTCTCGAATTAAAAGTTGATAGCCACCAAATTCTTGAAATAACCACCAAACATTTTTAATTAAGTTAAGAGCCTGCAAAGTTATTACCAAATTTCAAAAAGTTAAAGTAAAGAAGTAGTTGTACCATTGCACTCTAGGAGAGAAAGTAAACCATGGAAAACTTACAACTCAAATTGAGGAGTATCAAACTGAGATCCTTCTGCTACATGCCTGCCATGATCGTATAAATACAAAATCGTTAGATCGCATTTGTATATCACTTAGACGATGACAGGAGTAAGCACAAGCCTACTTGGTTGCATGTGCAATTATATTGCTCATTGAATTTGCTTCTTCTTTGGCTACCTCCACCAAAGAATCCTGCAAAACAAAAAAAAACACCAACAATTCAATCAGTTGTGAGTTCAGGACAGACATACTCACATACCCACTATGTGATTCTTACCTATGCAGCAACTAAACGAGCCACACTCTTCTCGCTTGATTCCTGAAGTTCCCCAGCTATAAGTACCTGTTGGGAATTAAATATTCAAGAAGTTTAATATCGGGTTCTATTCAAAGAAATACTCTAAGTATGATTCTGCTGCTAGAGCATTTGGTTCCTGCTGCTAGTGTTTGATTCTGCTGCCATCGTTAAACATTCTGCTGCTAGGCTTAACATTCTACTGCCGAAGGATTCTGCTGCTAGCGTTAACATTGCTGCTGGTAAAATACTTTCTGCTGCTGAGTGGATAAGTATGAAAAGATATTATGTGTATTTAAGTCAACAATATACGGTAGATAATATCTTACCCCATGTGATCAGTCATAATGTTATATTCACAGAACAAGTTGTAAACATAGATACAAGTTGTGTCTTAATGACTGACACTCTCAAAGCAAGTGTTTGACTAGACTTAACAATATTGTAAAAGATCTTTCTTATGATATAAAAGAAAGATCTTAGACTAGTGATATGTGTGTGTCTAATAATATACATGCGAATAGATAAATGCATAAAAGATAACTCTCAAGAACATAGAAAAAATATCACAAGTCGTAGAAAAACATAAGATTCAAGGTCTTTGTAACCCTAGTGATATTGAAGATCACTCGTATTATCTTGAATAATATTGAATCGTTTGGTGATAATATTGCATGTTCTTTGTTCTATATACACAAGCATAACTGTTCCATTTCCATAACACAAATAACCGTTTAATTGTGATTGAGTAAATTCCACGTACTTGATCATATTAACTCAACTTATCACATTCACAAAGAACGAAGGTTCAACCACCTTATCAATGTATCGATAAACCTCATCAATTGGTATTAGAGCCACAGGTTGATATAGTTGATTTAGAAGAAGAAGAAGAAGAAGAAGAAGAAATGGACGTTGAATCTATTCAGACCAATGTTGCTGCTAAAATACCCATGCTCAAACAGAATGAGTTTGAGATGTGGAGGCTAAGGATAGAACAATATTTCCAAGTGCAAGACTATGCACTTTGGGAAATTATTGAAGATGGAGACTCCTTCAAGCCTACCACCACTACATCAACTGTTGACGGCAAGGTGCTGAAAACTCTGCAGATGAAGCCAAAATGTGCAGAAGAAAGAATACTGAGGAAAAATGACTTAAAGGCAAGAAGCATGCTGATGATGACCATTCCCAATGATCAACTTCTAAACTTCAGCAAGTTCAAAGATGCCAAGTCATTATTTGAAGCTATTATTGCTAGATATGGTGGAAATGAAGCCACCAAGAAAACCTACAAGACACTGCTCAAGCAGCAGTTTGAAAACTTCTCCTCTACATACAATGAATCTTTTGACCATATGTTTAATAGGCTTTAGAACATTTTGAGCCAACTTGCTATTCTTGGGGTTGAAATACCTCAAGAAGATTTGAACTCAAAATTTCCGAGAAGCCTACCAGAAGAGTGGGCTATGCATGTTGTTGTCTGGAAGAATAAGCCAGACCTTGATAAAATGGAACTGATTGATTTGTATAGCAACTTTAAGATTGTGGAGCAAGATTTGAAGAAGAATAGAGGTACTAGTTCTAATACTGGGAACATGGCTTTTATGTCAACTCCTAGTACCTCAAAATTAAGTGAAGAGGTGAAAGTTGTTGATGGTGTTGGTGCTGCTAGTTCATCAAGCAGTACCATAGGTATTTTAGATGAAAAGACTTGTTGTGCATTTCTTACAAGTCAAAATAATGGATCCATGCTCACCTATGAAGACCTCCAAGAGATCAATGATGATGATCTGGAGGAAATGGATCTAAAATGGAAAATTTCTCTTCTTAGCATGAGAGCGAAGAAGTTCTATCACAGGACGGCGAAGAAGCTCGTAATCAGCAACACTGATGCTGCTGGTTTTGATAAGTCAAGAATAGAGTGCTATAACTGCCACATGATGGGTCATTTCTCAAGAGAGTGTAGAAGACCAAGGCAGCAAGATAGCAAGAACAAAGGTTTTGGAAGCACATCCAAAACAAGGGAGGTTTCTGAGCCGAACTCAAAGGCTATGGTAGCCATTGATGGGCTAGGTTTTGATTAGAGTTTCATGGCTGATGAAGAAGAAGATTCTTCACAAATGGGACTCATGGCTTTTTCCACTTCTGAGGTACAATCTCATAAAGCTTGTTCAAATGATTGTACTGCTCTTAAAGAATTACACACTTTAATCAAACATTATGATGACCAAAAGAAAGAGCTAAGCAGAACTTTTCAAGAGTTAGTAGATTATAAGTGTGGATTAGCATCAACAGAAAAGCAGATCTTATACTACAAAGAAAATGAACTTGCTTTTTCTGATGACAAAGCTCTTCTAAGACAGGACATATTCTTTAAAGATGCTGAAATTAAGCTTTTGAGAGAGGCTTTTGATAGGGTTAAAAAGGAAAATGGAAACATTCACTTGACTACACAAACACTAGAACATGCTTCTAGAGGTGTGACCAACATGATAGAATGTCAAGTGATTAATAGAGCTAAGTCAGGAGTAGGATATGAGAGTGTCCCACCTCCATACAGAGGTATCCCTAAACCCCCAGGGATTGACCTAGAAAATTCAGGTATCCCTGAATTTTAACAACTTGAGCTACAATATGGTGTACAACCAAAGACCAAGCTAGTTGTTGATGAATCTAATAAAGTAAGTGAAAGTTTAAGTAAAACTTTACTTTATGAGGACAAGGTGTCCTCTGATAGAAGATCATATAGTGTAGTCATTGAAGACTGGGTATCTGATGATGAAGAAGATGAACAGGTTATGTCTAAACCTAAAGTAGTTAAGAAAGCAGGAACAAGGGTTCCTAAAGTGATCAAAAAGGATACTGTTAAGCCTAGAACAAACATTAAACATGTTAGGCAACCAGTTAAATATTGTGAACAATATAGATCCGCTAGCAAGCCCAGAGGCAACCAAAGAAATTGGAATGGCCTCAAGTCTAACCAATTAGGTGATGACTTTTTCTTTTATAATAAAGCTTGTTACACATGTAGTAGTTTTGATCATCTTGCAGCTTTCTGTAACAAATGGGTATCGGGGTATGAAAACAATAGGGTGAATTTCAAAAGGCTAACTCCTCAAACTCACTTTCACTCTAAGTCTAAGAGAACAAAACCCAGAGCAGTTATCAAAGCAGTTGTCAAAGCAGTTGTCAAAGCAGTTTCTGCTGCTAGACTATTCATGACAGTTAACCCAAGACCAACAGTTAAAAATGCAAAATCTTTTTATACAAATGCATCAAAGACTGTTCAAAGGCCCATTCAAACAAAAGCAGTGGTCCCAAAACAAGTTTGGAAAATTAAGGGAACAATTACAAAGCTAGCAGTTTCTGCTGCTAAGAATGTAATTCATTCTGCTGCTAGGGAAAACAGGGCAAATGCTGTTAAGGCCTCAGCATGTTGGATTCTTAAATCCAATGTTGCATCAACTGTACTTAAGAGATTAAATTTCATTGATACAAGAGGCAGATCCAAGTCAGTAATGTTATGGCATAGGAGGCTTGGTCATATTAACTTCAAAACCATAAATCAAATTGTTAAGAATGGTTTGGTAAGAGGTTTACCTCAAAAACGATTTGAAAATGATCAAACATGCATTGCTTGTCTTAAAGGCAAACAACACAAAGCCACTTGTAAGCCCAAGCTGTTTAACTCTATTAATCAATCATTGTTTATGCTTCATATGGACTTGTTTGGTCCTACAAATGTTAGAAGTATGCAACATAAGAGATATTGTCTAGTTATTACTGATGACTATAGTAGATTTACATGGGTTTTCTTTTTAGCTACTAAGGATGAGACACCTAGCATCCTTAAGACTTTCATTACTGAGATAGAAAACCTAGTAGATAAAAGAGTAAAAGTCATTAGATGTGATAATGGGACAGAGTTCAAAAATAGAGTTATGGATGAATTCTGCAAAGAAAAGGGTATTAGGAGAGAATTTAGTGTTGCTAGAACTCCACAACAGAATGGAGTTGCTGAAAGGAAAAATAGAACACTAATAGAAGCTGCTAGAACTATGTTAGCTGATTCTAAGCTTCCTATAACTTTTTGGGCTGAAGCAGTCAACAATGCTTGCTATGTTCAAAATAGAGTTTTAGTTGTTAAGCCTCACAATCAGACATCATACGAACTTTTTAGAGGTAAAACTCCTGCAATAGGATTTCTTAGACCTTTTGGATGTCATGTGACAATTCTCAATACCTTAGACCATCTTGGAAAGTTTGATGGCAAAGCAGATGAAGGTTTCTTAGTTGGATATTCTCTCAATAGTAAAGCTTTTAGAGTATACAACTTAAGAACTAAGAAAGTAGAAGAAAACCTACATGTGGAATTTTTAGAGTATAAATCCAATGTAGTAGATGAAGGTCCTAATTGGCTATTTGATCTAGAGTCATTAACCCATTATATGAATTATGTGCCTGTTGTTGCAGAAACTAATGATTTTTCAGGATCACAAACAACAAATGAGGCAGGGTTAGACAAGGAGACAAATCAAGATCATATATGGATGCTAATAAGTACCAGTGTGGTTTCAACTTCAACAAATGATGAATCTTCTTCTAGTAAAGCTAAAGAAGATGTTGAAAGTGAACTCAAGGAAGATGGAACAAAGGAACAACAAAATGTTTCTGCTGATGATAGTGCTGCTGAGACAGAGCATTCTGCTGCTAGGCTTAATCATTCTGCTGCTAGGCCAAATGATTCTACTGATGGCCCTTCAGTTTCAAATGAAGCAGATTTCTCAGATAATGAGGTGGATTTAAGCAATATCACACCTTCCTATCAAGTTCCTTCAACCCCACACACAAGGATTCACAAAGTCCACTCTCTAGAAAATGTGATAGGAGATGTACAATCAGGTGTGAAGACAAGACAACAACTGATGTCTTCAGACCAACAAGGGCTTCTTGATGCCCTTTATGCTTCAAAGCAGCATGAGTTTTCAAACTCTTGTTTGTTTGTACGTTTTCTCTCACAAGATGAACCAAAGAACATTCTGAAAGCCTTAGATGATTCAAGTTGGGTAAAAGCTATTCAAGAGGAGCTTCTTCAGTTTAAAATTCAGAAGGTATGGGTGCTAGTTGATTTACCTAAGAATGCAAAGGTAATTGGCACTAGATGGGTTTTCAAGAATAAAAGGGATGAAAGGGGAATAGTGATTAGGAATAAGGCTAGATTAGTAGCCCAAGGGTACACACAACAAGAAGGGATAGACTATGATGAAGTTTTTGCTCCAGTAGCAAGACTTGAGGCAATTAGGCTTTTCTTAGCTTATGCTTCATTTTTAGGCTTCACTGTTTATCAAATGGATATCAAAAGTGCATTTTTATACGGCACAATTGAAGAAGAGGTGTATGTCTCACAACCTCCAGGGTTCATTGATCCTAACCATCCAGACAAAGTGTACAGAGTTGTTAAGGCTCTTTATGGCCTTCATCAGGCACCTAGAGCATGGTATGAAACACTAGCTTCCTATTTAAAAAAAAATAGATTTCAAAGAGGAAAGATTGATCAGACACTTTTCATCAAACAGCACAAGAAGGATCTTCTGTTAGTGCAGGTGTATGTGGATGACATTATCTTTGGGTCTACAAGGAAGGAGATGTGTTTGGAGTTCGAGAAGCTTATGCATGATAAGTTTCAGATGAGTTCCATGGGGGAACTTACATTTTTTTTGGGTTTGCAAGTTAAACAGTCATATGAAGGCATATTTATTAGTCAAGATAAATATGTTGCAGAAATACTAAGGAAGTTCAACTTTGCTGATTCAAAAATGGCAAGCACACCAATGGACTCTGAGAAGCCTCTTCCAAAAGACTTAGATGGAGAAAATGTAGATGTACACACTTACAGATCTATGATAGGATCTTTGATGTATCTCACATCATCAAGACCTGACATCATGTTCTCTGTTTGTGTTTGTGCAAGATTTCAAGTAACTCCAAAAGTTTCTCATTTAACAGCAGTCAAGAGGATTTTTAGATATCTCAAGGGTCAACCGAGGTTGAGTCTATGGTATTCTAGCGAGTCACCTTTTGACTTGGTAGCATTTTCAGATAGTGATTATGCTGGTGCTAGCTTGGACAGAAAGTCAACCACTGGAGGATGTCAATTCCTTGGGTGTAGACTTATTTCATGGCAGTGTAAGAAGCAAACAACTGTGGCTACTTCAACAACTGAAGCTGAATATGTAGCTGCTGCAAGTTGCTGTGCTCAAGTCTTATGGCTTCAAAACCAACTTCTTGACTATGGGTACAATTTCATGAACACTGTTATTCATATTGATAATAGTAGTACTATTTGCATTATTAAAAATCCAGTGCAACATTCTAAAACAAAACACATTGAAATTAGACATCACTATATAAGAGACTGCAATGAGAAAAGATTAATTCAAGTTCTTAAAATTGCTTCAGAATTCAATTTTGCAGATCTGCTAACCAAAGCTTTTTATGTTGGAAGGTTTCAGTACTTGGTAGCAAGTATTGGAATGCTTAATCCTCAATGATTTTAAACTTTGTGTTTTTGTAAATAAATTTTTGATTGTGCTGCTAGTTTTAAAAGATGCTACTGCTGTTACAAAAGTTTGTGCTGCTAGTACAAATTTAAATTGTGTTATTCATACAGTTAGTCCTATGATTATTCTAATACAAGACAAGTACTTTGTACTTTGTTCTTTTGGTTTTAGACTAACAATTTCAGGTATGATTATGTGAACACAAAGGATGTTTCAAGTGAAATGGAAGCAGCAGAATGATCTATCAGTTGCTGTCATAATAGGTTCATGATAGAAAAGGTTTAGAAATTTTTAACCTCCTTAAAACTTCTTTCTTGAAGCTTGATTATGATTCACATTGAATTGATGACTTCATTGATCAGAAAGTAACTGATGCAACTCACTTTCTATCATTTTATACTTTTAAGTATAATGAGCAAGTCTAAGGACATCTGATAGAAAGAACAGCTAGTAAAAGTGAATCTAATACTTGTGTTAGAGGCAACAATTACTATGAGCTGGAAACCCTGTCAAAAAAGCCTTTTGAATAGGTTTATCTTTACACAGGCAGTTATTTATAACTGAAAAACATTGGTTCTCACACAACCAGAGGTTGCTTTAAACCGAAATTTTGATTAAGTGTCTGTTATACACTTAATCCCTTCAAAATGGTTGAAAGCAGTATGATTTTTCCATTCTAAAATCAAGTACATACTGCTAAGGCAAAAGTTTCTTAAAAGGATTTTCAAAGAGACTCACAAAAAAACCATCAAATGATGGACCATGAGTCAAATGCCCCATGAATTACCTCTCATAGGAGTTAACACACCTAGAAGTGATGAGGGCAGCAACTTAAACTCTTAAGGAATTGATGGCTACATGTACAACATTGTCTGATAACATATTCTGATGGATAGCTCAGATAATGCAAAGAAATATTTTGGTACATAGTGAGAGATCTTCCAAATAGGGGAGGATATCCAATGAAAGGGAGGAAAAGACAAGAGCATACAAGATAATGACATGGAGGTTGAAAATGACAAGAATAGAGCTTATTCTGGAGTATTATATATATTCAGAAGGGATGAAGCATTCCAAAGGAGAAAGTTCTATCTAGGTCAAACGAAGAAAAGTTTCAATTTCAGTTCACCACGTTTGTTCATCACTTGCAAAGGCATGCTGTTAGATGATTTCACTTGTTGAAACAAGCATCCAAGATACACAGCATCATTGCCTCTTATAATTCCTCCATCCAAGGAAATTACACCATCTTTAGGTCAATGTTTGAAGACTGAAGATGTGTATTGATATTGTTAAAGTCAAAGAACAAAGCAGATGAGTTACTGAGAAAGATATTCAATCTTGAAGAACAGAAGTGTTTGAAAGATCTTCACAATCCATAATTTAATTCAGAAACATGTTGAAATGGACTCACATGTTTAGGGGAGGATTGTTGGGAATTAAATATTCAAGAAGTTTAATATCGGGTTCTATTCAAAGAAATACTCTAAGTATGATTATGCTGCTAGAGCATTTGGTTCCTGCTGCTAGTGTTTGATTCTGCTGCCAGCGTTAAACATTCTGCTGCTAGGCTTAACATTCTACTGCTGAAGGATTCTGCTGCTAGCGTTAACATTGCTGCTGGTAAAATACTTTCTGCTGCTGAGTGGATAAGTATGAAAAGATATTATGTGTATTTAAGTCAACAATATACGGTAGATAATATCTTACCCCATATGATCAGTCATAATGTTATATTCACAGAACAAGTTGTAAACATAGATACAAGTTGTGTCTTAATGACTGACACTCTCAAAGCAAGTGTTCGACTAGACTTAACAATATTGTAAAAGATCTTTCTTATGATATAAAAGAAAGATCTTAGACTAGTGATATGTGTGTGTCTAATAATATACATGCGAATAGATAAATGCATAAAAGATAACTCTCAAGAACATAGAAAAAATATCACAAGTCGTAGAAAAACATAAGATTCAAGGTCTTTGTAACCCTAGTGATATTGAAGATCACTCGTATTATCTTGAATAATATTGAATCGTTTGGTGATAACATTGCATGTTCTTTGTTCTATATACACAAGCATAACTGTTCCATTTCCATAACACAAATAACCTTCTAAGTGTGATTGAGTAAATTCCGCGTACTTGATCATATTAACTCAACTTATCACATACACAAAGAACGAAGGTTTAACCACCTTATCAGTGTATCGATAAACCTCATCAGTACCTCATCCAGTATATAGTAAGCCTGCAACAAGCGTCAAAACACATTCAATACTTGAAGCACACCACAGGCTTATTAAGTAGCAACACTCAGACCATAATTCAAATGTCTGTAACACCCTCCAAGTGGGCGAAAAGATAATGTACCTTGTGAAAATTGAAGATCAGGTCCAACTAAAAAACCTAGCATATAGAAGTTAGAAATTAAGGTCAATTTCTAGATAAAAATAAGGTTTATTTTAATTTGCATTTCTTTTTCTTTGAATTTTAAGATATGGGACTAAATAACACATTTTCAAATGTCCATCAGGTTTAGATGGCTCACACTAAATCTAACCCATAGTTTTCTACCTTCAAGTCCTTTTCTGCCTCACCATAGTTTCCTAAATCTAACCCAACCTTCATTGCTAACACACACAAACTCGCATGATTTCCCTCTTTCTCACCATCTCTCAAAACATTCACACACCTCAGTGTCATATGTCGACTCTATTACTCTCCAAATGATAATAGAATTCAAATGGCAAAGTTCAAGGTCATGGAACACAAGATTATGCCTATTGCTACGACTAATATACTTTCAAGAAACATCTTATACACGGCCGTCATCAGTGTCATATTTCAACTCTATTACTCTCCAAAACAAGGGAGCTTTAGTACAAGAAATACATTACATGTGAACTATAAAGTACTCACTGATGCTGGTGACTGTTCATAACCTTAATACAATAGAATAATAGATAGAAAATAAGAATTATACATAATGACTAGGTGATAGAGTTATCTCTTACAAAATCTTCTAAGGTAGAATTTGCTCTTTGCATTGAATCAAGTGACACCATTGCCACATCTTCACAATCGATTGGCGATAATGCAAACATCATCTGCAAAAGGTTTAAAAATTATATTCCGAACCACTTTATCTATTTGTTATCTATAAAAACTAATGCCACCAAAATTAGCACAACAACAATTAACAAAAATTAACAAATAACAAAAATTAACCAAAGTAAAAAAATTAACACAACAACAGTTAACAAAAATTAACCAAAGTAAAAAAATAACAAAAATAAAAAAATTAACAAAAATTATACCTAGGTTGGGTTTGTAAACGAGAGGGAAGAAAATACATGAGAAAAAGAATTAAACGAGGAGAGGGGAGATGCATCGTGCACAGTGGTGCGAGTATGGGAGTGTTGCGGTGGATGTGGTGGAGATGGTATAGTGGTGTAGATCGAGAGGAAGAAGAAGTAGTGTGGGAGTGTTGATTTTTTTTTTTAGTGAGTAAGATATGTTAATAATTGACTGCAGCTACCTTTGGCGGGGACACGTCCCAGCTAAAAGTTTTTATTATTCGCCAAAAACTTTGGCGGGATAAAGTAAATGCGAAGAGGGAAAAACAAAAATTTTGGTGAAATCTTTTAGCGGGGACATGTCCACGCCGAAAGATGTTTAAAAAAAAAAAAAAAAAAAAAAAAACCTCTTTTATATAATTTTAATTAACTTAAATCAATATTAAATCTTTTAAATTTAATTAAAATTTTTCTAAATCATCTTTAATTAATTTAAGATTTTTTAAAATTATTTACATCCCTTTTACCTAATAAAGTTAAATCATTTATACTTAATTTAAACCATTTAAAATTATTTTTAAAACATTTTAATTAAGTTAAATCACTATTAAAAAATTTAAATTTATTTTAAATATTTTGTAAATCATCTTTAATTGATTTAAAACTTTTTAAAATTATTTACATCATTTTTAACTAAGCTAAATCATTTATACTTAATTTACATCATTAAAATTATTTCTAAAAACGTTTGCAACACTACTACTTCTATCGACAAGTGTTTGTTTGCATTGGTTTAGTAATATACTTTATAAACTAATGTGTCGAGATTATATGGTTATACACGAGATGTTAAACGAATGAGACGAAATGATATGGTTATACACGAGATGTTAAACGAATGAGCCGAGATGATATGGTTATACACGAGATGTTAAACAAATGAGCCGAGATGATATGGTTATACACGAGATGTTAAACGAATGAGCCGAGATTATATGGTTATACACGAGATGTTAAATGAATGAGCCGAGATGATATGGTTATACACGAGATGTTAAACGAATGAGCCGAGATGATATGGTTATACACGAGATGTTAAACGAATGAGTCGAGATGATATGGTTATACATGAGATGTTAAACGAATGAGCCGAGATGATATGGTTATACACGAGATGTCAAACGAATGAGCCGAGATGATATGGTTATACATGAGATGTTAAACGAATGAGCCGAGATGATATGGTTATACACGAGATGTCAAACGAATGAGCCGAGATGATATGGTTATACACGAGATGTTAAACGAATGAGCCGAGAAGATATGGTTATACACTAGATGTTAAACGAATGAGCCGAGATGATATCGTTATTCACGAGATGTTAAATGAATGAGCCGAGATGATATGGTTATACACGAGATGTTAAACGAATGAGCCGAGATGATATGGTTATACACGAGTTGTCAGACGAATGAGTCGAGATGATATGGTTATACACGAGATGTTAAACGAATGAGCCGAGATGATATCGTTATTCACGAGATGTTAAACGAATGAGCCGAGATGATATGGTTATACACGAGATGTTAAATGAATGAGCCGAGAAGATATGGTTATACACTAGATGTTAAA
This sequence comes from Artemisia tridentata subsp. tridentata, assembly GCA_021014915.2. Lineage (NCBI taxonomy): Eukaryota > Viridiplantae > Streptophyta > Magnoliopsida > Asterales > Asteraceae > Artemisia > Artemisia tridentata. The sequence continues at coordinate 52,369,351 of CP139504.1, forward strand.
CGAATGAGCCGAGATGATATCGTTATTCGCGAGATGTTAAACGAATGAGCCGAGATGATATGGTTATACACGAGATGTAAAACGAATGAGCCGAGATTATATGGTTATACACAAGATGTTAAACGAATGAGTCTAGATGATATGATTATACACGAGATGTTAAACGAATGAGCCGAGATGATATGATTATACATGAGATGTTAAACGAATAAGCCGATATGATATTGTTATTCACGAGATGTTAAACGAATGAGCCGAGATGATATTGTTATACACGAGATGTTAAACGAATGACCCAAGACTACTCTATGGATACACATAAGATGTTAATCGGATGAGTCGAGATGCTATTAATATACATAATGTTAGCATCAAAGAAATGTAAAAAGAAGTGATGGTCATTCTGTTATTTATAACTTTGTAATGTGTCGTATTATATATAATAGAATAGTTAATGACGGGACATGTCTTCCGTTTCGTCGTCTAATACAAAAAGTAATTTAAATAATTTATTTTTAGTTTAAATCATTTTAAAATCATTTATAATTAGTTTAAATCATTTTTAATTAATTTAAATAAATTTTAATAATTTTAAATGATTTTTAACTTAATTAAATTTCCCACTTTTAATAAATTTTAATAATTTTAAATCATTTTTAAATAATTTTAAATAAATTTTAATAAATTTTAATAATTTTAAATAATTTTTAATTAATTTAAATAAATTTTAATAAATTTTAATAATTTTAAATCATTTATAAATAATTTTTTTTTTTAAATATCCACTTTCGGCGGGGACATGTCCACGCCAAAAGATTGAAATATGTTCAAAATATCCACATTCGGCGGGGACATGTCCACGCCAAAAGTGTTGGAGGGAAAAAAAACGAGGGAACAATTAGTAAGCTATAACTTTGGTCAAAATTTTGTGAAAATCATATAAACAGCCAAAAGTATGCTTTGAAAATTTACTAAATGGTCTGCCAATTTGTGAGCCAGGTCAGCATGCTTTTTGTCGTTTAGCGACTTTTGGCGGGGACAAGGGCGTCCCCGCCAAAACCATCCTCGCCCGTCCTCTCTTTTGTTGTAGTGACCATACCCTATGCTCTTATTCTTATCTTTGTTGAAGCACTTGCTTTACATGTTCTCATTGTTGGCATTATTCTCTCATCTCGCACTGGCCAGTCCAGGGCCGATTAAGTATTACTATGTATCATTTTCAGTCATTAGCATGTTATCAGGTTAGTTTTGTCGTTTCGAAAATCTGATTTCTCTATTCAAAACAATGCTCCTTTCTTCATGTTATTAATTTGTTTTTTAGTTACTAGATTGGAAGCAACTTTTGCTCTCAAATAAAGCGGTAGGCTAGCATTGTTTAATTACCTATATTATAGTATACAGTAAATTCATGAAGGTGCAACTTTGTAGATTGTTTTTAAAAGCCAACTACTCAGAAACTAAGGTTAATTTTCTCTTGATTACATGAGCTTCTCTTGAGGTTAAGCTAGAATTTTGATTGTTGTGTTTGTTGGAACATGATTAGAGCATAATCATATTTTAAGCATGGATAATCATATAATGATGTTGGAACATGATTTAGGCACATAATCATCATTTATGACTGAATAATCTTATGATTATGCCTAAAAGATTATATGATTATCATGTTATAATCATTATTTTTGACTGGATAATCATATGATTATGATTATATGATTATCACATTGCGCTTAATAATCGGGTTTGTGCTTGCTTAGGCTTCATTGGGCCTTAGGGCTCTTGGGCTCTTCTTCATAAAAAGAAGGGAAAATTCCTTAAATACCCCAAAGGTACAAGGGTCTTTACCCTAGATGCCCCAAAATTTTTTTTTCTCTAAATACCCCAGGGGATCAGGTCGCTCAACAAAACTTGGGCGGATCTCATGTAATGGTGACATGTGTCCCTATGTATGTCCCCACTAAAGTACTAAGATGTACTTCTTGCAGTATGTACTTCTTGGGCGACTAGGACCTACATAACTTGGGCGACTTTGGATTTTTTGTCTTTTTGTAAAAAAGTATTCTCTTATTTTATTATATAATAGTACAAAAGTCTTGGGTGAATGGGTCCCACTATTCCTTATACTTGGGCGACTTGTTAGGTAGAGGGTACACTTTATATTACTTTATTGTATTGAAACTTGTGCCATACTTTTTATTTACAAAATACACTAAAAATACAAAATTACTCTTTAATACTTTTAATATTTTTAATATTTTGTATACTAAAAATTACTTCAGTATACTAACTAAAAATACACTCGTTTCTCTCACTCTCACTTTACCCTTTCATTTCCCCACAGATCTAGGGTTAATCTCCACACATACAAAAAATACACTCACAGATTTAAAGCCCAAATGTAGCAATTTGACACACACAGAATAGTAATCAGATTCTACTTTGGTGTTGGCATATAGTAATCAGATTCTACTTTGGTGTATTGTTTTTGTTTGTTGATTTATCTGATTATTTACTTGTTATATATCTGAATAGTAATCAGATTCTACTTTGGTGTCGGCATATAGTAATCAGATTCTATGATGATTGTTTCTCTATCAGTTTGGTTTGGAGCTCATGTGCTTAGATGAAACTTATCTGATTATTTAATTGTTTGTGTTTCTTTAATTAGGGTTTTTAGTATTAGGGTTTATTGTTAGCTTTTTCTTAATTATTATTGTTAGCTTTTTCTTATAAAGTTGTGATTTCATTGCTAGTGATTTGAGTATCCTCTTACTCATCTTTTTTTTAATTATAGGAAATGATGCAGATACATCTGCATCTCATAGGCTTGAGTGTTGTTTATTAGCCTTTGATGTAGGTGGTTCAAGTGTGTTTATAGTTAGATAGTTAGATGGCTTTAGCCTCTGATGTAGCCCTCTTTTTTGTTAAAATAATACTAGAAGATTACCGCGCGGCGAGAGTGTATGGTAAACTGTGGTTGTTACATAGTTAGATAGTTAGATGGCTTTTATATTGTGCCTAAATGTCACAGATGATGGATGTTTAGGGAGTTATATATTGGAAAATCAAACTTCACATAATTTTACAAAACTATTTTCAAGTGCTAGTGTTGGAAACCTTTGTTTTTGTCTTTGCGATCGATCTAAGTGTTGTATCACCACGGTGGTAATCGGCTATTCTATGGGAAACAACTAGGGTAAACGGATCAAGGGGTGATTCCGGGCAACCTTGAACCATAGATGGTCGGTTTACTTAACCCTGTAGAGTTGGGCTCAGATATCGGACCTCAGATTATTCATCCTGCTTGTGATTAAGACACAGCGGAGGTAGTCTGTACTCCCGATCAGGTTCAAACTACATGGGCAACTGTTTTGACAGCTTGTGATCTTGCGAAGACTTAGTGCATCGGCGGTACACACAATCTTGTAAACTCTTTTGCAAAATTTTGTGAACTTTAATTTTCCACTAACAGTTAGTGTACGCAGATGAGACTTTTATTTCTTATGAACTAGATTTCGGGATTGTTTGATTAAGATTTGATGTTACAACTTGTTTATGGAAGTAGAATTCTGACTAGTTTTAGGTAACAGATCTGAAATTTGCTCGAAACGAAGAATTACCTTTTAGAACTTGGTTTCGCTAGCTTGAAAATGAACAAAACCAGCTCCAAGATGCAAGTAACTAGTATGACTGACATTGTAATTATATACCACTAAGCGTTCATTCACTTGAAACATATAAGTTTGGAGCCTTCTGCCCAAATTCAGCGACGTATAGTACCTACCGGGATCTCCTGTCACAAGGGATTGATTGCTAGGTTTGCACATTGGGTCAACTTGCTTTCGTGAGATGTTAAACCTTTTGGTAAACTTCAATTGCATTCTACTACATTAGGATAACTAATAGCTCATGTGTTGGGAGCAATGCTAGGAACTATGTGTTGCTCTTAGGTTCGTTTCTAATGGTCGGAAGCTACTTAACTTATGGACGCTTGGGAGTATTTAGTTAGACTATTCAGTTAAGGCATTTGAGCATCGGGTCTAAGGTTCAAATCTAAGTAGGTACTATTCACTATCAATTCCGTGGGCCATGCCTTTTGGCGTGTAGGTCTTAAGTTTTGTGGACCATATGGAGTACCTTGTGCAGTTTGCATGAATGGTATCTGTATGGACTAGTTGGGCCACCATGGTCTATAGAAATTGACGTGTTTTTGCACCCTGGAGAACTAGCTGATCTGTTTTATGACTTACGGCAGGGCAAATATTATTTAACACCAATAAGAAGCATGATTTTGTTGTAGGCTGATGACATTGCTAAAATACCATACGAGATTCACTTGATAGTACCAACTAATATTAAACCTGTTATCCAGCTTGTTCAATGCAACAACTCAGATGCTTTTTAGAATTCTTACCTTGTGAGTTTTAATTACCTTGTTTAATATAGTAGTCTTTCCAAGGGTTTTGCCAGTGATCACTTATAAAAATGTGCCAATTTCGACCCGTCTACTTACAGATGGGTAGATTGGGGTATTTTATCTCCTGAGGGGTCAAATTAAATAGGTCACATAGGCCGAGCTGGTTGAAAGTTGTTAATTGTAATTTTAGTTATTGCTTTTACCTGGTAAATCATATGACTCGGAAAGTTTAGATGTTAGTGAATCTATATGATATTTGTAATCATATTTGACACGCTAGTTTTTTATACAAGCTTTTGCACATAAAGTGTTGCGGTCAACAAACATAGCCTGTACAGACAAGTACATGTTTTGACCCGTTTGGACAAAAAGTGTTTAGCACCAATAGTATATGTTTCGTTTGCCATAGTTTGCTAGTGACCATAATTGTGGTTTGGACCGCTTAGGATATTCTTGTGTTCAGGCTGCATATGTATAATTGATTAGTGCCCACTTAGTATGTATTAATAAAATATTTGATCCTGCAAACATAATTAAGTAATTCTATCTCATCGTTAGGAAATAATAAACATGCAGTAACTTATTTTAAATAGGCATGGGTATGGAATGTTACTATGAAAGGCTAACTATTGAGTATGCTTTAGCTAATTCAGATGTTTGAATGGTTGTTTATGACAACATTTAGTGTCTTTGATTTTACCTAAGAAGTGTTTGTTTCTATTTAATGTTACCTACATTTCTGTTTGAATTAAATGATGAGTTTTGGTATTGGCTTGAATTATTTAAAAACTGTGGGTGGGTATTAGGTGTTAATCATGCCAATTTTGAGTCAGGAGGGCCTCTGTTATGATGTTATCTTTGTTTTCGTTTGATTAAATGTTCTTATTAGTATATGATTCTGTAGTATTCTGCAAAACTTAGTGTGGCTTATAAGATCCAAATTTAAAGATTCTGTTGTCGGTGGCAACCTGTCGTTTGAAAAGTGAAAGGGGGTGTAGAAAAATGGAAGGAAAAACATAGAAAAGAGTAAAGAGCTCTTTTCCATATTAACCACAGCAAGAGGATTGAAGCAAGCGAGGTAGCCAGTTTTGAATATGACTTAATTGTTCAGCTCTGAATCGTCGATCAGAGACAGACCAGAGCTCATGTGTGATCGTAAATAACGAATCATGTGGAACGTAGATAACAGATTTGCTAAAGCAAGTACTTTTGATTACAAACAAGTTGGCCAGTGGCTGCAAATGTAAAGTATATCCAGATGACAGGAGATTAGTTGGTACGTTAAACTACATCAAAGTGAAAAGGATTGTCAAAAACTAATGTAATTATTTAGTCTTCTAAATACTGTAGAGTTTATTAGTCACAACCTTTTACCTACCTATGTTGTATCGTTTATTCTGATATCGGATTAGCTTGCAATGAAATACCTTATATAAGTGTTTTCACTTCTGTCTATATCAGACACTATTTCATCCTAATTCCTTACCATTTATCCGTCTTATACTTGCTAAATATACAGGAAGATGCCTGGTCAAATGAATGGTTAGACCCATGCACCAATAAACATACAACAAGAACATAATAATTGAGCTATTTCCAGCAATGTTCATACTAAGATATTCAAGATTGTTCAGAAGATTTTTTCAATATCACCCCGAGACTAAATATAGAATTCAGATCATTAAAAATGATGGTTCCCAAAAATTGAACAGAAAGAAGACTTATTTGCAGCTTCATTTCCCTGATGCTGCTTCTTTGGGAGTCTTTGTTGTCATTTGGTCAACTGCGTGAACAACGCTTTAGAGTTCCTCCCATACAGGAACAACAAGTAATGACACAACAAACAAACCAAGTCCTATTTAATCCTAACAAATGAATGTGACTTGTGTCCATGCAAAACATTGCAAAGGAGACATATAACACCTATGATCATGTAAACAGGTGCAAAAACACGGTTTACAGATGCATCATGGTAGAGGTAGGAAAAGTAATAAACGGCGGCATTCCATGGGATTAAGAAACCTGAACCAAGGATGAAGTAGATTGTGTTGGCTATATTGAACAAGTCTTTTGGGACTTTTGTATTGTGCTTTGGAATAAGGGGGTTTTGACGTGGATCCCGGTAGGTCAGCGGTGATGGCAGCCGCCTTGTGGGAGGTGGTTATACCACCCATGATCACCAGATATTCGATCCTAGACTAGATGGAAGTTGGTAACTTGTGGGGAGTAAACGAGTGAAACTGTGAATGAACATTTGAGAGCAAGTTAGATCATTATATCAGCAACTTTAGTACAATTTATATTGATTTGGATTTTTAAGATTCTTAACATCATCACACTTGAGCTTATTCGTGTGTGCTAAAGCACATTGATTCATCATCAACAAGCCTATTCATGGGTCGAAAATGATGACAGAATCACGATAATACGTCCAAGTTGGTAAAACATAGTTGTCTTGTATTCTTTTCAGTCCAAAAAGTAAGATGCATTGAAGCTATTAAAATTCACCCATTGTTCATGGATGAATGTTTATGCATGCGGGTATGCGACATAATCACATAATGTAACAGAAACGAATGCACACTATACGCTCTTGACATTTTAAAAAATTTCTCAACTTAAAGAAGTTTGTCATAATAAGTTCAAGAGTAATCGATCTAAGGCTCAAAACAACTCAAACCAAAACAATATCATGACAGAATCCAAAAAAATAACCTGTATTTGCTCCAAAACTGTAACTGATTAACACCAACCTGTCTAGTAAAACTTCGCATCTAATCAAATTACGACAATTAATAGGACGTAACTTGTAACTAACCATTTCATACCTCCACAGTTGAATTAGCTTGATAAAAGATCCTATTATCGTTATACACCACACATCAAAAGATACCCATACTGGAAACAATACAAACATCAGGCTAAAGGTGAACAAAAGTGCCTCACCCGTGCAATCTATGATAAATTATGACATCACGGATTCTGTGTGAGCAATAGCCCCTAATACATGTAACATCTAGCTTATTTAAGAGAAACAAGAAAATGAAACCTAAACACCAACATCCAAAAGTCCTCAATAAGAATGTTCTGAATGCAGGCATGTATTTCATGGAACTGGTTTCACTAGAAAATAAAAACTGTGATGTACCAAGACATTAATTTAGCGGAACGGCTTGATTCATTTACTTCTTGCGTATTTTGACGTCGAGAGTCCAGTTAACCTTGCCCTCTGGTAAAGGAAGGGACTTGGGCAGTCGAAGTGGGACCGCAAACTCCCCTAAAGCTGATAACGGAGTTGTTAATTGCAGGTTTTCAGGCTCAATACGCACACCAAGCTGTCTTGCCACCTGGCACATCAGTAAAAAATCAGTATCAATGCTCTTTAATCTTTATGCACATCTAGAGATGACCTCAAAGTAGTCTTATGACCTCTAAAATCATACCACATCTTACTAGTTGGTGTCTAGAAGACTGAAAGCAAAAGTGATAGTTGTATGGAATTGGTGTCACAACCGTGATTTTTAGCAGGTTAGTTTGACCTATAGTCTCAACTCATTTAATTTTGCTTGGTGTGTATTACTTGCTTATTTGTGATATGTGTGTTATATGTGGTATATAAGTGGTATAGGTGCGTGTGTGGACCACTAAATCCCTTGGTGTGAGATTTTGTCATGTCGAGTAGTGTCGGATTTCGAAATAAGTACATTTTGATCGCCTTTGTGGTGTGGAAATGACTTGGGTATTTTGTTGGAGTTTTGTGGTTTGGTGTAACGATTATTCGTTCAAGTGTTTTGAGCGTAAGTAAGTTACGTGGAGTTGGTTAATATGGGTTCTGTTAATATTAAGTATGAAAAATCTATTTTTGGAAACTTTGAGTGAAAATGATATTTTTCCGGTTGTCGTAAAATTTAAGTTTATCGCGTAAGACATTAGGTTTTGATATGGGTTTTTTATAAAATATCAAAAATACAAGGTTTTAAGTGTAATAAATAAATTTAATAAAAAAAATAAAAAATATATATATTAATATATTTCGGCCGAATATAGGAAAAGAAAAAAAAAAGAAAACAAATTTTATTCTAATTAGGATTCTTGGTAGAAAAGTGTAACCACTCGTAAAATTTTCTAATTTCTATACAGAACTATTATCCTTTTTTCACGGGTAATTTTTTTTTTATTTGAATGTATCTCTCATCTTATGTGACGTAGATCACATCATTGATAAACGTGCTCCCACAAGACCTGCCTAACAAATCTAATGTTTATTTTATAAACATCATGATATAAAATATTACAGAATACCATTTACCACTTTACGATAAAATCTTTAACAAAACCTTCATTATCTGAATAGAGTTTCTATGAAACCCTAAAGTTTACCACAACACCAAATATGAACAACTAAATCTCATAACATAAAAATACAACATATCTAAGTTAAGGTACAAGTTACTAAAGCACCAGAAACCCTAATTCTATTTTGTTCCCGATAAAACCCTAAATTCACATAAGTGTTATTTTATGCATACATTTTACAAACCCTAAATTATTTCTAGAATATTTTTATAAAATATTAAGTTTACAAGTTATTTAAGCTATAGTACAAGTCATTTATGCATAAATTCATTTATTTACAAAACCCTTATTAAAATCTCATTTATAAAGCAGAAATTACAAACCAATTATGCATAACTTTTATAAATTATATTTTCTAAACTCCTTAAATAGTTTTACAAGTCCTTTAGCCCAAGGTACAAGTGTCTAATGCACAAGAACTATAAATTCCATTTAATTACTTTTTAACATAATAAACTTCAACAAATAATTTTTATAAATTAAATAAATATTAAAACTATATTTTTCTAATTTTCTAAACTTATGTACAACTCATTTAAGCATGTTTTACAATATTCTTAAGCTCAACATATTTTCCTTTCATTCTTAATTATTTCGACATATATAAAACCATAAATATTTTTCTAGATAACCAACTCTCTTAACCAAGTTAGTTCCTCACTAGACCTTAAGGTACAACTCCCTAAAACCCTAAATTACTACCACCCAAAGCCATTTGACCTCTCCTACAAAAACCTGTTCGATCCCAACTAGAAAACCAAACCGAATTGTACACTAAGGATACATTGAACCTAGCCATTTCATGCCCTCTCCTATAAACCCCTCCACTTGTACACCTTCATCTTCAAGAAGCCTCTTCATTGGTAGCTAAAACCCTTGTCCCATATTCGACCACATCACCATCTTTACATCCCTCCTCCTCCTCCTATCCAAGTGGCATCTCCCATAGTTTCTGTCAGCCCTTGCTCCCTTACCATGTCCCCCTCCATTAATTAACAAAACCCTAGTTTCTCCCTTCTATAAATAGCAACACAATACCCTTCTCACTTCAGAGCCAAATCAAACCAAAACACTAAACCAGCTCTAACACATTTCTGTCCTAATCTTAACCTTAAATACACTCTCACAACAAACCTTAGAAGAACCAGAGCTGAGGAGGAATACTGGAAAACTCAGGTCGAACCAATCCAAGTCCAAAAACCTAGTCGAATTCTATACTAAGTAAGTTTTACCAACTTTATTTTATTTCAGCTTTTACTTATGTTATATACTTAGAAACACTACATAAAAATTATCTAATAATAACTAATAACAAAACATGATTAAAAACAAACTATGCTTTTGTTTTACTTCCTTCTGTTCGAACTCAGTAAACCCTAACGCACCCTAGTTATTTGATATTTGATCTAAACAAATCCTTAATATGTTAAACATGTTAAGATATCATAAAAATGATCATATCATGCATCGAACCTAAGTTGAGAATGATCAAAAACCTAAAAACCCTAATCGAGTGTTTTGACAGTGTTTATATCGAGTGAAAACCAACCCCCACAGCCCAACTTTAGACTTGAAAACCAACACTCAAACGACCCTGTTAAGTTCTAATTTTTGGCATGTATTTAGTTCACCCAGCTAGCATTAATTAGGAACAAGAATCAATGAAAATGGTTTGTTATTCAAAAAGATATTGGGTCTCAAAATCTGTTCCATATCGCTATAAATAGAAATGAAATTTTCAGTTATATGGTTTTCAATAATTATCGATCCATAACCCAACTTTTCACCCTGTTTTCGAACCCCAAATAATCACTAAAAATTCTGCCCTTTTGGCATATCCAAGTTTACCTAGCTAACTTAATTTAGAAATGAGAATCATCGAAAAAGGTTAAGTTTTGAACAAAATATCGAGTCTTGAATTTGCCCTCATATCGCTAAAGTAGGAACCTAAAAACCCAGTTATTTATTTTTCTATTCTAGTCGACCCACCTACCAATTTCCAACTAAACTTTCGATCCTTATTAGATCTCTATAAATACTAAGTTTTTGGCATATAACAGATCATATAGTGAACTATTTTTAGAAAGAAAAATCATTTAAAACCGTCGAGTGGTTCAAAAGTTATTCAAGTTCAAATATTGGTCGAGCGCTAGTTTAAAATCTATTTTCAAAATTTCATTTAAATCATGTTCGACTACTCGACTTTTGGAACATATTTCGAATTCCAAACGAATTTTATAAATTATGATCTTTGACATGTTTAAAGTCAACCTAGGTGACTTTTTATAGGAACCAAGAGCTCGTTAAATGATTCCGTTTTCGTTAAGTTATTCGCGTCCAAAGTTCTAGCCAAGTCGTGTATAACCTAAGTGTGATTTTTATTTAATTAAGGTTTTCATATGTTAATTTTGTAAATAAATATTATCAAGGGTATTTTCTGTCAATAACAAATAAAAAGAGGTGAAATTGTTATTTTTGAAACTTGAGGGTATAAACGGTCATTTTCCAAAAGTCCAGGGTATAAACCGTCATTTGACTAAACCTTAGGGATTTAAGGGTAACTTTTCGTAACTATTAATTTTATCATTTCTACTTTTATTTTTCGACCTAACAATCGTAATACATTTATTTTATTTACGAACCAACAAACATAGGGTATAATAAACGAATAAACAAAACCGAAACCCTACAAAATAGAAACAAAGTAAAATATTACTTTTGAAACTACATATTGACTCAATTAAAACATCAACCAAACAACAAAACATAACGAAACAAAATAAACATATAATCATCAGAAATGATTACTAAATATTGGCATAACAACCCAGGTTCATTGTCAGGAGACGTTTATCAACTTTCTTTCATTTGTTTTCCATCCAGACTGATCAGGTGAGTTCGTAACCCCTTCTTTCACTTGTTTTAAATTACTTTTGGGGGAGATACATGCTTAACTATTTTTATATACTCTAAACTTTTATATGGAATATCGTGAGTTCGTAACCCCTTCTTTCACTTGTTTTAAATTACTTTTGGGGGAGATACATGCTTAACTATTTTTATATACTCTAAACTTTTATATGGAATATCGTGAGTTCGTAACCCCTTCTTTCACTTGTTTTAAATTACTTTTGGGGGAGATACATGCTTAATTATTTTTATATACTCTAAACTTTTATATGGATTATCGTGAGTTCATAACCCCTATTTTTACATATTTTGAACTATTTTGGGGGAGATACATGCTCAATTATCTGTTTTTACTTTCATAAGCAATTCTAAGTTTTCATATATTGATATAAATTTCATAGCCCTTATTTTCATATGATATGAATTAAATTGGCAAGATTGGCAAACGCTGTTTGCATTTACAAGAATTATGAATCACTAAAGGACTTTTTCCCATATTAAACACAAGTAATTTCCCAACGTTATTTTTATTTTATTGCCTTACGCTAAGTTTAATCAAAGGCAAAAGACCTCCCATCATGAACCTCTAATCACTGACTCTCTTAGGGTGAGCGCGAATATTGTGGATAGTACTATCGGGCTGACAACCCCTTTGTGTTACCGTAACGTAACCCAAAGCATTATATTTGAGATAAATAAAGAGATGTGGCAATCTCCTACCCGGGGGCAAAGTTACCTACATTTAATTATGGGGTAATTATTACATCATTAGTTCATGACTGTTGATGTTCTGTTAATGTTTTGCGTTTCATGAGGCTTAGCGCAATAAAATATATCTTTTCCCTAATGGTAATTGTATATGTTGCAATTATTTTCATCTAATCTTGTGTTTAAATGGTTTGAACTGAACTGAACGAAGTATTTCCGAATAACTGAAAAAGGGCTTATTTTCCGAAATATGAAAAGAGCTTATTTTCTGAAATATTGAAAAGGGCTTATTTCTGAATAACTGAAACCAACATAATTTCTGAATAACTGAAACGGATTATTTTCACTAATAAAACTTTATGAATTCACTCAACCTTTGTGTTGACGTTTTAGCATGTATTCTCAGGTTATCGGAAGCATGGATTGGCACGGGATTGGCTATGGACTATGTTATCATTCAAACCAAAAATAAATTTTTATACATGTATTTTGAGAACCTCCTGTTGGGACCTGCATATTGTAACTCTGATATAAATGAATGATAACAATTTTATCTAAAAACGTCTCTTTTCGAGTCGTTTTCTATTATCATGACTGTGAACTGTTTAGTAACTCCACAACTTATATTTCCGCTGCGAATATCGAAAATGGGGGTGTTACAAAAAGTTATCCCTTTAGGGTTTCCCTAAGTCTATAAATACAACCCAAAAACCCTCATTCTCTCCCTTGTTGAATTTTGGTCGAACCACTAGAAGAAGAAGGAGAAGATTTTTTTTAGGGTTTGATAATCCAACTTAAGGTATGTTTAATAAACCCTAATTGTGTAATTAATTTTTATTATGCATGTAACAAATTATGGTGGATCTAGGGTTTATATTAAGTTCTGTAAATTTATGATATTAAACATGTAGGAATCAATAATTAATAATCTTGTGATAATTGGTGAAGTAATTAGGGTTTAAAAGTTGTTAATTAAAGAGTCATGAATCTGGCAGATTTAAAGGTCTATAAAGATACGATTGTAATTAATAGATGAAAATGAGTTAGATCACGAATTTTATGTCTAAATTATAGTTCAGTGAAAGAGCTTTCCAAAAAGTCCAACCACAAGTGTTTTAGAGGTCAGGAAGTAAATCAAACGAATTTTGTGAGTTAAGGTGTCAGAGCTGATAAACCGGGACAGAATTAGGGTAAAAGTATAGAGGTCGAATATGGGTTAAAAAGTGGAATTTGGGTTAGGATTTCTGTGGGAATTGAGTTCTATATTATATTTGACTTCCACGTGAAAATTAGACTATAATAAGTTGTGCGAGTACGTCTAAGAGGTCAAAAATTTTTGATGTCCGATCAGATCCGAATCTGGATAGTTGTCATGTTTGATTTTTCATTGGGTACTTGTGTGTGTTTTTAGTGCATGATCTTCTAGGAAAAGCTTGTATGCTTATGAAAGATCATGGTGAATTTTTGGTGTGAGTTGTGAAGCTTTATTCGCTGTGATTTTATGTGGGTGAAAGTACTTTAGAAATTTGCGTTTCTGAAAGTGTTAATTAAGGGATTTAGTGAGTGTCAAGTATTGTGTGGTGATTAGTATGGTGTCTAGGTAATCCATAGTGGGTTATATGAATCTTAGACATCCATCATATGTTATGGCTTTTAGCTTGGTCGCGTGTAACGTGATTGTTATTTTTGTGATATAGATTTGTGTGTTGATAACTTGGAAGCTGCGGATTTGAGGTGAGTTCATAGTCCCAATTTTTACTTTGTTTTAAACTTGGGATGGAGATGATGCTTGTTTAAATTATTTTTGAGTTACTGTGATTATGTGGTTATAAAATGCATGGACATGTAATTGTTATTATACTTATACTAAATGTTATTATGGAGTTTATTTGTGGTGATTATACGAGTGGGAAGATGCCCTAGTGGCTCTACTCGTTATTATTATGTCCGGCCGGAAGGGGAATTATATTGGATCGGTGGGCGCGTTCCGTCCCAATTATTGTGAACTTGGATCGGTGGGCACGTTCCGTCCCAATTGTGGTGGTATTTGGATCGGTGGGCACGTTCCGTCCCGTAAGCTATGATTGCATGCTAGTGTATAAAAACTATATATCGTTGCTGTCCTGCTATGCTATGTTTTATAATCACAGTGGACTGTTGATAAAGGTGTTTTGTGTGTCTTAAACCTATGAATCTCACCAACATTATGTTGACGTTTTAAGCATTATTTTCAGGTGAGCATTCTAAGGCTAAGATAGAAGGGCGCGATTAGAAGAGACCTAGATTGCATTGGGGATGGCTATCTATGAGTTTTTAAATTTGATTTAGTTGGATTTTTGTTTGAGATACTTGATTTTCTTTCATTTTAACTTTATGTTTTAATGGGGATACCTTGGATATTGTTTTGGATATTTATTTTGGGGTATCGTTACGACACTTTGTGTTTGTACTTTGCTCTATTTATTTGCATGTAGTATTTTCTCTATTTAGACACCAAGTGTTGTGATGATATCCATGATGTTGCACTCGCGTTTCCACCATTGGTGAGGTGTAACAGATTGGTGTCAGAGACTTGGTTATAGAGAAGTAAGTGGTTGAACCTAGACTATAACCTAGGAGTCCCTCATATAGTTGCATTTAGGGCCTATGTGTGAGTATGGTATTTTATTTGTCTATTTTTCTTGAGTTTATGAGTAGTTTCGTCGAGTTTCGGACGCCGATTGGACCTTCATACTTAGTATTGTATACGTCGACCTCCCTCGCGTAAGAAGTTTCGTTAGGCTATCATTTTGCTACCGGTTGTAAGGGAAGTGGTAGGATGAAGCGGGCTAACCGCAGAATCCGAGTTCCCGCTAGTATAAATCTATGTTCAGACAAGGATGGGATGTATATGGAAAACATTGATGGAGAAGAAGTGGAGAGGTTTGCAACCACGGTGACAGTTGGAGATGGAGCCGATACCAAGTACTCTAGGAAGTGTCCTCACTTCTCATATGAAAAAAAGGTGGTTCTGTCTAAACCTCGTGAGTTGTATGTATTTGTGGATCATGCGGAGTTGGAAGAGAGAAACAGGAATGGGTGGTTGAGCAAAAATGAAGGGGAGTTAGGATGGAATGACGTGGTATCGGATCTGGAGTTCGCAGCAGGTAGTAAGTTTAACCGATCTGAGTGGGGATGCAAGTGCGAGAGTGGAGTTTGAGCCATTGTGCGACGTCTTTTGTTTTGTGTCATGTTTTGGAATTCTTATATTGTCTTTTGCCGTTGGGAGCCATGTTGGAGCACGATTACTCCTGAATATCGGATCAGTTTTATCTATGTGATTTTGACTAAAGAGTTAAGTGGTCATTGGAATTGTTCCATGATCGTTGGAATTGTTCCGTGTGAGATGATTGTTTGCATGAAGTGTGGTCATAGGAGGAAGTACACTTGTGAAAGGAAGCATAGATAATTATGGTGGCCAACATAATTATACATCACTACTAGAAAAAAGGCCTTTAATGACGCGCATTGCGTGTCATAAAAGGGGTCAGATGACACGCTTTTTGGTGTCATTGATCGACCCGTCATAAAGCTTTATGACACGCATTTCGCGCGTCATAAATTTATGACACGCTTTTATGACACTCTTTTACGACAAACTTTTATGACACTATTTTATGACCCTTTTTTTGCGTGTCATGGGTCAAATTTTTTTAAAAAAAAATAATTTTTATAAAATTAATAATATCCCCACATTAAATAACAGATAATCTCATAATACAAATAAATACACAAATAGCAAAAAAGCGCATTTCATATATATCAAAACAATGCGTTTCATACAACTACAAGTTATTTTCAAATTCCAAAATTGTAAAAACATAATCTACATGTGACAAATGCACCAACTAAATGACTCAATTAACCCAAAACTGTGTTCCTTTATATATAGATAATAGAAGCAATGTCACCACAAGCTTACACTATAATCTACTTGTCTATAATGTAGCTCCAACTTCAGTTCCCGGAACTCTCTTAAAAAGGTTGAGTTGTGCTTGCTTGGTTTTTTGACAGCAACTGCAATATAAAATGATACTTTAAGTCAGGCTTAAGTCCCAGAGTTGGTTAGATGAATGACAGACTAAATGAGGTTTATGACAGCAACTGCAATATAAAATGATCCTGTTCTTTCATATCATAAACACGTTAACTTTTATGAGCATAACATGTATTTAGGTCAACGCAAGTACTCAAGCTGACCCTTTTCAACCCGCCCATTTTTGCCACCTATAAGTTAAAGTTATACTTGCCTTTTTCCTTGCTTTGCTTATTGGATTCTACTACAGTTGATTTCCATTCCTCATATTTGTGGTTCTCCTGGCGCTTACACTTCTTGTAGGCTGAAAGCTGCAGCACATCATAAAGGATACATAAATTAAATTAGTTTGATAACATTTACTGGCATGAGTTACAAATGATGGGCAGAGTGTTCACTGTTGCATATAGACAGAAGAAATGAAGCACCGTGATTGGATTTAAACTCATGTTATTACATGAATGACATGCTTGCATTTGGAGAGTGCTCATCCATTTAAAGTTTTATAAAGGATTGCATTAGAGTTAGCAAAACATCTGATTAGGTGAAGAAGATCTTAACTGATCAGTGCAGGTGCTGATGAACTATTAATGAAATACGGTATACATTGTGACGCTAATCGCAAGTCAATACTAATGAAATTCATAGTATATGTGAAAAGAAAACCACATGTCAATCATTTGAGAATATTTGTCTAGTGAACAAGAGTGAATTCTAACAGAATGTGATGTAAAATGTGGTCTTACTGTAATCCAAATTTCAAACTCGTTCTTTTAGATCATAGAAATAAGTTACACTTAGAATGCAGAAATGATAAATAACAGAGACAAAAGCTATACATCTTTGCCTTCATCAGATGAGTAACCACCATCCTCGTCTTGCCTCTTCTCGGGTATGGCATCCAACAAGTCTGCAAAACATGTCAGAGAACATAAATGTAACCATATTTTACATTAGTTGTATTCTAGTACAGAAGTTAATCAGTTATAACAAGTTTAACACCAAAAGCAGCAAGTGAAAACATTAAAAGTTGATAATAACATGTGTAACACGAAAGTTATACCTCTATTCCCTTTCACAGACTTTGGATCTTTCTTTTCCTTTTCCACTCCGAAAACATCAAAACAAAGGTCCTTCATGGAGGTAGATACCTGCATCAATTCACAAAGTAAAACTTTAACAGAAACCTCAGATACATGTAACTAATGTTTCAAGACACTAGAATCGGTTCTTACACTTGAAAATTCATCTTCGGATGAGCCAGAAAGTTCAATCAACTTACTCTTGTCAACCTTGAGCTGTAAATGAAGCCAAAATAGTTAGCAAAAGAACTGCCCGAAATAATCAAACTAGTACACTTTACACTCGTGTATCCAAATAATTGATTCTTCTGTATGCTACAAAAAGAGTCCAGCATACCTTATGCTTTTTTGCACACAGGTAAAATCCTGTGGCAGTAAATACAGGCCTTGAAAAGTCAGCACTAGCTCGACGGGTTGGAGGTAACGACGCGGTAAAGCGCTCCCTATATCTGTAATTGGATAACATTTAGCCATACCAATTAATCAATATATATATAGATCGACGAAACAAAACCAAAACCTGATATAGTCCTCCACGCATAACTAGAGCGAGGAAGGATGAGAGATGGTGGCGCGGCTCGGTGGTGGTTCTCGAACCAAATGAGAGCCAAAGACCATGATTTAAACCCCAAATGACACCACAACCATGGACCTTCAATAAAAATGGATGATGGTGGCAACTCGTGATGGTGTGGTGGCCGTGAAATGAGGCGGTGGAGAGGCGGTTATCAAGAGAGAAGGAGGAGAGTGGGTGAGGTGTGTAGTGAGGGTGATAGATCTTAAGATAAGATCTGATCTTTATTAAAATGGGAAAGAGAGGCGGTGTTTTTTAAAAATTTTGAAAGTTTTCAAGCTTTTTTGGTCCGTGTTTTTTTAAAAATTTGAGAGATGACACGAATTTTATAACACACAAAAATGCCTGTCGTCTAGCTTTCAATTTTACAATTTATGACAGTTTTTTTATGACTTACAATTTTGCGTGTCATTATATTGTGTGTGTCATAAAAAGCATGTCATTAAAGGCCCTTTTTCTAGTAGTGCATGCTTCACAACACAAGTGGACTTGCAAGTATGATATCATGGATTGTGTTGTATATTAGGTGCTATGTGGTATATATGCGTTATCATTGAGATGTGTGGTTTTGGAAGCAAGTATACGTGTGGAATAGGCCTTATAACTATGGTCGCGAACATAATTATAAGGGTATCACACACGTGGACTTGTGACCATGATTACATTGATTGATGTTTGTTGTTATATGTTGTGGTAGGTGTTATGTGATATCATGTTGATGATGGTTGTATGGTTAGAGATGTATTCTCTTAACCGTTTGGGAAATCGTTGTATGTGGGAGTGTGTGGGTGGTAGGATTCCATTCTACCTATCATATACTGATACCTCGATTGTCCGTTGGTACTAATGGTGAGATATTTAAGTTTGTTCATTTGCTAGACTATTGAATGATGAGTCTGGTGAACTTAGACCGAGTATTGTGATTGAAATAGCTAGTGGTAGGGAGGTAGAGGTTGACAAGGTTGTTCGTGGGTGTACTATAGTGTTAGAAGGTATCCCGTTCATGATTGATTTGATACCTTTTGGGCATGGGAGTTTCAATGTGGTGATGGGATGAGCTGGCTGTTTAAGATTAAGGCCGAGGTTATATGCCACGAAAAGGTAGTGCGTATACCTTTAGAGAATGGTGGTATCCTTCGGATACAAGGAGAATGCTTAAGGAAGGATTTGAGAACCCTTAAGACTGCGAAGGCTAAAGAACTTAAGTTGGAAGAGATTCATGTGGTATGTGAGTTTCCTGGCATTTTTCCTGAGGACTTGTCCGGATTGCCTCCAATCCGTCAAGTTGAGTTTCGTATTGAGTTGATTCCTGGAGCGGCACCTGTGGTGAAGTCTCCATATCGTTTAGCACCCTCTGAGATGCAGGAGTTGGCAACGCAGTTGCAGGAACTTCAGGATAAAGGGTTTATCCGACCTAGTCACTCTCCGTGGGGAGCACCGGTGTTATTTGTTAAGAAGAAGGATGGTTCGTTTCGGATGTGCATTGACTATCGGGAGTTGAACAAGTTAACGGTTAAGAATCGGTATCCTCTTCCTAGGATCGATGATCTCTTTGATCAGTTACAAGGTGCTTGATGTTTCTCAAAGATAGATCTACGGTCTGGGTACCATCAGTTGCGAGTGTATGAGGAGGATATTCTGAAGAGTGCTTTTAGGACTCGTTATGAATACTTTGAGTTCACGGTTATGCTATTCGGGTTGGCAAATGCACCGCGGTATTCATGGATTTGATGAATCACGTTTGCAAGCCCTACTTGGATTAATTCGTGATTGTGTTCATAGACGACATTCTAAATTAATCTAAGACAAAGGAGGAGCATGGAGAACATCTGAAGTTGATCCTTGGATTACTGAGAAGTAGAAGTTGTACGCCAAGTTCTCAAAATGTGAAGTTTTGGCTTGAGGAGGTACATTTCTTGGACATGTGGTAAATAGTGGAGGAATACATGTAGACCCTAGTAGGATAGAAGCGGTCGAGAACTGGAAGGTTCCTATGACGCCGTCAGAAATACGCTCATTCTTGGGATTGGCGGGGTATTACCGAAGATTTATAGCGAATTTTTCGAAGATTGCTAAACCCCTTACTTTGTTGACTCAGAAGAACAAGAAGTATGTTTGGGGAGAAGAGCAGGAGGTGGCTTTTCAGTCACTAAAGGATAGTTTGTGTAATGCACCTATTCTGACGTTACCTGATGGGTCAGATGATTTTGTTGTGTATTGTGATGCGTCGAATCAAGGATTTGGGTGTGTACTAATTCAGAGGGGTAAGGTGATAGCTTATGCATCCTGACAACTCAAGATTCATGAGAAGAATTATACCACTCATGATCTAGAGCTTGGTGCGGTAGTATTTGCTCTCAAGAATTGGAGACATTATCTGTATGGCACTAAGAGTGTTGTTTATACAGATCATAAGAGTCTTCAGCATATTTTCAATCAGAAGGAGCTGAATATGCGACAAAGGAGGTGGATTGAGTTATTTAGTGATTATGATTGCGAAATCCGCTATCATCATGGAAAGGCAAATGTGGTAGCAAATGTGGATTGAGTTATTTAGTGATTATGATTGCGAAGTACTTATAAAATTCACCTTTTACCATTAATGTAAACTCATGCACAATAGTGTTCAAAAGCAAACCGACTTGTTCTAACCTACACAAAAAGTTACATCTTACCCAAACCATCTAGCAGCCCAATTTTGCTACTTTTATGAGTAATAATATAACAAAAAGTATATATTGCAGAATAAAGCAAACAACTAATTTATCAGCAAAACTATTCACCTGATGGTCATAAAATGGTTCATAGAGTCTTGGCGGTTCATTAGAAGAACGTAACTGATTGGACAATTGGAGTGACTTCTCTGGCGAACTTCCAAGCCCTTCACTCAATTCCAAGGTGAGTTGTTCCAGGGGCTTCAGGCAAACCCCAATCACTTTTTTGTAGGTCTCACCGGTCTCTTCAAAAAATGCAGCTCGACGCCAGGTCTCAACATTACTCTCACTAACCATGCAGAGGTCAAGATAACGTATAAGAGATCTTGAAGTGCTTTCCTCAAGGGCTGCAAGAAGATGGTCACTTGGGTTTGTTTCAGCTGCTGCTTTGTGAATGCCTAAAATATAGATGGAAGGAGGTCAATACGAAGATGAAAGGAGGTCAATACGAAGATGAAATAACGGACGAGTATAGTATTGTGCCTGAACAGGTACAATTTTGAACTGAATAATTTTTGTTGAAAATTATTAGTGGAAAATTAAAGTTCACAAAATTTTGCAAAAGAGTTTACAAGATTGTATGTACCGCCGATGCACTAAGTCTTTGCATGATCACAAGCTGTCAAAACAGTTGCCCGTGTAGTTTGAACCTGATCGGGAGTACAGACTACCTCCGCCGTGTCTTAATCACAAGCAGGATGAATAATCTGAGGCCCGATATCTGAGCCCAACTCTACAGGGTTAAGTAAACCGACCATCTATGGTTCAAGGTCGCCCGGAATCACCCCTTGATCCGTTTACCCTAGCTGTTTCCCATAGAATAGACGATTACCACCGTGGTGATACAACACTTAGATCGATCGCAAAGACAAAAACAAAGGTTTCCAACGCTCGCACTTGAAAATTGTTTTGTAAAATTGTGTGAAGTTTGATTTTCCAAAAACACATTGGGCACACTTAGGCAGATTAACAACAACCACCACAATATATAACTCCCAAAACAGACATCATCTGTCACACTTAGGCACAATATACAAGCCATCTAACTATGTAACAACCACAATATACAACTCCCAAAACAGCCATCTAACTATGTAACAATTTACTCAGATCACTAGCAATGAAATCACAACTTTATATACAATCTTCAGGTTATAATTAAGAAAAACCAACAAACCCTAACCCTAAATTAGAGTAACCTGAACATAAAAACCTCATTTGTTTTTCTTACAAAACTAAAAAGATTATAACTTTATAATTATTAAAAAAGGTTTAAAAAAAATACCTTTGTGTTTCCTAAAACATTTGAGCGAACAACTGTAATAATAAATAAATAATAAGAATCAAGAAACCTTAAAAAAAAAATCAAGAAACATGCCGGACACTTGTATTTAGATTTAGCTTCTTCACATATGTTACATATCATCTTTCTTTATTTCTTTTTTCCAATCAGCGGCGCCGGTAGAGACGACTGCAAATCATTAACCGTTAAAACAATGAAAAAGCCCTCTCTTTTGTTTATGACTTTGGGTTATCACTTGTCAACATGTCTAATTACTTCAGATCTGTGTATTTTGTATTTAGTGTGTGAGAGAAAGAGTAACTTGATTGGGTGTAATCTTAAATTAGGAGGAAGGTGTAATTGATTGGGAAGAAGGCAGCCATGGGATTTATTAAATTAAGAGGAATGTGTAATTGATTGGGAAGAAGCTTACAGCCATGGGATTTATTAAATTAGGAGGAAGGTGTAATTGATTGGGAAGAAGCTTAACCCTAAATGTGTTCATCTATGTATTTTGCTTCAGATCTGTGAGAGAAAGAAATTACACTTATTCACTTATTGTGTATTATGTATTTTGAATTAACAGTATAAAAATTAAAAATATTAAAAGTAGTATAAATGTATTTCAATACAATAAAATAATATAAAAGTGTATCCGCTACCTATGAAGTCGCCCAAGAATAAGGAATAGTGGGACCCAGTCGCCCAAGACTTATGTACTATTTTATAATAAAAAATACTGTACTTTTTTACAAAATGACAAAAAAAACCCAAGTCGCCCAAGATATGTGGGTCCCAGTCGTCCAAGAAGTACATACTGCAAGTGGTACATCTTAGTACTTTAGTGGGGACATACATAGGGACACATGTCACCATTATATGAGATCCGCCCAAGTTTTGTTGAGCGACCTGATCCCTGGGGTATTTAGATAAAAAAATTTTTTTTTGGGGCATCTAGGGTAAAGACCCTTGTACCTTTGGGGCATTTAAAGAATTTTCCCTAAAACGAATTCCAAATTTATTTTTTAGATTTTATATAAACCATTGCAACATTTCCTTTCTAAACCATTGTAACGTTTCTTTTGACAGTTACAAAAGTTTTGGTAACGTTTCGTAAAGTATATAAAGACCTTGTTGGTTCAAAAAAAGCAAGAGCGAATACACAATTAATCACCATCAATCTTCCATCATAATGCAATCTTCGATTCCTTAGATTCAAGTTTTCTTATATGCTTAATAGATTGTTGTATCCTCAAAACAGTCGCTATAAAGGCGAAATTTTGTTTTAGGACACTGCAAATGGCAGGCCTCAATCAAGTTATTAGTAATTTTAGTCGAATTGTAAATTACAATTTGGATTAGTGTTGATATTCTCTAACAATCTAAAATTGAATTTTCAAGACACGCCTAGCTATGCCTAATCTCGAACTGGTTTAAGAAACAGTCTGGCCAAATACCACCGTTTTTTCTCAGTTTTATGTCCCATCTCAATTTTCACGTTTAGTGATGTTTTGTTAGCACTAGTGGTGCACTACATGTATGAGTTTGATAACATGCTGAGTGTGGATGGGTATTCTTAAAATATATTTGACGTATCTTGGGTTTATATATCAATATATCATTACCTAATCTCCACGTGGTAACAAACGACTGACCATAATATAGCAAATAAATCAACAAAACTAATTGGTTTTTGTCTCGGAAATATATAAGAGCGGGCAGAGAAGAACTTTTAGAGACCATCTACAGTACTCTTATATGTGGGGAAATGTATGATTATGCACCTGAATACTTTGTAAGATCTCAAACCTTAGCCAATTCTAATTGTCCTGAAAGATAACGTAGGGAGAGATAAATCGTGAGTAGAATAAGCCGATTTTGTAAATAGTGGTGTGAGCGTATGGTGTTTGAAATTCACTCTCGGGCTCTCTGTAAAAACTTTTGCTCACCAGCACTCTCTCCTCATGCCATGCCATGAATGTGTTGGGTAACTGAATTGGCAATGACCAGCAAGTAATGAAAACTATATACAGTAAGAAATAATGGTTTGGTCTCTAAAAAAGAAAGAAATGCTTCTAAGTGTTGGCTTCTTGTACAAAATCTTAATTATTGTCAATCGGCTTGTGTTCTTAAACTTACATTATTCAAGTAATGAAAAATATTTTAAAAATGTTTTGTGCTAGCTTCAAATTTATAGATATTCTTACGTTTTAGGAAAATAAAAATAAAAAAATATCGAATTATAGTTCAATTCGTATTGTGCAATAAGGCTAACTTTTGCGCCATTATTCGATAACATGTTGATACGTCTAAAATGTAAAAGTTACCCTTATTGCAAAAAAATTGAAAGTCAACATTTTTGTTCGTTTGATAATAAGGTACTTGGTTGAGAATTGGCCTATAGTTAGATTTATTTATTTCTTTTTATTTTTTTTATTATTTTTTTTTTCAAAAAACCCAAAAAGAAATTAGAGAGAAAAAAAAAAGTTTTGTCACAATTTGTCTGAAAATTCCTTTAAGCATTTCTTATAATATAATATGTCGTAAGAGCACCGACGAGTGTCCGGTGTGGCACCAAAAAGGCCACGCGAAACCACTCTGCACCCTCCTAATCCTAAGTGAATTGGGCTTCTTTCCCTAACAACAAACCCCAGGTGTGCCCGAACATACACTTGGTCACTTACTAACCGACACAAACACCCCAACATCAAGCTTCCACCCAACGACATCTCACTCTCCTCTCCCAAACTCGCATAATATGCCCATTTTCGACATCCTACTCACCTGTGTCATGCCACTCCTCTTGCTCAAATGTATGTCCAACAATCAATTATTCGAGCTTTGCAACAAAAATTCATGATCTAACTATACCAAAGGTGTTGTGTATTAGAATTCGTGAGTTCGTGTTAAAATTATTAAATGCAAAGAAAGAGAAACTAAACTTATTTTGTGTGAATCCTCATGTTTAGTTGTTTACTGAATTGTTAGACTAGGTGACACATGATTGTCAACTCAGCGTCATATCAGTCTTTCAACATAACCAACATCACCAGTAACATAATGTAATAAGAAAATTAACTTCATTACTCAAACATACTCCTCATAAACACAAATATACTTATAAAAAACCAACACCACACACATACGTACAACCCTCTCTCTCTCTTCTTTTTTTTTTTTTTTTTTTTTTTTTCCTTTCACAACTTGGTCTATGAGAAAACAAACTTCTCCCAAAAGTTCACCAAGGACACGTCATGTGGGGGTGTTTGTTTTAGGAAGTGCCCGTCATATGACATGGAAGCCCAACCTCATATCCATAGACAAAAAGATGTGTAAATCCACAATTTCACTCTTTTACATTTATTTTTTTAAGGAAAATGATTTGGGGACCTATAATATGACTAATTCTATGCCTAAAGTGATGTGGAAGTGCTTTATTGGTTTGTGAAGTAGTGGGTCCATTTACTGTCACCAATAGAGTGATGCCACATAAGATTAGGCATGTATTTAGGCACACGAGTTAGGCATGGCAATCAATGCCCTTTTTTTAATATAACTTGGCTCTTTAGATCCTCTTATTTAGCATGAAGGTCTTCTATTGTAGCTGAAAGTTATGTTTGGTGCGAAGCTTATAGGGGTTTGAGTTTTTAAAGTAAGTTAGTTTATAAAAAAAAAAGTTTTGTTTGTCACACATATTTATGAAAGCTTTTATAATGCATAAACCTCCATAAGTCAATTGGAACAAGTTTTGAGGACTTATAGTTAGTCAAACTACTTAAATACTCTTCAAAATAGAGTTTATTATCACACAAAAGCTGAAAATATATTTGATTTTTATTATTATTATTATTTGCCACTTGCAATACATCTTTGCTATGCCCGCACAACTTCATTTTTTCATATATGTAAGTTTTTGCGATTTTACATTAATAAGCTTTAACTTCATCTAATTCTTCAATTAGATTTATATAAATATTAGTTTCAGCTTTCAACTTATAATATAAGCAAAATTCACTAAACTAATTCGTCAATCAGCTTTATAAAAATATAAATTTCAGCTTTTTAACTTATAATATAAGCTAAAATCGTTTCAGCTCATTTCTTCAAACACAAGATAGAAAAAATAAGCTAGTCAATTTTACACTGATGATGTGTTTCTAGGGATATACCCGTTATGAGTGCAAGTTTTAAATTTATAACACTATTTACCAATGATTCAAATGAAATACATACGAGCAAGTATACTCGTCCGTGTGTAGTAAGAGATAATTAAGGTAAGCCGAGGTCGTTCACTAGGATTTGTTTAGTTTTTATAATGTGAGTTTTTGAAAATAAAATCAAGCCAAATTATCGATTCTAATCGCAAGTAAATAAAGATGATGTAAATTCAATAAATTAAAGACTACACTTGCCTAGACTAGTTTGCACAATTCCTTTGACATGATTATGACAATGGTTCTATTTGATTATGATCAACAAATTAGATGATGTTCTAATTCAATTAGTGGGTATACTAACTCTATTGTTTCCAACACTTTCAATCCTCGTCAAGATTTTAAGATTATAAAAACAATATTTAGGATTTGATCAATCCAAGACTAACACAACTCAATTACTTGATTCGCTTTCGTTTCATAAGTAATTGACAACCACACTATTTAGTTTTCCAAGTTTAACCAAGTTACTTATGAAATGGGCAATACATAAGGTAACACCCTCATAGACAAAGGTTTACAACTAGTTGACTAACAATGTCTTTTTCATCCCATTACACTATTAGTAATTAACCAAACTTGACAACTCTTTGGTGGAGAAAACTCTTAATAGCACAATTCGTTCTTAGTATTAGCTTTTCTTTTATCTTAGAACCATTGAGTCATAATCAACCAAAAATCATGTCACAAACATCATCTAGGCAAGTGCACAAGGCACTTAGCCACTCATAGCAAATAAAGAAATAACCACAAGAAATTTATCACTTGAAAACATGATTAAAAAGTCTTAGGCAGTGTTTGTTTTTCAAAAAAAAATCTGAACAGGCTCTGAATGGACCTTATATCTGATTCGGTCAGAGAAAACCTTCGAAAAGAGCGTTTGTTTTTTATCTCCTGTTCAGACGCGGTCAGATCGTGCCTCTTACCGATCCAGACTTGGAAGGGTCTCTGGTTGCCTCTGAACACCCAATAAATTTATAACATTATAGCTAAAATGTTTAGTTCGTCATTTGCCACCTTCCACTAGACTCCGTCCACCACCAAGTCGACGACCACGGCCGCCTAACACCAACAGCCACCTCCCACCAGCCTGCGGCCACCACCAATCGCCGTCAATATCCACCGATCATCAAAAATTACAGAGGGTAAAGATAGATGGTGGATGATGGCAAAGTAAATATTTTTTTAAGTGAGAAAGAAAGATTGCAAGAGATCTGTGTTTTCTTCTTCTTTTGTATGAAAGGGAAGAAAATTTTTTGTTAAGAAAGATTGCACCAGATCTGTTTTAAGAGAAAAGAATAAAGATAGTACTATGTGTTTTTGCAAGATTGCACCAGAACTCGTAGGGATCCAGACATGTGTGGTCTGCTTTTTTGTGTTTTATCTTGTACAAGAAGTGATATTGATTGGTGAGGATTATAGTTGCTTTTTATGCCATGTGTGGTCTGCTTTTTCCCAAAAAGTTTTTATATGGAAATATGATTCTCAAAAGAACTTAAACATGATTGTTGATACAATATTAATATTCAGACGTTTAAAAAAAAAAACAAACAGTCTTATTGGATTCAGATTCAGATATTTACGCCTCAGATTCAGATTCAGATGTGCGGTTCAGATTCAGATTCAGAACCTCTTAATAAACAAACACCACCTTACAAAAGTTGTAATGATGATTACAAAGAGTAGGAACACTTGTGAGATAATCAACAAAGTTTCATTGAATGATTAAATAGATGATTGGTGAATGTAAGCTTTCCTTTTTCTTGCGTTTTTTCTCCTTTGTCGCCTCCTTTTAGTGAGTTATAATTGATAGCTCTTTTGATTGTATTGTATATTGTTGTGTGTTTTTCTTGATTCCAAGCATACATATATATAAGATGACTTTCCTTGGTCACCAAGCATAATACTTGAGCCCAAAGTGTCATAAATTGAAGGCAAGATGAGTTAATGGAAGTAGATGATCGGACTTTGGAGTGATGGCACTTAATTCTTCACTTAAATGCAACTATGGAAGACTTTAAGTGGCTGAACCCACGGTCGGGACCTAGGACCTGCGGTCTGGATATGACCGCTCAACCTTTGGTTTGAGATAGGAACCTTGGGTTTGGGTTATGAACCTTCATCAATCATTTCATCATTTCATGATCTTTTTTTGAGCTTGGAAATCATTGTAATCTTGATTCTTTATCTTTAACAATCCTCCCAAAGCTTTTATTGTGAGAAGAATCCTACGTTTGTGCATAAGCTCTTGATTTAACAACTTTTCTTCATCTTTTTAGCCTTTTCCTTGAACTTGATCGTACCTGAACTAAAATACATCTTTTGCACCTTTTAAGCATAATATGTTCACAAATACAACCAAATACAATGCATAAACATAGAAATAACACAACTAAAACGTGCTCAAAATGAGCATTATCAAATCCCCCACACTTACACTTTGCTTGCCCCCAAGCAAACCTAGCTTTTAGAAATAAATCCACAAAAAAAAATTATTATGAAAATGAGATGCAAATCCACCATGTACAAGTACAAGATAAGATCCATCTTTTTTTTAAGCTTAATGGTGAAAAACCGAGATGTTTGACAATACCTTAATGATTCTCTTGCTTTACAACATATTAAAACACCTCACGAAAAAGAAATGAAGTATAATTCACTCAACACTCATTTGTTTAGTGGGCGAGTATATAAGAAAATAACACTCATTGCTCAGATATGAACTAAATATTACCATAAGCTTGTACAAGAAACAAAACTCCACCGACGTGGCGTAAGGACCAAATGTAAACATCTAAGAGGACTTTTATTCGGGTTTTAAGGTGTTAGGAAATTAAGCTTTAGCAGTTAGAACTGTTGAAGATAGCAATTAAGACTGTTGAAGATGGAAGTTAGTACTGCTGAAGAGTTTTGAAGACATAAGCAGTTAGGACTGCTGAGTAAAGAAGTTTGTACTGATTATGATTTATGTAATAGATAATTATGGAAAAGATATTGTGTATATCTTATACGTTTTAGTTGATAGTTATCTTGTAAAGGAATCCTTAGTCTATAAAAGGATTGCCTAGGTTAAAGTTTAGAAAAAGATATACAGAGATAGAAGTACGAATTACTAGATAGAGATTCAAGGTTGTAAACCCTAGTGATGGGAGATCACACGTATTATTGTTCTAATAATATTGAATCGTTGAAGTTGAAGTTTATTATTCTGTGTTCATTGTTTCATTCAAATCATACAAAACACATAAAGTCTTCTAAGTGCTAGCTAGTAAATTCCGCGTGCTAGACTACGTATAATTCTTAGTATCACATCTAACACAAGGAGTGTGTGTAGATCCGGTCAAGTGGTATCAGAGACAGGTTACTGATACTTAGATTTAGAAGATCCGAGAAGAACAAAGATGGACATGGAAACAACACCAAACACAACTAACATTGCTGCTAAGCTTCCTATGCTTAAACCTAATGAGTTCGACATGTGGAGACTTCGTATTGAGCAATTTTTCCAAGTGCAAGACTATGCACTTTGGGAGATCATTGAAGAAGGAAACTCCTTTACACCAGTAACAACAACAACTGTTGTTGAAGGTAAATCTGAGACTAATGTGCAGACAAAGCCAACCACTAATGAAGAGAAGGCAAGGCACAAGAATGATGTTAAGGCTAGAAGTTTGCTTCTGATGACTATTTCAAATGATCAGTTGCTGAATTTTAGTAAGTTCAAGTGTGCTAAAACCCTTTTGAAGCTATTGTTGCAAGATATGGTGGGAATGAAGCCACCAAGAAAACCCAGAAGACCCTTCTCAAGCATCAGTTTGAGAACTTTACAGCGACAAGCAATGAGTCGTTGGATCATATGTTCAATAGGCTTCAAAAGCTGGTGAGTCAATTGGCAGTTCTAGGAATTGAGATGCCTCAGGAAGATCTCAACTCAAAATTTCTGAGGAGTCTACCTTCTGAATGGGCTATGCATGTGGTTGTATGGAAAAACAAGCCTGATATAGATTCCATGAGCTTAATGGATCTCTATAGCAACTTCAAGATTGTTGAACATGATATTAAGAAGTCTGCTGGATCAAGCTCAAGCTCAAGCTCAGGGAATTTGGCCTTTGTATCAACCCCCAATTCCTCAAGTCCGGATGAAGAAGTGCAAATTGCTGGAGCAGTTGGTACTGCTAGTGCAAACCTTGGTACTGCTAGCACCTCAAGCAGTACTAGTGGACTTTTGAATGATGATACTTATTGTGCTTTCTTGACTACTCAGCACAATGGAAATATGTTGACTCATTCAGATCTTCAAGAGATTGATGAAGATGATATTGAAGAGATGGATATCAAGTGGCAGCTCTCTCTTCTCAGTTTGAGAGCTAGGAGATTCTTGAAGAAGACTGGCAAGAAGATTGTCATAAACAGTAATGATGTTGCAGGGTATGACAAGTCCAAGATTGAGTGCTTCAATTGCCACAAGAAATGTCATTATTCAAGGGAGTGCAGATTACCAAGCCAACAAGATGGAAAGAGCAGAGCATATGGAAACAAGTCAAGGGTTGTGGAGGTTACTGATTCAAGCTCGAAAGCCATGGTTGCCATTGATGGCTTAGGATTTGACTGGAGCTACATTGCAGAGGAGGAAGCAGAAGCATCTACAGAGGTTGCTCTCATGGCATTCTCAGATTCTGAGGTACAAGTTTCAAAATGTTCCAAATCTTGTGAAGCTTTAAAAGATCTAGAAACACTTAAAACAAGATATGAGAATCAGAGAAAAGAGCTAGTTGAAACTGCTTTTAGCTTAGCAAATCATAAGAGAGCTTTAGCTGTGTTAGAAGAACAAATTGTTCATTATAAAAGTAATGAGTCTAAGTTTTCTGATGATATGATTATTGTTAAGAGAGACTTAATGTTTAGAGAGAATGAGATCACTTTGTTAAAACATGAGCTAGAACAGGTTAAGAAAGCTAAGGAGAACATTCAGATGAGTGTAGACACACTAGAATACACATCAAAAGGTGTTCAAAAGATAATTGAGAGTCAGATTCTTAATAAAGCTAAGTCAGGCCTAAGATATAAGTCAGTTCCATCTCCCTATAGAGGAATTCCAACACCCCCAGGTGTAGACTTAGAACACACAGGACTCCCTGAATTTCAATTACCTGTGCTTAACTATGGTCCTCAACCCAAGAAGAATGTAGTTGATAAACATGTGTTTGAAAGTGCAAGTGATAAATCACTATCTGAGGACAAGGTGTCTTCTGATAGGTCCTCAGCTAAGGACTCAGATGCTCCAACTATTGAGGAATGGACTTCTGATGATGAGGATGATCAGGCTGTGGTTAAGCCTGTTAGTGCTAAAGTGGAGGAACCAAAAGTTCCAAAGATGGTTAAACCTGAGACTGTTAGGCCTAGAATAAATGCCAAACCTTTTAGACCAACAGTTAGGTATGCAGAAATGTATAGAACCACAAACAAGCCAAGAGGTAACCAAAGGAATTGGAATGACCTCAAATCTCACCAATTAGAGGAGGATTTTGTTTGCTATAGGAAAGCTTGTTATTCTTGTGGTAGCTTTGACCATCTTGCAGATTATTGTGATAAATGGGTATCTGGATATACAAATCATAGGTTGAGCATAGCAAGACCTCAATCTTTTCTTAGGAATGATAAAATGATACCTAGATCAGTTCTTTTAAGGTCTGGACCTAAAGCAGTTCAAACTGCTAGACCAGCAGTTCAGACTGTCAGACCTATGAGAATAATTCACCCAAGGCCAACAGTTCAAGGTGCAAAAATGTTTTCCAAATCAGCACCAAAAACTGTTAATAGACCCTTTCATCACAAAGCAGTTGTGAAAAACCAAGTTTGGAAACCAAAGGTGACAACTACCAAGCCAGCAGTTCCAACTGCTAGCAGGGTAATTGGTACTGGTGTAAATAAAAACACTGCTAAGGGAAATATGGGTACTGGAGTGAATGCATCAGCATGTTGGGTTTGGAGACCTATTAAACCCAATGGTGCTAAGACTGTTTTGAAAAGAATGAATTATGTTGATGCTAGAGGAAAGCCTAAGTCTGTTTTGGCTTGGGTTCCACAAGGAAATTAATTTTTTTTGTTATGTGCATTGTTAGTCATATGCCTTTATATTGTGAGACAAGTTCTTTGTATCTTGTTTCTTTGTTTTTGGATTAACAATTGCAGGATTGGAGAGAAAACACCAAAGGATTATGAATGCTTGATGTTTTGGACTAAATGGTGTTCTGGAGATTAGTATGTGATCTTTGCATACAACAAATGGTAATTGGTTCACCATGTCTTATCCAGATAAGAACCAACTAGGTCAGAGCAAACGGTTTCTGGTAAAGACTAATCAAATCCGTTGATGGTTGACAATTTACCAAAAATTGTATGGTTATCAGCTCACTATATCTAAGTGTGAAGAGTTGGCTAGTCCAAAGCAAACGGCTATTGGTAAAGACATATCAAATCCGTTGATAGCTGATAGTTTGCTAAAAACTATGTTTGAGTCATGGTATTTTAAAATTTATTTCAAAAAGTTCGTACGTCTCAACAAAATTTTTGCAACAGTTGGTACGGTTAGTACAACGTTAGGACGGCTCAACTAGCCGTTGTAAAAATCTGTCAGTAATTAATTTTCTAGCCGTTGGGGTAAAATCGTTATTCTTAAGATACTTATAGGGATTTTTATTAACGATAATTATCTTTTTCCCATAAAATCATTTATTCTCTTTCTAAAGATAATTTATCTCATACGCATATTTCGCAAAACCCTAAACAGTACCTATAAACCCCAAGCGACTACATAAAACCTCAATTCCAATTTACAAGATCATTGTATTGCTATAATCTTTCATTTTTCATCATTAAGAATGGCTGGATTGGAATTTGTTAAGCGTCACAACCAGGTTGCGTTTTTAGAGAAAACAGAGCAAGGAGATGGGCCAAAGTTTTATGAGATTGTGGACTTTCTCAACCACTCTCACATAAGGTATGCTCTAACTGTTTCTCCTACTCTTTATGTCTCGCACATCACACAGTTCTGGCAGAATTCATCTGTCTTGATAAGTGATGACGGAGACTTAGAAATTCATACTGAAGTAGATGGTATTAAGTTTGTTGTTACCGAGTCTATACTTAGGAGACATCTTAAATTAAATGACTTAGATGGTATCCACACTATGCTAAATACTGAAATTTGGGAAGAACTTACAAAAATGGGGTATGATACATCTGAAAACAGATTGACTTTTCAAAAAGGATGTTTTTCACCTCAATGGAGATTTTTGATACATACTCTTTTATGTTGTTTAAGTCCTAAAAAGACTGCTTGGGAGCAGTTTAGTAGCAATATTGCTATTGCTCTCATTTTCTTGTCTACAAACAGAGTTTTTAACTTTTCAAAATTTATTTTTGAGGGTATGGCATCAAATGTTGACAGTAAAACAAAGTTTTTAATGTATCCCAGGTTTGTTCAAACAATTTTAAATAAAAAGACATACCTGCTTACAAAACCAACTGAAACTTTTGCTACGCCTAGCCTTCAATCAAAGGTTTTTCAAAATATGGCTATGGCTAGTAGGATTTTTCAAGGGGAACCAGTTCCATTGTTTCCTCAAATGCTTCAAACTGAGTTGGGTGAAGGTTCAGCAGTTCTAACTGATCCCCATCACACATCCACTCAAGAACTTGAAACAACCCAACCACCACCCATCACTTATAGGAGAAGGTCTAAACCTAGTCTAACT
Organism: Artemisia tridentata subsp. tridentata; assembly: GCA_021014915.2. NCBI lineage: Eukaryota > Viridiplantae > Streptophyta > Magnoliopsida > Asterales > Asteraceae > Artemisia > Artemisia tridentata. Next base: position 52,403,440 of record CP139504.1, read on the forward strand.
AGGGTTGTGACTAGATCCTTGCCCAAAGATTCACCTCTCCTAGCAGGTAACACAGCTAGAAGTGATGAGGGTAGCTCTTCACAAACTGAATTGATGGAAATATGTACCAAGTTAGTTGACAGAGTAAAGACCTTGGAGGAGGAGCTTAAGAAGACCAATGAGGAGCTGAAATCTCATAAAGAAATGTTTTCCAAAGTCTACACCAAGCTAACTAAAAGGGTGAAGAAGCTTGAAGATCAGTTAAAGAAGAAAAGGGCAAAAGTGATATTGGATGATGATTCTTCTTCCAAACAGGGGAGGAAATCAGGTAAAGATAAGGATAGATCAGGTTCTCAGGGGAGGCATGATAAAGGTTCAGAACAAGATGAAGGTTTTGGTAATGTTGCAGATATTGGTTCAGGTTCTGGTTATGTTCAAGAAGAAACAGCTGAGACACATCAAGCAGTTCCAAATGTTGAAGCAGTTCAGACTGCTGAGACAGAGCATGAAACAGTTCAAACTGCTGAGACAGAGCATCAAGCAGTTCCAACTGGTGAAACTTCTGCTGAGCCAGTTTATGAAAGTAGAAGAGCAGATAAAGGGAAGAAGCCAATGACATCTGAAGAAGTTGCTGTTGCTCAAGAACTTGAAAGGCTTAAGAGATTGAAACCAAAAACTCAAGATCAGATAGATCATGATGCAGAAGTTGCAAGGCAAATGATAGAAGAAGATTTGGCTAATGAAGAGGCTAAACAAGCTCAGATTGCTCAAGATGAGGAATTTGCAAGAAAAATGGTTGTTGATGATGTACAAAACATAGCTGAATTTATGGAAAGAAAAAGATCAAAAGAAGTAAATCAAGAGGAGTTCAATGAACAGCTACAATATTTGTTGGATTCTGATGTGATTGTAAGAGCTCAAGCTTCAATGGTTCTTAAAGACAAACAGTTGAATGAAGAAGAAAAGACAGAGGAGCTTAAAGAATTCATACTCAAAATGAATGGAGTAGCAACATGGGAAGATCTGATTCAGAGGATAAGAGAAAGGCAGAAGTCAGGATACAAGATAAAGTTGCCAACAAAGAAGGAACAAGTTGAGTCTATGAAGCATTATTTGAAGAACTCAGCAAATTACACTATGAATGACTTCAAGGGAAAATCTTATGCCATAATTGAAAGGGAATTCTATGAAACTTATGCTATTCTGAATACTCCAAGAAGAGGTTTCAAAACAGGTAAGAAGAGATAATCAGACTTGGAAATATTTCTGAAAGGTACAAGTTGTTTGAAGATTTACTCAAAGGTTTTGACAGAGAAGATCTTAATCAACTATGGAGCTTAGTGAATGAGAAATTCAGAGATAAAGATCCTATTGAAGATAAAGATAAAGAACTATGGGTTCAATTGAAGAGAATTTATGAACCAGATGGTGGAGAGTCAATATGGAGATTTCAAGCACAAGTCATGGACATCACTTGGAAGTTATTTGGAATGTGTGGAGTACACAGAGTGTCTACCAAGGATGGAATAGAGATCTATATGCTGGTTGAAAAAGATTATCCGCTCAGACCAGGTGTTTTGACAATGATGGCATGTGTTAGACTAGAAGCTAATGAAGAATCTGAGATGGCTGACATGTTGGTGACAAAGATATTCAACCTTGCAGAAGAAGTGAAAGCTAGATCTAAGAGATTTGCTTGATAGGTGTTTGAAAGAATTTTCAGCATTAAGAAGAAAAAGCTTAATTTGAAGAAACTTAGTGATTTGGATAGAAGTCATAAGTTTAGGGGAGGATTGTTAGGAAATTAAGCTTTAGCAGTTAGAACTGTTGAAGATAACAGTTAAGACTATTGAAGATGGAAGTTAGTACTGCTGAAGAGTTTTGAAGACATAAGCAGTTAGGACTGCTGAGTAAAGAAGTTTGTACTGATTATGATTTATGTAATAGATAATTATGGAAAAGATATTGTGTATATCTTATACGTTTTAGTTGATAGTTATCTTGTAAAGGAATCCTTAGTCTATAAAAGGATTGCCTAGGTTAAAGTTTAGAAAAAGATATACAGAGATAGAAGTATGAATTACTAGATAGAGATTCAAGGTTGTAAACCCTAGTGATAGGAGATCACTCGTATTATTGTTCTAATAATATTGAATAGTTGAAGTTGAAGTTTATTATTGTGTGTTCATTGTTTCATTCAAATCATACAAAACACATAAAGTCTTCTAAGTGCTAGCTAGTAAATTCCGCGTGCTAGACTACTTATAATTCTTAGTATCACATCTAACACAAGGAGTGTGTGTAGATCCGGTCATAAGGCTTCAAGGGTTATATAAGACTTATGTGCAACTATCTCATGTAAAACATAATAGCTCGCTAACAACGAATTCTTGAATCACCAAATAACGGATGGTCACTAAGGATAACCTTAGATCGCTAGCAACGTTATCCAATTCTTCAAGAAATCGGATGGTCACCACATGTCAATACACTTGATAAATTACCACAAAGTCAAAAAGGGTAGGAATGAGACATGGGATATATATTTATGAAATTGGTTTAAAAATAAAAACTTTACAAATAGCCAAAGTCTAAAACCAAGTGCTACTAGCTACATCAACCACTATCCTTTGAAATTGAGATTCTTCCTTGATTGATATCATACTTTCATAGCTCATTGGTTATTCTTGTCACCAAACAATTACGATGACTTATTATGTTTCTCTTTTTTTTTTCTCTCTTCTTTTGCATTTTTTTTCAATCACCAAAATACCAATAGATCTTCCATGAGATTATCATGGAGTTCGCAACTTTCTCATTTTCAAGGATCCCCACATAACAACCATCTTTCCAAGTAGCTAGTAACCAACCAAGACTTGACTATGGGTAAGGTTAAGGCTAAAGGTGAAGAATATTTTTATATTTTTCTGGTGTAACAAAATGAAAAGGATGGCTCAGAGGGTGTACTAATGGAATCTAGCACTAAAAATGAGTGCTAACAAATGGGTCTAAATAAGTGGTTAACTAACCAATGTGGCTAGCTAATATATTATTAGATGTAAAATGGAAGGCCATTTGGTTAAATTCCTAAGGTTGCCTCTTATCACACGAATACACTTATATCACACGAGGTGATCTCACTGTGGTCTGGTAATGATTTGCATGCACAAGTTCTAGAATAAATAAGATCACCGGCACACTCATAGCAAAAAGATCCAAGCATAAAAGATATATGCTATATGAAATAGGCTTAAATCCTCACAATTTAGTTGAATGGGCTATAGTTGTGCTAGCAATGTTATCAATCCTAAAATGGATCGCAATGTCAATCAGGACACATCTCAAATTTTCAAAAATTACATGTTTTATTAGTGGATTAATCTTGTTATTCTAATATAAATTACCCTGAATGTGCGAAAACAACTAGATTATAGGGGCAAACAAATTAAAAACTAGGCTCAAAATTTAAAATTCCAGTTCATTTTCCTATTTCCTCCCCCCACACTTAAGTTTGACATTGTCCTCAATGTAAAGAACGATGAACCGTAAAAATAGGGAAATGGAACATAAAAGAAATGAAACTGCCTGTTCTTTGGAAATAGGATGATTCTACATCTTCAAGGTCAAGCATCCTAACCTGCATAATCATCAAAAACAAAAACACATAAAATGCAAAATATTTTTGGATTTTATTATTCATATTAGCAAGGCCCCCACACTTATGGTGAAACCATCGAGGCATAAAAATAATTTTAAAAACACACGGGTTGCCTCCCGAGAAGCGCTAAATTTATTAACGAGTCATCAGCCTGATTCAATTTTTCCTACTTTTGTAGGTTATATTTGGGATTCTTTCCCAGTTTGTCTTTTTCTTTCTTGACTTGAATGATTGGTTCAAGTGGAATTTCTTCTCTTGACAATTCATTCAATTGCTCCTCATCATGGTAGAGCTTGATTCGATGTCCATTAACAATGAAAGTTCCATCGTTCTTGTCATACAATTCAACATATCCGGATGGAAAACCATGTTTTACCACGAATGGACCAAACCATTTGGTTCTGAGTTTAGAAGCTTTGAATTTGTACTTAGAATTGAACAAAAGAACTTTGTCTCCAACCTTGAATTCTTTCCGGATTCTTAGCTTTCGATCATGATAAGCTTTTGTTTGAGCTTTGTACAATTTGGAATTTTCGTATGCCAGGAGTCTTAATTCAACGAGTTCATGCAATTACAAGAATCGTTTTTCTCCAACGATTTTTAGATCAGGATTACATTGCCTCAATGCCCAGTAGGCACGATGTTCGATTTCAAACAGAAAATGACAAGTTTTTCCATATACGAGTCTGTACGGGGTTGTATCAATTGGAGTTTTATATGCCGTTCTAAATGCCCACAGAGCATCATCAAGTTTTCTTGACCAAACAGAAGGATTATCCTTGACCGTTTTTTCAAGTATTCTTTTTAAGACTCTATTGGTGTTTTCAACTTGACCACTGGTTTGAGGGTGGTATGCTGTGGAGAAACGATGGTGGACTCCATATCGTTTCATAGCTTTCTAGATTTGATGGTTACAGAAATGAGTTCCTCTGTCGCTTATCAAAGCTTTTGGAATTTTGAATCGAGAGAAAAGCTTTTTCAGAAAATTCACAACTACTCGTGCATCATTTATGGGTAAAGCTTCTGCTTCTGCCCATTTAGAGACATAATCAATTGCAACGAGGATGTATTCGAATTTATGAGATTTAGGAAAAGGACCCATGAAGTCAATTCCCCAAATATCAAATATTTCAGAAACTTGGAGGCTCTTCTGTGGCATTTCGTCTCTACGAGAAAGACTACCATATTTTTGGCATTCATCATAATTCTGCACAAGTGTATGTGCTTCTTTAAAAATTGTTGGCCAATAAAATCCCGCATCGTAGACCTTTTTAGCAGTTGTGGATGGACCGTAATGTCCTCCGGTTGGGCCATGATGACATTCATCAAGAATTTTTCGGGTCTCTGAACCATACACGCATCTTCTTATTATCCCATCGGGACACATTTTAAATAGATACGGTTCATCCCAAAAATAGTATTTTAAGTTTGCGAAAAATTTACTACGCTCAGCGTAAGATAGACCTTTTTGTAATATTCCTCCAGCTAAATAATTTGCATAATCAGCAAACCATGGAACTTCTTCATTGTCGATTCCCATAAGAGTTTCATCGGGAAAGTTATCATCAATCTCGTCTTCACCGAGTTCCTCTAAATTAGGATTTTCTAATCTAGATAAATGATCCGCTGCAACATTTTCTGCACCTTTCTTATTCTGGATTTCTATGTCAAATTCTTGAAGCAATAAAATCCATCGGATAAGACGTGGTTTGGCATCTTGCTTGGCAAACAGATATTTAAGAGCTGAATGATCGGTGAATACAATTGTTTTTGACAAAACAAGATAAGAACGAAATTTGTCAAATGCAAAAACTACAGCCAAAAGTTCTTTTTCAGTCACTGTGTAGTTTTGTTGGGCACCATTCAAAGTTTTGCTAGCAAAGTAAATAGGACGAAAATGTTTACCATCTTGTTGTCCTAATACTGCTCCAACAGCATAATCACTTGCATCGCACATAAGTTCAAACGGCAGCGACCAATTTGGTGAAACCATAATTGGTGCATTTGTTAACTTATTTTTAAGCGTTTCAAATGCCTTGATGCATTCTTCATTGAAGTCAAAGACTGAATCTTTTTCAAGCAGCTTCGTCATCGGACGAGATATTTTCGAAATATCTTTGATAAATTGGCTGTAAAATCCCGCATGTCCCAAAAAACTCCTAACGCCTTTAACGTTAGTAGGGGTGGTAATTTAGCAATAGCTTCTATTTTTTCTTTGTCAAATTCGATTCCCTTGCTCGAAATTTTGTGACCAAGCACAATGCCTTCTGTCACCATAAAATGACATTTTTCCCAATTAAGCACGAGATGAGAAGTTTTGCATCTTTCAAGAATTTTATCAAGATTGGAAAGGCATGACTCGAATGAGTCTCCAAATACCGAGAAATCATCCATGAAGACTTCCATGGAAGTTTCAAGCATATCTTGAAAAATAGCAATCATGCATCTTTGAAATTTTGCTGGTGCGTTGCAAAGACCAAAAGACATACGCCTATACGCAAATATGCCGAACGGACAAGTGAATGTGGTCTTTTCTCTATCAGCTGGATCTACAGGAATTTGAAAATAACCGGAAAATCCATCGAGAAAACAAAAGTATTTGTTCCCCGCAAGACTTTCCAACATTTGATCCATGAACGGTAATGGAAAATGATCTTTTCTGGTGGCATCATTTAATTTTCGATAATCAATGCATACACGCCAACCAGTTATAGTTCTTATAGGAACAAGTTCATTACGTTCATTAGTTACGACAGTTGTTCCTCCCTTCTTAGGAACACAGTGAACAAGACTCACCCATGAACTATCCTCAATGGGATAAATAATTCCAGCGTCAAGAAGTTTGATTATTTCTTTCTTAACAACTTCTTTCATATTTGGATTGAGTCTTCGTTGTCTTTGAACAACATGTTTAGAATCGTTTTCAATATTTATTTTATGTTTGCAAAAGTTTGGACTTATTCCAGGAATATCAGAAGTTTTCCAAGCAAAAGCTTCTTTATGCTTTTTGAGTGTAGAAACAAGTCGTTCTTTTTCATCGGTTTTGAGTGTTGAAGATATGACAACTGGAAGAAGAGAATTTTCTTCCAAAAATGCATATTCCAGATGATCAGGAAGAGGTTTCAAGACTAGATCCACCGGCGGATCTTCAATTGAGGTTTTGATTCTTATATCATTATTGAATTCTAAATCCTCAAAGTTGGTATTTTCCTCCTCAGAAATTTCTTCAGTGTCAATCTGCATAAATTCAGCGAATTCTCTATCGAGATCTTCATCACTGATTTGTCCAGATGTTTCATGATTCTTAATTCTTTCATCAAGTAACTCATCAAATGTTTCCTTTGTTATATCATCGATAGCATCAATGCTATAACAAGTGTCATCATTCGCATGAGAATATTTCATGGCTTGATTAATTGAAAAAGAAATTCTTTCGTCCCCAACTCCAAGGTTGAGTTCTTTATTTTTCACTCGAATGATAGCATCTGCTGTATTTAGGAAAGGTCTTACTAGAATTAATGGAACTTTGCTATCTTCCTCCATCTCGAGGATCACAAAATCAACAGGGAAAATAAATTGCCCAACTTGAACAAGCATATTTTTAGCTATTCCAACAGGATATTGGATAGTATGATTGGCTAAGCGTATACTCATTCTCGTTGGTTTCAATGTATTGATTGAAAGCTTCGCATACAATGAGTATGGCATAAGATTGGTACTTGCACCGAGGTCGGCTAAAGCATCACAAGTTATTGAATTTCCCAAAGTACATGGGATAAGATAACTTCCAGGATCATCGAGTTTTTTCGGCAGTTTATTCTCAATAATGGCTGAGCAATCTTCATTCAAGAAAGTAGCGGAAATGTTTTCCATTTTACTTTTGTTGCTCACAAGTTCTTTCAAAAACTTCCCATAATTGGGCATACCAGCTAGGACATCAACAAGAGGAATGTTGATTCTAACTTCTTTTAGTAAGTCAATGAACTTGCCATATTGCTCTTCCATATTTTCTTTCCTCAAACGTTGAGGGTATGGAATTCTTGGTTTGTATGGTTTGAGTTTTGGAGTAGATTTAACAACTGGTGTAGAAATTTGTTCATATTCTTTTGTTTCTTCTTCTATTTCATCCTCACTATCATCATGAACAAAAGTGGTTGTTTGGGTTGGGTTGGGTGGTGGATCATAAGATAGGCCACTACGAGTATATACAGCATTCACATGCTCATTTCTCGTTTGAGGTGGACGATAATTTCCAGATGATGATGTTTTTGGGTTGGTTTGAGTATTGCTTGGCAAGGTACCAGATGGTCTTGCAGCAAGTTGATCAGAAAGTCGACCAAATTTGGTTTCAAGATCTTGGATAGAAACTTGATGATTCCTTTGACCTTGTTCGACTTTGCTTTTGAGCATGAAGAATTAATTTTTCATGAATTCGTTTGTTTGCTTTTGAGCATGCACGAATTCACGCATGGTTTTTTCGAATTCATATTCTTCATTTTTCGTTTCACGAGATTGTGGTGGTGAACGGGTATCGTCACGAGAAAGACTACTAGATTTTTGGCATTCATCAAAATTCTGCACAAGTGTATGTGCTTCTTTAAAAATTGTTGGCCAATAAAATCCCGTATCGTAGACCTTTTTAGTGGTTTTGGATGGACCGTAATGTCCTCCGGTTGGGCCATGATGACATTCATCAAGAATTTTTTGGGTCTCTGAACCATACACGCATCTTCTTATTATCCCATCGGGACACATTTTAAATAGATACGGTTCATCCCAAAAATAGTATTTTAAGTTTGCGAAAAATTTACTACACTCAGCGTAAGATAAACCTTTTTGTAATATTCCTCCAGCTAAATAATTTGCATAATCAGCAAACCATGGAACTTCTTCATTGTCGATTCCCATAAGAGTTTCATCGGAAAAGTTATCATCAATCTCGTCTTCACAGAGTTCCTCTAAATTAGGATTTTCTAATCTAGATAAATGATCCGCTGCAACATTTTCTGCACCTTTCTTATTCTGGATTTCTATGTCAAATTCTTGAAGCAATAAAATCCATCGGATAAGACGTGGTTTGGCATCTTGCTTGGCAAACAGATATTTAAGAGCTGAATGATCGGTGAATACAATTGTTTTTGACAAAACAAGATAAGAACGAAATTTGTCAAATGCAAAAACTACAGCCAAAAGTTCTTTTTCAGTCACTGTGTAGTTTTGTTGGGCACCATTCAAAGTTTTGCTAGCAAAGTAAATAGGACGAAAATGTTTACCATCTCGTTGTCCTAATACTGCTCCAACAGCATAATCACTTGCATCGCACATAAGTTCAAACGGCAGCGACCAATTTGGTTAAACCATAATTGGTGCATTTGTTAACTTATTTTTAAGCGTTTCGAATGCCTTGATGCATTCTTCATTGAAGTCAAAGACTGAATCTTTTTCAAGCAGCTTCGTCATCGGACGAGATATTTTCGAAAAATCTTTGATAAATCGGCGGTAAAATCCCGCATGTCCCAAAAAACTCCTAACGTCTTTAACTTTAGTTGAGGGTGGTAATTTAGCAATAGCTTCTATTTTTTCTTTGTCAACTTCGATTCCCTTGCTCGAAATTTTGTGACCAAGCACAATGCCTTCTGTCACCATAAAATGACATTTTTCCCAATTAAGCACGAGATGAGAAGTTTTGCATCTTTCAAGCATTTTATCAAGATTGGAAAGGCATGACTCGAATGAGTCACCAAATACCGAGAAATCATCCATGAAGACTTCCATGGAAGTTTCAAGCATATCTTGAAAAATAGCAATCATGCATCTTTGAAATTTTGCTGGTGCGTTGCAAAGACCAAAAGGCATACGCCTATACGCATATGTGCCCAACGGACACGTGAATGTGGTCTTTTCTTGATTAGCTGGATCTATAGAAATTTGAAAATAACCGAAAAATCCATCGAGAAAACAAAAGTATTTGTTCCCCGCAAGTCTTTCCAACATTTGATCCATGAACGGTAATGGAAAATGATCTTTTCTAGTGGCATCATTTAATTTTCGATAATCAATGCATACACGCCAACTAGTTATAGTTCTTGTAGGAACAAGTTCATTACGTTCATTAGTTACGACAGATGTTCCTCCCTTCTTAGGAACACAGTGAACAGGACTCACCCATGAACTATCCTCAATGGGATAAATAATTCCAGCGTCAAGAAGTTTGATTATTTCTTTCTTAACAACTTCTTTCATATTTGGATTGAGTCTTCGTTGTCTTTGAACAACAGGTTTAGAATCGTTTTCAATATTTATTTTATGTTTGCAAAAGTTTGGACTTATTCCAGGAATATCAGAAGTTTTTCAAGCAAAAGCTTCATTATGCTTTTTGAGTGTAGAAACAAGTCGTTCTTTTTCATCGGTTTTGAGTGTTGAAGATATGACAACTGGAAGAAGAGAATTTTCTTCCAAAAATGCATATTCCAGATGATCAGGAAGAGGTTTCAAGACTAGATCCACCGGCGGATCTTCAATTGAGGTTTTGATTCTTATATCATTATTGAATTCTAAATCCTCAAAGTTGGTATTTTCCTCCTCAGAAATTTCTTCAGTGTCAATCTGCATAAATTCAGCGAATTCTCTATCGAGATCTTCATCACTGATTTGTCCAGATGTTTCATGATTCTTAATTCTTTCATCAAGTAACTCATCAAATGTTTCCTCCGTTATATCATCGATAGCATCAATGCTATAACAAGTGTCATCATTCGCATGAGAATATTTCATGGCTTGATTAATTAAAAAAGAAATTCTTCCGTCCCCAACTCCAAGGTTGAGTTCTTTATTTTTCACTCGAATGATAGCATCTGCTGTATTTAGGAAAGGTCTTCCTAGAATTAATGGAACTTTGTTATCTTCCTCCATCTCGAGGATCAAAAAATCAACAGGGAAAACAAATTGCCCAACTTGAACAAGCATATTTTCAGCTATTCCAACAGGATATTGGATAGTATGATTGGCTAAGCGTATACTCATTCTCGTTGGTTTCAATGTATTAATTGAAAGCTTCGCATACAATGAGTATGGCATAAGATTGATACTTGCACCGAGGTCGGCTAAAGCATCACAAGTTATTGAATTTCCCAAAGTACATGGGATAAGAAAACTTCCAGGATCACCGAGTTTTTTCGTCAGTTTATTCTCAATAATGGCTGAGCAATCTTCATTCAAGAAGGTAGCGGAAACGTTTTCCATTTTACTTTTGTTGCTCACAATTTCTTTCAAAAACTTCCCATAATTGGGCATACCAGCTAGGGCATTAACAAGAGGAATGTTGATTCTAACTTCTTTTAGTAAGTTAATGAACTTGCCATATTGCTCTTCCATCTTTTCTTTCCTCAAACGTTAAGGGTATGGAATTCTTGGTTTGTATGGTTTGAGTTTTGGAGTAGATTTAACAACTGGTGTAGAAATTTGTTCATTTTCTTTTGGTTCTTCTTCTACTTCATCCTCACTATCATCATGAACAACAGTGGTTGTTTGGGTTGGGTTGGGTGGTAGATCATAATATAGGCCACTACAAGTATATACAACATTCACATGCTCATTTCTCGTTTGAGGTGGACGATAATTTCCAGATGATGATGGTTTTGGGTTGGTTTGAGTATTGCTTGGCAAGGTACCAGATGGTCTTGCAGCAAGTTGATCAGAAAGACGACCAAATTTGGTTTCAAGATCTTGGATAGAAGCTTGATGATTCTTTTGACCTTGTTCGACTTTGCTTTTGAGCATGAAGAATTGATTTTTCATGAATTCGTTTGTTTGCTTTTGAGCATGCACGAATTCACGCATGGTTTTTTCAAATTCAGATTCTTCCTTTTTCGTTTCACGAGATTGTGGTGGTGAACGGGTATCGTCATGAGAAGATGTCTGACGGTTGTCTTCACGAGTTTGGGAATTACGATTGTCATCCCTTGGTGGACGATCTTGCCAATCTCGAGAATTTCTACTGTAGTTGTTTCCACGATACCCTCCTCCTCGATATCCTCCAAAAATATAATTGGCTTCTGCTTCGGGACGTCCCATGTTTGTGTGGATCGGATTTAGCTCTACCATCAAATTGGTTGTCTTTAATGATCGAAAGATGATGACCTTTGATAGTAAAGTTTTCTCCAAGATTAACGGGAACAATGGCAGCTGCGGGTGTAGGAGCTACAAACCTATTGGCATCCCACATGGGTTGATCGTCATCCATTGGAAATGGTAATTCAAGGAAAAGATTGACGATTGGATGAATTTCGGAAAGGTTATCAAACGGTGGGTTCTTGGTTCTTGGAATTCTTTGATCGGGTGGAACGAATGGAGTTCTCTTTTTGCGAAATAAACTTTCGGGGTTAGACAATATTGTGCGCAATTCGTCGCTTGAAGAGCGAGTGATCATACACGAGAAAAACGAACCCTATCGAAAAGGATTTAAAAAGAAACTAAAGAAAAATAAATAAATAAAAAAATTGATGAAAGGTAACCAATGGACCGGCGGTCGACGGGCTGGACCGGCGGTCTGGTTCCAAAAGAGAAGAAAAGGAAAAAGAAAAAAAATCACAGAAAGTTGAGACCGGCCGGTCGAGGTCTGGACCGGCGGTCTGGGAATAATATATATATATATATATATATATATATATATATATAATATATATATATATATATATATATATATATATATATTTTCCCTTACGAAAACTTAACCGGCGGTTTGGTTTTGGAAAAATCTTACCGAGAGCTAGGACCGTTCGGTTAAGCTTCAGACCGAAGGTTTGCAGGAAAAAAAATATTTTTTAAGAGCTTCCACGAATACGATAACGAATACTAATACAAATAGAAATAGGACAAGAAAATTATAAACAAAAACTTCACACAAACGTGATCAAATCCCCGGCAGCGGCGCCAAAAACTTGATGTGTTTCTAGGGATATACCCGTTATGAGTGCAAGTTTTAAATTTATAACACGATTTACCAATGATTCAAACGAAACACATACGAGCAAGTATACTTGTCCGTGTGTAGTAAGAGATAATTAAGGTAAGCCGAGGTCGTTCACTAGGATTTGTTTAGTTTTTATAATGTGAGTTTTTGAAAATAAAATCAAGCCAAATTATCGATTCTAATCGCAAGTAAATAAAGATGATGTAAATTCAATAAATTAAAGACTATACTTGCCTAGACTAGTTTGCACAATTCCTTTGACATGATTATGACAATGGTTCCATTTGATTATGATCAACAAATTAGATGATGTTCTAATTCAATTAGTGGGTATACTAACTCTATTGTTTCCAACACTTTCAATCCTCGTCAAGCTTTTAAGATTATAAAAACAATATTTAGGATTTGATCAATCCAAGACTAACACAACTCAATTACTTGATTCGCTTTCATTTCACAAGTAATTGACAACCACACTATTTAGTTTTCCAAGTTTAACCAAGTTACTTTTGAAATGGTCAATACATAAGGTAACACCCTCATAGACAAAGGTTTACAACTAATTGACTAACAATGCCTTTTTCATCCCATTACACTATTAGTAATTAACCAAACTTGACAACTCTTTGGTGGAGAAAACTCTTAATAGCACAATTCGTTCTTAGTATTAGCTTTTCTTTTATCTTAGAACCATTGAGTCATAATCTACCAAAAATCATGTCACAAACATCATCTAGGCAAGTGCACAAGGCACTTAGCCACTCATAACAAATAAAGAAATAACCACAAGAAATTTATCACTTGAAAACATGATTAAAAAGTCTTACAAAAGTTGTAATGATGATTACAAAGAGCAGGAACACTTGTGAGATAATCAACACAGTTTCCTTGAATTATTAAATGGATGATTGGTGAATCTAAGCTTTCCTTTTTCCTGCGTTTTTTTCTCCTTTGTCGCCTCCTTGTAGTGAGTTATAATTGATAGCTCTTTTGATTGTATTGTATATTGTTGTGTGTTTTTCTTGATTCCAAGCATACATATATATAAGATGACTTTCCTTGGTCACCAAGCATAATACTTGAGCCCAAAGTGTCATAAATTGAAGGCAAGATGAGTTAATGGAAGTAGATGATCGGACTTTGGAGTGATGGCACTTAATTCTTCACTTAAATGCAACTATGGAAGACTTTAAGTGGCTGAACCCACGGTCGGGACCTAGGACCTGCGGTCTGGATATGACCGCTCAACCTTTGGTTTGAGATAGGAACCTTGGGTTTGGGTTATGAACCTTCATCATTCATTTCATCATTTCATGATCTTTTCTTGAGCTTGGAAATCATTGTAATCTTGATTCTTTATCTTTAACAATCCTCCCAAAGCTTTTATTGTGAGAAGAATCCTACGTTTGTGCATAAGCTCTTGATTTAACAACTTTTCTTCATCTTTTTAGCCTTTTCCTTGAACTTGATCGTACCTGAACTAAAATACATCTTTTGCACCTTTTAAGCATAATATGTTCACAAATACAACCAAATACAATGCATAAACATAGAAATAACACAACTGAAACATGCTCAAAATGAGCGTTATCAACCGAATAAAAAATAATAAAAAAAATAAAATAAATATGACTGGCCATTAATGTCATTCAACTCTTTTGCGATTAAATGAGGGTAAATCTAAATACACCAAGATTATTAGAGAATAATTGTGTGTTTGACTTTTTATTTATTGATTTCCTTGCTTCAATACAATCAATAATAATAATTAAAACTGTTAGCCCGTATGGTTTAGTTAGCATAAGTTTGTATGGGCTCAAGCCCACTTCTAGATGTTTCTATGTAACATGTATATATATCATACGTATCAATAACATGCAAGACACGATTTCCTGTTAACCTACATGGTATCACGAGTCCACCTCTAAATCGATCCAAACAAAAATTGATTCGATACAATCTATAATCCCAAAAGGAGACACACAAGAAATATGTGTTACCCTGGTTCGTTGTCCCGACGAAGGTGTGAATGGACTTTGTGATATCGGGGTCGTGAAACGTGTCGTGAATGTGTAAAAGTGGGATTTTGTTTTTAAACTAAAATTATGAAATATTAACTAAAAACAATTAATAACGCAAGGGAAATGCTAATCTAAGGCAAACGTATCATAAAAACGCAAAAGAAATCCTAAAAACGCGTTTAAACCGGGAAATCCTGAACCTAAATGTCAAAATAGTGAAATACTAATCCTAGAAACTCCAAATTTATTTTCCTAAATCCTAAATGACAAAATAAAATTTTAGAAAAAAGAATTATATTTTTTTGATTTTATTTAATTTATTATGATTTAAAAACTAATCTAATCTAATTAAATGATTAAAAATAGTAAATGATTTTAGAAAATTATGAAACTTTTCTGATAATTACTTTATACTATTCTAAGTTTAGGAAAAATAAGAAAACTGAAAAAGCTATTATGAATGAGCTGAAGATAAGCAAAACAGTTGATTAAGCAAAGAAAGAAAAAGGCAGCTTAAAAGAAATAGAGAAGAGAGATATGACAGAAAAATCCCAAGGGTGCTACTGGTAGTGTGTTGTGTTGTGAGGTTTAGAAAGAGGCTATGGAGGAAGTCCAGGGTTCGAATCCCTGGACTCTCTTTTTGAAAAATTATTTTATTTTTTTATTTTTCTTTTAAAAACCTATTAAGCACAATAAAATAAGCACTTTATATAACTACACTAATTTATGAAAAATTGAAATAATCACTGGATAAGCAGAGAGAAAACAGAACAGTGGCTTAATATGAGGAAAACAAGTAAAAGGCAAATAGCTAAGGGACAGATAAGCTAATTTTAAGCTAATTGGAATAAGATAAACTAAACAAGATCTGATCTAAACTATCCAACAACTTCAGAATAAGCACAGATTAAAAGTAAATAAGCACTTTGATATTAAAAATAAGCAGAAGGGGCCACTGATGTGTGCAGACTTAAATGGCTACTGAGGCAGATTGGAGCTTAATTTAAAGCACTAAGGACACATGTAAAAAACACAAAAGCTGGGGAATCCTAGAGTCCATTCACTAAAGTGCTAATAGATCAAAAAATCAGACCTAAAGATGCTTATTGACTGCTTAAAACTGAGGGTTAAAGTAGGCTAATAAGGCAGGTAGTACTCAAATTTGTGCAGACCTAAAGCAGACCAGAACCACCTTTTAGACTACTAAAATAAGCTAGAAAAAGGTTGTGGAAGAAGCTATTAATCTCAATTCAGCAAGTACAGCAACCAAAGTACTTAAAAAAAAGAATTTCAGATACTTAAAGCAAGGAACAAGCACTGAAATTAGGCCTAGAAATCTATTCCTAATAGATCAGAAATAAATAAAAAATGCCTTCCGATGCAGAATTGAAACTGATATAGGAACAAACCTAAATTGTCCTAATGGAAAACTCAGCAATCCAACTCAAATGAAATAGTCACACTAGAAGAAGCTCATAAATTGAAAATTCAAGTTCTAAAAAGCTCATATCTATAATGAACCATATAAAACAGTATTTCATCCTCAATTTTATAATTTCTCTCTTAAATCTATGAAAACCTATAAAACAGCTCAAAGTATCCTCAAATCATCTAATCTAAATTACTATAAGCAAGATCAAAAATTACCATCGTGCAGATGAACAGTAACTGATTATTATGACCCTAAATAAGCTTAAACCAAACACCCCTTATTCAAGGGCTGTTTTGGATTTTCTAATGAAACAACTAATTTAGGCTAGTATTCTGAATGACAGATGAACAAGCAACTATATTAAGCTCTAAAAATCAATTTTTACTAGAAATTAAGCACTCTAATAAGCTAGGTCTAGATTTGACTATTTTTGGGTTTTTTAAGGATTTTAAAGCACAAAAGTAATGAAGCTTAAACTAACTGATAAATTAACATCATAAGAACATAATAAAGGCAAATAAGCTCAGAAAAGGTAAATAAGTACTAGAAATAAGCAAATAAGCAGTGTTGACTTACATTGACTTTTAAGGTTCTATTGAAAAACTAGAATTGAATACAAAGCTTGAGAACTGGAAAGGAAACTACAATAAGCTGAAACATTAAGCTACAATTACACTAGAAGCTACACTAAATTACACTACTCCTAAATTCTAACCCTAAAATTCTAACAACTCAATCCGTGAGTGAGAGGCTCTATTTATAGCCAGCTGGGGTGAGCTCTAGGGTTTCCAGATGCTTCTGATGCTCCAATCACGGCCCTTGATTCATATCTTGATGACCAATCTTCAATCCTCAGCCCTTGGATTAACTGATGAGGTGTGGTAACCAATCAGGAGGCTCCAATTGGCTACGTGGCATTCCTTATGTGTCAGACCTTCTAAAACTTCATTAAGTATGGGTAAATGGGGGTGAGAGCAGGTAAAAGTGGAGGGGATGGGTGAATAGTAACAATAGTGAAAATGGCGCGTTTGGGGTAGGGTTTGACTGGGTTATTAATTAGGGTTGACCGAGTATATGGGTTGTGGGTAAAGGGTGATCCGGTTGGTTTTATTGAAAGGGTGATATGGGTTGGGTTGTGATGTGGGCTGGTAATACTTTTGGGCTGGGATTATATTACTAAAATGGATTTAGTTAAATGTAGGATTTAGTTTAAATTTGGTTTAAGGTTAAAGGGTTGTTTTTGCCAAGTTTGCAAAGTATATTCAAGGGCTAATTTTGTAAAATGATCCAAGGGCTTGTTTTGACAATTTAAGCTTAATTGTGATCCATTTTGGTAAATTCATCCCCAGCCTCGGCTTTTAATACTCTTTCCTTTTCCCGTGCTCATTTTTGCCGGTTTTTGCTAGATTTCGTCCTTTTTCACATATCCGTTGCCTGCACAATCACAAACACAAAAACACAAATATATTTGGCATTTTGGTTAGTTTTTGGTCGTTTAGGTCTGAATTTGGTCAAGAAAAGGTATGTGTTTAAGCACATACCAAAATTCCCCAGACTAAGTTATTGTCGTGTCCTCACGCAATGTCATAAAAACACGCTTTTGAAACCAAAAATTTCCAATCTCTTTTTACTAACTTTGAAAAGTAGCAAAATATTCAAAAGAGATTAAGAAATCCAAAGTCTTAAAAACTCCCCGTTTTTCCATTTTATTCTATCTTATTCTATTTTTATATTTTTCTCATTTTATGTGACGGTATGTTGACTTTCATTATCTATCAATAACTTTTAGGATCACGGAGTAGGAAACACGAATCATAAAGAAGTTGTGGAAAACTAGAAGGGTGTTGAATAGTTTTGCCGTTTAAAATTAATTTGAACCGTTTTGTAACTTATGTGAATTCAACGAAACTGTGCACACAAAAATAATCAAACAATATATCCAAGAAGTAAAAGAGAGAAATGATCAAACCACATAACACGGATGATTATAGTGGTTCAGCTACAAGGACTCTTTTCCTTGCCCTACTCCACTTCCCCGAGCCTTTAACTCGAGAGTTATCCTTCACTAAGAAACAACTCCCTTCTAGGTGGAGAAAACCTTTACACGTCGCTTACTTCATTTTCCGGTACTAAGCTAAACACCGGGTTCTATTTCAAGGTAGAACCAACCTAACGTCGCCAATACAATTACCGACACTAAGCTAGATGTCGAGTTCTTTACAAGGGTACAACCACTCCCGTTTGGTTCTTTCACAAGGGTACAACCACTCCCTACACTCTTTGTGTTTTGAGGACTAAAACACTAACCACACTCACTGAGATAAATGATACAAATAATGATGTGTGAACTACAACTATATCACACAGTAACTTATGCTAAAGGTTTTACACGTCTGTGTTGAACCTTGATGCTTAATCTCCTTTGCTACAAAAGGAAAGATCAATGAAATGAATGAATGATGAATGTCAGATGATATGTAAATGAATGAGTATGAATGTTAGGCTCTATGAGTGATGGTGTGTCCAAATGATCAGCTTTCTATTTATAGGCAAGCTGGTGAACAGCCGGCGGATCCCATAAAAGGGATCCGTCCTTTATCTCGTTTGGTTCCGCCAGCTTGACAGCAAAATGACAGCTAAGAGTTTTGGAAATCTTTCCAAATTCAGCTGTATCCTCCACACCTTTGTCATGTCATATCAAAATCTTCCAAAGTCAACTATTTTTCTTGAAGATCTAGCCAAGATATTATGTATGATGCATGCCATGATGTCATTGTATCATTTTAAAAATAAAGTTTCCTTTTAAGGAAATAAACTAGTAGATGTGTAAAATGTAATTCTAAGTAAACTTGTGAAATGTAAAATGTGTTTTAAAGAGACTTTAGCTAGCATTTATAATTTGCTAAAGGATATACTTTGTAATTGTCATTAACAAAACTAAGTAAAGATCGTAAAATATAAATAATGTTTTTAGGACGATATTTGTATTAACAATCTCCCCCTTTTTGTTGATGACAAAACATAAAGTATATTTTTGAGCAAAGGAATAAATATAGCATGAGTTCTTTAAAATATAGATTAAGTTTGTTTTATTTGAGTTTTGAAAACTCTTTTTATGCAAAAGTGTACGTACTGTGATGATTCACAGTTATGCAAACTTAATCCTTTCTCCCCCTTTTTGTCGAAACAAAAAGAAGAGTTGCGTAGCGGAATGCGATTTTGAGAAATTTAAGAGCTCCCCCTTGTTTGATACTCCCCCTAAATGGAGTAACAAGGTAATGATGCATGATCCAACAAGACAAATGGTTAGAAAAATGAGATGCTCCCCCTCGATGTATACTCCCCATTACAAGAGTCCCAACGTATACATTGGAAGGGTATGAGATGCTACAAAAGAAATGTTAGTTGTGAATAGCCTCAATGGAGAAGCATAATGCATATGATATGGTCATTCAAATAAGAATGATAATCTAGTTGACTTTAAAAAGTCAAAATGTAGTGTCTGATCAAAATTTTGTACCTAAAGTACAAGTGATCAAACTAGAATGTATATTCCAAATAGCTATATAATGATGTTAGTTTCCTAACTAATGATAATATGCTTTATGTTGATCACTCATAAGCATAAAAACATCACATTCATTCATTGAAAATTATGTGACAAAAGTCACAAACATAATATGATGTTACATGAAAATGAAAAATACATCCTAAAAAATAAAAAGTCCCACAACAACATCTAAAAGGTCCTATATAATGAGACTAAGATTCTCCTATTGAGGAGGATGAGAGATGGCGTTTAGACGCTCAAGAATGTGGTTCAAAATGAACCTCATTTCATTTTGGAGCTCGTGCACCAAAATGTTTGTCCTTTGAGCTATGTGAGCGGTTCTTTCACACATGTTGCAATCATGGCGAGCAAAACCGGGCAGAAGAGTAGACTCATTTGGTTGTAGTGGTGGTGGTGATGATTGGTTGTTGGTTGGTGGTGGTTGTGCTTGTTCATTGGTTGGTGGTGGTGTTTGGAGGGAGTTCATGAGGATGTTTTGGAGGTCCATGGCTTCATTGAGGCGGTGATCTACCATACCCGAGAGAGTGTAGAGACGGTTGAGCTCTTCACTAATCTCCTCTTGGGTTTGAGGAAAATTGATCTACATTGCCTCGTCTATGGCAATGAGAGTTGATGTGGGTGAGAGAGGTGGTATTTAAGGTTGAGATGATGGTGCATCATGGTATAAAGGACCATGGATATCCGGGAAAATCAGATGAAAAAGCATAGGCTCTTGACCTTCAAAGGTCATGGGTGGAGGATTGGTTGATCTTGGTGGGAGATCCTCCAAGTCATCAAGGTATGGATGAGGTGATGTAGGTGGAGTCCTAAATAGCTCCATAGGTTGGAGTTTGGGTGAGTTTGGTTGTGATTGAGTTTTGACAGTCTGTGATGGAGCGGGTGGTGGTGTGGTTGCTATTGGAGTTATGGATGAAGGTGGAGTTTGTATGACAACATTGGATGGTGTAGGTGTGGATAAAGTAAGGAAATTTTCACTTGCTATAGGAGATGAGATATTAAGAGGAGATGATTCCTCTGATGATGATTTAGCAAGATTTATGAAGCAACAGGGCTTAACACTAATGCGGGCAGTGCGTTTTGGAGGTCTAGAGGTGGAGGAGTTGGTTGATTTGGTCATGGTGAGCTAAGAGAACTAAGATGTATAGGTTGTATGTTGTGAAGAAGGTGAATGAGTGAGTTTTGCTCTAAGTTATGATCTTAATATATAGGCAAATGGTTTATAGAAACTAGTGTTTGGATTTGATGTAAATCCAATAGAGAATGTTCATTCCTAATGATTTGGAACAGAAATTTGTGCAAATCACATCACATAAGTCAATCCATAGAACTTATGTTGAGTAATATGATGAAGATATGCAGTAAATGCAAAGGGATAGTGGAAAATTCTGTGATGTGATGTACCCACGGATTTGAAGGATCCCTAAAAAGGATTCCTTGTTTGTATAGGAAAGGTAACTCACTCCTTAAATTTAAAAATTCAAATTTTGTTGGGAAATGTTGTTCTTAAGTTTCTAAGAGTTTCTAAATCATTCTAAGATGTATAATGATCAGTGAACCTATTCTAAAGAATACTAGAAACTAAAATCTAAGAATCGGGATGAGTCGAAAAGTTTTAAGAAGTTTACTGTTATACCTGCGGATCCAATTGACAAGGCGTGCGGATCCAAAATGAGGGATCCGCCAGATCCGTTGTTAAGCTTGTAGGCAAAATGTTAGTGTCTGACAGAGAAAATTGTTAAAAAATGAGAGGCCAAATCTATCATGTATTAAAGTAAGATAGTACTACAAATATTTGATCACCTACAAATATTGAAATGTAACTTTTATTCATTGAAAATTTGTTTGTGACAAACGTCTCAAACTTGAAGTTACATTTAGAAGTCCCTAAAAATTGAAGAAATCCTAGAATAATTCTTTAAAGTACACTAGAATAATTCTAACAGCTTCTATGAAGAGGAATTTGTTGGTGTTGATGGAGATATGATGGAAGCTAGCCACATAGTTTCTAAATCCTTAGTGTCACAAAAGTTAGAGTTATGTTCTTCATTTTCTTGAGTGTTTGTTTGATTTACCCACATTGAATCATCAATGTGTTGGAGTGTGGTAAGTAGATCATGTGGTTGAAGGTTGGATGAATTTAGTGGTGATGATGATTTTCTTTCTTCAGATGGTAAAGGTGATGGTGAGGAAGCTATTGGAGTAGTTACAGGTGGTGGTGTGCTATATGTGGGTGATGATGTTGTACCTAGTGGAGTTATGATTGGTGATGGTGATTTTGTAGATGAAGACATGTTGACTATAGGAGTTATGAGAGAAGTTGTAGTGGCAGTGGTGGATATGATTGGTGAGCTTACGTTTGAAACTGGATTAACGAGCCAGTAAGGTCTAACACTAATTCTAGCGGTTTGTCTGTATGGTCTAGACATATGAGATTTGTTTGATTTGTGCATTGTGAGAGGTTTACAGGTAAAGAAGATGAAGATTTAGTGTGTTATGATCATCTTAAGGTTCTAATTTATACTTCCCATTTTTTATAGAAGTTGGTGTTTGGATTAATGATGTGTAAATATCAAAGACTTGGAACAAGATAAAGTAGTTTGTCCTATTGACAAAGTCAATCCATAGAAATGAAGTTGACATGAAGATATGCAGAAAGATGACTCAAAAGGGAGAAATGTGATTGATTCACGGTTTTCAAGAAGGTAATGAAAGAGTCTGTGATTTATGAGCAGGACAAAATATTCAAATTTTGATTGGAGGTGGATTTTCCTAATTCTCTAAGATGTCTAAATATAATCTAAGAAAGCTCAACTACAATCTAAGTATTTGAAAGAATTGGATTTTGTGAAAAAGATTACTGTGTATTCCTGCGGATCCAATTGACAAAGCATGCGGATCCAAAACTTTTGGATCCGTCTGATCCGCAGGTTTAAGATGGGCGGAGCCAATGTTAACACTAGGCGGATCCAAACTGAGGGATCCGCCAGTTCCGCCGAACAAAAATCCTAAAAGGAACAGAGAGCAATGCAAAATTCGTGTTTTTCGATAACAACCCGAAAATTCTCCTGGAACATATCTATTGTCTATTTTGTAAATTCTAGCACACGTTATAAATAAAATAGATCATCACACTACATCGCAAAGGAAGTTAAGCCAAACAGTGGCTTAAATTCGGAAAATTGATAACAATATATGTTATCATTAGTTCAAGTTGAGTTAATACCACAAAAGAGTTAAGTACTATCATAAGGTCTTAGTAAGCACATAAATTTAACAATACATAGTCTAATAACGTATTATACCAAACACTCTCACTTATCTTTCAATAATTTAAGTATTTTCTTCTGATCCTTGCAGAGTTTCATCATCCATCGTCTAACGTTCTTTAAAATTCCCTTTGCTTGTCGATGTTCCGCAGATTCATCATCAAGGGAAGGAAGTTGACTCAAGTAGTCAATTGGAGAAAGCTTAGAGTTAGGTAAACCATCTTCATCACTAGCTGATGATGATGATGAAGATGAGGATGAGGTGTGAGCCTGTTTCCCTTTTCCTACTGCCACTCTATAGTCACTAAGCGGAACGAAGGTGTGTTTGATTTCGATGTAGTTTGGAACAAAGCCGAATGAGTCTAGAGGAATAGGAATGGAAGCTCTAAACAAACGTGTAAGAAGCATTCCATATGGCATTGAGGTTTTTCCTAAGACACGTATATCGACCATTCTTTTGGCGATATAGTAGGCTAGATTGAACTTTTGGTGGGTAGACACACAATAGAGCATGTAGCATAAACTTTCATTCACATGATCTTTGTTTCCAATGGTGCTAATGACATTAGCTCTAAGAATCTCTTCAAGTTTCTTAAATTCGGGTTTAAGTTCATTTAGTTCCATTGCGAATGGATCACGACTAACATCCTTTCCTCGGAGTTTCTTAGTTTGGTTGCTTCTAGGTTTGAAAAGATGATCATGGATTGTTTCTTTAGGAGTTAGAGGAGTATCATATGGGTGTTCACGACCTAGGTTTGAATCAAGAATGGTTAAAGGCCATTTGTCTGAGTAGAAACAAGTTCCTTCTCTAGGAATGCCTAATACTTCCCCGAAATGATCTAATGGGAAATTGTAGGGATTTTGATTTATTTTGAAATGGATGCTAAAAGATCCAAGGTCATCAGCGATGAGTTTCACGGAAGCATAAAACTGGAGAATGAATCTAGGGATGATTGGCTCGTCTATGTCTAGGAGTGCATCAAATTGAATGACAGTCATTTGTTCACGGATGTTTGTTTCTTCTAAGAATGATGAATCTACAGTTCTGCCTTCATGAACGTATCGACTTTCTAAAGCTTTAAAAATTTTGACTTGAGATTCTGAGAGTCCCTTTGTTTGATGATGTTTGGGTAGATAGTTGGTGGTCTTTTTGTGATCATAGTTAGTAGCGGGAGGCATGGTTTTCCTAGACATATAATTAAAGTTAGAATCACATAATATAAACATATGTGTCTGAATTAGAATAATGTGGAGTATGATTATCTCGACTTTTTTGAAGCAAAGATTTTTGTGGGAAAATATGAGATAATCCAAACACTCCTGATCCGAAAAATTATAACGTTTTTGATTTTGTATGAACAATGATTGAAAGGAGTTTTTCCTGGTTGTGGAAAAGTAATCTCAATGGAGTATTTGATGATTATTGTATTGTCTAATTGAAAACATGATTTTTGAAGTGCCTCATTATTTTTGATAATCCCTAATTTAATTTAGTAGAACCTATATGAATTCTAAGTGATTGAGATGAATTAGGGTACTTACAATGATCGATTAGGAATGAGTTAGTTGTGGCGAATGAAATATTTGAGCTTTGGGATGATAAGGGTCGTCAACAAATTGGTTTTTGTGTGGTTAGTGAGTGTAGTGAACAGTAAAGAGTGTCTGTTTATTGAGAATTAGTCTCAGCAAAGCACGGATCCGGCGGATCCAAAACAAGGGTTCCTCCCTTGTTATCGATTGGATCCGCAGGATCAGAATGTACGTTTGTTTAATTTCGTTTTAGTTTGGACTAGGATTTGAACAATTGTTTTAACTACTTTCTAGGTTTCAATAAACCATAGAGAGAAGTAAGATTCATTCTTGAGAGGATTATCAATGTTATCTTTTGAGAAACTTTCTTAAATCGAGATCTAAACATTGTTTAATACGAAAATGATGATGGAGAGCTAAACTTTTGCTGGGATGAATAGTTGCAATGATGTTGCAACAGAGAAAAAGGTTATGGAGGTCAATAATATAGACCACGAGGGTTTTCTCCACACTTTGCCTTAAAGTGGCAAGGACTGTTTGTTTCTTAGTAAATCATCATGTGATACAATGTCTCACATTAGTACACACATTATTTGAACTATTCCTATATCTCTAATTACCGGGAAGATCATATACTATGGTTTCTACACCTGTTCCTTTGGGATGTCTCTTAAGTTCCTAAATGGTTTCAAGTTAGAATCATTTTAAAAGTGTAGACGAAGATAATACTAGCTATGGAATAGAGTATTCTATATAATGCATCCCTATGTTTAGGGTCATCTTATTATTTTACTATCTTTATCCTTAGTGAGTCTGGTTTTAGGAGAACGTGAGTGTTTTTCAAATGGTTTCCAGTCTACAATCTATGCATATCTGTGATACATTCAAAATAGGTTGAAAATATCCTTTTTCCTAATTGTTAACTTAGATGAATTTTATCAACTTATTTCAAGACTTGTTATGTATAATTTTGAGAAGTCATGACATATCTTGATATTTTGTTATGCAGACGATGTCATCCTAATAGTACATGATCCTTCTTAGTAATGAGTGTTCTCTACTAAGTTAGTTGTGTACTTGATCATCCCAAACTTTTGATGCTAGCTTAAGTTTGTGATCACGGCAATACCAAGAGAACATGCCATATACTTATCCTATTTTACCTAAGTATTGATGCTATATTGTTGAGATATAATCCAAGTTAAAACAATACTTGTCTTTAGGAGTTTTAATCTAATTTTATGTCATAAAGATTTAAGAACCTTTTCCTACTCATCATGTTAATTTTCAAATACTATATTGATAACTTATGTTAAGTGAGCATGAAATCTGAATACAACTTCTGTTGAACACATTGTGGATCTAATCCTTTCTTTCAAGCATACCTAATGAAAGCTCAAGTATTTGGTCCCCAATATCTCATGGGTCCATTTGGGTTAATCAAAAATATTACCAAGGTTCACTAATATCTTGGAGGTAGTCAAATGGGATTTCTTTATATAATGAAGTGTCTACTGTCGTTTTAACTTCATTCTTATCTTTTCTTCTAATTGAATTAGTGTTAGGCTCTCTAGACATCTTAACAATTCAATACTATTTAAGGTTTGATTTTTCTGTACTGTACCAACGGATCCTTTGGTTATAACGTGCGGATCCAAAGTTTTGGATCCGTGGGTCATTGATTCAGTTGATGTAGTCTTATTTTCTTTTGTCATTTGAATCTGAAAATCATTTAAGTGTCCATTTTTCATGAAATCTGGCTTGAAACTACCATAAGGTATTTTTAGTAACCTCATTGTATCATTTGTACAGTTTATGTGTTTATCGAATCTTTTAAAAACGGAGTTTTGTTTTATAAGATTCTCTTGGGTAAGCTTTAGCATTTCTAATTCATGTTTTAGTTCTTGACATAGGACACATGTTTTAGTACTTTTACCTTTTTCTAATCCTATGACTTTTTCTTTCAACTGATGAATTTTATTTTCTAAAAATTCCTTTTTGGTTTGCATGAACTTATTTTTACTTATGATTTTTAGAATAATTTTACATAATTTGTTATATTCTATATCTAACATGTTATCATTTATAAAAGAGTATGACGAGTCAGAAAGTACCTCTTCTGTGTCATTGGCCATGAGAGCAACTTCGTTGATCTTTGGTTTGTTGTCATTATCTTTACAATCTCCTATTTGAGATTTGTTCTTTGAAGGCTTTTGACAATCTCTTATCAAGTGACTAGAATTCCTGCATCTAAAACACTTCCTATGGTTCTTTGACTTCACACAAGTCTCAAAGTGATTTTTCCAGTCTATAAAATTGTTTGGTTCAAAAAGTGATGGTCTTTGCATAGATTGCCCTTATTTAAAGTTTTCAAAATCCATTTGATCGTTTCAAGTTTTAAAATACAATATATTTTAAATTTCTTGAGTAACACCGCTCTGATACCAATTGTGGAAAACTAGAAGGGGGTTAAATAGTTTTGCCGTTTAAAATTAATTTGAACCGTTTTGTAACTTATGTGAATTCAACGAAACTGTGCACACAAAAATAATCAAACAATATATCCAAGAAGTAAAAGAGAGAAATGATCAAACCACATAACACGGATGATTATAGTGGTTCAGATACAAGGACTCTTTTCCTTGCCCTACTCCATGTAGAATATAAACATCTTGATTGTGTGCTTGATTCAGGTGGCCTTGATTCATGGAAGATTAGATCCATGTTGAGTTAGGTGAAGATGAACTAGAGTGAGAGAGTGGGTAACTCAAAAGAAAAATTAGATTAAATGTGAGAAGAGTTCCAACCCTTCCCAAGTGTGGGAAGGGGTATTTATACTTCCTAATATTTGTGCCCCTAGTGGGCTGTGGAGTGAGCTGACAGTGGGGAAAGCCCCGACCCACTCCACAAATATAAATATAACTAAGCTAATACTAATATTAATAATAATACTAAACTAATATAAATAAGCCTACGAGCTATGTGAATGCTAAATAGATGCTCGGGGTGACCGAACCTTCGTCTGAATATTTATATTTCTAACAATCTCCCCCTAAGGGAGGTCACCCCGGAAATAATAACTTAAATTCTAGCATTTTGTCTTCAGAACTTGTCTTCATAGCTCGTAGTCTTCGATTCTTCATTGTCTTGAAACATTGTGCATTCAGCAGTAAACATTAGATGACTGATTGATTGTCTTGGACAATCTTTGAGTATTCTTCAACTTTATCATCCAACATTTGTTTCCAAGTCATCTTTCAGCAGTATGTTTCCATGTGATGTGTAAATCATTGAGCCGACATGCTCACACTATTTGCTGTCATGATCTTTAGCATCAGAGTTTGCAGAAGCCGTGTTAAAGGTCTTTTAGGTTGATCATGACTTTGTTGAGTTACAATGATGATGTAGTGTGAGCATGTGGTAGAGGATTGGAATCTTTTTCTTCAATCAGCTACAACCGCATTCAGCTGCAACCTCAATCAGCTACAACCGCAAACAACTGCAACAGCAATCAGCTTCATCCGCCAGATGTTCCTGCATACGACAGTTAGCAATAAAACGTCCGGTACTTACAGGTTCGGACTTCGAGATTGTTAACAGCAAAGTGTGAAAACTTTCTCTAATCCTTACCCAGACCGTTCCTAATCGAAAACCCACAGAGGGCTTTTTAAGATCGTACCGTAGTATATCAACGATTAGGTGAGTCGCTGGAGATCACTCCACGACTGTAGACCGTTTGAAATCGCCGTGATCACTAAGCGTAATCCATAGGGAATTACCGAAGTGACCTGCATTCAGGGCTGTTTGACGTCGACCCTGGCAGGAATTTCCATTCAATCATTGAGAATTACATTTGTAAATTCTCTCATAAATGTTCTGGCAGATTGCTAAGATCTGCGTAGGACTCATGAGTTTACAACTGGTGTCCTTAATGTTGAACAACCAGTGTAAAAATAATTCGTGTTCCTAAGAGATCTTTTTATGAATCTCGTGGCTCTAGACTCGATAGTGCGTTTTGATTTAGTGAGCGGAGGCTGGAGAGAACTGCCACCTTTTCAATATCATCTAACTCGGAGAGAGAGACGATAGAAATGTATTGAACTCCGTGACAATTGAAACAAGAATCCTTTGAAGGACCTTGAGTGGCTAGGGAGGGTTGTGCAGCGTATCATTGGGTCCATGATACTTTGTCTTCAATGTCAGCAATCAACTAAGTGATTCTGACAGCATATGAATTGACCCGGTTTCTGCCTAAAGTTGTAAGGAGGGCTTCTTTCTTTTCACCCTTTATCTTTACATTTCTTTTTCATTCTTTAACCCCTTCAGTGCTTACCGAGACTTCATAACTAGCACCTTGTTGGGTTTGTTCCAGTACTAGCTCCATCTCAGTCGGCACTTTTCCCTTATCCACTTTTCTCCTTTTTTCATCATACCTAAGGACTTCTACACTAACTAGTGGATTGTCCCTGGGTAGATCCCTCCGGCTCTGGCGGGATCGTGGGAACTTGATCCTAACCTAACCATCCTTATAACTCCATACGTTCATTAAAGTGGTCGGTCTTTGGTGTACTTCCACGATTGCCATAAACCAAATCTTTGAAAAAATCTCTCAAAGTGTTCATGATTCTGAAACACATTTTTGTAAACACTTGAGAGTTTTATATTTTTCAAATGCTCCCCCTCAACATGTGCTCGGTTGATTGTTTTATAAATTTGCACATGTTAGGTAGAGCTCGCACTTTTTGAATTGATCAACTTTCAGTGAACATGACCGATTCGAGACACGCTTACATCACTGGTTAGACCAGCTTGAAATTATTACCCGGCCTGGTCAAGCCCACAGAAAGTTTCTCGAAACGGTACACTCTACTCAGACACATCCTTTTCGAGACACGCTTACATCACTGGTTAGACCAGCTTGAAATTATTACCCGGCCAGGATATGTCCTTTCGATCAATGACAGTATAGGTTTCGTCAATTCATTGGTGAAGTCTGAGTCACGATCTCATGCTATGCCAAAATCCTTTTTCATCCATTCGCTCCCCCTCAATATGTGCATCGATATACGAAAGAGTTTAGCACATATGGGAGAGCCTACACTTAAATCCAAAACATCACATTTTCATCAGGTTTCATATTTAAATCACATTCTCTCCCCCGATCAAAAATTTCAAACCTTTTGAGATTTGTGATCCCAATTGATTTAAATAATTTAGAAAACATGGGAGAAAATGTGGTCAGGTTTAACATGTTCTGATGATGAAACATACGTTTCTCCCCCTTAATCTAAGAGGGAGATTTACTGCTTGTTTTGCACAAATTGATTATTATGACACAAATGATATTGACCTTTTTGTGCAGATGATGTAATCACCCGCTTTTCTGAAGTGAGTCAGTGGTCAACATCGCTTATCCATCCACCAACAAGAAAGTCCAAGAATTGTAGATCCCCACTTGGCGAGATCGGACCAAATATTGCTTTGTCTCACTGATGGTAGTGGTGGTGATGACGGTGTTGTTGTTGTAGTTGCTGCCGATGTTGTTGTCGTGGTGAATTCTGAGCCAATCAATGTAGTTTGAACGTCTGATCAAATGGTTAGAATGGGAACTGGCATATTCATTTTGGCTATGGAATCTGCATAAGAATATCAACAGACATACATACATACAGATACACTATTCCTTAATAGTTACCCTTCAGCAGCTTGCCACATTATAATACCAAGTTCATCTTATAATCAAACCACAATCAGGAACTACGTCAAACCACTATCTAGCATGAAAAGCAAATAGCAATCATGCACATGGCAATTCACACAAATATCAATGTTCAACTCAGAAACTTAGGAACATGATTCTAATATGATAGCAATATACCTAAGCGAATCCTGAGAACATATGCAGAATATCAACAACAATTAAGCAGCAGAGACAAGCAACGTTTGAGACTCATTCACTTAGATCATACAAATGTCAGTGGAGCATTCAAGAACATCAAACACATCGGGTTTTCTAACTTCTTTCAGATTTTGAGTTTTAATGTATCTAGAGGATTAAACGAGGATTCCAAAGAGATACAAATGAACCTTCTAGTTATATGAAGCTAGGATACTGTAAGCAAGTTGCACATAATGTCCTAAACTTTCTAGCAACTAACACACTTGGTCATTTGATATATTTAAGCAATTTCCTCTTCAACTAATACCCCATTAACTGCAAAACCTTTTCTAAATATCATGAATTAATCAAGAAACCCGTTTGATGATATAAAATTTGAATTCACTCTCCCCCTCAATCAATGACCCGTATTCAAGTTAAAGATTTGTGGTCATTGATTGAGTGACAAATTTTATGTATAATCCAAGTAAAACAAATTTCATATAACACATATTCACCAAGTGTCTCACAAATAATTTTCAGAAGAATCATAGAATGAAAACTATTTGCATACAAAGAAGATTTCCCTTCTTTTACACGAAATGATGCACTGAAACGTACATCAAATCAGGGATGCACGGATATGAAGTAATCCATGCCCGGATGAACTTCACCCGTTGTTAGGAACAGCCGTCTTTTTGCCGACGTGCTTTCCTCATTTTGAAGCGCGGGTTGCTATCTGAAGTAATAGCAAGCCATTTTAGACATGTTTTACCAATCCGTTTTAACTTCTGCTCGAGCTTCATTTAAAGACCCGTGCCATTATTGAATGACATTTCTAAGTCCGTAAATGTTATCGATAAACAGAAGACATGCCTAGGTGAAACTATTTTTGGTATTTTCTATTTTTCAATTTTTTATGGGTTTTTCTGGATTTACGTTTCTCTATTTACAATTAGCAAGATTTCTATATATCTATTTACAAAATGGTATAAGATATGAAAAAGAATGTAAGAAGCAAAATATATACAAGGATACGAACCGAAAACCATTACTCCTCAGCATTCTGAATCTTTTCCGCTTCCATCATTTAACTTGCTGAAGAGTAACGTGAGCACTTTTAACTTAGGGATTAATTCAGGCTTTTCAATCTCCCCTAATTAGTGCTCTCCCACAATCTGACAACCTTTCTGATGAACACCCATAATAGAAGAAAGAATTTGGATGAACGCCCATAATATGAAGAAGTCTTTAGATAACCGAATGCATGCCGTCTTTAGTCTTCTAACACATAGCGGAGAATGTAGAGAAGACTGAAGACTAGACCTTCTTCAAGATTGCCCAATATGGAGGAACAGAATACCAACCATCTTCATCTCACCAAATGCCTTCCAGTAACCTTACATGTAACACATGAGATGATAACACCCAACCGAGAATGAAGAATAGACTGACGACTCGACCTTCTTCAGTCTTTAGTATAACACCAAAGTAACAAGTTGAACCACTGATCATCTATAGAATGTATCCATATTTGGATATTAAGCCCTGATCACGTGAACCTGTTGTGCGTCCTTGATGTACACATTCTCTCTCCCCTGATGGTTACGATTAATCATACCATGACGTAACATTGAAATGTTAATACCAAGGTGACAAGTTGAACCACTGATCATCTCTGCGGCTTTTCAACACCGGGATATACGATTAAGCTCGATCACGTGAACCTTTTGTGCATCCTTGGTGTACACATTTCTCTCCCCCATGATGGTTACGATTAATCGGAATCATCATCATTATGTGTACATGTAGCCTGATGACGTATACATGAAGCATTGACTAGAAACCCTTTGTTACTGATTGAATCAGCCCGTGAGACGATGTTGATTAGCATTCCCTGACCATGTTCTTCAACACCTTAATAGACGAAGGAAGAATAGTGTTGGAGGAACATGGTTTGCACGACTCCTGAACTGACATTCAGGATTCGTATGACCATTTCGCAATCATCAATCAACATGTAGAATAATATTCACCCTTTCCCCCCCCCCCCTCTCAAAAATTGCATATGCCTGCCAACTGCAATTTTTGATGATTGAACTAGTGAATATTAATACCATCAACGGTAAGTAGCTCCACTTGACGGTTCTTGAAGACTGACATGTTGTTTATTCACCCTTTCCCCCCCTCAAAAATTGCATATGCCTGCCAACTGTAATTTTTGGTAGAATAAGTGAATAAGAATATATCCTATATGCACCGATCCACTTGAAGACTGAATAAGCACGGAAAGAGCATGAAACTTGTTGATGAGAATGGCCATAAACAAGAAGATTCCTCTTCTTTTGAAGATAAAGTGCACTCAAGCGTACACTTTTCTTTTCCTTGAAGAACGAGGCCTGAACTGAGGTATTTAGACGTCATACTGATGAAGAACGAGGCCTGCACTGATGTGTACAGACGTCATACTGATGAAGAACGAGGCCTGCACTGATGTGTACAGACGTCATAACTCTCTCTTTACTACTTCTCTCATCTAACTCCATGCCAACCCCATTATCATTCTATTGGCTTGATGTCGTGACCACTGATGGAGTAAAACCCAATATGATGAACTTGAGACTGAAGTAACATAACCCGAACTTGTGACTTAAACTTGTACTAATGTGAGACAAAGAGCGGTGCAGAGACTTCGTGCAACATCGAATCCCTAAGTACTCTATACTCTTCAACCAACCAACCATCAAGTATAAGACGTACATCACCTCTTGGATATCCACAACTTCGTGTGACACTGAGCACTACAACGTGACTCCTTAAAGTGATAGTTATTTTGTAATAGGGAGAAAGAAAAAATAACTAGATATCCAAGTCCTCGTCATTGTAAAGTGTAAATGCTCGAACAAGGATCTCGAAGAATCTTCATCCAACCTCCCCGATATCTTCAGATACTAAGTACACGCACCTGTGAAATTTCACTTCAGCTTCAAATAAATAATACTGAACTAACGCCGTAGTCACATCTTGTTGGTTAAATTCCCCAATCCAGCCATTTATGATATATCGACTGAACTTTGATAATGGTTTTAACCCGATCATGGTTAAGAGCGCATAGCCCATCATCACGGGATTTTACAAATCTTATGGTTTAAACCGAGAAATAAGTTCTTTCGCGGGATTTTACAAAACCAAGAAGAAACCGTGAGACAGTAGCAGATTGAATGTGGCATGACTGATTTGGTTTTGGTGAACATTAGTTTGGGTTAAGAATATCTCGTGAGAATTACAGATCACATCACAACTTTTAAAACCTTTGGCTAACTAACCAACCTTGTACACAGATTAGTGACCACTTGATGAAGGAAACCCGATATACCAATACTGAAACTGAAGTAGAAGTCCCCAAATTTGTTACTTAAGCTTGCACTAATGTTGGAAGAACGGTGTAGAGAATTAATGCTCCAAGCAAATCTCTAAGAGCTCAATACCCAACCAAAGTATGAGACATTAACACCTCTTGCGATTATCGACAACGTCATTGACGTATGACACTGAGTACTCCAATAACTCTTAAGTGATAGTTACCCCGACTGCTGGTAACTAGATAACCCAAGTCTTCAACTTACTTCTTAAGCACGAGCAAGTTATCATTGAAATCATGCATCCAACCAACCCCGACTTCAAGATAAAATAAGTAGACGCCTTCGTGAAATCCAACTTCACTCTCAAGCAAGGAATACCAAATTAACTTCGTGATCATCTTGTGCTGTTGAATAGTCAAAGGGAGAAGAAACATGCGCTAATTCTTAGCAGTGCCCATGACTCATAGTCAGTCCTATCAAACAAAGCTGTCTGACCCAGCTACTTGGATGTTATCAGGTGCAGTGCATGGAATAGTTTTCGTACTGTGTACAGGATTTTACAGTTCTTGAGATTTATCCGAGAAATAAATTCAAGAACAAACTCCACAACAGTAAGTGTCAAACTGCTGAAATCTTAGGCAATTTGCTAAGACCCAAATCACTGAAAGCTAAACCATTGAAACTGGAACTGCTACTATTCAAACTGCTGGAGACTGAACTACTGAATCCTGAATCGCTACGATCTGACCCGCTGAAACCGGAACTGCTAAGATTCAAACCGCTGGAGACTGAACTAATACGATCTGACCCGTTGTAACCGGAGCAGTGAAAATTCACATCGCTGGAGACAGGACTGCTAGGAAACACGCCTAATTCTCCCCCTCTAAAAGGGCATGAAATGACCTTTTTGCCAAAGCTAAGAGTCCATGATGTTTGTGAATTTGTCAGGCATAATACATGGAAAGAGTCAAATAAAACTACTGCAAAGAAGATGGTGATTAAGACTCTCTTGTAGTAACCCCTCGTTTGTCTCCTCATCAATGGTTTCGCAGATTAAAAAATTCCCTGAAGCTCATAATATGCCAACACCGCTTGATGAAAGAATGTGTAACGGGTTAAAACACGTCTCTGAACAAACCACCTCCCGTCTTTAAGTCTGACCACCTCTTGAGAAGATCTTGTACTACAATCCCATTAGAAGCTTGAGAAACAACAATCACTTGATGAAGCTTGATAAAGGACAAGTTCGCGACTTATACTTGCACTAAATTTGTGATTTAGAACCTATATTGAGCACAACAACATAACTCCTTTAAATATAGGTAGTGATATATACCCAACCTTCCATCCTTCATTGTATATATCCACTTCTTGAACGTCCAATTCTAATCACCTTAATCACCTTAAATTGCAAATTGTGATTTACAACCTATATTGAGCACAACAACGTAACTCCTTTAAATATAGGTTGTGATATATACCCAACCTTCCATCCTTTATTGTATATATCCACTTCTTGAACATCCAAGTCTAATCACCTTAATTACGCTCGAGCAAGGGTCATCAAACATCGTGCATCCATCCTCCCCGAGATGTTTGTGACACTAAGTACACCAACCCATGAATTAACAAACCAACCAAGTCACCATAATTTCCTAATTCCTGCCGATCTCGAAACACAAACTTTTCCCAAGAAAAAATAGTCAAACCCCGTAATTTTTTATTATGTCTAAATCCAATTCCAGCCTACTTGTCCAAAATTAATTTGACGGGATTTTACAACTCTTGAGATTTAAACCGAGAAATCGAATCTTTCGCGGGATTTTCTAAAATCAACAAGAGAAACCGTGAAATCAACAAGAATACCCAAGAGTGAATTGCAATACTAATCTTCAAAATTCAAGTCAAAGAAGTCAAATCTCAACTTGATCAATTCGCAACAAGTCAAGTCACAATTTGTCAAGGTGTCACAAGACAAATCACAATCAACCATATCGCAATAAGTCGAATTGCAAGTGTTAACTCGCAACGTCAAATCGCAACTGGTAGCATCGCAATCAGTCGAGTTGCATCAAGTCAAATAACAACTTGTCAATTTGCAATTAATCAAATTGTAATTAGTCAACTGTAACTCAAATCGCAAAGATCAAATCGCAGGCTCACTCAAATCATAGGCACCAATAGGACAACTCTGTCAAATCCACAACTCTGTAATCACGTTGACATTCAGATACCTAACTACTAGCCGTGAGATGTGTATCCTCGTGAAAATTTGTAAACTAAGGTATCACTCTTTTCACAAAATGATTATCAAACCTACGTTCATTAATTAACTAGTTTGGTATCATGTTTTGGATCAATCACACTTAGCGGGCCAGAATCTTTGTGATATACTCTCTTCACCCCAAAGCCAATGCATGTAGTCGGATCCATTAATACACAACCCAATCCAAAAGAAATTCACAGTCCAATCCATAAGATATAACAGGACATAACCACTCTTTGTCCCTAATTAAACTCATTTGTGAATACCCTAATCTCACCCATCCAATATCCGCAGCCACAAATCCCTTTCACATATCTCCTTTCTTCAAAATCAGTCAACCAAAACCCAATCCCATGTAAATCTGCCCCTCTCATCTCATCACAACATACGAACCACACAAATTCAAATACAGCCACTACTCACTTTATAATCGAATAACAAAAAAAAAACGAGTACCCTTTGACACATATTTAGAAATCACAACAAACTACACACCCTTTGATAGCCCGTCACCAATTAAAACAAATCGTATAGGTCCATTGTGTTGAGTCCGATCCATAGAGTAACACAAAATGTAGCCCAAAATAGAAGACACCCACCTTGGGCTCAAAGTTAATCATCAAACCCAATCCACCAAACAAACTGTTTAACCAGTTTATAAAAACCCTCATAACCTAATTCTCTGTCATTAGATGTAACCCTAATTACACACAATACCAATAATCTGCCCTCACTCATCTCCTTTACACTCAAAAGTCCGATCTAATCCTTCAAGATCATCAATCCTATTCGATCATTAAAATGGATCAAGAGACTTCACACATCATCTTCTCCTTATCTCGCTACGATGAACACAACTCAATTAACACTCAGATATCTATTCTAAAGAAACCCACAAATCTCCAATTGTTTCATTCAGATTGAGTCAGGAAACCCACTAGCACAAAAGAACAAACCCACGGCTGAAGATAAAGTTGCCCATGTATCACCAAGTTCGGCTTCAAGGTCTCTAATTGAGGTCTCGGGTAGGATTTAATTTTGTTATAGTGGTTGTGTTGTGAGTCTTAGAATTGAAACAGGAAAAGAGGATAACACACTTGTTATAATTCTTGTTCCTTTTGGTTTCAGACAGTATTTGAAGTTAAGCTTTAAAAAAAATAATCGATGATGAATCTCTTTCGATTGAGTGACCTTTAAGGTCTCTGCACATTTGTGACTTCGAGAGGCAGAAAATCTGAGATGAATTAATTGTTATGTTGTTCTGAGGTGTTTTGTTGTTCTGTGGTCGTGGTCTTTTCTGCTTCATCTTCTTTCTTTTTATCGTTTTGAGTACTTTGACTTTTCTTGACTAGTCAACTGTGGTAAGCCGCCAGTCAATAAACCGCCGGTCAATAAGCCGCCAGCCAATGAACCGCCAGTCAATAAATCGCCAGTCAATAAACCGCCACAGTCAATAAACCGCCACAGTCAATAAACCGCCAGTCAATAAACCGCCAGTCAATAAACTACCACAGTCAATAAACCGCCAGTCAATAAACCGCTAGGACAAGTCAAACTGCTGTTTACCGGTCAAACAGTCAAACCGCTGGAGGATCAAGCCAAACTAGTCACTTTCAGCACTTTTGTCTTCTTTCCGGTTTTGGTTAAGCTCCAAACTGCTGCTCTAGTTTTTGCAAAAAACCGCTATTCCATTTTGGTAAACATCCAAACAGCTGGCAAGAATGCTACTAACCCGCTAGCAAGAAATTTTACAAGCCGCTGCCAAGAACACCTTTTCGAGCAAGCAACATAAAAAAACAAGACAAGAAGCTGGAAACCAAACTTAGATAGACATGTAGATCAAAGTAATTTATAACACTAAAATCAAGCAGACCCAACTCTTGACTATTAAAGCCCAAATTCATATATGTTACCAAACCATCACCTAACACAGTGAAGGCCCAATCTTGAAATATGTTAAAATTATAAGACAACAAAAAAACAAATGTTCCTGTCAGTGATTTAATAGCTGTTGTGTTGCGAACATGTAAGCCAAAATGTAAAGTAGTATTAGGTGACCCAAAACACAAACCAGTTCGAACAAAAATCAAAACACCACGATTCGAACTAAACGAAATAAAGATGAGAAAATATAAACCACGAATCCAAGCACACACAATCAATCGAACCTAACCTTGGCTCTTGATACCAATTGTAAGACATAAACATCTTGATTGTGTGCTTGATTCGGGTGGCCTTGATTCATGGAAGATTAGATCCATGTTGAGTTAGGTGAAGATGAACTAGAGAGAGAGAGTGGATAACTCAAAAGAAAAATTAGATTAAATGTGAGAAGAGTTCCAACCCTTCCCAAGTGTGGGAAGGGGTATTTATACTTCCTAATATTTGTGCCCCTAGTGGGCTGTGGAGTGAGCTGACAGTGGGTAAAGCCCCGACCCACTCCACAAATATAAAAATAACTAAGCTAATACTAATATTAATAATAATACTAAACTAATATAAATAAGCCTACGAGCTATGTGAATGCTAAATAGATGCTCGGGGTGACCGAACCTTCATCTGAATATTTATATTTCTAACACTCCACTTCCCCGAGCCTTTAACTCGAGAGTTATCCTTCACTAAGAAACAAACTCCCTTCTAGGTGGAGAAAACCTTTACACGTCGCTTACTTCCTTTTCCGGTACTAAGCTAAACACCGGGTTCTATTTCAAGGTAGAACCAACCTAACGTCGCCTATACAATTACCGACACAAAGCTAGATGTCGAGTTCTTTACAAGGGTACGACCACTCCCGTTTGGTTCTTTCACAAGGGTACAACCACTCCCTAAACTCTTTGTGTTTTGAGGACTAAAACACTAACCACACTCACTGAGATAAATGATACAAATAATGATGTGTGAACTACAGCTATATCACACAGTAACTTATGCTAAAGGTTTTACACGTCTGTGTTGAACCTTGATGCTTAATCTCCTTTGCTATAAAAGGAAAGATCAATGAAATGAATGAATGATGAATGTTAGATGATATGTAAATGAATGAGTATGAATGTTAGGCTCTATGAGTGATGGTATGTCCAAATGATCAGCTTGCTATTTATAGGCAAGCTGGTGAACAGCCGGCGGATCCGGCGGATCCCATAAAAGGGATCCGTCCTTTATATCGTTTGGTTTCGCCAGCTTGACAGCAAAATGACAGCTAAGAGTTTTGGAAATCTTTCCAAATCCAGCTGTATCCTCCACACCTTTGTCATGTCATATCAAAATCTTTCAAAGTCAACTATCTTGCTTGAAGATCTAGCCAAGATATTATGTATGATGCATGCCATGATGTCATTGTATCATTTTAAAAATAAAGTTTCCTTTTAAGGAAATAAACTAGTAGATGTGTAAAATGTAATTCTAAGTAAACTTGTGAAATGTAAAATGTGTTTTAAAGAGACTTTAGCTAGCATTTATAATTTGCTAAAGGATATACTTTATAATTATCATTAACAAAACTAAGTAAAGATCGTAAAATATAAATAACGTTTTTAGGACGATATTTGTATTAACAGAAGTGACCATACGGATAAAATTCATCGTCCCTGACTTTTCACAAGTCCCCAAACTAAGCTTAAAAACGAAATCATTGTCATTTACAAGTTAGATTGCCAACACTACCCATTAAAGCTAATTGTGTATTACTTCTTGTTAACAAATTCCTATTTTCCTCTATTTATTTTATTTTTATTGAGAAATGAATTTCTTCATATTCTTATTTCAATAAGTTTTTAGTCCGATAAAAGCATTAAGTTTAGACGCTAAGTAGTTTCAAATCCTTCCCTCGAAAACCGTTGCATACAAAAATGAGGTCCACATCAAGGTCTCTGATTTAACATGATTTTGAGGATATCCCTTTTATATACTACCGAAACAACTCATCTACGAGTCCAGAGACAGAAGCTTTTATTAGGATATCTCCGGAGTCGAAATTTGGCATTATTAACATTATTAAGCACATTTATTGATCATTGGCCTTTTAAACAACCTAGACAACGGCAGCGAACCATCAAGAATCAGGAGTCTTATTTTGACCTTGGATATTTTTCCTCTGCCTTTTTGAAGTCTGAGTCAACGGGAGTGAACCGTCAGGAAACAGAAAACTTTTATCGGCTTTGGATTATTATTATTATTCATTATTTATATTTTGCCAAATTCCGAGTCCTACGGCTTTTATAGCAATAGAGACAATAGCACGTACTATCAGGAATCAGTTGCCTATTACACCGTAACACTGACAGTACCTTGATGTGTACCCAACTTTCATAAGCAAGGATTTTCTTAAGAAGAAGTAAAAACTAATTATCGTCAAAACCAAAATGCCTTTAATTAGAGTATATATTTTTGGTGATACAAGACGATGGGAACAAAAAGCCACAATTAACTTCGATGAGCTCTAAAGAGATCAAACTACTCCACGTTTAGCAATCTAACTTATAAACAACTCTATCATTTCTCGTTCTTCGCAAATTTAAAATCTTAAGTAATAAGATCCGCGAATGCTTAGCCAAATAATCAAGCCATGCATATATAAAGTCAATTATGGGAACTTGCAAACTCTTAAAAAGAATTCGTGTTTTATAGCTCCTTGTATAAAAGACTAGCAAAAGCTTATAGATTATGTAGGTTAAGGGAACAAGCTAGGGCTCAACACTCCCGGTCAAATCAAAATTTTATTCCTACTCTCACCAGCGGAAAGTCAACAATGTGTCAAAACACTTATTATATTTTTGCAAATTTTTTTTTTTAAATTTTCTCATTTTTTTGGAGGAAAAACGGGATTGCGAGAGTAAACGGGCAAAAATGCAAGGCAAAAATCAAATCGAAAGATGACCCCCCCCCCCCCCAAGACTAAAACGAGACATTGTCCTCAATGTCTTAAAGGTAAGGGTTTTCCTAACTAAATCTAAGGCCGTTTATTAATTATGTCAAAGATAAACGTTAGTCGATAAGATTAGGATATCAGATGAGCAACGAATGATGAAACTCGAGTGGAGAAAACACAACCACGAGTACGAGAGTTTTCATAATTCGGGAAAATCCTGGACATACACAAACAACCACAAAACACGAGAAATGGAAGAGGTAGACCTCCTCACATCACTTATTAGAAAATAGAAAGAAGATAGAAGGATAAGCATGGGGTGCCTCCCACGAAGCGCTTGTTTTTTATCAAGTCGTATAGCTTAGACTCGCCCCGAATT
The DNA here is from genome assembly GCA_021014915.2 of Artemisia tridentata subsp. tridentata. NCBI lineage: Eukaryota > Viridiplantae > Streptophyta > Magnoliopsida > Asterales > Asteraceae > Artemisia > Artemisia tridentata. The sequence continues at coordinate 52,444,623 of CP139504.1, forward strand.
TAATTGTTCTTGGGGGAGCATGTGGAAAAGAAAATCTCCATCGGACTTTCGTTCAAGATGTTTGGATAAACATTGAAGTACTTGAAAGTTCCACTCCGATGAGATGCCTACGGCTCTAAATAGAAATTATAAACGACGATGTCGGGGTCAAAGATTGTATCTTCACTCCCGAAGGAGTGAAGGAGAAGAGAATTAACCTTATAGGTATGAAAAGGAAGAAAGATCTTGATAACAATTGTAAGATAATCGTCATCATTATCAAATTTATCATTTAAGCTTTTTAGGTCATGGTCTAAAACCACCTCAGGAGGGAGATTCGGGATAGTGTCTTTAATAAGCAAATGCTCAGGATAGATCACATCTCCCTCCGAGTCCTTAGAATGATCATACTCCGGCAGAGATATGATGTGAGTGAGTTCACCGGCGAACTCCTCGAAACAAGAAGAAGAATCAATTAATGGATCATGATTTAGCAAAAATTCTAACTCTTTTAGATCTGATTCAAAATAAAAGTTATCGTCTTCATCCCCCGGTGGGATGGGATCAATGTGAGCGAGTTCATCGGCGAACTCCTCGAGAAGAGAGTCAGAAGTGGAAATTTTTGCTATATCTGAAGGGATATACGGAGATGGAATTTGTGTTGTACTTTGTGAGCTATCAATCTGCACCTCTTCCATTACGGTCTCTGTTTCGTACTCATCACCCTCCTCATTCGGAATATCAAAGATCGGATTATCTGAAATTAGAGTAAATTCATAATCGAAATCAAATAGAGGATTGGTGATAGTCATATTAAATGTTTCAGAGATTGAATCAGAAGGTTTCTCAGATACCCTTGGGATTGGAACAAGTCATCAATTTCCTCAAGAGGATTGATTTCGACTTCCTTGTCCCCCATTGACAAGGTATCTGAAGATTCCTTAATGAGTGGATCTATCTTAGAGTTTTCTTCTTCAAAAGGCTCATCATCATCACTCTCATCGTCCTCGGAGTATGTAAAGTGATTGGTATAAGGATGACCTAGTCCTGGCTAAGATTGACAATTTTTACTTATAGAATTTTCTTTCTTGCCAAGGACCTCAATTTGTGCACTCAATACGAAAATTTTCTCGGAATAATAATCACTCATCATAGTGGTAGGGTCATGCTGAACTTCAGCATCCCACTGATAATGATGATGTGTCATATTCTCGATCAAATCATAAGCTTCTTGAGGAGTTTTCCGCATGAGATTTCCTCCGGCAGCCAACATAATTTTGTCTCGATCAATCGGAGTTATACCATGATAAAAGGTTAGGATTTGATCATGAAGCAAAATTTTGTGATCAGGACATTTCCGTAACAAAGATTTGAATCGTTCCCAAGCTTCAAATACTGATTCCATAGGCAATTGCCAGAAATTCAGAATGTCTTTCCTAAGCTGCACCATTTTAGAATGTGGAAAGTATTTTGAAAGAAACTTGAGGAACATCTCTTCCCAAGTTTGAATTGAGTGGGTTTTAAGAGTATAAAACCAAGATTCAGCGTTGTGGGATAAAGAGAATGGAAAAAGATTCAAACGAATGCTATCTTGAGAAAATCCTTTCTGCTTCATGGATTGAGTGATAGATATGAACTTGTTTAGGTGCTCGTTTGCATCTTCATCTCGAAATCCGTAGAATTGGCAATTTTGTCGAAGCAGTCGAACCATATAATTTTTCAATTCAAAATCGGTTCCCGGAACGGACGTTGGAGCTATTGGTCCTCCTCTACCGATAAGTGACGGACGATAGAAATCCTCCATGGTCGGAAAATCATGGGGATGATATGGTGGAAACTCGATCATTGTGAAGAATTAAACGATGAGAGGGTAAAGAGATAAGAATTAAACATTTAAGAGGATAGCGAAGACTTTTTATGGATTTTTAAATTTTAGAAACATTGAAAATCACAAAAGAAAAAGGAAAAATAATTTGGAGAAGAAAATCTTTTTGGGATTTTTATAATAAGAAAATATTTACAAATGAAAACGATAACTCCACAAGGAAGGGTCTTCAAAACACGAATCGATAAACGGAAATCACGAACTCACTTCAACCCTCCCCGGTAGGGGCGCCAAAAATTGATTCGATACAATCTATAATCCCAAAAGGAGACACACAAGAAATATGTGTTACCCTGGTTCGTTGTCCTGACGAAGGTGTGAATGGAATTTGTGATATCGGGATCGAGAAACGTGTCGTGAATGTGTAAAAGTGGGATTTTGTTTTTAAACTAAAATTATGAAATATTAACTAAAAATAACGCAAGGGAAATGCTAATCTAAGGCAAACGTATCATAAAAACGCAAAAGAGATCCTAAAAACGCGTTTAAACCGGGAAATCCTGAACCTAAATGTCAAAATAGTGAAATACTAATACTAGAAACTCCAAATTAATTTTCCTAAATCCTAAATGACAATAAAATTTTAGAAAAAAGAATTATATTTTTTTGATTTTTATTTAATTTATTATGATTTAAAAACTAATCTAATCTAATTAAATGATTAAAAATAGTAAATGATTTTAGAAAATTATAAAACTTTTCTGATAATTACTTTATACTATTCTAAGTTTAGGAAAAATAAGAAAACTGAAAAAGCTATTATGAATGAGCTGAAGATAAGCAAAACAGTTGATTAAGCAAAGAAAGAAAAAGGCAGCTTAAAAGAAATAGAGAAGAGAGATATGACAGAAAAATCCTAAGGGTGCTACTTGTAGTGCGTTGTGTTGTGAGGTTTAGAAAGAGGCTATGGAGGAAGTCCAGGGTTCGAATCCCTGGACTCTCTTTTTGAAAAATTATTTTATTTTTTTATTTTTCTTTTAAAAACCTATTTAGCACAATAAAATAAGCACTTTATATAACTACACTAATTTATGAAAACTTGAAATAATCACTGGATAAGCACAGAGAAAACAGAACAGTGGCTTAATAAGAGGAAAACAAGTAAAAGGCAAATAGCTAAGGGACAGATAAGCTAATTTTAAGCTAATTGGAATAAGATAAACTAAACAAGATCTGATCTAAACTATCCAACAACTTCAGAATAAGCACAGATTAAAAGTAAATAAGCACTTTGATATTAAAAATAAGCAGAAGGGGCCACTGATGTATGCAGACTTAAATGGCTACTGAGGCAGATTGGAGCTTAATTTAAAGCACTCAGGACACATGTAAAAAACACAAAAGCTGGGGAATACTAGAGTCCATTCACTAAAGTGCTAATAGATCAAAAAATCAGACCTAAAGCTGCTTATTGACTGCTTAAAACTGAGGATGAAAGTAGGCTGATAAGGCAAGTAGTACTCAAATTTGTGCATACCTAAAGCAGACCAGAACCACCTTTTAGACTACTAAAATAAGCTAGAAAAAGGTTGTGGAAGAAGCTATTAATCTCAATTCCGCAAGTACAGCAACTAAAGTACTTAAAAAATGAATTTCAGATACTTAAAGCAAGGAACAAGCACTGAAATTAGGCCTAGAAATCTATTCCTAATAGATCAGAAATAAAAAAAAATGCCTTCCGATGCAGACTTGAAATTGATATAGGAACAAACCTAAATTGTCCTAATGGAAAACTCAGCAATCCAACTCAAATGAAATAGTCACACTAGAAGAAGCTCATAAATTGCAAATTCAAGTTCTAAAAAGCTCATCTCTATAATGAACCATATAAAACAGTATTTCATCCTCAATTTTATAATTTCTCTCTTAAATCTATGAAAACCTATAAAACAGCTCAAAGTATCCACAAATCAGCTAATCTAGGTTGCTATAAGCAAGATCAAAAATTACCATAGTGCAAATGAACAGTAACTGATTATTATGACTCTAAACAAGCTTAAACCAAACACCCCTTATTCAAGGGCTGTTTTGGATTTTCTAATGAAACAACTAATTTAGGCTAGTATTCTGAATGACAGATGAACAAGCAACTATATTAAGCTCTAAAAAGCAATTTTTACTGGAAATTAAGCACTCTAATAAACTAGGTCTAGATTTGACTATTTTTGGCTTTTTTAAGGATTTTAAAGCACAAAAGTAATGAAGCTTAAACTAACTGATAAATTAACATCATAAGAACATAATAAAGGCAAATAAGCTCAGAAAAGGTAAATAAGTACTAGAAATAAGCAAATAAGTAGTGTTGACTTACATTGACTTTTAAGGTTCTATTGAAAAACTAGAATTGAATACAAAGCTTGAGAACTGGAAAGGAAACTACAATAAGCTGAAACATTAAGCTACAATTACACTAGAAGCTACACTAAATTACACTACTCCTAAATTCTAACCCTAAAATTCTAACAACTCAATCCGTGAGTGAGAGGCTCTATTTATAGCCAGCTGGGGTGAGCTCTAGGGTTTCCAGATGCTTTTGATGCTCCAATCACGGCCCTTGATTCATATCTTGATGACCAATCTTCAATCCTCAGCCCCTGGATTAACTGATGAGGTGTGGTAACCAATCAGGAGTCTCCAATTGGCTACGTGGCATTCCTTATGTGTCAGACCTTCTAGAACTTCATTAAGTATGGGTAAATGGGGGTGAGAGCAGGTAAAAGTGGAGGGGATAGGTGAATAGTAACAATGGTGAAAATGGCGCGTTTTGGGTAGGGTTTGACTGGGTTATTAATTAGGGTTGACCGGGTATATGGGTTGTGGGTAAAGGGTGATCCGGTTGGTTTTATTGAAAGGGTGATATGGGTTGGGTTGTGATGTGGGCTGGTAATACTTTTGGGCTGGGATTATATTACTAAAATGGATTTAGTTAAATGTAGGATTTAGTTTAAATTTGGTTTAAGGTTAAAGGGTTGTTTTTGCCAAGTTTGCAAAGTACATTCAAGGGATAATTTTGTAAAATGATCCAAGGGCTTGTTTTGACAATTTAAGCTTAATTGTGATCCATTTTGGTAAATTCCTCCCCGGCCTCGGCTTTTAATACTCTTTCCTTTTCCCGTGCTCGTTTTTGCCAGTTTTTGCTAGATTTCGTCCTTTTTCACATATCCGTTGCCTGCACAATCACAAACACAAAAACACAAATATATTTGGCATTTTGGTTAGTTTTTGGTCGTTTTGGTCTGAATTTGGTCAAGAAAAGGTATGTGTTTAAGCACATACCACAAACCCTAACCCTAAAAACCGGTTGTCTTCTTCATAGTGTTGGTGATTTGTGCTAAGGGTACAAATCCACACTTAAATAAACTTCTCTATTATTCATGCTAGGTCACGGATCTTGGTGTTTTGTTGTTTGTTTCTTGCCTTTGCATCATCTGTTATCACGTAACACTCTCATATCACATACAAACCCTCATACAACCATCTGTTACCACGTACCCTTACATATACAATCCATACAACCCTTTTTCCACTAAAATCATAAATGTCCTTCATCATGACAGGCTTACCAGTGACTCCCGTTATTTCCCTCTCAGACAACTTGTCGGCCGTTACTCATCATTACCTCCTCACCCGGGTTCCCGTCAAACTTGAGTTTGACAATTGGAATTATGGATCTGGGGAGTTCTTCTTTGAACAACTATGTGAAAGCTATGATGTTTCCAAGTCATTGCTCGACCAAAGTCTGCACAGGAGGCTTGGGACTTCATTAGTAACCTTGTAAAAGACAACAAGCAGTCACGAACTTCGGCTTTGAAAACGGAATTATGGTCAATCAAGCTTGGTGATTTAAGCGTGGAGGCATATTTTCAGAAAATTGAATCGCTTATGACTATCCTTGCTAGCCTTGATTCGCCTGTTAGTCATGAGGATGTGGTTCATTATGTCATCGACGGTCTTCCGAAAAAATATAATCAGGTTTGTGGGTATATGCATTACAAAGACACGTTTCCGGATTTTAAAACGGCTCGTTCCTTGTTGATTACCGAAGAGATGCGCTTGAAGTCCAAGTCTCTCGTACCTTCCTTGGATTCCTTGTCTCCTATGGTACTTCTTGCCGAATCAGATAATACTCGTCACCCCTCTAATCCTCAAGTCAAGTCTTGGAGACCGTGTTATAATTTTGCTAAAGGTACTTGTAAGTTTGGTGCGGGGTGTAAGTTTGTTCATGATGAGACTGTTAAGCCGAGGTTAACCAGTGGGGGGATGCAAAGAATAATAATACCAATGAATTGTTGGCTAAGTTATTGTTTATGTTGGGTGTGAATGAGACGCATGCAACTGGGTCTAAATCGAATACTGGGTCAGCTTCACAATCAAGTGCTACTCCTGTAGCATTACACACTTACAACCCACCAGGTTTTAATTATTTTGGTAATCCATACTTAGGCCCACCTGTCCACCCATCTATGCAAGCCCAACCATACAGTGGCCCAACCATACCACCTGGGTTTTACTACCCACCAGCCCATCCATACTACCCGGCCCACCCCACACCAATTCAACAGCAGCACTCGGCTTCCTCTAAGCGTCAGCCAACGCTTTCTCATTCTAGTGCAGAGGCAGAGTATCGTGGTGTTGCCAATGTTGTTGCTGAGACATGTTGGTTACGGAACTTACTTCGTGAGTTACATAAACCTTTATCTTCCGTTACGCTTGTTTACTGTGATTATTTCAGTGCCATTTATTTGTCCTGCAATCCAGTTCAGCATTAGCATACCAAGCACATTGAGATTGATATTCATTTTGTTCGTGATTTGGTTGCTGCGGGTCAGGTTTGAGTGCTTCATGTGCCTTCTCGTTATCAATATGCTGATATTTTTACCAATCGATTGCCTTCTGCATTGTTTGAAGAGTTTCAATCCAGTTTGAGCGTCCGAGGTCCTCCCGCTCCAACTGCGAGGGAGTGTTAGCCCGTATGGTTTAGTTAGCATAAGTTTGTATGGGTTCAAGCCCACTTCTAGATGTTTCTATGTAACATGTATATATCATATGTATCAATACAATGCAAGACACGATTTCCTATTAACCTACAAAAACTTCTCATCTTCTATCACATTTTTCACAACTCTTTCACTTTCTCTATCTCCAAAAAATCTACACCCACCAGTAGTGACCAGTCCACCACCTCACTACCACTTCACAAATTGCAAAAACCCCATTTCAACCAAAAAATATATAAGAATTAAAAGAATAATAATAATAAAAAAAATTCAAAGATCGACCCACATGAAACTCAAAAAACGTGGTTTTCTCCTGTGACACGGATGTACCCGTCTGACATGACGGTGGTGGTTCCCCGGTGGTATTTCCGGCGACATGAAAGAAGACGGTAGTAGTTTCTGGTCGTGCTTTCCGGCGACATGGTGGTTAGCAACCGAAAAAGTCCATGAACAAGATGTGTGGACTAAATGCATTGATAAATTAAACAAACCCCATTGAAACCCAAAACTACACGATCCAAATCTATAAATCTTGAAAAATCAAAGGTCAACCACATGGCAGAAGACGATGGTGGTTTTCGGGTAGTGTTTTCAGGTCACATGGCAGAATACGATGGTGATTTATTATGGTTTTTTCGGCCACATGGTGGTTGATAGCACCAGACATTAAGGTGGCCGAATATTTAAATAGAAAATGTGAAAAGGATGTTGTGAGATGGAGAGTTGAAAGGAAGAAAAAGAGAATAAAATTGAAAGTAATTATTCTATATTGTTAAACGGTTATTTAGGTTTTCAATAAAACTTTTTAGTCTTTTATTTTTTCAAGGGATTTGCTAACAACAACCTATTGGGTGTTGTTTAATTATATCTTAAATAACCATGTTTCCAAATATGAATTCATCATTTCTATAAATACATAATTTCAACACATACAATTAAGGTAAGTCAGTTTTAATAAAGTGTGTATTAATATCAAGTGAGTTCATATTTGGAAACATGGTTATTTAAGATATAGTTAAACAACACCCAATGGGTTATTGTTAGCAAGTCCCTTTTTTTCAATGCATAAAAGTTGAGAATAAAGACAGGTTTATGTTTTTAATGTTGTTGACCAGATAAAACTTCGGTGCATATATTAGAGGACTCGGAGTTACAGCGGTATGGGCAAGCGGCATGGTCGAAACCGGCGGTAACACCGCCGCCGGTTCAAAATTTATGGCAAAAAAATATCACCAGCGGCTTGGCAAACCGCAGGCCATAAACTCATTTCAAACAAAAAAATGAACGTTGCAATACAAACAATATAGCCATTTGGCTTAAAAAATATGAAGAAAACCAACTGGTTAAAGTGATTTTCAAAATTTTGCAAAAACAGGGGATAGGCATTGGGTGGAACGAGCGAGGATGATGACATATAATATGTGTTATTTTCATTTTAGACCTTATAGTTTACAGTTTCTTTATTTAGTTCTCAAACTAGTGCTTACAAGTTTAGAACATGACAGTTTCAACCCAATTTGAGAAAATCATTACCAAAAAGCCTAATACGATTTGAAATCACTGAATTTTTTTTAATGTATCATAGAATATGTTCTACAAAGTTATTCATATTATTTATGTGACAATTTTCTATAATAAAATGTTTATGTTTTTAATTAAATTGATTTTAGTTTAATTATAAAAAAGGAAAAAAAAATTGGGAGGTATGAGAATTTATGCGCCGCCAGTGGATTAGGTTGGGAGGTATGGGAATTTATGGGAATGAGTTTGCTGAAGCTTATTGGTTGAATTTGGGAGGTATGGATGTTTTGGAATTATGACTCCTAGTGCCCTTAGGGTGGTGGCAGTCATGCCTTCCAAAAAACTCATACCTCCCAAACCCACCAATAATATCATTCCACCTCATTCATACTTTTTTCATACCTCCCAACCATTTTTTAGTGGCAACCATGCCTTTTTCATACCTCCCAACTAATTTTATTTTTTTATTTTTATTTTGCATAAATTATATTAAACAATTTAATAAAAACATAATATTTCATTAATAATTAAAATAACATTACATAATACTTGGAAAAAAAATACATAATCATATCTAAAAATCGGTAGGCCATCCATATTTCTCCTCGTACTCACGTTTTTTGGCAATAGCGATTTCTCGCATAACCGGATTGGTTATGTGTTCGTGCGGCTCGTTATAGAATTTCATCGCCCGAAGCATAGCCTTTTCGTTAGCATTAGCGAGTTGTGTCACCATCAACTTTTCGGACAATTCATCCTTTGCATGTTTTTTTTTCCATCGCCTCATCCAACGCTAGTGATTTCTTTGCAGTATAGTTCTCAATAAAGTCAGCAACACTATTCTTTGTCGACGACTCGCTAGCGGTCTTTTTCCCTTTTCTTTTTGATAAAGGAGTCATGTCGTCATTTAGATCCGGAATAACAGTCTCAACATTGTCATTGCTTCCGGACACGTAGTAGCTAGATTCCAACGACTTCCTTCGTTTGTCGGAATGAGAAGTCGAAGATACTTTTTCAAAACATGGTTGTTCCAACCATTTCGGTTCTCCCTTAACAACCTTCCACGCTTCAATATGAGTAAAGGAATTGCCCTTATTTTTCTTATCATAATCGGCCATGGCGTTATGCAAGACGTTGACATCGTCACACCCACTCTCACGAATGCGACTCTACAATTATATAAATTAACACAAGTATATAAATTAACACAAGTATATAGTTTAAAAATTACGTGTTGGATGTATAGCCCGTTAAAGACACCTATTGCGTGATTCATATTTTTCCACTTCGTGTTCAAGCTATGATGAGTTCGCGTAGTGTCTTTAATGGTGGACTTGAAATGCTCTAAAATTCTTGCCCAAAACTTTTGTCTACCTTGTTCATTCCCGACTTTTTTACATGTCGAGATATGAACCCACGCTTTAGAACATATAAAATTATAACAAGTAAAATTATAACGTATAAAAAAATTATAACAAGTAAAATTAGAACGTATAAAAAAATTATAACAAGTAAAATTATAACGTATAAAAATAAAATATATACCAATTTGAGTTTGTGGTTGCGTTTCGGGAACAAACTCAAGATCATCATCGTCTTGATCATATAGAGGTAGTTCGCGTTCCACACTTGGTTCACGATGCGAAGGACCTTCACGGTAGTCACCAAACGGGTTGAATTCACTCGTCATTGTTATATTATATTGGTTTGGGTTCATCGGTGGTGGAGGTTGGGTATAATATTGTTGTTGAAGGTATTGTGGATTAATCGGTGGTGGAGGTTGGGGATAGTAGCCCGATTGAGGGTATTGTTGATTCATCGGTGAAACTTGCGAACGAAAGCCCCGACCACGACCTCTTGTTGACGATGAAACACCTCTTGATTTTCTTTGATCCATGCTACAACTTTTTTTTTAAAGTATGATATAGAAGTTTTTTTTTTTTTTTTTTTTGGTTCCATGCTACTGCCATTCTTTTAGTTATATATAGGCATTTTTTTTTTCTTCCCAATTACCCACGCTCCAAATAACGGCTCTTTTCCAAACGTTCGAATAATAAATGGAGGATGCCGTTGAGGCATTGTACCCCGCCTAATCAAACCGCTCAACCATACCGGTGGGGTGGCAACGGTGTTCACCGCCGGTATGGTGATGCCGCTTGCCATACCGCCCACCATTGCCACCACCCTTAGCACCCTTAAATGAGTATTAACTTTGAATTTATGAATCATGATGAATACAATATTTAAGAATACCATGTGCACCCAATTGTTATAAAACTATATTTAAAGACAGACGACCGCCCATTGTTTTTAGGGACGTTATAACCAAGCACCCCCTATTTTTACAAAGGAGGCACCCCCTAGTGGGGGCTGCCGTCCTTTTTTGGGTACTTTTGTCTTGTAGCTGTTTTGTACTTTTTTTTTTCTTTTTTTTCTTTTTTTCTTTTTTTTTTGGTAATGTTTATTTTGTGTCTTATTTTATTTGTAATGTTTATTTTGTGTGTAATGTTTATTTCTTTGTGTAATGTTTATTTTGTGTAATGTTTTTTTGTACACGTTAACGTTAACACATTAAACAACTACAATGTATTCGTCTGACGTGTTTCTATTTAATTAACACATTAAACAATAACACGTTAACGTTAACACATTAAACAAAACAACTGTTATTATTCAATTAAACAAGAACGATAACACATTATTTAATAAAAACACCTACTACATGTAAAGATTATTAATGTCATCTAAAAGCTCATGGAGCATTGCACCCGACTGACATGCGTGATCTTCAGGATTCCTTGCCAATTCCAGTGATGTCTCGAGCGTCTTTTTTCTTGTCATCAACAACTTGTTTTGAGAAACTAACATCTTGTTTCTTGTTTCAAGCTGGTCAATCTTATAAGCTTGCTTGTCAATTTTATTATCTTTAGCAACGCAGTTTGAGCACTGCGTTGAAGAAGAGGCTTGACTAAAGTGCTTCTTTTGAAATGCATCCTTCCACATAAAGTACCGACACCCATAGTCATCTGTTCCTGGCTGTTACATGTTAAGAAAATAATAAGAAATGTATTATTAACAAACAAATAATTTACATAACTAAGCAAACGTATGATTACTTACCACTGAAAGAGGACATGCGTAATACGGTTGACCATAACTAGCTTCTTTACGGGATATCCTCTCTACAATGAATCCTCTCTGACAGCGACACAAATGATTATTTTGTTTCACCTGGACAAAGAATTAATTTAAATAATACAAACAGTTATTTACAACATAAATCATCAATGTATTGTTAATTTAAATAATACAAACAGTTATTTACAACATAAATCAGTAATCATTCACAATGTTTTGTCGGTATAATTATTTACAACATAAATCAGTAATCATTTACAATGTTTTGTCTCTATAATTATTTACAACATAAATCAGTAATCATGTATTATCTTTGTGTTTGTCTAATCTCATTATACATGTGTAGTTGATCGTGATACAATGTTTCCCATCCGGATGCAGCGGCATGTCTGTGGTACCTCCATTGTGGGTGAATAGTCGGAAATGGTGAGTTTTCATCTAGCGTAAGATGAATGTAGTGACCAAAATTGTAAAACCCGAAAATCTAAAACGTATCAAAAGACCAAAATGCCCTCAGAATTTGAAAATTTAAATAAAACATATATAACTTACAAATAAATCACAAAACTTATGATAACGAAAGAATTATGACGCGAAATACTTTTGAGGCACCACGATATAATTTTTCAAGCTACCAATGATATTTAAAATACACTATGAGTCCAAGTAAATCAAAAATCTCATGTTTCGTATGCGTTTTAATTAAAATAAACAAAGCCGAATATATGTTACGCGAATAGGAGGAAAAACGTCTAGTTGAATCGTGTTTGTTTGGGTCTTATTTTGGGCCGAACCACCTCTTGTTTTCACCCCTATATGTCGACCAAATGAAGCCCAGAGTCAGCCCATACATGGCCCTTTCCATCACACACAATGTCGACCCATTATTTAGTCCCAAAAAGAAACCCTAAGCTCCAAAAATCTGGTTCCTTTTTTTGCTGCTGCTGCCGCCCCTTTTCCTGCTGTAAATCGAGCCATAGAAGCCCCAAAAAACGTCCCCTCTTGATCCCATTCTAAGGTATTTCGTTAACCTAACATCAATACATAGTCGTACGAATCTTAAACTAACAAAAAAAGGTGCGTTTTGTTGTTGGTTGGGGCTGCCGATCGCAAGAAGAAGGAAGAAGGAGGGAGAAAGTTTTTCTCGTGTGGTGTTTTTGACGTTGTGTGGTTGTGTTCTTCATCGTGTTCATCGAGGGTATCGTTCTTATGAATCTTTGTTCAATAATTATAAGTTATGTATGAATCATGAACCTTGAATGAAAAGAAAAATAAGTATCACATAAAATCACAAGCGAAAACCCTAATATGTAAAGAACTATGGATCGATCTGCATTTGTGTGTGGTGTATTTCGATTTTGATTATGTTATAAGCCATTATAATCTGACCTAAATGTATTCTAAACCCACCATTATTGATTAGTATCAAGAGTTAATGATTTGGATCATAAAACCCTAAGAAATCACATGTGATAATGAAAACTGGTTCTGAGATGAATTTTTATCCGACTTTAACCGACCATAAAGTAATCATACGAACGTATATTTTCATGTTTCTGGGGTCTAAAACTAAGTTCATTGAATTGGCTATCTGTAGAAATTTAGTTTGAAATTTTTAGAGGTCGGGAAGGTCACCTTTTGATTTTTATAAAATTATGTGTCTGGTCGTACTAAAAAGTCTGGAAAATGAGTCCGGGTTTTTGATTTTTAATTTCCAAACTACATTGAATTAAGAAGAGCCCTTTGAACTGGATAAAATATAGGATGTGTGCTAGTAGCTTGAATTTTTGCAGATTTTTGTGAATTTTTATAAAGGGGTTAACAGATGGTAACTTTTTGGTGTTCCATCAGATATGTTTTCAGAACGACTTGTAAAAGTGGATTTTTAAGTCATATTTACACTAACCAATAAAATCTGGGAAAATTATCTAAAATACTAGTGACATTGAGGTACCTCTGTGAATTTTTATGGATTTTATTACTGAGTCCTAATATGACTTTTATATTAATAAAACGGTACAGAAGCGCCTTAAAAGCTGAGAAAAGTGTATTGTGATATTAAAAAGGGTTAAGTGTTTATTTCCAAACATTAAAGGGTCTATATTGATATTTTGGTAATACTAAAGGACTAAACTTGTGAGAATCTGTAACTTCACAATAATTACACTTTATACCCTAACCTTATGATAATTACACAAATGGTCATTCAATTCATCCTAAATACGCAACGAACTCTTGAAGGAATAAAACTACAATGATAACCGTGTGAACCTTTAAACTACCTATGATTTGAAAGGCAAGTTATACATGAAGTTAAGAACTATTTTGATCCCCTTCTACTCCTTTAGGTGTGAAGAAGGAGAGTACCTGATCGTTTCATCTTATTTCGTTTCGGGTTGTGTTTGCTTTCTGAATAAGGTACAGATATTCTGACCTTCTCTGTAAGGTTTCCTATGATTCCTTTCTGATCTGTTAAATCTCTGATTTGATACTCTGTTACGATCCTTTGCTATGACACCTTTGCTTCGACCTTTGATCTCTGATTTTGGACCTATGATATGAAAACCTTTTTGATATGAGATGGAAATGTTTTAAGTAAAGTATTTTGAAAGGGTTTTTCAAGCATGATATATTGACTTTAAGAAAACTATTTTGAAGTTCGTTTTATGAAAACTAATTGAAGGACCATTTATGAAAACTATTTTTGAATGATTGTTTTTAAATGAACCTTAAGAGAAAACCTTTTGAAAAGTACTTTTGATATTGAACCTTTTGAAGATTTAACCATCGGACGCATTGACCCTTTTTGGATATTGACCTGGGATATTTGACCTTCTGATATTTGAACTTCTGATACTTGACCCTCTGATACTTTGACTGGTCTGATTATGAGTTTCTGATATTGAACCTTCTGATATGACACCCTGATTATGATATGAACCTTTGACCTTTGACCTTGACTCTTAGTTTGATACCCGAGCCACTTTTCTGTTACCTAGCCAGGAAGGTAACCTGGCCGTGTCTGTGATGCACCACTGGCATGACTCATGTGTGGGTGAGTGATTCCTCACACCGTCCCCATTCTGATTATGATATGCGCATTACTTTGATTATGGATTATATATGTTTTTGGGGGGCGTATGGATTGCAATCCTAGATCTGATCTGTTTAGTGGATTTAATCTGATATGATATGATTTGTCTGGTGACTGGTGCTGTGTGCAATACACGCCTTTCACATATATCTGGGAGCTAGCTACTCCATTTGAAGAATGAGGACACCCCTCATATTATCTGATTATCTGAGAGGTCTCCCCTCTATATGATTTGAAGATTAATGGTTACGATATGATATGATCTGTTTCTGGGCTCGTGGTGGATGACTATCCTAAACCTTTACTCTTGTACCTTTACTTATATCTTATTCATTATGCTACTTCTGTTCATTTCTGTTTGCTTTCGTTTCCGTTTATTATATATCTGTTCACTGGGCTTTTTAAGCTCAGCCGCACGTTTCTTTTCGTGTGCGGCAGGTTTTAGTTGGAAGCTGGGTATGAGTGAAGAGACCTTTGGACTTAGAAGACTTTGATAGTTTCGGAAGTAGAAGATTTTAGAAGGATTGCATTGACAGACATAGTATTTAGTTTTGTTTCTCGTTTGTAACCTTGTAGTTTCAGTATATCATTTGTAACCTTTGAATTTTTATTGTATTATTTAAGTCGTATGTTATGCTTGCCTTTGATATGTCACCATTTGCGTGACACTTCTACCCTTGCCGGGTTGGGGTGTTACAATTATGGTATCAGAGACAGGTTTACGACTTGTAGTACATCTACCCTTGGCCTGTGTAAGTTAGGACCCCTAAGTTTCCACTGTAGGCGCTCGTAGGATAACCTTTGCGAAGTTGCGTAGGATTTTCCCATAGGAACATAAGTCATAACCGGTGAGGAATGGGTAGTCTAGGACATCCATGTGAGTAGTAATTGCTTCCGCATCACTCTGAATCTTGCCTTTGCCTTTAGTCATGCCTTATAGAAGCATTTGTCTCAGAAGACGAGGAAGTCTTACCTTCCGTCATTGTTATCTGAGCATGTTGATGCTAATAACTGATATTCCTTACATCTCGCCTCTGACAGTTAAACGATGTTCGTATTACTATCGATGCACACCCTACCATTCCTATGCTATAAGCTAAACAAAATTTCCGATCCTTTGAACTGTTCACTCTTCTATCCTACACTCTGATGAACCATATACCTGAAATTGATATGTGAACTATCCGTATGATTTGACAACCACATTCGTTCTAAGAATCCGTTTACCTTGGACTTTGAGGTCTTTTGATTTTGGATGGGTGGCTTTCGTGAAGCTACCGTAGACTACAATATTTGAAATGCGATCTTTAAGAATCTGCTTCACCATATTTTGATATGATATTCTCAATCATTTGAATCTGTTAAGATTATTGTTGTATGAAGCACATACTCCGATCTCTTTGATTTCCAATTTTCTCCTAACGCCTGTTAGTATCCACTCTTGGAAAACTCCGGCACTTGAAAGTTGTTGTACGAATTTCTGGTGTTTCTAATGAACCTTTTGAAATCCGTTTGAGAAGTAAAGTTTGCATTGAACCGATCTGAATTGGCGAAACCATGACACTGAAGAAGTTAAGAGATTGTAGGAACTGATGGAATATGAGTGTGTTCACTTCAGTAATCTCTTTGAATGCTCCTGTTTGTGTATGAAGAAGAAAGAGAGAAGTGTGCGGCGGCGCACCGACCATCGTGAATTTAACCGTAATCGTTATTCCATTCCATTTCCGCGTATCAATATTCGATTTGTGCTATTTTTGAAACTCCGTAGCAGACGACTTCATTTGAGTTTGAAAGACGGAAGAAGCAACCACAAGAACATCTGAGGAGGAAGTGGATTAGTTGGGTTTAAGTTCCGCGAAGCATTGCAATTTGATTTGTGATGAGAAAGATTTGTGATATGAAGTTTTCCCTAAGAAGATTTCCTGAAGTTGCTTTAGTACTCGTGTGACCACTATGAGTTTGAGTGATGTCAATTGTATTGGCTGGAAGAAGCATATTTTCACAAGTAGCTGGATAATTGTCATAGTATGACAGTGTGTTTATGCTCAGAGACGAACGAGGAACTCGTAGACCGTTTGTTTGTATTTTGTGAACCGACCCTTTGTTCTGGAAGAATAGCTTTGATTTGCGTTCAGAGATTGCAGCAGACAACACCGCCAGGTATCCGATGACGAAAGAGCTTCCACAGAAAGGACCAAGACTGAAGACCATGGTTAGAGTTAGAAACCTTGTAGAAGATTGGTAGACGATGTTCGTGACCGGCGTTACCAAGAGAGAAGCATGCGAAGAGAAGACAGGGTTTAGATGAAACTCGATTATACCTTAAGCAGCACGTGGAGATTTCAGTTGGGCATCAAGACGACCAGACCGTAGGAGATGAGCTTTCAGCACATAACTAGGAAGTAGACAGCAGTTGAGTTGATGAATTTTGTATCGTGCTAGGAGACCTGTAGGAGACACGCAACCTTAGTCCTCTAGTCATTTTAGTTGTACTAAGATGAATTGAGAGCTGAAGCAGACTCGCAAATAGAGGAATGTAAGGTGATCACGTCAGAGATTCACGCTACCACACCGAAGTGTCCAGAAGAAGTGTCGAAGACTTGAGGAACCAGACTCGAGTTTATGATTTCCTTTCCACCCTACGAGTAAATGGATTAGACAAGAGATTGACTACTTGGAATTTAAAAAGATTCGAGATCATGAAATTGAATGGATGGAATTTTGTAGTAAACGTTTGGATTTGGAAGATTTGATTTTGTAAAGGATGAAGATATTGAAGACGTAATTCATTTCCTCTTAGACCACTTAAGTTTCCGTTACCTTTCGATAGGATCTTTTGAATGAGCTTTACCCTATTAGAAATTCCGTTCTGTGTTCGTCATGCGATTGTTTGGATGATGGTTTCGTTTTGAGAAGGATGATGAATTGTGGAAGACCTAACGATTCGACGAAGAGTTTCATTTTGAGGTGTACGCATTCCGATACGCTATTTGTACGTTCAATTCCTCCGATTTAGAATCCGTAGTGATGTTTGTTTCGGACCAACCTTGGGAGGTAGAAAGACTGATAGGTGGTTAAGATAAGTAGTTCTGTTCACGACTTGAGATAAAGTATGACCATCATGATGGTATACTCATATGATGCTGGTATTATGGCGGTTCGCGAACGTGATAATACTTACGTCATATGACGTACCCTCATTGTGTTCATAGGATATTTCGAGGAGTACTTTAGAAACCTTAGAATTTTGATTAGAGATGTGAGAATTTTTGTATTCGTAAGATTTAGGTTCGTTCCACCTATACGCTTAATCTGTTTCGCCGTTATACGATTTGATACGTTTGGATTCTCGGTACGCGGTTGTTGACCTTTGTAATTCCAATAAGAATCTTAAGTTCTGCTATAAGTTTCTTCCATTGATATCACCTACAATTTACTTTATGTACGATCTCATCTGATTTGTCTAATCGAATGCTATGGACGGCATATCCGTCACAATCTTGCGTATCCTTGTATCTTTTCTGAGAGAATATGATAACCGCTCGTCATGTTTGAATATGATCCTTGCAATCTGAATTCCGTATGATATGTCATTTCTGGGAACTGAAGTTACCTTTGGATCAGCAATGAAGAGTCATGAGAAAACAAGTCTTTTACATTTCCTGTTTCGTTTCATTCCGTTCGTAAAGATTCTTTGAAAGAACCACCCAGAGTGGGAAGCTACCTGGGAAACCGAAGAGTCGATACGAGCTAGCTATCCTCATTTTGTATTCTGATCTGGTAGGTCTCCATTTGAATTCAGTTCCATTTCATTTCTACTTCCTTGCAAATTTCGAGGACGAAATTTTTTCGTTAGAGGGGAAGAGTTGTAAAACCCGAAAATCTAAAACGTATCAAAAGACCAAAATGCCCTCAGAATTTGAAAATTTAAATAAAACATATATAACTTACAAATAAATCACAAAACTTATGATAACGAAAGAATTATGACGCGAAATACTTTTGAGGCACCACGATATAATTTTTCAAGCTACCAATGATATTTAAAATACACTATGAGTCCAAGTAAATCAAAAATCTCATGTTTCGTATGCGTTTTAATTAAAATAAACAAAGCCGAATATATGTTACGCGAATAGGAGGAAAAACGTCTAGTTGAATCGTGTTTGTTTGGGTCTTATTTTGGGCCGAACCACCTCTTGTTTTCACCCCTATATGTCGACCAAATGAAGCCCAGAGTCAGCCCATACATGGCCCTTTCCATCACACACAATGTCGACCCATTATTTAGTCCCAAAAAGAAACCCTAAGCTCCAAAAATCTGGTTCCTTTCTTGCTGCTGCTGCCGCCGCCCCTTTTCCTGCTGTAAATCAAGCCATAGAAGCCCCAAAAAACGTCCCCTCTTGATCCCATTCTAAGGTATTTCGTTAACCTAACATCAATACATAGTCGTACGAATCTTAAACTAACAAAAAAAGGTGCGTTTTGTTGTTGGTTGGGGCTGCCGATCGCAAGAAGAAGGAAGAAGGAGGGAGAAAGTTTTCTCGTGTGGTGTTTTTGACGTTGTGTGGTTGTGTTCTTCATCGTGTTCATCGAGGGTATCGTTCTTATGAATCTTTGTTCAATAATTATAAGTTATGTATGAATCATGAACCTTGAATGAAAAGAAAAATAAGTATCACATAAAATCACAAGCGAAAACCCTAATATGTAAAGAACTATGGATCGATCTGCATTTGTGTGTGGTGTATTTCGATTTTGATTATGTTATAAGCCATTATAATCTGACCTAAATGTATTCTAAACCCACCATTATTGATTAGTATCAAGAGTTAATGATTTGGATCATAAAACCCTAAGAAATCACATGTGATAATGAAAACTGGTTCTGAGATGAATTTTTATCCGACTTTAACCGACCATAAAGTAATCATACGAACGTATATTTTCATGTTTCTGGGGTCTAAAACTAAGTTCATTGAATTGGCTATCTGTAGAAATTTAGTTTGAAATTTTTAGAGGTCGGGAAGGTCACCTTTTGATTTTTATAAAATTATGTGTCTGGTCGTAAATAAAAAGTCTGGAAAATGAGTCCGGGTTTTTGATTTTTAATTTCCAAACTACATTGAATTAAGAAGAGCCCTTTGAACTGGATAAAATATAGGATGTGTGCTAGTAGCTTGAATTTTTGCAGATTTTTGTGAATTTTTATAAAGGGGTTAACAGATGGTAACTTTTTGGTGTTCCATCAGATATGTTTTCAGAACGACTTGTAAAAGTGGATTTTTAAGTCATATTTACACTAACCAATAAAATCTGGGAAAATTATCTAAAATACTAGTGACATTGAGGTACCTCTGTGAATTTTTATGGATTTTATTACTGAGTCCTAATATGACTTTTATATTTAATAAAACGGTACAGAAGCGCCTTAAAAGCTGAGAAAAGTGTATTGTGATATTAAAAAGGGTTAAGTGTTTATTTCCAAACATTAAAGGGTCTATATTGATATTTTGGTAATACTAAAGGACTAAACTTGTGAGAATCTGTAACTTCACAATAATTACACTTTATACCCTAACCTTATGATAATTACACAAATGGTCATTCAATTCATCCTAAATACGCAACGAACTCTTGAAGGAATAAAACTACAATGATAACCGTGTGAACCTTTAAACTACCTATGATTTGAAAGGCAAGTTATACATGAAGTTAAGAACTATTTTGATCCCCTTCTACTCCTTTAGGTGTGAAGAAGGAGAGTACCTGATCGTTTCATCTTATTTCGTTTCGGGTTGTGTTTGCTTTCTGAATAAGGTACAGATATTCTGACCTTCTCTGTAAGGTTTCCTATGATTCTTTTCTGATCTGTTAAATCTCTGAATTGATACTCTGTTACGATCCCTTGCTATGACACCTTTGCTTCGACCTTTGATCTCTGATTTTGAACCTATGATATGAAGACCTTTTTGATATGAGATGGAAATGTTTTAAGTAAAGTATTTTGAAAGGGTTTTTCAAGCATGATATATTGACTTTAAGAAAACTATTTTGAAGTTCGTTTTATGAAAACTAATTGAAGGACCATTTATGAAAACTATTTTTGAATGATTGTTTTTAAATGAACCTTAAGAGAAAACCTTTTGAAAAGTACTTTTGATATTGAACCTTTTGAAGATTTGACCATCGGATACATTGACCCTTTTTGGATATTGACCTGGGATATTTGACCTTCTGATATTTGAACTTCTGATACTTGACCCTCTGATACTTTGACTGGTCTGATTATGAGTTTCTGATATTGAACCTTCTGATATGACACCCTGATTATGATATGAACCTTTGACCTTTGACCTTGACTCTTAGTTTGATACCCGAGCCACTTTTCTGTTACCTAGCCAGGAAGGTAACCTGGCCGTGTCTGTGATGCACCACTGGCATGACTCATGTGTGGGTGAGTGATTCCTCACACCGTCCCCATTCTGATTATGATATGCGCATTACTTTGATTATGGATTATATATGTTTTTGGGGGGCGTATGGATTGCAATCCTAGATCTGATCTGTTTAGTGGATTTAATCTGATATGATATGATTTGTCTGGTGACTGGTGCTGTGTGCAATACACGCCTTTCACATATATCTGGGAGCTAGCTACTCCATTTGAAGAATGAGGACACCCCTCATATTATCTGATTATCTGAGAGGTCTCCCCTCTATATGATTTGAAGATTAATGGTTACGATATGATATGATCTGTTTCTGGGCTCGTGGTGGATGACTATCCTAAACCTTTACTCTTGTACCTTTACTTATATCTTATTCATTATGCTACTTCTGTTCATTTCTGTTTGCTTTCGTTTCCGTTTATTATATATCTGTTCACTGGGCTTTTTAAGCTCAGCCGCACGTTTCTTTTCGTGTGCGGCAGGTTTTAGTTGGAAGCTGGGTATGAGTGAAGAGACCTTTGGACTTAGAAGACTTTGATAGTTTCGGAAGTAGAAGATTTTAGAAGGATTGCATTGACAGACATAGTATTTAGTTTTGTTTCTCGTTTGTAACCTTGTAGTTTCAGTATATCATTTGTAACCTTTGAATTTTTATTGTATTATTTAAGTCGTATGTTATGCTTGCCTTTGATATGTCACCATTTGCGTGACACTTCTACCCTTGCCGGGTTGGGGTGTTACAATTATGGTATCAGAGACAGGTTTACGACTTGTAGTACATCTACCCTTGGCCTGTGTAAGTTAGGACCCCTAAGTTTCCACTGTAGGCGCTCGTAGGATAACCTTTGCGAAGTTGCGTAAGATTTTCCCATAGGAACATAAGTCATAACCGGTGAGGAATGGGTAGTCTAGGACATCCATGTGAGTAGTAATTGCTTCCGCATCACTCTGAATCTTGCCTTTGCCTTTAGTCATGCCTTATAGAAGCATTTGTCTCAGAAGACGAGGAAGTCTTACCTTCCGTCGAAATTGTTATCTGAGCATGTTGATGCTAATAACTGATATTCCTTACATCTCGCCTCTGACAGTTAAACGATGTTCGTATTACTATCGATGCACACCCTACCATTCCTATGCTATAAGCTAAACAAAATTTCCGATCCTTTGAACTGTTCACTCTTCTATCCTACACTCTGATGAACCATATACCTGAAATTGATATGTGAACTATCCGTATGATTTGACAACCACATTCGTTCTAAGAATCCGTTTACCTTGGACTTTGAGGTCTTTTGATTTTGGATGGGTGGCTTTCGTGAAGCTACCGTAGACTACAATATTTGAAATGCGATCTTTAAGAATCTGCTTCACCATATTTTGATATGATATTCTCAATCATTTGAATCTGTTAAGATTATTGTTGTATGAAGCACATACTCCGATCTCTTTGATTTCCAATTTTCTCCTAACGCCTGTTAGTATCCACTCTTGGAAAACTCCGGCACTTGAAAGTTGTTGTACGAATTTCTGGTGTTTCTAATGAACCTTTTGAAATCCGTTTGAGAAGTAAAGTTTGCATTGAACCGATCTGAATTGGCGAAACCATGACACTGAAGAAGTTAAGAGATTGTAGGAACTGATGGAATATGAGTGTGTTCACTTCAGTAATCTCTTTGAATGCTCCTGTTTGTGTATGAAGAAGAAAGAGAGAATGTGTGCGGCGGCGCACCGACCATCGTGAATTTAACCGTAATCGTTATTCCATTCCATTTCCGCGTATCAATATTCGATTTGTGCTATTTTTGAAACTCCGTAGCAGACGACTTCATTTGAGTTTGAAAGACGGAAGAAGCAACCACAAGAACATCTGAGGAGGAAGTGGATTAGTTGAGTTTAAGTTCCGCGAAGCATTGCAATTTGATTTGTGATGAGAAAGATTTGTGATATGAAGTTTTCCCTAAGAAGATTTCCTGAAGTTGCTTTAGTACTCGTGTGACCACTATGAGTTTGAGTGATGTCAATTGTATTGGCTGGAAGAAGCATATTTTCACAAGTAGCTGGATAATTGTCATAGTATGACAGTGTGTTTATGCTCAGAGACGAACGAGGAACTCGTAGACCGTTTGTTTGTATTTTGTGAACCGACCCTTTGTTCTGGAAGAATAGCTTTGATTTGCGTTCAGAGATTGCAGCAGACAACACCGCCAGGTATCCGATGACGAAAGAGCTTCCACAGAAAGGACCAAGACTGAAGACCATGGTTAGAGTTAGAAACCTTGTAGAAGATTGGTAGACGATGTTCGTGACCGGCGTTACCAAGAGAGAAGCATGCGAAGAGAAGACAGGTTGAGATGAAACTCGATTATACCTTAAGCAGCACGTGGAGATTTCAGTTGGGCATCAAGACGACCAGACCGTAGGAGATGAGCTTTCAGCACATAACTAGGAAGTAGACAGCAGTTGAGTTGATGAATTTTGTATCGTGCTAGGAGACCTGTAGGAGACACGCAACCTTAGTCCTCTAGTCATTTTAGTTGTACTAAGATGAATTGAGAGCTGAAGCAGACTCGCAAATAGAGGAATGTAAGGTGATCACGTCAGAGATTCACGCTACCACACCGAAGTGTCCAGAAGAAGTGTCGAAGACTTGAGGAACCAGACTCGAGTTTATGATTTCCTTTCCACCCTACGAGTAAATGGATTAGACAAGAGATTGACTACTTGGAATTTAAAAAGATTCGAGATCATGAAATTGAATGGATGGAATTTTGTAGTAAACGTTTGGATTTGGAAGATTTGATTTTGTAAAGGATGAAGATATTGAAGACGTAATTCATTTCCTCTTAGACCACTTAAGTTTCCGTTACCTTTCGATAGGATCTTTTGAATGAGCTTTACCCTATTAGAAATTCCGTTCTGTGTTCGTCATGCGATTGTTTGGATGATGGTTTCGTTTTGAGAAGGATGATGAATTGTGGAAGACCTAACGATTCGACGAAGAGTTTCATTTTGAGGTGTACGCATTCCGATACGCTATTTGTACGTTCAATTCCTCCGATTTAGAATCCGTAGTGATGTTTGTTTCGGACCAACCTTGGGAGGTAGAAAGACTGATAGGTGGTTAAGATAAGTAGTTCTGTTCACGACTTGAGATAAAGTATGACCATCATGATGGTATACTCATATGATGCTGGTATTATGGCGGTTCGCGAACGTGATAATACTTACGTCATATGACGTACCCTCATTGTGTTCATAGGATATTTCGAGGAGTACTTTAGAAACCTTAGAATTTTGATTAGAGATGTGAGAATTTTTGTATTCGTAAGATTTAGGTTCGTTCCACCTATACGCTTAATCTGTTTCGCCGTTATACGATTTGATACGTTTGGATTCTCGGTACGCGGTTGTTGACCTTTGTAATTCCAATAAGAATCTTAAGTTCTGCTATAAGTTTCTTCCATTGATATCACCTACAATTTACTTTATGTACGATCTCATCTGATTTGTCTAATCGAATGCTATGGACGGCATATCCGTCACAATCTTGCGTATCCTTGTATCTTTTCTGAGAGAATATGATAACCGCTCGTCATGTTTGAATATGATCCTTGCAATCTGAATTCCGTATGATATGTCATTTCTGGGAACTGAAGTTACCTTTGGATCAGCAATGAAGAGTCATGAGAAAACAAGTCTTTTACATTTCCTGTTTCGTTTCATTCCGTTCGTAAAGATTCTTTGAAAGAACCACCCAGAGTGGGAAGCTACCTGGGAAACCGAAGAGTCGATACGAGCTAGCTATCCTCATTTTGTATTCTGATCTGGTAGGTCTCCATTTGAATTCAGTTCCATTTCATTTCTACTTCCTTGCAAATTTCGAGGACGAAATTTTTTCGTTAGAGGGGAAGAGTTGTAAAACCCGAAAATCTAAAACGTATCAAAAGACCAAAATGCCCTCAGAATTTGAAAATTTAAATAAAACATATATAACTTACAAATAAATCACAAAACTTATGATAACGAAAGAATTATGACGCGAAATACTTTTGAGGCACCACGATATAATTTTTCAAGCTACCAATGATATTTAAAATACACTATGAGTCCAAGTAAATCAAAAATCTCATGTTTCGTATGCGTTTTAATTAAAATAAACAAAGCCGAATATATGTTACGCGAATAGGAGGAAAAACGTCTAGTTGAATCGTGTTTGTTTGGGTCTTATTTTGGGCCGAACCACCTCTTGTTTTCACCCCTATATGTCGACCAAATGAAGCCCAGAGTCAGCCCATACATGGCCCTTTCCATCACACACAATGTCGACCCATTATTTAGTCCCAAAAAGAAACCCTAAGCTCCAAAAATCTGGTTCCTTTCTTGCTGCTGCTGCCGCCCCTTTTCCTGCTGTAAATCAAGCCATAGAAGCCCCAAAAAACGTCCCCTCTTGATCCCATTCTAAGGTATTTCGTTAACCTAACATCAATACATAGTCGTACGAATCTTAAACTAACAAAAAAAGGTGCGTTTTGTTGTTGGTTGGGGCTGCCGATCGCAAGAAGAAGGAAGAAGGAGGGAGAAAGTTTTCTCGTGTGGTGTTTTTGACGTTGTGTGGTTGTGTTCTTCATCGTGTTCATCGAGGGTATCGTTCTTATGAATCTTTGTTCAATAATTATAAGTTATGTATGAATCATGAACCTTGAATGAAAAGAAAAATAAGTATCACATAAAATCACAAGCGAAAACCCTAATATGTAAAGAACTATGGATCGATCTGCATTTGTGTGTGGTGTATTTCGATTTTGATTATGTTATAAGCCATTATAATCTGACCTAAATGTATTCTAAACCCACCATTATTGATTAGTATCAAGAGTTAATGATTTGGATCATAAAACCCTAAGAAATCACATGTGATAATGAAAACTGGTTCTGAGATGAATTTTTATCCGACTTTAACCGACCATAAAGTAATCATACGAACGTATATTTTCATGTTTCTGGGGTCTAAAACTAAGTTCATTGAATTGGCTATCTGTAGAAATTTAGTTTGAAATTTTTAGAGGTCGGGAAGGTCACCTTTTGATTTTTATAAAATTATGTGTCTGGTCGTACTAAAAAGTCTGGAAAATGAGTCCGGGTTTTTGATTTTTAATTTCCAAACTACATTGAATTAAGAAGAGCCCTTTGAACTGGATAAAATATAGGATGTGTGCTAGTAGCTTGAATTTTTGCAGATTTTTGTGAATTTTTATAAAGGGGTTAACAGATGGTAACTTTTTGGTGTTCCATCAGATATGTTTTCAGAACGACTTGTAAAAGTGGATTTTTAAGTCATATTTACACTAACCAATAAAATCTGGGAAAATTATCTAAAATACTAGTGACATTGAGGTACCTCTGTGAAT
Organism: Artemisia tridentata subsp. tridentata; assembly: GCA_021014915.2. NCBI lineage: Eukaryota > Viridiplantae > Streptophyta > Magnoliopsida > Asterales > Asteraceae > Artemisia > Artemisia tridentata. The sequence continues at coordinate 52,471,097 of CP139504.1, forward strand.
TTTTATGGATTTTATTACTGAGTCCTAATATGACTTTTATATTTAATAAAACGGGTACAGAAGCGCCTTAAAAGCTGAGAAAAGTGTATTGTGATATTAAAAAGGGTTAAGTGTTTATTTCCAAACATTAAAGGGTCTATATTGATATTTTGGTAATACTAAAGGACTAAACTTGTGAGAATCTGTAACTTCACAATAATTACACTTTATACCCTAACCTTATGATAATTACACAAATGGTCATTCAATTCATCCTAAATACGCAACGAACTCTTGAAGGAATAAAACTACAATGATAACCGTGTGAACCTTTAAACTACCTATGATTTGAAAGGCAAGTTATACATGAAGTTAAGAACTATTTTGATCCCCTTCTACTCCTTTAGGTGTGAAGAAGGAGAGTACCTGATCGTTTCATCTTATTTCGTTTCGGGTTGTGTTTGCTTTCTGAATAAGGTACAGATATTCTGACCTTCTCTGTAAGGTTTCCTATGATTCCTTTCTGATCTGTTAAATCTCTGATTTGATACTCTGTTACGATCCTTTGCTATGACACCTTTGCTTCGACCTTTGATCTCTGATTTTGGACCTATGATATGAAAACCTTTTTGATATGAGATGGAAATGTTTTAAGTAAAGTATTTTGAAAGGGTTTTTCAAGCATGATATATTGACTTTAAGAAAACTATTTTGAAGTTCGTTTTATGAAAACTAATTGAAGGACCATTTATGAAAACTATTTTTGAATGATTGTTTTTAAATGAACCTTAAGAGAAAACCTTTTGAAAAGTACTTTTGATATTGAACCTTTTGAAGATTTAACCATCGGACGCATTGACCCTTTTTGGATATTGACCTGGGATATTTGACCTTCTGATATTTGAACTTCTGATACTTGACCCTCTGATACTTTGACTGGTCTGATTATGAGTTTCTGATATTGAACCTTCTGATATGACACCCTGATTATGATATGAACCTTTGACCTTTGACCTTGACTCTTAGTTTGATACCCGAGCCACTTTTCTGTTACCTAGCCAGGAAGGTAACCTGGCCGTGTCTGTGATGCACCACTGGCATGACTCATGTGTGGGTGAGTGATTCCTCACACCGTCCCCATTCTGATTATGATATGCGCATTACTTTGATTATGGATTATATATGTTTTTGGGGGGCGTATGGATTGCAATCCTAGATCTGATCTGTTTAGTGGATTTAATCTGATATGATATGATTTGTCTGGTGACTGGTGCTGTGTGCAATACACGCCTTTCACATATATCTGGGAGCTAGCTACTCCATTTGAAGAATGAGGACACCCCTCATATTATCTGATTATCTGAGAGGTCTCCCCTCTATATGATTTGAAGATTAATGGTTACGATATGATATGATCTGTTTCTGGGCTCGTGGTGGATGACTATCCTAAACCTTTACTCTTGTACCTTTACTTATATCTTATTCATTATGCTACTTCTGTTCATTTCTGTTTGCTTTCGTTTCCGTTTATTATATATCTGTTCACTGGGCTTTTTAAGCTCAGCCGCACGTTTCTTTTCGTGTGCGGCAGGTTTTAGTTGGAAGCTGGGTATGAGTGAAGAGACCTTTGGACTTAGAAGACTTTGATAGTTTCGGAAGTAGAAGATTTTAGAAGGATTGCATTGACAGACATAGTATTTAGTTTTGTTTCTCGTTTGTAACCTTGTAGTTTCAGTATATCATTTGTAACCTTTGAATTTTTATTGTATTATTTAAGTCGTATGTTATGCTTGCCTTTGATATGTCACCATTTGCGTGACACTTCTACCCTTGCCGGGTTGGGGTGTTACAAAAATCCCCACTCCCCACACGGCCAATCACAAGGGGGCCAGTTCCTTGTGATAAATCTGGACCCAAAAAAAACGGAAAAGACGTAGTGTTGCATCCCCCGGATATAAATACAACAGGCCGATTAATCATTGTGGCAATAACCAACCCCGTGTTTGGCATAAGCATCCAGTTGTCTCCCGGACAAGGACTATCATATAACCAGTTTATTCTGCTCCGAATATTGTCATAGTCCATTTGCAACCATATACGTACATAAAACTCACGATTAATGTCCAACTCTTGCAATAAAAACCTTCGGAAATTGAGCCAGTTTTGTTGGTGTTGACCAATACCGTGGGCAACGCACCGAAACCCACAATTTCCATCACCTTCCACATTATAGATACTTGTGATGTATCGACGGAAAAGCTGTGGAAGCTGCTTAATGAAATACTCGCTCTCCGTATCTCTAACGTATAACCTGTGTCTGGGACTTCTTTCAACTCTAGGACCCATGTAAGAACTATGTCTCGCAGGTTGTTGGTTCAAGTCCGGGACTTTTGTAGATCTTGAATTTGTGCTTCTTCGACTTGGATCTACGGTTGGTACTTTATTCAAGTCTGGGACTTTTGGTGCCTGGGACTTTTTGTCCTTTGCGCTCGGTCGTCCACGAGTACTTTTGTGAACAGCAGGTTTTCGTGTTTCAACAGATTCCAGATTGTATATCCCTCTCACCTTGTTTAACATACTTTTTCTCACAAACGAAGACATTTTGCCAAAAACACTCCTGAATTGTTGTATGTCATCTTCAAAATCAGGATCATCGTCAGGATCACAAGAAGGACCAACTTCAGTATTGATACTAGGCCATGGAACAGATAGGGTTCTCCAAAAAATATCAACCGTATCCAGTGGAATGGCCATATCTGCATTCATTAAAAGTGACTTATATAAATTACTCGTATTAATGGGGAAAATAACTTAATAGTCATAAATTTAATATACTTACTATTAACCCGATAGTGAAGCAGTTCTTGAAAGCATGGTAGCCCATAAACTGACCGCAGCTGATGAGTACAATCTTGGGCCTCGATCGACAGTTGGAGTTCACCGAAAATGAGTTCCAAAGCATGTTTGGAAACTTTATACCACAATTCTTGAAATATTGGTACATTACATTTGTTCATTCTCTCGTTTTTGCTTCTGTTAAAAGATTCCTTTATCGTAGTTTCTTGCGAAACGAGAATCTTATCGATCGAACTCAACAACGTGTCTAAGTTGGATTGTGTGCTGCCCAAGTATAATTTCAACAACGCGTGTTGAGCCTCAACTCTGCATGTTGTTGTCTGGCCGAAGGCGCGATATTGATCGGTAATACACGCGATAAACATGTCATAGTAATTTTGCAGCCAATTATTCAGATACGAAGAAATATCTGAAAAAACAATGAATAAACAAAAAGTCATTCGGGTTGTTATTTATTAAATAATAATAACAATGAATTAATAATTAAGTACCTGCATGTTCGAGCAACAACTCTTGTAGGTGTTGATAATAACGCATGAATATGACGCGTGTCGGAGCTTTAACCATCCAATCCCATGTTCCTTTAATGGACTCGTACTCCCTTACCGACTTGCATCTATTTCTGCAATACTGAAGCACATTTTGGTTAATGTGCCACTGACAGAGTAATTTCTTTGCGTTTGGGAATTCTACTCTGCATGCCCCAACCAACGCTAAATCTCTGTCAGTGACGATAACACGCGGGTAATATCTTTCCTCTATCACCTCCTTCACACATTGCAATATCCATTGAAAATTAGGCCCCTTTTCTTTGTCCAAAAAACAAAACGCCATTGAAAATGTTTTGTTTGTTGAAGTTAATCTGACAATTTCAAAAAATGGCAATTTGAACAATGTGGTATTGTATGTTGAGTCCATTAGCATGATTTCAGAGAATGTACACCATAGATCATATGACGTGGGGTGAACAAAAAATAGTTCCTCAAGCTCATTAGTGAGCTCATTTACCCTCTCGTAATATGTATACCCTGAATGCTGCAAATGTGAGTAAAGGACTTGGATTGGAGTTCTATCACCTATTAGGGTTCCACGGATCTTAGTTTGTGCGTTATATATAGTTCTAATGCTAGACACATTATCCGGATTAAGCTCCTTTACTGACGAAAGTATATGACGTGGTCGTACGTTATACTCTGTCAATTGTTGCACCAAACCGAACTCATCATCCTTTAGCCTCATTGCATATGAGAAACCATGCAACGACTCTGAAAAATCATGATTATGCCCATCACACTTCACCCTCAACCTCCAAAAACCTTGTATTTGTGAATATTTAGCCATTAATCTGAATGGACAATCGGTTTTAGAGGTACTAGTTTGCCGTTTAATTTCATCTTCAGAACCTTCACGTACATAAATCCCACCCTTTGAACACCCATACTGGATTGCGTACAAATACCCCTTATCAGTTTTGGTTCTTTTTTTAACAATAACAAAACCGATCCCTCGAGCTATATTTTGCACCCAATCAGTTAGTTGCTCGTGAGAACTAAACACCTGAAAATACATTTAAACGTTTAACAACTTTTATTTATTTTAACAAATTACTTTGTTTTTTATAACTTTTACAATATTTTTTTAACAACTTACTTTATTTTTTATAATTTTTACAACCTTTTTTTTAACATCTTACTTTAATTTTTATAACTTTTACAACTTTTGTTTTTAACATCTTACTTTAATTTTTAGAATTTTTTCAACTTTTTTTTTTTTTTTTTTTTTTTTTTTTATAGCAAATTTTTTTAGCTACTTTTTTTTTTATAAATTTTTTATAACAATTTTTTTTTTCTTGAGGAAAATAAAAAAAACAAAATAAAAAATAAAATAAAAAAAGAGTTAAAAAAAGGAAACCGCGTGTATCAATACCACCCCACCCACGGTTTTCCTCTATCTCACCCCATGTGATACAGACTCACCTCTCTCACTCGATCACTCATCTCTCTCTTTTACTTTCTCTGACTCTCTGTTTTCTCTCACTTTTCTCTCACTCAATCACCCAAAAACCGTGTTCTTCTTGGTGGTTTTTGATGGTGGTTTTGTTTGTAGAAGGATGGATTGGTGATGCTTTGGTGGTAAAACCGACCCTTTTTATAGATCTTTTTTTTAGATCTTTTTAGATCTAAAAGGGATGATCTGTGGGGTGGTTTTTGATGGTGGTTTTGTTTGTAGAAGGATGGATTGGTGATGCTTTGGTGGTAAAACCGACCCTTTTTATAGATCTTTTTTTTTTTAGATCTAAAAGGGATGATCTGTGGGGTGGTTTTTGATGGTGGTTTTGTTTGTAGAAGGATGGATTGGTTCTGATGGTTTATTACCGTAGTAGAACCCTTATGTTGGTAAGTCTGCTGATGGTTTATAACCAAGCACCCCCTATTTTTTTTTAGATCTTTTTAGATCTAAAAGGGATGATGATGCTTTGGTGGTAAAACCGACCCTTTTTATATATCTTTTTTTTTTTAGATCTTTTTAGATCTAAAAGGGATGATCTGTGGGGTGGGTGGTATTGAATACACGCGGTTTACCTTTTTAAACTAGACCCATTTTTAGATCTAACCCCGCGTGATGCTTGGTTCTGATGGTGGTTAGATCTAAAAAAAGGGTCTTAGTTAGCAGTTTCACAATAAGTTGGTGATTATGGTTTATATAACTGATTCTTTATGTTGGTTTATTGTAACTGATTCTTTATGTTGCCTCCTTTGTAAAAATAGGGGATGCTTGGTTATAACGTCCCAATTTATGTTGGTTCTGATATTGCTCACTGTGAAACTGCTTATTTGAAAGTGGTTGTTCTGATACTACTATGGTAACACCCACTATGAGGTTGTACCTAATTTATGTTGGTTGTGAAAGTGCTTATTTGAAAGTGCTTGTTGTGAAAGTGCTTGTTGTGAAACTGCTTATTTGAAAGTGCTTGTTGTGAAACTGCTTATTTAAAAGTGCTTGTTGTGAAACTGCTTGTTGTGAGACTGCTTTTGTTGTGAAACTGCTTTTATGTGAAACTCCTTATGTTTATCAGACTTTAAGCAGTTTTATATCTTGTTGAAACTTTAAGCAGTTTATGATCTAAAAGCTGTTTTAATGGCTATGATGATTTTTTTTTTTTTTTAAAAATAAAAAAAAAAAACTTGGCGATAATTGGCGTGTCATAACCGAACGGATGGCAAACCTTTTGCAACCTTCAAATTTGTAGCCATATGTGTAAAAAAAAATAAAAATCTGAGCCATCTTATGTTTAACTGCTTATTTGAAACTACTTAAATTTGAAACTCATTTAAATTTTGAAAGTAATAGCGTTAAATGATACCTCGTCCGTGTAGAAAGGTGATGGATTCATCGTAGAACTGCTTTTGTTGTGAAACTGCTTGTTTGAAACTGTGTTTATTGTGAAACTGCTTGTTGTGAAACTGCTTCTTTGAAACTGCTTGTTGTGAAACTTTTTGTTGTGAAACTGCTTTTGTTGTGAAATTGCTTGTTGTGAAACTGCTTGTTGTGAAACTGATGTTGTGAAACTGCTTATTGTAAAACTGCTTGTAAGTGAAACTGCTTGTTGTGAAACTTCTTGTTTGAGACTGCTTGTTGTGAAACTGCTTTTGTTGTGAAATTGCTTGTTGTGAAATTGCTTGTTGTGAAACTGCTTATAAGTGAAACTGCTTATTGTGAAACTGCTTGTAAGTGAAACTGCTTATTTGAAAGTGCTTATTGTGAATCTGCTTTTGTTGTGAAAGTGCTTTGTGTTTGTTGTGAAAGTGCTTGTTATTGAAACTGCTTGTTGTGAAACTGCATTTTGTGAGCTTGGGTTTATAATCAAAAGAAAGAATCAAAATGTCTCTTCTAATAGTTTCAAGCTCGTGAATGTGTACTGGGAAAAAAACTTTGACAGCCTTACAGCCCTTTAGACAAAAACTTGAACAGGGCAAAAAAAAAAAAAAAAAAAAAAAAAAAAAAGGAAAACTTGGAAAATTAAAAAGAAAAAAAAAAAAAAAAAAAGGCAAAAAAAAAAAAAAAAAAAAAAAAAAAAAAAAAAAAAAACCTTAGAAAAAAAAAGAACTTGGAAAAAAAAAAAAACCTAGAAAAAAAAAAAAAAACTGAAAAAAAAAAAAAAAAAACATAATAAGACAAAAAAGTACAAAAATAAGTACAGCCGGTACAGCCCCTAGGGGGTGGTAGAAGGTACAGCCAAAAATATATAAGAAATAAAAAAAATAATAATAATAAAAAATTCAAAGATTGACCCACATGAAACTCAAAAAACGTGGTTTTCTCCTGTGACACGGATGTACCCGTCTGACATGATGGTGGTTTTTCCCCGGTGGTATTTCCGGCGACATGAAAGAAGACGGTAGTAGTTTCTGGTCGTGCTTTCCGGCGACATTGTGGTTAGCAACCGAAAAATTCCATGAACAAGATGTGTGGACTAAATGCATTGATAAATTAAACAAACCCCATTGAAACCCAAAACTACACGATCCAAATCTATAAATCTTGAAAAATCAAAGGTCAACCACATGGCATAAGACGATGGTGGTTTTCGGGTAGTGTTTTCAAGTCACATGGCAGAATACGATGGTGATTTCTTATGGTTTTTTCGGCCACATGGTGGTTGATAGCACCAGACATTAAGGTGGCCGAATATTTAAATAGAAAATGTGAAAAGGATGTTGTGAGATGGAGAGTTGAAAGGAAGAAAAAGAGAATAAAATTGAAAGTAATTATTCTATATTGTTAAACGGTTATTTAGGTTTTCAATAAAACTTTTTAGTCTTTTATTTTTTCAAGGGATTTGCTAACAACAACCCATTGGGTGTTGTTTAATCATATCTTAAATAACCATGTTTCCAAATATGAATTCATCATTTCTATAAATACATAATTTCAACACATACAATTAAGGTAAGTCAGTTTTAATAAAGTGTGTATTAATATCAAGTGAGTTCATATTTGAAAACATGGTTATTTAAGATATAGTTAAACAACACCCAATGGGTTATTGTTAGCAAGTCCCTTTTTTTCAATGCATAAAAGTTGAGAATAAAGACAGGTTTATGTTTTTAATGTTGTTGACCAGATAAAACTTCGGTGCATATATTAGAGCACACGGAGTGGATGAAGGGCTGCACACGGGTTGGATGAACCCGCTGGGGAACACCGCCGCCGACCCAGCGGGTTGGTTTCAAATGGTAAGGCTACCAGCTGCTGGCTCACATATTTCTTCCAAGAATTGACCGTTGAACTAGATCCATGTGATGTGTTTAATGCAAACGCTCCTCCATATTTTAAAATTGCAACGGATACAAAAAAAAAAAAAAAAAAAAAAAAAAAAAAGAAAAAAAAAAAAAAAAGAAAAGAAATTCCTCTTTATAAACAAACAACTTTCACATATTTAACCACAAACAACTAAAATCTTAACCCCAAAATCATCACTTTTATCACAAAATGGATTAATCTTCCTCATCTTCTTCATATTGTGATCCGCCTTCTCTTTTCGACTCGTCAACGGGGAGCACTTTTAACTTTTTCCAAACGGTTTTAGACGCGTATCAAGACACCGTAAGCTCTAACGACACCCGTAGGTACATTGATCGGGAACGGGTCGAAGCGGGGGAAACACTAATGCGTGACTATTTTGTTGAAGACTCGAAATTCGACGAGTCAGTTTTCCGTCATCGTTTTCGCATGAGCCAAAGGTTGTTTTTGAAGATTGTTGGTGATATTGAAGCTAGGTTCGAGTACTTTCAAGAAGGATACGACGCTCGGGGGAAAAAAAGTTTCACGGCTTTACAGAAATGCACATCGGCGATCAAACAATTGGCGACGGGTGAACCTCTAGACGCGTACGATGAGTATTTATGCATGGCGGAAAGAACATCACGCGACACCCTCGAGTATTTTTGTGATGCGGTCATTTTTTTATACGAAGCGGAGTTTTTACGTAAGCCAACATCTCACGATGTTGCTCTCATCACACAAGCATACGAAGAAAGACACCACATTCCAGGAATGCTTGGTTCTCTTGATTGTACACACATCGAATGGGCGAGGTGTCCTAGATACTTAAAAGGGCAATACACGATGGGTGATCATAAGGTGCCGACTATTATGATTGAGTGTGTTGCTTCTCACGACTTGTGGATTTGGCATTCGTATTTTGGTCCTGCTGGATCGAACAACGATGTGAATGTTTTGAATCAGTCTCCATTGTTTCAAAACATGCGTAATGGATCCGCACCAGACACTTCATTTAGCGTAAATGGACGACATTACAAGCATGGGTACTACCTTACTGATGGAATCTATCCTAGGTGGGCTACGTTTGTTAAGGCATACAAGCATCCGGTCGAAGAGGACGAAAAAAAGTTCAAAAGACTCCTAGAGGCGGCAAGAAAGGATGTTGAGCGGGCCTTTGGTGTTCTCAAGGGGAAATGGAAGATTTTGGAGCGTCCCGTCCGGTTCACGACAAAACAGAAGATCGGGAAAGTCGTCGCCACATGTACTATATTGCACAACATGATCATAAAAGACGACGGGAGGGCAATATCACAGGTTCGTATTATGGATCCACCTGCCCCTATAGCTTATAACCGGAATGTGCTGCGGGAGATACATGACGAAGAAGTCCATCATCGCCTCCGGTATGATCTGACAGCGCATATATCGGGTTTGGACTTAGCATACCTTGATGACCCAGCGGATCAGCCACCACCGATCGAGACATTGATTTAGGTGTCTTTATGTAGTATTTTATTTTCTAATGATGTCGTTTATGTAGTTTTTTTTAATTATGTTTAGGTTTATGTAATGTTTATGTCGTTTATGTAGTTTTTTTTTAGTTTATTTTAATGAAATGTTTAAGGTTTTTATTATAAATGTTTGATTAAATTAAATGAAAATTTTTTTTTTTTTTTTTAGGGTTGAAAAAGTGATGAATGTCTAAGAATTAAGTTGGGAGAGTTGGTTGAGAGGGTTGGAAGGGTAAAATGAGTTGGAGAGATGTTATTTGTGGAATTTAAAAGGGTTGCCCATGTAGTGCCACATGACTCCTCCTGCCCTTAGCACCCTTAAATGAGTATTAACTCTGAATTTATGAATCATGATGAATACAATATTTAACTATTTAAGAATACCATGGCTTAATTTAATGTGCAAGAGTGATTGTGCACAACAAATAGTACGGTACAACATCATTCAAGCATACTCTCAATTGCGTATAAACTACATTCGGTGGGTTGAAATCATTCAATTCGTACAATTGAATGCTGTGAAGGATGGTGTTACGGAAGGTCAAGAGGATGCAGGAGTTAAACCACATGGTATACAAACCATATGGTCATAAATTGTCTTAATGAAGACTTTAGGCCTTCCAGCAGGAGCCTATAAATGACAACCACATAAACCTCGGTTTACACATCATCGGTCGAAACCAAAACCCATCACTCCTCAACTCTCATCTACATCATAACACCGCAAGACACATACAAGAACAAAAACAAAGATCTCAGATTCGTTTGAGTCATATCAAAACCTTCAAAGATTCAAAATTACGAAATCATCATCGATCTATAGAAGCAAATAGCTTCTTTTAATATCCGAATATTTTAAAGAAAAAAACAAAACCAAACGGTTTTCATTCTTACTTTCATTCGGTTAAAGGAAAAAAAATGAATCAAAACAAAAACTTTCACCCATCTTAGATTCGTTTGAGTTATCATCATCGATTTATAGAAGCAAATAACTTCTTTTAATATCCGAATATTTTCAAGAAAAGAAAAACCAAAGGGTTTCCATTCTTACTTTAATTCGGTTTAAACAACAAAGCACCTACCTGAGTTCGACACCTCGATCTTGAAGCCTTTTTTTGAAGAACCTAACGGAATGGTTGTGTGTATTTGTTTGTCATTCGTTGTGAAATAGAAATCAAGAAGTGGATGAAATGTTTTGAGTTTAAGTTAACTGATTTTGTGTTTTGTTATATTCGGATTTACAATCAGATAAAAGGGACGAAAGTTTTTTAGATTTGTTAGGGTTGAGGAGCGTGTGACTGCACACAATGAAAAGGGGGATTAGGGTTATAAGATTGAGAAGAATTAGGGTAGTGAGCATTGTTATACAAGGTTTTTATGGTAACTGTTAGCAGTTGGTGTTTGGGCTGCACAATTTTAAATCCAAACTTTTATGGGCTGTGTAATTTTGGGCTGAAAAAGGGACACAAGGAGTTGGTTTCTATCAACAAAGAACATCACACGATTAGTTTTTGTTTTTTTTTTTTTTTTTTTTTTTTTTTTTTTTTTTATTTTCCAACTATTTCATCTAATAAATTATCACTATTATCACTAACATTTGTATTCGAATTTCATACAGGAAATGGATTCCTATACAAAAGACCATTTTATAATGTGCATGGCTTGAGCCATGTTTGGAGTTTAATTATTTAGGCCCGGATCATTGGTGTGGCTCTTGAGCTATATCATTGCAAGATGTTTGCATCATATGGGCAGGCCAAGATGATGATGACAACGACGACAAAAACAAAGATGATCAAAAGGACAAATAAGGCAAAACGAAGAATGAAAAGAAAGAAGGGCGCGTTTTGCTACCATGGGAGGTGTTGCAACCAATGTTGAGGATTTTAAGTCATTGTTTGATGGGGATTAGTAAGAGTAAAAGAAGACAAGGAGTTGCATGAAGCCGCATGCCATGCGTGTAGGAGTTTGTACGCTAGGGTGTTACATGATATTAACCCGAAGGCGATTTTGGCTATAGGGAGTCTTCTTAAGCTTATTAAATATCAACGGACTGGTGTTGATCATACTGAGTTACCTACTACTAATGTCATTAATCTTTAGTGTTTGTACTTGAAAACGTATTAGGCCTCGATAGTTTGCTTATAAGAACAAAGATATTGTACTAATAAAAGGGGGCATGAAAAGAATGCAAGAACAGAATCAAGCAAGTACATTTGCAATTGTTGAGTCTCAAAATTTGCTATATTTTTATGTATATATTCTTAAGTGGCTAACAGTTTGTATAAGGATATAAAAGTTGTTCCTTTATATTAGTCCAAACATTTGTGTAATCCTACAGCAACATAGATTATAAATTTCATAATACAACAAGGTTATATATGGGGATACTTCAAAATGAGAACGTTGGCATACATTATGCTTAGTCGCATAGTAACAGGTGAGATATAAGAAGGTTGTGGTGTTTTGGTGATTCCGCTTTAACTGATGGCAGCCAACTATCGTAGTAGTGCAGACTACTCATCTCAACAATGGTGGTTGATTCTACAAGATAGAGTTTGTCTAGACATTCCGTTCTTATTTTCAGTCTCTTTCTTATAGTGATGATGTTCGTTTTCAACTTTGGTAAAAAGTGAGGAAATTTTCTATAGAATTTGATTAATGCTCTTCAATTAAAAGTGATGAAATAACGAGACCAATAGTTTTCATGCCATGCTAACAAAAGTTGTGGAAACAACATCACAACTAAGAAACTTATTGACCAACGAAATCCGTCCATGATCAAAAGGTGAGAGTTTCCAAAATCACAATTGATGAACCTATTGACCAAAATAACGAAAATTAGTGCTCAGCAATACACTACGAACAATTAGAATGAGCCCGAAGTACCAAATAAATAGGCCAAAAATAATTTTCGTAACTTATTCATATTAAAAGATTACATGTGAACATGTTCGCCATCATTGTATGGTTCTTCGCCATTATCCGCCTTAAATGTTGACAACAAGAAAAAAGTAATTTCGAAAGTGCATAATCTTGACCTGCCTGTTGCACAAACCATAAAAGCATACAATCATACAATTTAAAAGAACCGGCAACATTTAAACTAATTAGTTTAGATAGTGTAAACCTAATGACTACCAACCATTAAGCTATGAACACTTAGACACAATTCGTGCAACGCACGGGCTTTACAATGCCTACAACGTTTAACTATTTAAGAATACCATGTGCACCCAATTGTTATAAAACTATATTTAAAGACAGACGACCGCCCATTGTTTTTATTAAGGTTAGGTGAGAAAGTGAGAAAGTGAGATAGAGAGAAAGTGTTAATTTGACTGGGCGCATAGGATGCCAAATTGCCAAAACTCTTATCTATTTTTTAATCTATAAACAAGAAATGACATTGTTTATGAATATCACAAAGTAAAAGATATAAGGGCCGTTTGGTTTATAGCTTTTGGATTCAAGGAATGGTTTCATTCCAAAAATTAAATGATTGGTTTAAGTTTTTGGGAATTGAAGTAGACCCGGTAATGATAGATTGATTCATGCTAAATGTGGTATCTTTTGTAAATAATGGACCTCATATTTATATCTCACTCACAATCTATACATGAATTAATTATTAAAAAATAAAACTACTCCACCTTCTTTCTAATAAATCATTTATCAACTATTAAAATAAAAATTTTAATAAAATATCATTTTTTTCTCTTACCTCATTTTCTTTCATTCTAAACCGAATCCAAATCCGATTCCAAATCCTTTTACAAACCAAACGGACCCTTTAAATACGCTAATGAGGAATCCAATCTGCAATGATTATTGAGCTAACTTTTCATATGCAAAAATCCATATATAAAAAAAGACTATAAAAAAGTATAAGAGCATGTTCAACGCTTAACGCACTTGGTGCGTTAAAGCGTAAATCGACCTGCGTTAAAGGTTGAATGGTAGCTGCGTTAACGCAGCGTTAAAGGGGTGCGTTAACCCTTTAACGCTGCGTTAAAGGGTGTGTTTGTAAAAAAAAAAAAATCATTTAGCCCCCTCCAACGTCTCTTTTAGCCGTTTGAATTCAACAAAATATATATATATATATATATATATATATATATATATATATATATATATATATATATATATATATATATATATATATATATATATATATATATATCATTTTGCCCCCTTGCGTTTTTAACCGTTACATACACGGCTATTAAAAAAAAAATAATAATAATAAAAAAATAAAAAATAAAAAAAAATTAAAACCATTTTCACTCCCCTATAAATACCCAATTAACACCACATTTTTTTCACACTTCCACAAATCAATCTAATACATCATATACTTCCATCTTCATACTTCCACAAAAAAAAAAAAAAAAAAAAAAAAAAAAAAAAAAAAAAAAAAAAAAAAAAAAAAACCTTGTTCATTCACCACATTTTTTTCACAACCTACAAGCGGGATTATTATCATACACACAACTCACACACAGATTCTCAACAATGTCTCGCAAATATTTCTCCCAACAATTCCTAACTCACCGTGACTTCTCTCAACAATTTTCTACTCACCGTGACTTCTCCCAACAATTTCCATAACAGCAAGACTTTACCCAGCAATTTCCAAATGAACCGGTGAACACTCCACAGGAAGATATCTTTCCGGTGTTCACACCGGAAAATGAACCGGCCAACAATCCAAATCCACCGGTTGTTGAACAACAACCAAATCCATCGGTTGTTGAACAAGATCCAAATCCGTTTGGACTGACTGGGGATCAACTCCGACTTCTGGAGAAAGATGAGGAAGTGAGGAGAGAATTTGAACGACGCGAACTAGAAGAGGAAGCTGCTCGTATGGAGCGGGAGAGAAACTGGCTTGGAAGTTATGGGGAGTCTACGTCCTCTTCGAGTGAGGACGGTTGAGTTTCAGATGATTTATTTTCTTAATTTGTAGTTTTAGTTTCTATTAATCGTACTATATATTGTGTTTTAACTTTAATATTTAGTGTAATTTGTGTTTTGACTTTAATGATTAATGTAATTCGTGTTTAAATTTTTATGTTAGTTGTTAAATGAAGTATTAATTATAGTTTAGGGGTTGATTTTGAAAATAGTTGAGTTAAAGGTGAGTTAAGGGTGAGTTATGATTGAAAGAGTTTTTTTTTTAGTTAAAGGTGAAAGGGTTAAAGCTGACGTAGCAGTGTGTTAAAGTTTAACCCGGGTTATAGTTGTAAGTGCTCTAACACAATAAATTGTATATGGTTACTTTAAGTAAAATTATGTTCGACACATACCCTAATACTTTGTGTCGACCATATATGAAACTCGAACTCTCATCTCTTTAGTAATATTTTTGGCTCTTGGTAATGGTATTGTTTCTTGGTTTGAAAGATAATATCTGGACTTAAATTTTTAAGGGTGTGTTTGGTTGGAGGGGTAGGGTTAGGATTTGGGATTGATGCCAAAAAAAAGTTGTTTGGTATGTTCGTGTAGGTCCTACAATTAGGGATGAGTCCCAAATTTTTGTCCATGTGTTAAACCCATCTACCATGTCATATTTTTGTCAAATTACAGTACCATTTAAGGTGGGCTCATTTTATATATCAACCACATTTTATTTTTCATTATTACAATAATAATATTTTTAAATTATAAATTATACTTATTTATAACATATATAATATATTACTTAATTATATTTTTCTCTCCCCTCATTTAATACAAAATCCAAATTATAATCCAAATCCAAATCCTAATCCTAAACCCATCTACAAACCAAACGGCCCTAAATAACTAAAAAAAATGTCTCATCTCACTTACGTAGAGCACCCACAATGGGTCAAGTTGCCAAAAGCTTTTCCCTATTCTAAAAAGCTTTTTAGTGGTGTTTTTTACAAAAACTTGACAAAAATCAGGTCTTTCTCAAAAGCTGTAGTTAATGAGTATGTTATTCAATAAATGCATTAAATGCTTCAAATCATTGAAGACTTGAACAATTGTAGATGCTCTTAGGAAAAACACATGTATGCATTCTCAAACAATATACGTTAGCAATCTTGGTCGGCCAAAAATGGTACCTAGTCTGAACATACAAACCTAGGTCTATTTAGATTAGAATACGAGAAATATAACACAAAGAAAAACAATAAAGTGCTGGCACAAATGGCAGGCTCAACCTTTAATCATATTTTTATTCAAGAATTGTAGAATACCGATACACATCACATGGTTTCTACCCAAGCTTTAATACGGCCAGTCCTTCATTTAACACTAGACTGGTAGTAATTAAATAGTCATAGGTTATATGTACCTTTTTTAAATCTAAGTAATACCTTTTAATTTTTTTAATTTTTTATATTTTTCAAAAAAAAATTCTTATAAAACTATGAAACTAAAAGTACGAAACAAAAATTATAAAATTTAACAAGTTAAATTTTTTTTTAAAAAAAATACGAAACAAAAACTGATAAAAAATTTGTATTGTACTATCAAATACATCGTACCGGAAAATGAGAGTGATAAAAGGCTAGGCAGGGGCTTTTTATAACACAACCCAAATAAATACTGCCCATGTGGTTGCCAGCTCAAAATAAGGGAAAATGACAGCACAAGTTGTATTATTTAACATTAACTTTAAAGTAAACACCCTTTGAAATATTATATATAGGTGAAGATTTGGTGAAGAAGTATGCAATCTTACAACACATCACAGTAACTCCATCTGTTTGTTTAAATAATCAGATGGGAGATCTAATCCAAGCGCCACCCTGGAAAAAGTGGGTGATTATTAGTTTTGAAGAAGATCAGATGCACTTGTCAAAGGTTGGATTGTTCGATTGGTATGATGACCTTGCACATCAGATAGCAGGTATAAATTTAATTCTCTTATTTGTTAATCTAAGGCCTGTTTCTGTATAATATAACTCTTTGAGAGTTTGAGTACCAATTGGCCTTTTTAGTCTAGCGGTGTTAACGTGACCCACTAAACAAATGGTTGTAGTTCAAGTCATGTTCTTGATCTTATTGTATATAAGTTGATGTAGTTTGAACATACAACTTGCATGAATTAATCTTTTTTTTGCTGAGATGAGATCTATTTAGATAGTCGATCAAAAGGAACTCATCAAGTACATATAATTAGAACATATTATATACATATCACATTCAAATTTCTTAAGATATGATCATACAGTTTGTAACTAACAAACGTTTACATGGAAATAGCACCGACTAGCACACTATTGGGTCCGAAAAATTCAGTTGGAAGCACACCGCTTTATGTTGCTGCAATTGTTAGCAACGAAGGTGGTGTTGAGATTTTGGTTGGAAGAAACCGAGATTTGATGTCTGATAAGAATAAAGAGGATCACTCTTATGGGAATAACCTCTTGCATTTGGTCGGAAGATTGGTACCAACCAACATACTGAATCTTATATCACGGGCATCTTTGCAAATACAACGCGAACTATTATGGTTTAAGGTATGATTATATCTTTGAATTGGATGTTTCTTATTTAAACATATATGCAAAGACCAAAAATGTTAATCTAGCGCAGCTAATTCAGATATGTGCATTGCATATACTTGTAAACATGAGTCGAGAAGCATGTCATGACACCCTGAATCTAAGCATCAACACTTGATATTATGAGAAACCTCTCTCAACTCCACACTAAATATCTAGGCCATTTTTGAAACTCCATACCTTGAAGTGTGGTGAAATTTGTTAGATCTTATCATCTTAAAGTAACTAGTCTCTACAACTATTTTGTACACATTTATTAGAAGTCTTATCATTATTTCAATACACTAATTAGTGTTGACCGTTCATTATTTTCTTACAATTACAAATGTTACCAAATTTCATTAATTTTTCATGTTTACATAACAATGAAGTTGTCACGTATATGTTGTAGTGACGTATTTTAATCTGGCAGGAAGTTGAAAGATTTGTATGCCCTCTAAACGACATACACGAGCGAAAGGCTTTTGTATCGATATAACATCATCAGATGTCCTGAATTGGATCTTTAGAAGGATCATGCAAAAGGTCTAATCGTGTATGATTCTGCAATAGTTTTTATCCTGGTTTAATTGTGTATGACTCTGCAGTGGTTTTCATTCACATGTGATTGTGTATGAATCTGCTGTGTCTTTCATCCATTGTTGGCTTTCATCCATTTTTCGCCTTGTGTCTTTCATCCATTGTTGGCTTTCATCCATTTTTCGCCTTGAATAAACAAAATAGCTGTTGCAAACACAATTGTGATGATTCGTTGTGTACGAGTCTACAATGACCTCCATCCATTTTTCTCCTTCAATCACCAAATCCTTGTGTTCTCTAGTATATGCCATTTTAAAATAAAGTGATGTTTACAAGAAAATCCAAGGATTTGGTGATTGAGGGACAATAATGGATGAAGGCTATTGCATACTCGGACACTATTACAACTGCATTAATTGCAACACTGGAGTTTGCAGCGTATATTGTTATGTTCGGAGAAAATTTGTGACAGTAGCTTTTGGTTCTCTATTATCATGTAATTGTAACTTGTAGCTCTAGAATTTTATCTTTCATGTATTACATAGAAATGTTGATGAGCTAATTTGATATCATTTGGTCCCTATTTCGTAATTAACTGCAACGAAATGAGTTTGCAGATCGAAATGTAAGACTGATTTCTTTCATTGCGTTGTTGTCTTTAAATTAATATTGGATGAACAAAGTTGCATTGTTGTCTATGACAAAATGACTAGGAAGTAAATATTCACAAGACATCAAGATTACCAACCAATTTTACTTTCACATCCACTTTTTTGTTCTATACTTGTACACATAAAAGTCGATAATTAATGCGAGATGATCCTTGTGGTTATAACAAACCAATTTTGTGATGCCGTTGTATTGTCTGTTGGCGCAACAAACCATCACAATGTTGAACTGGTAAACAAAATCTGTTTCAAACTGTTCATTGCTTACCAGATTTGCCTTATGCACCGTGGGTTGTCTTACTAGAACTACGAAATTAACTGGTCAAAATTTATTTGCGTGGGAAACATTCCAGTCAAATTGGATGTTAAAAGCTAAAAATTTTATGAGTTGACACTAGATTGTCAAGCAAGTTAAATATGACATCCAAAACTTTGTTCATTTTTTCATGCCCATGAAGAAATTATGGTTTATCCTGATAGCTAAATGTATTTTATCCAATAATCATGTAAACGTTGCAAAGGTTACATAATACTACTACGTATTTATAGTTGCCAGATCTTGCAGGAATGGATCTAATTTATGAATAAGACCTACACATATGAACACAAAATGTCTGCAATACTTCATGTTTAAAAACCTTAAAATTTGTTATTGTAGTGTATCCTAGAATAAAATTATCAAGACAACTAACTTATTGTCGTCCCAGCATCAAATATCATGCCTCATATCTACTAACTCTATCCAAATCAGTTCAACAACAACAACAACAAACCCAATCCCGCCGGGGCAGGGTATGGGGTATCCAAATCAGTTGTTATATAAAAAAAATTACAAAGCTAAAAAAAAGAACAAAAAAACTTGCTAGAGAATTTCTAAGATCACCATGGAGCATCTACTGTTCTAAAATCGGTTTCCCTCCATGGAGCAAACACCACTTTGCCATCATCTATATCCACACGAGCCAGTTCCAAAGACTGTTAAGACGCGAATTTGCATTAAAAGTGTATACCTCATGCAAAGAATCTTGTACAAGTAACCTTTATCTAGAGAGAATACTAACCACAGGAGCAGGACCCTTGACAACTTTGCCCTCATTATCAAACTGAGAACCGTGGCAGGGGCATACAAACTTCTTCTCCACCGTGTTCCATGGCACGATACACCCTAAATGGGTGCATACCACATTAATCCCATATGTTGCAAACGTTCTGTTGTTCTCGACCATAAGGTACGTAGGATGTCCCTGCAATTTCATGCATAACAAAAAACATATAAATTCTGCATGTATACATGGCACTTAAATAACAGTACTAAGTTAGATCAAACTTGCCACCTTTAAGCCATGAGCAAGAATTCTTTCACCAGGTACGTGGGTCTTTAGCCATTCTGATGCAATGATATCGTTACTAAACTCATCTTTGGCGACAGTGCCACCTTTGGAACTGCCTGAACTGTTTCAGTTCCCCACACACCAAACAATTCCGATATTAGAAACAAGAAATATAAGAAGATGTTGGGCGAATTTCGACCCCATTGATCCATTTGACGAATTCCCTTTTTAGCTATACTGTTTTTATTCTCCCAATTATCTCGTTTTTAAAACATAAATGGGTCGAAATTGCCACATCTTATTTTATCTGTTTACCCTGTCAGCGCTCAGATTGTCGTCTTCAAGCATAACAATGTCAGTTCGGCTTAGTGAAATCTTATGCATTATAGTTTTCAAACAGGTTCTTGTATTATTATCATGTCACAGGAGAGTTTTCCAAGGGGTTTAGTGGCAAATAAGCAAAATTAGCATACGTTTTATTCAAACAAAAATACAATACATTTTATTCAAACACACATTAAACATAAAGTTACGATACGGGAAAAAAAAAAAAAAAAAAAAAAAACGATACGGGAATTAAAATAACGAAACAACAAATACTAAAATAACACATAAACTTAATCCTCGTCTTCCTCGTCGTCGAGCCGATATTTTTTCTTTATTTGTTTATGTCGACGGCGAATGATAGCAACCGCCTCCGCATCGGAACCCGCGGGATCTATCATCAGAAACTTCATATCTTCCATCTCCATTAGTCGCCGATCCTTCTCCCTTCTCGCCTCGTACGCGGCGATTTGAACGTCCGCATTTTTGGGAAAATTTTTCGGACAAGTACCCCGAATAAAAACTCGTTTGACTACCACCCGAGCTCGCCGCGCTCGACGTAGAAGTCGACTTCTGCTTCTTTGAAGCACGCGCTTTGAAGGCGCCTTCGGGACGAGGACGTCGGTCGGGACAAAAAATATCCTCGAGACAAGTCACGTCAACCGGATCCTCCGCATCCCATTTGGGGTATTTTTTCAGAATATCCCAAACGTGAACATATGTGAACTTTCTTCCGGCAAAGCGTTGCTCGAAGTTTTCCTTCGCAGTCTCCAGATGATCGCTGTCGTTTTGACCGCTTCGACGCTGCACATGTTTGTACACAGCGTTGAATTTTTGGCAGTCGCCGTTGAGCCGTGTCCATTTACCTGTGAGCATATTTTTGGTACGAGGCTCATGGTTTGTTTGCTCGTTGAACGTCTCCGTTATTTGGTTCCAAAAAAAATATCGGAACGGTCGTTTCCGATGTCTTTGTCTTGCGATACTGCAATCCACAATTCAGCAAGTAGCTTCTCTTCGTCTTTGGCCCAGTTTCTCCTCGAACCTTGAGCCACGATCTCAAGATCATCATCATCATCATCGTCCAAATTCACGACTTTTTTGGACTTTTTTGCCATTGCTTTTTTCCCGCGTCCTTTGGCCGGTTGACGCTCCGCGGGTACTTTGAATTGAGGTTCACATGGTGTTGTTTATATAGAGAAGAAGAAGAAAAAAAAGAAGAAGAACCGTTTGACTAATAAACGGTCATATATCCGTTGCAAAAAAACAATTAAAATATGTAATGTGTCAGGAGTGAGGCTCGTTGTGCAGGCGACGAAGCTGAGTTCGGCGAGCCATGGCGGGAGGTGGTGGTGCAGCGGCGAGCTGACAACGAGCTCCAGCTCAGCAACGACGAGGGTGTTGGCGAGCTGCACCCTCCGCTCTAACTGAATTTGTTCTAATTCATTTTGTCTTTGAAAACAGCAACACTTCATTGTTAATAGCACAACCACAAGACTGTCAAAAATAAAAACAAATGAAATTAGAAATTCAATAAAAATCATAAGAACTTATTATTAAAAAAATTATTTTACGTGAGAATGAGTTTTGGGTGAAAATGTGAAGGCAGCCATGGGAGTTAAAATTGAAGTGTTTTTTTGTGGATTAACTGAAGATGTAAAATGACATGTGGGAGATCCACGTATTAAGGTATTAACGTTCATATTTTAATTCAAAAGATGTCTAACAAATTGCAATAAGAAAAGGTAAATTTGCCTTGTTTTGATTTTTAGAGTTAATTCCATAAATGGTTTGGTCTGTCGGTTTTAACGGAATTAATTTTTAAACATTTTTTTAACGGATCCAGTCCTTATGGTTGCGACCCGTAATAGGTTTGGTCCCTGAGACTAACTCTCGTTAGTTTTTTCCGTTAGCTAACGAACGTTAGCAACAAACATTTGCAACGTTAGTCCTTTATGCTAACGACCGTTTATACTTAACTTAAAATTTGGTTTCTTATTTTTTATTTATTTATTTATTTATTTTCCAAATATTTTTATACACGTTTTTTTACACACTTTTTTATACATGTAGGATTCTACGAAAAACCCTTGTAATTAATCTCAATAAATTATGATGATCTTGTATTACCGTTTAATCAACCCCATTTTTGCGGGAAAATTTAAACTTTTCTCTTATCGTTATTAATATCGCGATACATTTCATATATATATATAATATATATATATAAAAATTAAATATATATATATATATATATATATAAGATAACATTTCCATCGCGACAACACATTTTCACAATCAACGACAAATGACGATACTCTCGTTACTCTAAACTCATCTTTCTTCTTACAAAATATACTTAACTAAAATTTACCACACTTAATCACTCTTAATTAAAATCAAATCATTAATCCTAATCCTAACCAAGCGGATCACCAAAGCTCAGCCCATAACTCGGCCCAACGAGACAAGCCCAACTTCTTTTATTTTCATTCCTTTCATTTCTTTCTTTTCTCTAAACCAATCGCTAGCACCTCCATAAACACCCTCGCATCTCGGTAAAATCGAACGTAACCTATATATATCTTTACACCATCATGATCACCACCTATCAAACTCTCTTTGTGCAAATTCTCAGTCATGAACGACAAGTATTATTATAGTAGCCATAGTCACTTTGTTCGTCCCATATTCGCACCATACGCCTACTTAAATATTGCAAAACACAACCATTTCACACCCCGCTTTTTCCTGCGATCTCCTAACAATATTCTTAACATATTATGATACTTAAAAGAAGAATAGAATTGCAGCAAATACCTGTAGCTCACTAGTCTCATTTTGGTACCAATTATAATACAAACCGAATATATGTGTACTCCAAAAGCAAAAATACAAAGTACCTACTACCAAATATCTATCCCACAATCTACCAATGTCAGAAAATCTGCATAGGTGTCCTTCTAGCCACAGTAACTCCAATGATAAGGTCAATTGGTCAATGAAACGTGTGTGAAATTTTGCCTATAAGATAGCCCATCCTATCTCACACTACCCTACCCACATTTCACTATCTTTCACTTCACAATTACCCTACCAAATCCAGCAACCTTTCTGTCTCTCACTAGGAAGCAATACGAGTAGAAGTGAATACGTATAAAACGTATTCGAAGCTTGGTGGGACTGCCCTCATTCCTTCTGCTTCATTCTTTGTGTTTCATTCGAACTCCACAGCTGCATCACCACCTTTTTAAGGTGTGGCATGATCCTCTTTTCTATACATTTCTGCACGTTAACACTTTGAGCATGCATAACACATACTTATATTACAAACGTATTATATCTTTTGTGCATGTTACGTTAGAAGAAAATGAGAGATCTTATGCCTTGATCACAGCAACCTTAGAGTTTCATCAGACCACCTATGTCCACAGAAACACTTCATGCATTACATCCCTCTACATCAATTTCATTCGAATGCATAACTTTAATATTATACATACATGTTTAAGACATATAAAACGCGAGACAATGACGAGGAGAACTCTTACAAAACCCCACTGAACGTATTTCACTCCACAAATCATAAAACATATTAACAATAACCCACAAACGCATTAACACCCACGTTGATTCTATAAACCAACAAACCAAGAATTTGGTTAAGTCTTTCTATATTAAAAACGCGCCATAACGCCTAGTACCCACATGAATATTTCGTAATCTAGACATACAACACATATATTTCTTTATACGATCCATTTAACCACCCAACAAACTATATTTTTCATGTAGATAACGTGACATGAAACACACAACTCGACACGCTAAACGAGACAAAGTGTTTCGCAAAAATCTGTTTTGAAAACCCTTAATATTAACGAGTGGGCTGTAAACCCAACTCGCTGATTTTCATAAGCCACGAATAAGCTGACGATATGGCACTTTAAGAATAAGCTTTTAACCTAAAAATGAGCCCTTTTGATAACTCAAACCCTCCCCAAAGCCCATGGATTAAAAATGGTTAACGGGCCACTAAAATGGATCGATAAAAGCCCAATTGTAGTTAAAATAAGCAAATGATCAAATAAGCAGTTGAAATAAGTTGAAAATCACTTAAATAAGCATTAGGAAAAATTGCCATATTTTTCCTTACCTTTTTGTCATTTTTGGACTAAAAATGTAACGCGACTTAACTAGAAGGACTAAAAATGCCAAACTATAAAACTTGCGGACTGAAGCTGTGAAAACAGTTTGTACAGGACCTTGACCATTAAATTAACTCCAAGCCTTATATGCACATATGGACAAGCTTTGGACTATATTATGGACTTTGGACTTAACGAATGACTAACAACGTAACGCAAGCACCGTTAGGGTAAAAAGTGTTAAATATGGAAAAGAACAAGGACCTACTGTTAAAACTTGACATTCTTATTTCATTTTCCATTTTTCATCACATTTTCACTTCATATGCATTTTACACATTTTATTTGCATATTATTTAAATTTCGATACTTAGTAACACTAGAAACATTCGAGTTAACATTTCATAGCATTTCATTCATTCTTCAAAGAAATAACACTACGGGAGCACCGACACAAAAATCAGGATAATCATATATGTAGCATTAATCTGAACTTCAAGCATTTTGAGTATAACACACTCACTTTCAACGATCAGATCGTTGCACACCATTCGTTATTCATCATTCACCATTCATTCACGCACACCACTAGAAATTAGTTAGATTCTCAGACATTTATACATTTACCAGGTTCCGTATCGAAGTTGTTATCATAATCACCTCAAAGTTTACGTTCACATTCACCAGTAACGCTTAAGGTGAGTCATGGCCTCACTTTTAAATCATTTATAAACTTTTAAACTCTGTGAGGGGGATACATGCTATAAACAGATCACAAGTATTTTTCTGTATGCGTACCTGACAAGATATATGCCTAAGTTACCTTATTGCCATAAGACCCTCTATCATGAGCCATTAATCACGCGGTGAACGCGAATATAATGAATAGATCTATTAGAGGTTGACAACCTATCCCACTAATAATTTGACGAAATGCTATTTGCTAGTCGTATTAGTCGCGATGCATTATATTTGAGAAAAATAGGAATTGGCAAATCACCTATTACACGAGGGCAAAACTTTCATCATTAATTTGATGAACACCTCCGTTTATACGGTACTTTGTTAACGTTTGCGTGTCATGAGACTTAGGGCAATATATGAACTGCAATATCAATTTTCAAACTGATTGTATCTCCAATGCAATCCTACTTGTGTATCGAACTGATATTTAAACTTCAAACTCCATGATTTCACTCAACATTTTGTTGACTTTTAAGCATGTATCTCAGGAAATTAGCGGAGCGGATCAAGGCATGGAGCAGGCAAAACCTATCTTAAATAAGGGTGTAAAATAAAGTTTTAATTCAGTTAAAATGATGTTTCTTTGGAGAAACTGTTTGCACTCTGATGTAACGCTTTGTAACTGAATTCATATTATGGACCTATAATAATTAAAAATGCCTTTACAGGCTGTTTTCTATGATTTTGTTTTCGATCCTCACAGTAATACCCCAATTAGACTTCCGTTGCTATCTTAAAAATTTGGGGGTGTTACAGATTGGCATCAGAGCTTCGGTTATAGAGAACCAAATGTTTTTAAATGTTGGACTATAACTACATTTTTCAAACAAATTAATTTTACACCATGTTACCTAAGCCTCCATGCCTGCTTGCTACCGCGCTCAGTATATTATACATCAGGATTATCTTATACAAGTCTTTGCATACTTGATAGTTACTTTGCACAACTAGATCATTTCATGCTTACATTACACCACTTGATGTTAGTAATTACTTATTTTTACTATATATGGATTATTACAGTACCATGTCATTCATCACACATTTTAGTGTATCATCGGATTCAGATTCCGAAGGATCACTAGCATCAGTTACATCACCCGTACTTCCTGGTACCGTAGCACCAGAGGTCGTGCCTGACGAGACTGAGCCCTTCGAGGAGGGTGAAGCCGCCGCCACACCCCTCTTTGAGAACCCCCATGTGCCAGCTTTGCCATCACCTACGTTGCCACCACACTTTGTTTATGACTCATATTCTCCTTTCTATATACCACCCCCTGATGACGTATACCTGGAGAGTCAGCAATGGCTTCCTGCTAATGATACACCCGAGCACCACCATGTTTCACCACCCTTACCACCTGACCGCTTACTTGAGATGCATACCCAGACATACCCACTACCACCTTGTCTGCGGGACACGCTTCCTGCGGAGGTTATTCCTTCATCGAGTAGACCTCGTATTGCAGACTCATATTCACCATCGTTACCCTATCCCCCTGGTTTCACTCCCCCAGCCCAGATCCATGACGCTAGTGAAGGGTTCAGACCAGTAGTCACTCATACCCTCATACCATCTACAGTGGTGACACGACTGGAGAGTCATGGAGAGCAGATTGACTCGCTCCTTCGGATGATCGATCACGTAATACTAGACCACCCGGGGACTATCAGTGACACCTTGCATAGGTTAGTTTCCAACAGAGCAGCTATACAGCAGTGTTTGAGGCAGATGCAGTCAGATCTAGCAGACACCCGTTCTTACGCGATATCTATACGGAGAGAGGGACAGGCCCTAGCCTGGGAGGCTCATCTTGCGCAGCGTAGAGCCGACAAGTTGGAGAACATCATGGGAGATATACAGGTTGAGCATCAAACGGAGATACGAAGACTCCAAGACCAGATCTCAGAGCTTACGAGGCGTACGGATGGACCTAATCATTAGACGTAGTTAGCATTTTGTATAGTTTGAGACATTGTAGTCTGCCGCATGTGGCAATTAATAAAGATTCTTGTATCGTTTGGTTATGTAACTCAACGGATTCAAGTTATTAATGTTATGTTGTGGATTATGATATACTATATATTAATGTTGACTTATGTATTATGGTTGTTCGTATGTATTGTAATTGTATCCAGACATGTCATGATGTTGCTTGTATTGTTATGATCCTCTAATCGTATAGATACTATGAATATTCAAACACATAAAGAATAGAAACTCAAAATAAAATTGATGAATGTAGAGGAAGTTGTGAAACTTCAGACTTTGTGATTAAACCGTTTATTCCTTAGCAATCACGTATTCATAAATTGATTAGTTGCTTACGATAACATCCAAAGACATCGTAATTGTTGAAATAATCAATTTACTCACAACTTCACACCATAATTACATTGATCATATACGCATTCTTCAAATACTCAACTATTCTGTACGAATTCTAAATCTGTGTTCTTGTGACCTTAATAGAAAATGGCACGTACCAGACGAGGAACTACCACCCATACCGCAACACTAACGCCCGAAAATGTCCAGAGAATGATTGATGCCAGTATCGCCGCAGCTCGCGAGGCCGATGCTGCAACCCGCTCGAGCAATAACATGGGAGCAACGACTGAAGGTGAGGCATCTACATAGCGTAAATGCACTTACAAGGAATTCATAAGTTGCCAGCCAACCATCTTTAAGGGCATAAAAGGAGTGACCGAACTAGCACAGTGGTTTGAATGCATTGAAACTGTATTCATGAGAAGCAACTGCGCAGAACACAACAAGGTCACCTTTGCCACTGGAGTCCTAAGAGGAGATGCTTTATCTTGGTGGAATGCTATTGTTAAGAACATGGGTGCCGAAGCAGCATTTCAAATCTCCTAGACCAAACTGAAAAATAAGATGTTGAAGAAGTACTGTCCTCGGACAGAGGTCAGGAAGCTAGAAGATGAATTTCATCAGTTAGTGGTGAGAAACAATGACCTGAATACGTACAATCGGAAGTTTCAAGAACTATCTCTTCTGTGCCCGCATATGGTGCCTGACTTGGAAAAGATGTTGGAACGATATGTGGAAGGACTACCTTCAAGTATCGAGGGAGACGTCACCGCATCAAACCCAAAAACACTCGAAGCCGCGATCACGTTTGCTCAGCGAATGTTGAATCGAGTGCTTAAACGGGGTTCTACTTCCACAGTCAATGGACACAAGAGAAGTTATGATAACCATAGCAGCAGCAACAGAAACAACAACAGCCATTACAACAACAACAGGAGGTACCACAGCAATGACCGAAACAACAACTGCAACAGAGATTACCAGCAAAGCCTTAACGACCTTCATCAGCAACAAAACCACCGTCAAGAAGCCGCCAGGGCTTATGTGGCTGCACCTACCGAAAAGAAAGCCTATGCTGGGACACAACCCCAGTGTAACAAGTGCAAATTGCATCATACCGGACCATGCATCGCAACCTGTGGTAACTGCCGAAAGGTAGGACATGTGACCAAGGATTGCCTAGCCACTAGAGCAAATGCACAACCAGTAGCAGTGAAGTGTCACGGTTGTGGTGAATTGGGACACTACAAGAGCCATTGTCCAAAGAACACCAACAATGTTGCCCGCGGAAGAGCTTACATACTTGGAGATGGAAACGCGCCCCAGAATCCCAACGTCACTACGGGTACTTTCTTACTGAATCAACATAGTGCTAAGATATTATTTGATTCTGGAGCCGATAGGAGCTTTGTATCTACTTCATTTGCTTTATTGCTTAATATTGCACCCGTAGCATTAGATACCTCGTACGAAATTGAAATAGCAGACGGAAAATTGCTAAGCACCAACACCGTACTCGAAAACTGCACCTTAACACTCCAAGACAAATCATTCCAAATTGATCTCATGCCCATCCAACTTGGAAGCTTTGACGCAATTGTGGGCATGGATTGGTTATCCAAACATCGTGGCAGAATCATCTGCGACGAAAAAGTCATCCAAATTCCCTTCAACAATGAAACACTCATCGTTCGTTGTGACCATTATAAAACCCAACTCAATATCATCTCGTACATCAAAACGGTGAAATACATAAACAAAGGATGTCACGCATTTTTGGTCCAAGTAACGGAAGATAAATCAAAAGAAAAGGAGAAACGACTAGAAGAAGTACCAGTTGTAAATGAGTTTGCGGAAGTATTCCCTGAAGACTTGCCAGGTGTTCCACCAACCCGACAAGTGGAGTTTCGAATCGAGTTAGTGCCTGGAGCAGAACCCGTTGTGAAAGCACCTTATCGATTAGCCCCTTCCGAAATGAAGGAATTATCTGAGCAGTTGAAAGAACTATCAGATAAAGGATTCATCCAACCGAGCTCATCACCTTGGGGAGCACCAGTCCTGTTTGTCAAAAAGAAAGACGGAACATTCCGAATGTACATCGATTATAGAGAGTTAAACAAACTCATGGTGAAAAATCGATACCCATTACCAAGGATTGACGATCTATTTGACCAACTACAAGGATCGAGTGTTTACTCAAAAATCGATCTGAGATCGGGATACCATCAGTTAAGGGTTAGAGAAGAAGACATACCCAAAACAGCCTTTCGAACACGATACGGACATTACGAATTCCGAGTAATGCCATTTGGTCTTACCAACGCACCGGCAGTGTTCATGGATCTAATGAACCGCGTATGCAAGCCATACTTGGACAAGTTCGTAATTGTATTCATCGACGACATTCTGATCTACTCACGTAACGAAAAAGAGCATGCTGAGCACTTGAGAACCATTTTGGGGTTACTCAAGCAAGAAAAACTGTATGCGAAATTTTCTAAATGTGATTTTTGGATCTCCACTGTTCAATTCTTAGGCCATATCATCAATAGTCAAGGTATTCACGTTGACCCCGCCAAAATCGAAGCAGTTAAAGGTTGGGCATCGCCCACCACACCCACTGAAATTCGATAATTTCTAGGACTCGCTGGTTACTATTGAAGGTTTATAGAGGGTTTTTCCAAAATCGCAAAACCTTTGACAGAACTCACTCAGAAAAACAAGAAATACATCTGGGGAGAGAAACAAGAATCAACATTTCAACTTCTCAAACAAAAACTCTGTGAAGCACCAATTCTAGCACTATCGGACGGGAGCGACGACTTTGTAGTATATTGTGACGCATCGCATCATGGTTTAGGTGCGGTACTAATGCAAAGAAACAAAGTCATAGCTTACGCTTCTCGACAGCTCAAGAAAAATGAGGAAAATTATACCACTCACGATCTAGAACTAGGAGCAGTAGTATTCGCTCTTAAAATATGGAGACATTACCTATACGGTACAAAGTGCACGGTATTCACCGATCACAAAAGTCTTCAACACATACTGGATCAGAAGGAGCTGAACATGAGACAGCGCCGATGGTTAG
This sequence comes from Artemisia tridentata subsp. tridentata, assembly GCA_021014915.2. Lineage (NCBI taxonomy): Eukaryota > Viridiplantae > Streptophyta > Magnoliopsida > Asterales > Asteraceae > Artemisia > Artemisia tridentata. Next base: position 52,501,424 of record CP139504.1, read on the forward strand.
AACTGCTCAACGACTACGATTGTGAAATTCGCTACCACCCCGGTAAAGCGAATGTCGTGGCTGACGCATTAAGCCGAAAGGAAAGGATCAAACCTCTTAGAGTCCGATCGTTAGGAATGACAATTTGTTCACCCCTCCCATCTCAAATTCTCATAGCCCAATCGGAAGCTCTTCAGGAAGAAAATCGACCTCACGAGAAAATTGATGGCATGCCAGAAAGTGAGAACAGATTCGTGAGAAGAGCCGATGGAATGTTATGCTTCAAGAAAGGATGCTGGATTCCTCTCTACGGAGGTATTCGAGATCTTATCATGCATGAATCTCACAAGTCTAAATATTCCATTCATCCGGGATCCAACAAGATGTACCAAGATCTCAAGCAACTTTACTGGTGGCCAAACATGAAAGCCGACATCGCAACGTATGTTGGAAAATGTTTGACTTGTTCAAGAGTCAAGGCTAAAAGCCAGAAACCATCAGGACTACTTGTACAACCTGAAATACAAGTTTGGAAATGGGAAAGAATCACTATGTATTTTATTACCAAGTTACCAAAAAGGTCAACCGGATTAGATACAATCTTGGTTATCGTCGACCGTTTGACCAAATCTGCCCACTTTCTGCCAATCAAAGAAACTGACGAGATGGACACACTCGCTCAGTTGTACTTCCAAGAAATCATAATCCGACATGGAGTCCCAATCTCCATCATTTCAGACAGGGACAGTCGATTCACTTCAGGATTTTGGCAATCCCTGCAGAAAGCTCTCAGTACTCGATTGGACATGAGCACCGCCTATCATCCCCAGACTGATGGACAAAGTGAAAGGACAATCCAAACCTTGGAAGATATGCTTAGAGCATGTGTACTTGACTTCGGAAAAGGTTGGGACAAACACTTACCATTGGTAGAATTCTCTTAGAACAATAGTTACCACGCTAGTCTAAAGGCCGCGCCTTTTGAAGCACTTTACGGGAGAAAGTGCAGATCACCTGTCTGCTGGACGGAAGTTGGAGACATGCAACTTACCGGACCAGAACTTATTCATGACACGACGGAGAAGATTTTCAAAATCAAACATCGTCTCCAAGCCCCTCGTGACAGACAGAAGAGTTATGCAGATGTGAGGAGGAAACCCATGGAATTTGAAGTCGGAGACAGAGTCATGCTAAAAGTTTCGCCCTGGAAAGGAATGATACGCTTCGGGAAGCGTGGAAAGCTAAACCCGAGGTACATTGGACCTTTTAAAATCCTTGAGAGGATTGGTTCGGTTGCTTACAGGTTAGAGCTTCCAGAAGAACTCAGTAGGGTACATCCTACATTCCACGTATCCCAACTTAAGAAATGTCTGTCAGACGAGACTCTCGTCATTCCGCTGAAAGAGATTAAACTGGACGAAAAACTTGTATTCACAGAGGAACCCGTAGAGATAATGGATAGAGAGGTGAAGCGACTAAAGCAAAACCGCATTCCTATTGTAAAAGTTTGATGGAACTCTAAGAGAGGACCAACGTACACATGGGAACGCGAGGACCAAATTCGTGAAAGATACCCACATCTATTCTCGTAAAATCACTGTTATTAGCTATCTCAGACTTGAATTCCGGGATGGAATTCAGAATGACGGGGGAGTACTGTAGGATTCTACGAAAAACCCTTGTAATTAATCTCAATAAATTATGATGATCTTGTATTACCGTTTAATCAACCCCATTTTTGCGGGGAAATTTAAACTTTTCTCTTATCGTTATTAATATCGCGATACATTTCATATATATATATATATATATATATATATATATATATATATATATTATATATAAAACCACGAACTCGAGATAACATTTCCATCGCGAGAACACATTTTCAAAATCAACGACAAATGACGATACTCGCGTTACTCTAAACTAATCTTTCTTCTTACAAAATATACTTAACTAAAATTTACCACACTTAATCACTCTTAATTAAAATCAAATCATTAATCCTAATCCTAACCAAGGGATCACCAAAGCTCAGCCCATAACTCGGCCCAACGAGACAAGCCCAACTTCTTTTATTTTCATTCCTTTCATTTCTTTCTTTTCTCTAAACCGATCGCTAGCACCTCCATAAACACCCTCGCATCTCGGTAAAATCGAACGTAACCTATATATATCTTTACACCATCATGATCACCACCTATCAAACTCTCTTTGTGTAAATTCTCAGTCATGAACGACAAGTATTATTATAGTAGCCATAGTCACTTTGTTCATCCCATATTCGCACCATACGCATACTTAAATATTGCAAAACACAACCATTTCACACCCCGCTTTTTCCTGCGATCGCCTAACAATATTCTTAACATATTATGATACTTAAAAGAAGAATAGAATTGCAGCAAAAACCTGTAGCTCGCTAGTCTCATTTTGGTACCAATTATAATACAAACCGAATATATGTGTACTCCAAAAGAAAAAATACAAAGTACCTACTACCAAATATCTATCCCACAATCTACCAATGTTAGAAAATCTGCATAGGTGTCCTTCTAGCCACAGTAACTCCAATGATAAGGTCAATTGGTCAATGAAACGTGTGTGAAATTTTGCCTATAAGATAGCCCATCCTATCTCACACTACCCTACCCACATTTCACTATCTTTCACTTCACAATTACCCTACCAAATCCAGCAACCTTTCTGTCTCTCACTAGGAAGCAATACGAGTAGAAGTGAATACGTATAAAACGTATTCGAAGCTTGGTGGGACTGCCCTCATTCCTTCTGCTTCATTCTTTGTGCTTCATTCGAACTCCACAGCTGCATCACCACCTTTTTAAGGTGTGGTATGATCCTCTTTTCTATACATTTCTGCACGTTAACACTTTGAGCATGCATAACACATACTTATATTACAAACGTATTATATCTTTTGTGCATGTCACGTTAGAAGAAAATGAGAGATCTCATGCCTTGATCACAGCAACCTTAGAGTTTCTTAAGACCACCTATGTCCACAGAAACACTTCATGCATTACATCCCTCTACATCAATTTCATTTGAACGCATAACTTTAATATTATACATACATGTTTAAGACATATAAAACGCGAGACAATGACGAGGAGAACTCTTACAAAACCCTACTGAACGTATTTCACTCCATAAATTATAAAACATATTAACAATAACCCACAAACGCATTAACACCCACGTTGATTCTATAAACCAACAAACCAAGAATTTGGTTAAGTCTTTCTATATTAAAAACGCGCCATAACGCCTAGTACCCACATGAATATTTCGTAATCTAGACATACAACACATATATTTCTTTATACGATCCATTTAACCACCCAACAAACTATATTTTTCATGTATATAACGTGACATGAAACACACAACTCGACACGCTAAACGGGACAAAGTGTTTTGCAAAAATCTGTTTTGAAAACCCTTAATATTAACGAGTGGGCTGTAAATCCAACTCGCTGATTTTCATCAGCCACGAATAAGCTGACGATATGGCACTTTAAGAATAAGCTTTTAACCTAAAAATGAGCCCTTTTGATAACTCAAACCCTCCCCAAAGCCCATGGATTAAAAATGGTTAACGGGCCACTAAAATGGATCGATAAAAGCCCAGTTGTAGTTAAAATAAGCAAATGATCAAATAAGCAGTTGAAATAAGTTGAAAATCACTTAAATAAGCATTATGAAAAATCGCCATATTTTTCCTTACCTTTTTGTCATTTTTGGACTAAAAATGTAACGCGACTTAACTAGAAGGACTAAAACTGCCAAACTATAAAACTTGCAGACTGAAGCTGTGAAAACAGTTTGTACAGGACGTAGATTGACCATTAAATTAACTCCAAGCCTTATATGCACATATGGACAAGCTTTGGACTATATTATGGACTTTGGACTTAACGAAGGACTAACAACGTAACGCAAGCACCGTTAGGGTAAAAAGTGTTAAATCTAGAAAAGAACAAGGACCTACTGTTATAACTTGACATTCTTATTTCATTTTCCATTTTTCATCACATTTTCACTTCATATGCATTTTACACATTTTATTTGCATATTATTTAAATTTCGATACTTAGTAACACTAGAAACATTCGAGTTAACATTTCATAGCATTTCATTCATTCTTCAAAGAAATAACACTACGGGAGCACCGACACAAAAATCAGGATAATCATATATGTAGCATTATTCTGAACTTCAAGCATTTTGAGTATAACACACTCACTTTCAACGATCAGATCGTTGCACACCATTCGTTATTCATCATTCACCATTCATTCACGCACACCACTAGAAATTAGTCAGATTCTCAGACATTTATACATTTACCAGGTTCCGTATCGAAGTTGTTATCATAATCACCTCAAAGTTTACGTTCACATTCACCAGTAACGCTTAAGGTGAGTCATGGCCTCACTTTTAAATCATTTATAAACTTTTAAACTCTGTGAGGGTGATACATGCTATAAACAGATCACAAGTATTTTTCTGTATGCGTGCTTGACAAGATATATGCCTAAGTTACCTTATTGCCATAAGACCCTCTATCATGAGCCATTAATCACTGCGGTGAACGCGAATATAATGAATAGATCTATTAGAGGTTGACAACCTATCCCACTAATACTTTGATGGAATGCTATTTGCTAGTCGTATTAGTCTCGATGCATTATATTTGAGAAAAATAGGAATTGGCAAATCACCTATTACACGAGGGCAAAACTTTCATCATTAATTTGATGAACACCTCCGTTTATACGGTACTTTGTTAACGTTTGCGTGTCATGAGACTTAGGGCAATATATGAACTGCAATATCAATTTTCAAACTGATTGTATCTCCAATGCAATCCTACTTGTGTATCGAACTGATATTTAAACTTCAAACTCCATGATTTCACTCAACATTTTGTTGACTTTTAAGCATGTATCTCAGGAAATTAGCGGAGCGGATCAAGGCATGGAGCAGGCAAAACCTATCTTAAATAAGGGTGTAAAATAAAGTTGTAATTCAGTTAAAATGACGTTTCTTTGGAGAAACTGTTTGCACTCTGATGTAACGCTTTGTAACTGAATTCATATTATGGACCTATAATAATTAAAAATGCTTTTACAGGCTGTTTTCGATCCTCACAGTAATACCCCAATTAGACTTCCGCTGCTATCTTAAAAATTTGGGGTTGTTACAATACACACATTTTTATACATATTTTTCTACACATTTTTGTACAAACGTTTTTATAGACACCTTTTTATAAATGTTTTTAAACAAACTTTTTTATTTACACATTTTTATACACGCATTTATACAAACATTTTTATACACATTATACACGTTTTTGTACACACATTTTTATACTCGCACTTATATACACGTTTTTATACACACGTTTTTATACACGTTTTTATACATACATTTTTATACACGCACTTATAACACATTTTTATACACCCGTTTTTATACACGTGTTTAGACACATATTTATATACGTGTGTATAAAAATGTGTATAAATGCGTGTATAAAAATGTGTGTATAAAAACGACAAAATTATCATGTGTTCCTAAGCATGATAATTTTGTCATTTTTATAAAAATGTGTATATAAAAATGTGTGATAATTTTGTCGTTTTTATATTGTGTGAGATAAATAATTTTTATTCTTATTTTATTGTGTGAGATAGATCGTGATCTATATTGTGTGAGATAAATAATTGTCATTCTTATTTTATTTTATTTTTTTATTATTTTTTTTTTAAAATTTTACTGAATAAGCATGTGTGTCTAAAAATGTGTGATAATTTTTTTGTTTTTATAAAAATGTGTGTATAAAAACGACAAAATTATCATGTCGGTTGGTTTCCAAAGTAGTACTCCCTCCGTCCCAATTTTATTGTCTCTCTTTCCTTTTTTGGTTGTCCAAAAATTATTGTCCCATGCCAAAAATAGAAAGTGGATAGAAAGTGGAGTTTGGTAAAGTTTACTATATTACCCTTGGTTGAAATTAATATTACAAACTTTAAAGAAGTGTTAATTAATTGGTTAAGGGTAAACTTGTCATTTGGCAAAAAAGTAAGAGAGAGAAAGCAGTATTAATTATGTTTTTTCTTAAACTGTTTGTTTTTTGTCAGGGGACAATTATTTTAGGACGGAGGAAGTACATATATATTCGATTATTTTATAAAAAAAATAAAATTTGACATCAATTATCACAAACGACAAAATTATCATGTGTTCCTAAGCAGTGCTGCATTTGTTGCGTAACGGTTGCTTTGCTGCATCATTTACTAGTAACCAAATGTGTCTTGAAAATTACATAAATTCTGTAATTCTTATAATTTTAATTTACATTCTTGTGTTTTAATTATTGTCAGGTTAAATTTGTTAGTACTAAGGCCGCAAGGAGTCTTGATTCCGAAACCGTCATACCTCTGAAATTCAACCAATAAGCTTTAGCCAACTCATTCCCATAAATTCTCATACCTCCCAACCTAATTCACTGGCGCCCGATAAATTCTCATACCTCCCAATTTTTTTTATTTTTTTTTTACTTTTTTCTTTTTAATATTTAAACTAAACAATTTTTAATAACAACATGCCATTTCATTAATAAAAAAATAAAAGTCCAATACATGATAAAAAAATAAAATAAAAATACGACATAAAAAGTCCATTACATGATAATCGAAATTAAAGCTAGAACTAAAAAATATCTAGAAATTACATGGCCAATCATATTTTGCTGCGAGTTGGCGTTTTTTGTTCTTTACCCACTCCAACATAATCGGATCTTCGAGGTGGTCATGCGGCTCCATGTAGTACTTGAAGTCTTGCCTCTCCTTCTTGTCAGTAGCTTGTTGAATTTGGATGTCCAAAAGTTGTTGTATCTTCTCCGTGATATCCACCATCATTTTTTTCTTCGCTTCCGCATATGAGTTGACGGTCTCAACAACACTATCCGCCCTTGACGACATTTCATCAACCTTTTTTTTTCCTTTTATTGAACGCGTGGGGTTGAGTCCTCATTCAAATCCGGGATGACATTATTGGGATCGTTGCTATCCGTCTCATAGTTCCCCCCCTCGGATGACTTTCTTCTCTTGTCGGAATGTGTGGAAGATGTCCTGGTAACACATTTTTGTTCTACCCATTTAGCTTCGTCTTTGACCACCAACCATGCCGCTTGGTGAGTAAACGGTTTTCGCGTTTTCGTGCTATAATCAGTCATAGCGTTTTTCATAACGTCCATATCATTGCATCCGCTCTCCCATAGACGAGCCTACAAATATATATATAACTTCGAATGTAACCAAAAAAAAAAAAAAAAAAAAAAAAAAACGAATGAAAAAAAAAAGAAAAAAAAAGAAGAACCGAATTAAAAAAATAATAATTTAAAACTGAATTTAAAAAATACCGATTGGTGGTACAAGTCGTTAAATACACCCATGTTTGTGTTCATTGTATTCCACTTTGTGTTTAAACTATGATGAGTTCGAGTTGTTCCGCCCATGAGTGACGCGAAATGCTCTAAAATCCGTTCCCAAAACTTGTCTCTATGTTGTTCATTCCCGACTACTCTACATGTCGAGATATGAATCCATGCCTTAGCAAAGCTTCTTCTTCCTCTTGAGTCCAAGGGATTTTATCCGCTTGTTTCTTCACTTTCTTTGTCGGAACATCTTGCACTTCTTCAACCTCATCATCTAAAAAAAAAAAAGAATGTAAAAAAACAGAAACAAAAATTACCGTTAGGAATTTCTTGTGTTTCGGGAACAACTTCATCTCGATAGTTAAGCATCGGATCAAATTCAAGCTCCGCCGTTTGATCGATCACGTATTCCCTTGGTTGCATCAGTGGAGGGTAGTAAGCACGGGGAGTCGATGGTTGAGGGTAGTAACCATGGGGAGTCGATGATTGAGGGTAGTAAGCTTGGGGAGTCGGTGGTTGAGAGTAGTAACCTTGGTGACTTGGTGGAGGAACAACTTGACTTCGAACACCTCGGCCTCGACTTTTAGACCCGGATGAAACATTTTTTTATTTTCTTGAATCCATGGAAGAGTTTTTAAGTTGTTGTGTGTGTTTTGGGTTGAAGAAATGTAAATTTTGGGGTTGAAAATATATATAGGGATTTATTTATTTATTTATTTATTTATTTATTTATTATTTTTTTTTTAAACACCAACGTTCACTTTTTTTTTGAATTTGTTTGTAAACGTCCACTTTTATTCTTTTTCTCCTCCCAACGTTCACTTGCAACGTCCACTATTGAATTTATGCCCAATGGTTTGGCAAGCCGGTGAGCACAAATTTTCGCCATAAATTTAACACCGGCGGCGGTGTTACTGCCGGTTTCACCATACCGCTGGTCCATAAATGGTTCCACTCCGAGTGGCCTAACATTTATTTGATCTACAGTAAATTGTAACATCGTCAATTTTAATGAATGGAAACAGAGTCACGCATATAAAAGGTAAATCGCATAAAAAAATATCATACTTAAGGTCAATTTGAATTTTAGGTACTCAACTTTTTTTTCTCTCAATTTAAGTTATTGAAGTTATTTTTTTGCAATGCAAAGTTTTTTTGACTTTTCAAAAGCGATTACCAATCATAATTTAAAACGAAATGACATTTAAATGCTCAATTATATTGATACATCATATTAATTAATCAATTCAGCTGAAACAATGACAGATAACATTTTTCAAAAAGTCGTACATTGCACAAAAAATAACTTGAATACTTCAAATTAAGAAAAATAAAGTTGAGCACTTAAAATTTAAATTGATTTTACGTGTGACACTTTTTTTGCGATTTGCCCATATTGAAATACTAATACATACATTATTCCTCAAATTATCTTATAAACAGTTTATTTACTACCCACCACGTGTTTGTAAAAATGTCTCAACCAAAAAAACATACATAAAACACATCATCTTTTTTTTTCCTCACAAACTCATTTCACGTATTTTCATCATTCTATTTTCATGACTACCTCTTCTACCTCTTTGGACGGGATTTGGCCATGTCCATTCCGGAGATTTCACTGTTGCCCGGATGGTGAAGTGGGCAATAAAGGGATTGCTCGTTTGATATCTCATCTCAAGAGGCTACACCTTTCGACCGATGAACGTAAATGTGTCTTACGCGAGCCAATTTCTACGGACCATGGTTTATATATGGCAGTTGAGAAAACTTTGAAGGTATTTGATCAATGGTTGTGTGGGAAGTGTATGACTTTACATGTTGTAAGTCGTGCTTGTCATCACCCGGATGGTCTTGTTCGTTTTGTTGAAGGTTCTGACGACATGAGTGGATATATTGTTAGCATTTCTAATCCGTCTAATAAGGAGTCTGAGACAAAAGTAATTGACAGGTTGGTTTTGGATGCTAAGCTTCTGGATCGTGTTTTCAAAGTGCCTATCACTACTGTCAAATCTATCCCTCAAGGTTGTCGGCTCGCTTTTTCTTAGGCTTTGATAACAGTTCTTTACAAGGTGGTTGCCCACCCTGAATCTGTTGATACATGGGTCAGATTGTTACTTTTTTTCACGATGCACGCTTTAAGTGAGTAGGCCCAAGAATAGACAAGAACGTAGGTCCGAGAATAGAAAATCATTGCAACAAAGTTCTATCCTGAAGTCACTGGCTACATGGGGGGAAAGATGATGGTATTACAATGTTGGTTAATAGTATGTTAGATGGTTCTGGGCTGGAGTCCTTGGGCCAGGGTGGGGATGATTTTCTGGAGGAGAGAACAATGGGTAACACCAACATCAGGCAGTGTCTTCGCAAGGTTGCGGATGGGCACTTTACGGCAGTATTGAAAGTGTTATCCTCCTCCGGTGTAACTCCATACTGTGATGATACCATTAAAGCCTTGGAGGCTAAGCATCCTTACAAGCCACCCCTATGCACGTCGAGTAACACATTTTCTGAGCCTCCCCTTGTAGCAGAGATTGATAGTGTCTTTGGTTGCATTAAATCGTTCCCTAAAGGTACGTCATGTGGGAGAGATGGTTTAAGGGCACAACATATTTTAGATGCTTTATGTGGAGAGGGGTCTGCTACTGCCGCAGATCTTTTAAAAGCCATCACCTCAGTCGTTAATGTGTGGTTAGCGGGATGGTGTCCGACTATTTTGGCGGAGTTTGTTGCTTCTGCTCCTCTCACGCCCCTCCTTAAACCAAATAACGGGATTCGACCTATTGCAGTAGGTACTATATGGAGACGTTTGGTTTCCAAGGTTGCTATGAAATATGTGGGTAAAGAAAAGTCAAAGTACCTTAGTGATTTTCAGTTTGGAGTCGGAGTGTCGGGTGGCGCTGAGGCTATTTTACATAGCGTCAATAGGGTGTTGTGTGAATATCACAATGATGGGTCTCTTGCAATGCTTACTGTGGACTTCTCAAATGCTTTTAACCTTGTGGATAGATCGGCATTACTTCAGGAGGTTAGGGTGAGGTATCCCTCCATATCTTTGTGGGTTGATTTTTTATATTGGCGGGCAGCGAGATTGTATATAGGAGACACACATATATGGTCTGCCACTGGAGTGCAACAAGGCGACCCATTGGGACCTCTTCTTTTTGCTTTTGTATTACACCGACTAGTACATAAGATCAGAGACAGTTACAACCTTCTCCTTCATGCTTGGTATCTTGATGATGGGACCGTTATTGGAGACTCAGAAGAGGTGGCCAGGGCGTTAGACATTATAAGAGTAACTGGTCCAGATTTGGGTCTTGAACTTAATATCAAGAAAACAGAGATATTTTGGCCCTCGTGTAATGGTGTAAAGCTTCGTGAGGGTTCATTTACTATCGATATTCGGAGGTCGTCATTGGGTGTAAAGCTTCTTGGGGGAGCTGTTAGTCGAGACGCTAATTTTATCAGTGGGTTGGCTATGAGGAGAGCCGCGAATGCTGTTGATTTGATGAGTCTTCTTCCACAGTTACATGACCCGCAGAGTGAGCTCCTTTTGCTTCAATCATGTATGGGTATTGCTAAACTCTTTTTTGGTTTAAGGACTTGTCAACCTGTACACATGGAGGATTCAACTTTGTTCTTTGACAAAGGATTGCGTGAGTCGATTGAGAACATAGTGGTTTGTGGAGGACCTTTCTTTGGAGACTTACAATGGCGGATTTCTTCTTTGCCCATTCGATTGGGTGGTTTGGGTTTGTACTCGGCAAAAGTGGTTTCCTCTTATGCTTTTGTGGCATCAAGGGCCCAATATTGGGTGCTACAAGACCACATCTTACGTGACAGTGGCATATGTGGTATGGATGTTGATTATGGTTCTGCTCTGGATTGTCTTCGTGATACGATTCCAAGCTTTGATTTTAGTGGTTTCACTAATAAGGACACCGTCCCCTATAAAGCCCAACAAACACTGGCGAGTGCCTTTTTTAGTGAAATGGTCAAGGATATGGAAGTTCACTTTGACATGACTGTGAGACAGAAAGCTATTATTTTTGAGTGTCTACGTGCACCACATGCTCAGGATTTTGTACTAGCTATCCCCATAGACGGGCTAGGTCAACATATGTCACCGGTGGAATATCGTACTATCCTTAAGTATCGCCTTATGATTCCACTATTTCCGGTTGATGAGATATGCCCTGTTTGTCGCAAGGCATGTTTGGATTCCTTTGGGGAACATGCGGTTCATTGTAAAGAGCTCCCGGGCTTCAAGTACATACATGATTTTGTTAGCGACGTCCTTTTTTATTTATGTAGGCGTGATGGGATCTCCGCCAAGAAAGAAACGCTTGTGAACTTTTTGACGGACCCGTCGGATGGAAGATCTACATTGAGACCGGCTGACATTTCGGTTTTTGGATGGGTTGGGGAAACATGCTTGTGTGGATCTGACCAGGGTTTCTCCTCTCGTGGGGTTAAGTAGTCGGGGTTTTACAGCTGGACATGTCGCTTTTAAAGCCGCCTTGTGCAAAGTGACAAAACACGAGAAAACATGCATTGAAAATCAACACATGTTTATTCCTTTCGCGTTTGATACATTTGGTTTCCTTGCACCTGAGGCGGTGGAACTTCTCAACAGAGTCCAACAAGTTATGAACAGTAATGTTATGACACATAGATCCACGAATGTAGTTTTTAAAAGTGTTAGTTTTGTAATCCACTATGTAAATTCTATTTTGATGAAATATAAAGTATTTGTCTTATTTATTTACTTATATGATAAAGGAATAAATTTTAGCGTGGAACATAAAATAAGTATAGGTTTAATATGCAAATATGCAATGTTTATGCAGAAGCAAAACTATAAAAAAAAATTATGGAGCAAAATAAGTGATTTAAATCATTTTTAAAACAAAATGAAAAATAAAAATAACATCTACATTTATAATGTCATTTAAAAAAATAGCTAATTATGAGATGGTGGTATGTTTAACTCAAGTGATATTGGCAAACATCATTGTGTCAGGGACTTACCACAGGGACTGAACTGTACATTTTTAAAACTTTTTTCAAAGGAAATGTAGCCAATTGGCTACATTGTTAATGTAGCTATGATTTCCCCTTAATAAAATGTTATTTTGAGGGGGGATTCAGCTTATGGCTTAAAAGTTAAAAGTGAAGCAGTTTGGCTTTGGGGTTCTAACATTGTTTGGGTTTATTTCTTACCTTCACTAACATGCTTTTCGTTGTTGAATTTGCATATCTTTTAACGAAAAAAAACAACTACCTAATCTATTATTATTATTATTTTTGTTTGTGACGGGACTTAAACAAACAATAACGAGTTAAAGAATACGAGTATTGATATACGTTCTTACATTTTTTGACGGCTTATCTTCCTACTCACATTAAAATCTAACATGTGTTTTTTACTCATAATCTCCTGATCTAAACCTTCACTTTTTGCAAATGTCAATATCATGTAAGTAAGAGAATAAGTAGGAGTATCAAGTAGAAAGAAATATCATTTCTCTAAAAACACCTATATTACATTCCTGAGACAACCAGGCCAAAGCTCATTGATATTGGTTTTACATGATCTGACTTCTAACTAGTTACAGTACTGCAAGCTAGGCTGGCTAAACAAAAAACTTGGGAAGGTTCTTGTTTTAACATCCAAGGAACTCATAATGCATAAGAATGTGAATCCCTTAGCTAAACCTTTGTTGTTTCACAAGAATCGAATAGGCCAAAGGTGCGGTTAAGGAGACTGTGAGCGCCTTGGATTCTTTGGCTATTCACAAGAATCGCAGAGCCCAAAGGTGCATTGTGAGCTCACGAGTATGTTTGTCAAATGCAAGGGTGAACATACTTAAGCCAGAGGGTATGTACGTGCATACCTTAAGAGCGTCATCATTATCATAAGAATTGAGATCCTCTCATTTATAAATCTCCCATGTTCTTTTCATGTTAACATGTTGTGAGATGGAGCAATTTAATAAGTCACATATTTTACTCAATTATGACCACTATTTAGTATCTTTTTTAATTGATCGGTTTAACATTATGACACATGAGAGACAAACATTAGAGGATCCTAATCCTTATCGTAAAAACAAAATTATTCTATACGTATTTTAGTTCTTAATTCTAAGTGCCTTCTTTTTTCAAATTTTACTGAATATTGCATATACTCTGACAAATATCTTTTGGGTAAAGAATTCATCATTTCTAAGAGCATCCAATAACGCCATGCTCGGTGATGAACTCAAATAAGTACATTTTATTACCATCATTTATCCTATTTATTTGACTTGTTTTATTATATTATCTGTGAGAATTGATACGTTAATGTTTACTTTTGTAATTCTCAGGTAAAAACAAGTATTATGTGAAACTTGGCGATTTTGGACTAATTATGGAGCAAAACATGCAAGAAGTTAAGAGTCTACTGAAATATACAAGATCAAGATTATTCTGCTCCAGATACGCCGCATCCTACTTATTATATACGGCGCATCACTATCAAGATTTCACAAGCTACGATCTAAGACAGCAAGGATATGCGCCGCATCTAGAAATGGAGTTACGCCGCATCTTTTGGCGGTGTACGAATATTCCTGAATATATTAATCTTGGACCCCACGCGAAGTTAAGTCAATGCGCCGCATCTACTTATCCTATGCGCCGCATCTAGCCCTCAGACAGAAACTATAAATACCCCAAGGTCAGACGAATTTCGGAGTCGGACAGAGCCTAGTTTTAGAAGACCGAAGACCACAGAAACCCTAACGCCGAATTCAGACGAAGTAGCAGCACAAGACACACCTTGAACGAAGATACAAGAGCTGTAAGAAGGTCCTGCATGTATTCAATTCATTAAGTAGTTTTGTTTTATTGTATTAGTACACTTTAATTGGTCAGGATTGATGGGCTTGTGTCATTGATTTAATCATGCACTTCAACTCCCCTTAAAATTGCTTTCCCATTAATTAAAGTTTATATGTTGATGTCTTTGGTGACTTTTATTAGTGCATTGATAACCTCTGTGTCTAGCTGAGCATTGCTTGGGTCGCCATGCCCCTTCCTCGCCTATTTATTATATCGCCTATGCATTCTATCGTCTGTAGAAAAGTAGGAAGAAAGATAAGTAGGATAGTCATAAGTGATCATTAAGGGTTTACTCGCCGATAAGATTAGAGCCAACGAGAAAGGATTAATCTCGGTGCGTTGCATCGAACTATACACTTCATATAAAACTAGCAATAAAACAAGTGACAAGCTACTTAACTAGCAGGACAGGTCTTCTTATTGTCTCAAGTATTTATCTGTGTACGTGTGTGCTAATCGCTGATTCGTGCTTATTAGTTTAGTTTATATTTAATCATAATCAAACCGTGCCAGTCTCTCAGGCTGAACCCCCTTGCGTTAGATTAGGTTGTATAGCTAACTTAAGATATTAAAATACTGATTAGGATAACTAGATAATACGTTCCACTCTTAGTGATCGACACTTTACTTACCATTATATTCATACTGACCGGGTACACTGCTCATTAAAGTGTGTGTTATTGATAAGTCGGCTAAATATAAATTTAAAACTTAAATACTGCTAAATCCACAACGACATACCGTGGGTATAAAAATTAGAGCAATACACGCCCATCAAGTTTTTGGCGCCGTTGCCGGGGAGTGAATTGTTATTATCTGTTAATTTGATTAGTATTTTAATTAGGTTTTTAATTTTTATTCTAACCGCTAACTCTGTTGTATATTAGTTAAATTGCATTCATTGTATTATTTTCATATTTTTTGTTTTTGTGTGTTTTTATTTTCTTTAATTTGTGTTTCTTTTTGTTTGTTTTTATTTTTGTTTTTATTTTTCGTATTTTTCTTGTATTCTGCTATCGTTGTACTGAGCCAACTCAAATGATACGGCGCATCTATTTTCATAGATACGGCGTATTGCGTTTACTTTTTATAAAATACAACGCGTTTAATAAATTCGATACGACGCATCTTTCCCCAAGATACGGCGTATCTGTTTTTAATAAATTTTTTTTTCTAAACGATAACGCCATACGACGCATCTGCTTTAGCAGATACGGCGTATCTATTATTTTAATTAAAAACAGTTTTCGAATTATTAAACAGATACGACGCATCGATTTTTATCGATACGGCGCATCTTCTGAATCAAAAATCTTGTATTTTGAAACGTAACGAAAATACGGCGCATTAACTTTTGTTAATACGACGCATTTAATTTTAAATAAATATCGATTTTTGATAATTAAAACTGATACGGCGCATTCTAATTTCTAAGCGGCGTATCTATTTTCTGAATAAAAGTCTGATTAAATTTTAACGATTATAAGATACGGCGTATCCAACTTTTTGGATACGGCGCATCGTCTACTGATATCAGCAACTTTTATTTTACTTTGATTGTTTCACTCTTCTTTTGCACGAGTAAGTTTTATTTCAGGAAGATGGACGATCCGGATATTACAATGGAAGAATACTTGTTACTGGAAATGGTTAAGTCAAAGAAAGAAAGAAACAAATTGCCTTTTCAACACACTTGGTGTATGTCAAATGATGATGAAGAAGATTCATATACCGTGAAACCAATTCCGGCAATTGTTCTTGATAGTACTTTTTCTCCGGAGATTGCACAAGATGATGTGTATACGGAACCTTACATTGAAGAATATTCTGCAATCGTATTACCACCATTAGACAATCCAAGAGATGAAGATGAAAACTATTCTAATTCTGATTTCGAACCATTTGACGCCATAGTTTATGATGACATACCTCAACCAGATTTTGACCCAACGAGGGATTTTGAAGAAATCTGGGATTACCTATTTAAGGATGAAATTCGGGACGATGCTGAAATTGCAAGACCACTAGTTGAAGATGGAGATTCACAAGATGAATTGGAGTCACTTACAACATAAAGTGGTACAAATTTATTTAATATTATTAATCCCGTTACTAATAATCTTGGTAGTTTTCCTAAACAGGTTGCAAAACAAAAGAAGGATGAGGTCAAATTTATTACACTACCTATCGAAGCATATGAAGCACCTGTGATCAACCCGTTTTTGGTGGAGCTCGAGGAAGAATTTGGTGATGAGCTCTTAAACATTGCTATGATTGATGAAGATGATGATTTCGACCCTATGAAGGTTATAGAGGAACTCGAACTTTTACTTGCTAAAGAGCCTTTCTCATCTTCTGCGGAAGTCAAGGGACGCCTTACTACCAAAGAGACTAACCAAGAAGAAAGGAGACTCATTTTTCCTCAACACACTACTCTTTCAGATGGAATGGTCAAGTCATCCAATTTATCAACCCAACCGGGTAAGAATAGGGAAGATGTACATATATTGCCAAGGTATGATCTTTATGTATTTCTTCCATCTTTAATAGCAAATTTACACTCTTTCCGTGTTTATTGCTACTATCACCAGCACTTGATCCCAAGTGGGGGGAACAACACCCTATTACACAGTAAATAAGGGTGGAGTCAGGATCGTGACTCGAACAAAAACAAGCGCTTCGTGGGAGGCAACCCATACTTATCTTTTATTTTATTTTCTGATTTTGTATTGAGTCTGTCAGACCCGCGGAAGATACGGCGCATCTCAATCCTGAGATGCGACGCATCTCCTGCAATGGTCATATCTTACTTTATTTTCTGCATTTTTATTTTTGACTTTAAAACTTTTTGTCAGTTTATTTTAATGCGGCGCATCCCTGGTTAAGGATGCGACGCATCTTCTATTCTGATTCGTATTTATTCCAGGCTCGATACGGCGCATCTTCTTCCATAAGATACAGCGTATCGACTGACCTGATGATTTTCAGTTTAATTTTTAAGTTTTATTTTTACTAACTACTAATGTATTATGCAAGTTTGAACTTTCTTAACTCAGGTATGTTAAAGTCTTGATGGTATTATAGATTCCTGCAATTCCTGTGGATACATCAAATATGAAGCTTAAACGTTCTCATCCACAAGGAAGTTGATTTTTGCTCTTATACGAATAATGGAGGATCATACCGAGCAAATCTCAGGGGAGTTTTTTTGTTCTAATTCTTTTATTTTTCAGTTTTTAATCTTTTATATAAATAACGAGGACATTGTTTAACTTAAGTGGGGGGATTGGAGAATTAGAACACTTACTTGTCCTAAACTTTTTCAAAATGTGCTTAAAATGTGGTTAATATATCAAAATTAAAATTTTTTAGCATGATTTTGTTTAAAGTCTAAATTACATAGCTGCACACATGACGTTATTTCAAAAATTGTGAACTTTTCAAAATTCACAAATCTATGAGTGTGCCGGTGACTTGTAAACTTTAGAACTTGGCCTATATACTATTCGAGACCACCATAATAAGTATTATTTTTATAATTGGAATGACTTGTCTAAATTGGTAAATTTCTAGGATTACACCCAAATAGCCTTTATATGTTATGTGTTATTAGCTAACTACACTGGTTAGTTAACCCCCGTATAAACCCCTTTGTTACTCTCGTTTTTAGAGTAAGATACCCCTAGAAAAACACTCAGAGCCATTCCTTTCGTTTCTTACACCTTTGTTATAATGTTTCGTTACACCCTTACACCTTAGCCTACCCTGTAGATTAAAATCCGTGGTTGGTTAATTGCTGTAGGCAAAGTGTGTTTCCTTACGTTACCTGTGTTCGCGTGCGTAATTCATTATCTATGGTTAGGTCGGGAAATTGCAAAATGCAATTGGAGTGAAAGTAAATATTGTATATCTTTGAGTTTATTTTTCGTGTGTTTACTACTTTCAATATTACCATTATTTCTGAAGTCATGAAAAGTATGGAAAAATTATCCAGAGTTATCATTATAGTGATGTGGTGAAATTTTACACATCTATGTTTATGTTTAAAGTTTATATGTTGAAAAAAAAAAAAAAAAAAAAAAAAAAAAAAAAAAAAAAGAAAAGAAAAAGAAAAAGGAAAAGTTGGATGTTTGTTTTAACCAACTTATGTAAAGTTTTGTATTAAGTGGTCGATATCACCACTATTTGTTATATATTATATCTATGGATTGAATGGGAGTTGGACGTTATGGGAACGCCAACTAAGGTTTATTCTTTGATTGAGATCTTGTTGAGTATAATTCGTGTCTACCTAAAGCGTGTGTTTCAAGTGTTAAAGCGTGAGTTATTCTATGATATGAGTCTTATTCATGGGATGGTTGGGATAGCAATTTACCACACTTAGGATTTTAATTTATCTGTTTTGTTTATTTTTCATTTTACACCAATTTATATCCCAAATATTATCCATACCCTATATTATTCTTTATCCAAACCTTTGATTTATTGAGATTAGGGATTTGAGCAATCTTAAGTATCGTAGTCGTGGATTCGGCTATGTATTTATGATTTTGTCGCCTTTTTTGATATAATATTATTGGTGAAGATTACTTGGTCCTATCTTTAGCCTATTCGAGTTAAGGATTTGAGCAATTGCAAGTATCGTGTTCGTGGATTCGATCATGTATTTGTGATTTTGTCGCCTTTTCTGGAATTTGAGATTGATAGAGATTAAGGAGAATGATTAACCCTTAACCAACAAACCCTTTTTACCGCTTTAGACTTGTTATTCCTTAGCTTTAGTGGAGGAGATGCGTATACTTGCCAAGCTTATGATAGAATATTCGTTACGACTGGACAGTTAAACGATTAGATTTGCTTTTATCAATATATTTTATTTTACTTCTAATTCGTTAAGTGTTTGGTTGTGTGATTATGACAAAATGAATACATGCTTAAATATAAAAATAAATCCTAACATCTTTTAGGATACATTTTCATAAGATTAATTCTAAGGTTTACTTGGGGACAAGTAAAGTTCAAGTGGGGGGATATTTGATGAACTCAAATCAGTACATTTTATTACCATCATTTATCCTATTTATTTGACTTGTTTTATTATATTATCTGTGAGAATTGATACGTTAATGTTTACTTTTGTAATTCTCAGGTAAAAACAAGTATTATGTGAAACTTGGCGATTTTGGACTAATTATGGAGCAAAACATGCAAGAAGTTAAGAGTCTACTGAAATGTACAAGATCAAGATTATTCTGCTCCAGATACGCCGCATACTACTTATTATATACGGCGCATCACTATCAAGATTTCACAAGCTACGATCCAAGACAGCAAGGATATGCGCCGCATCTAGAAATGGAGTTACGCCGCATCTTCTAGCGGTGTACGAATATTCCTAAATATATTAATCTTGGACCCCACGCGAAGTTAAGTCAATGCGCCGCATCTACTTATCCTATGCGCCGCATCTAGCCCTCAGACAGAAACTATAAATACCCCAAGGTCAGACGAATTTCGGAGTCGGACAGAGCCTAGTTTTAGAAGACCGAAGACCACAGAACCCTAAGGCCGAATTCAGACGAAGTAGCAGCACAAGACACACCTTGAATGAAGATACAAGAGCTGTAAGAAGGTCTTGCATGTATTCAATTCATTAAGTAGTTTTGTTTTATTGTTTTAGTACACTTTAATTGGTCAGGATTGATGGGCTTATGTCATTGATTTAATCATGCACTTCAACTCCCCTTAAAATTGCTTTCCCATTAATTAAAGTTTATATGTTGATGTCTTTGGTGACTTTTATTAGTGCATTGATAACCTCTGTGTCTAGCTGAGCATTGCTTAGGTCGCCATGCCCCTTCCTCGCCTATTTATTATATCGCCTATGCATTCTATCGTCTGTAGAAAAGTAGGAAGAAAGATAAGTAGGATAGTCATAAGTGATCATTAAGGGTTTACTCGCCGATAAGATTAGAGCCAATGAGAAAGGATTAATCTCGGTGCGTTGCATCGAACTATACACTTCATATAAAACTAGCAATAAAACAAGTGACAAGCTACTTAACTAGCAGGACAGGTCTTCTTATTGTCTCAAGTATTTATCTGTGTACGTGTGTGCTAATCGCTGATTCGTGCTTATTAGTTTAGTTTATATTTAATCATTATCAAACCGTGCCAGTCTCTCAGGCTGAACCCCCTTGCGTTAGATTAGGTTGTATAGCTAACTTAAGATATTAAAATACTGATTACGATAACTAGATAATACGTTCCACTCTTAGTGATCGACACTCTACTTACCATTATATTCATACTGACCGGGTACACTGCTCGTTAAAGTGTGTGTTATTGATAAGTCGGCTAAATATAAATTTAAACTTGAATACTGCTAAAAACACAACGACATACCGTGGGTATAAAAATTAGAGCAATACACGCGCATCACTCGGCGTTATGCTGACCTGGACCATGTTGAGGCTGCGTTATTATATCACATGATGGCGTTAAGCCACGTCGTTGGGGAAGGCGTTGCCATGGCAACGCACGTTGAAACACTTTTTTTTTCTTTTTTTCCTTTCGATTTAAATGTTGTTTTCCTGTGTGTTTGTATAGTGTGTGTGTGTTTTCAGTGTATGTTTTGGTGTGTGGTGTGTGTTGCAGCTTTTCAAAGGAGGAAGAAGCCCAAGTTTTGTAAATTTACATTTTCAGTTCTTGTGGGTTTTTTTTCTTTTCAAAAGTGAATATATATATATATATATATATATATATAATATATATATATATATATATATATATATATATATATATATATATATATATATATATATATATAAAATAAAAATTATTGTAAATTTTAGTTTTGTAACTTTAAAGAAAATGTTATTTTGTATTTTATAAATGGAAAAGAAGAAAAATATGGGTTCCAAAAGCTGGTGTTGAGTTGGTGTTATGATAAGTGTAGGTCCACACGTTATGGATTCAAGTAGCCTTGTTACTTGTTAGACGACTTGAATAAATTCAAATCAATCTAAGTGAGAAACTCTAACACGGATTGTTAATGCTAATGCGGAATCTTAACACTAATAATGAAGAACACAATAACTATAACTAACTTTGTGTATTACTAATTCTTTAATCAATAGGAGTACAATTTTCGTCGTTATCAAAAACTAATGCCTTAGGGTTCCTTTTATACACCAAGGAAACCCTAGATACAAAACGTGTAGAAGGATATACGTATCTTCTCTAAAGATAACTACGTATCCTTTCCTAACTTATATCTAACAAACTTTCCTAACTTATCTCTAATAAACTTTCTATAAGTCATAAACAGACTTAATGACTTAAGTCAAACAGACTTAACTATTAAAGCTGCTACCAGACTTAACAATGAACTGGCAGACTTAACTATGACAAGACTTAACTAATATAACTAATAGACTTAACCACGCAACCAACACACTTAAGTCTGTTCTTCTTATTAAGTCTTCTCTTGATAATTCCCAACAATCCTCCCCTAACTTGATCTTCATGCTTCATGAACTTCAAGTTCCTTCTGAATATGCTTTTGAGGATTTAATCTTGAACTCTTGGGATTATCTCTAACACTTCAAAACTTCAAATCTGATCTTTATGCAGCAACTTGACTTGAATAATCTTTTCACCATCTGATATGCAATCCATCTGATCTTCACAGCAACCATGACTACTTGTACATCAATTCTTTTAAGTTTCATACTATTCTCATCACTTCCAGGTGTGTAAACTCCTGTGAGAGGTGAATCATTGAAAATTAATGGATTTGATGTCTCTTTACCAATAGCCATTAACTACTGGAGTAGCCAATGTTTTGGTGTGTAAGACCATGGTACATTGATAACCATATAATTTTTAGTAAACCATCAACTATCAACGGATTTGTTTTGTCTTTACCAAAAGCCGTTTGCTTTTGGACTAGCCAATTCTTTGATGGAATGCACCTCATCTTGGTGAATTGATTACCATGTATGGTTTTCCACAGCCTTTACCACAAGCCATACCTTGTGGGCTAGCCAACTCTTCACTATCTCAGATATGGTGAGTTGAATACCAAACAATTTTTGGTAAATTGCCAACCAAAAACAGATTTGAAATATCTTTACCAGATCCGTTTGTACTGGATTAGCCAATCCTTATGTGGGTTAGACATGGTGGACTGATAACCATTTATTGTGTTAGTGCTATGCACCTTCACCAAGTGATAAATTCCTTTAATCTCACTTAACAACTTGAAAATTCTTTCAAACACTCTTAAACACCCCAATATGGTTCTTTTAAAGATTTTTCTTTAATCAAATCAAGCAACTGCTCATAAACTTCATCCTTCTCATCTGCATGTAACTTCTTTTCCAACATTGCCTTGCAGACCATTGATGATAAAGGATATTCCATTTCTGCAAGCATATAAATAGTTACACTTTGTAAAGATAAACAATGTACCTGACATGTATGAAAATATCTCCAACTGACAATCCTTTGTTGATCTGTCAGCTTCCAAAGTTCATTTTCCTCTGAAGGTGGCTCAAACATTACTTTTAAATCTCCCCAAAAGACCCTTTCAAACTCTTCTTCAGGTCTGTTGTCCCCATGTCTGATATTCACCAACTTGTGCAAATCCATAATATCTTCTCTACTCACATCATTCAATATTGCTGGAAAGTTAAGGTATACAACATTAGTATTGTCCTCCCTTATGATCTGATAAGCAACTCTTTGTCCAGTCCTAATTATATGATATTTGAAAATTTTAGCTGGTTCTGTTAGGAATATGAATATTCAGTTGAAGACTCGGTCACCCCAAGTACTTATTAGATCATCATAGCTCGTAGGATTATCAGTAATATTATTAGTAGTTTAGTTATTAATTAGTATTGTGGAGTGGGTCGGGTCTTTACCCTCTGTCAGCTCGCTCCACAGTCCACTAGGGACATATTATGTAAGACTATATATACTCCCTTCCCACCCATGGGAAGGGTTGGACCTTTCAAGCTAATAGATTACAAGTTACTTTCTCTCTCTAAAAGGCTCCCACTTTCTCACTCTAAGTTCTCTTCTAGTCGATCCAAATAAGCCTCAAACTAGTGATTCTTGTATTGTGAATACCCTACAATTGGTATCAAGAGCCATGGTTAGGTCCATGAGAGTTGGTATTCACGGATTTGTGTAGTTTGTGAGGTTTTTGGTTCGATTTGTTAAGATATTTGTTAAGGTTTTTGGTTCGACTTATTATTTCATTTTGTGCTTTGTTTAGTGATTTAAAGTTGTTATAACTTGTACTTTCTAGCTTAGGAATAGTATAAGAGTTGTATTTAGTGCTTGGATTCACAGATTTAAGGTTGGTGTGGTGTTTTCAAGTGATTCGAGTGCTTTTTCTTTCAAGTGTTCTTGAATGCGGTTTGTGTAGTTTGGTCGATCTTGAATGCGGTTTGTGTTACATCGGGTACGCGGTTTGTCTTTTTACTAGTTTAGGCAAAAGGACAAACTGCATTGAAAGTGACAGGTTTGGTAGTTTGTGCCAACGCGGTTTGTCTCTACGGTGCGTACGCGGTTTGTGTCTACGCGGTTTGTATATCCAGTGTGAACTCGGTTTGTCTCTTAAGTGCATACGCGGTTTGTGTCAACGTGGTTTGTATCTCTAGTGTGAACTCGGTTTGTCTCTTTGGCGCATACGCGGTTTGTGTCAACGCGGTTTGTATCTCCAGTTTGAACTCGGTTTGTCCCTTAGGTGCATACGCGGTTTGTGTCAACGCGGTTTGTATATCTAGTGTGAACTCGGTTTGTCTCTTAGGCACATACGCGGTTTGTGTCAACGCGGTTTGTATCTTCTGTGTGAACTCGGTTTGTCTCTTAGGCGCATACGCGGTTTGTGTCTACGCGGTTTGTCTAGGCGGTTTGTGTCTTGGTGATTTTAGAAATTCCCGCGAAAGATTCGATTTCTCGGTTAAATCACAAGATCAGTGAAATCCCGTAGTTACTATGGCTACCACATCAAGTACATCATCAGATGATATTCAAGCAGCAGGATCTGACACTCGTCCACCTATGCTAGATAGGACGGATTATGAGTCTTGGGCACAACGAATTAGACTTTATTGCTTGGGAAAAGATAATGGTGTTAACATTCTTAAGTCAATTGACGAAGGACCTTATCAGATGGGTACCACCAGAGACGTTGTTACAACTGGTGAAGATGGAACTGTAACTTGGGGCATCGACAGACCTAGAAACTACAATGATCTTAATGAAGAAGAAAAGAAGAGGTATGATGCCGATATTAGAGCCTCCAACATTGTTATTCAAGGTCTTCCAAAGGATGTATACAAGCTCATCAATTTCAACACTGAAGCCAAAGCTGTGTGGGACAACGTTAAGATGTTGTTAGCAGGGTCAGAACTCACAAAGGAAGATCGTGAGTCACAGCTGTATGATGAGTTCGAGCATTTCAAAATGAACCCAGGAGAGAATGTCACAGACTACTATGTGAGATTTCATAAGTTGGTGAATGATATGTGGATGATCAGAATGACTATGCCCAATATCCAACTTAACTCAAAGTTTGTGAACAATATGACTCCTGAATGGGACAGATTTGTGACTGCAGTCAAACTCAACAAAGGTTTAAGGGATACCAACTATGAACAACTGTATGCATACCTGCAACAACATGAGAAGCATGCTGTTTATGATCGAGTGCTGAGAGAAAAGTTAAGTCCTTCAACTACAAATGATCCACTGGCTTTCATGACAAATGTTCAACCGACAATCCAATCATCATCCAACCCAAGCTTTCATCAACTTCACTCACAAGTACCTGCTATGAGCTCTCAACTTGACTCAGGGTACTCCCAGACCAACAAAATGATTGACAATCTCACCAATCAAGTTTCATTACTGGTTCAACAGTTTCAAGCATCACTCCCTCAGACCAACAATCAGTTAAGGAATTCATCTAACCCACGCAATCTAGCAATGGTGGAGGATGGGAAAATTGTGGTTCAGAATGTGCAAGGGAGAGCTGGCAGGAACATGGGTCGAGGATATGTGCAGAATAGAGCAGGGAATGCCAATCAGGGGCAAGGGAAACAGATCAAGTGTTATAATTGTGGGGGGCTTGGACACATTGCTAGAAACTGCAATCAACCTAAACGTCCTCAGAATTCAGATTACTTCAAAGACAAGATGCTGTTAATGCAAGCTCAAGAGAATGGAGCAGTATTGGATGAGGAAGAGCTATTGTTCTTGGCAGGAGATGGAGGAAATACTTTTGATGAAGATGTGGATGAGAAACCTGTTCAGGATCTAGCACTTAATGATACTAACATCTTCAAGGCAGATGACTGTGATGCATATGACTCTGATGTAGATGATGAACCTACGGCTCAAACAATCTTCATGGCTAACTTGTCTTCCATGGTCTCATCTCCCCGTCAAGCTGGTCATTCTAATGCATCCGTTATATCTGAGGTACTAAAAATTTATGACACATATAATATTGTCGAGGGACAAAAGAATCCCGAAGAAGTACATCAGGCAAATGTTTCTGACTCAAGTAATGTTGACATGGAAAATAGCAATATTATTTCATATGAACAGTACTTGAATCACGACAACTCGCCTGATGTACCAAATGGTGAATCTTTTGTCAATAATGATGTCTGTGCTAGGAGGAATGTAGGTGCCTTAGATAATGCGGATAATATAGATAATGCATACGAGTGCCATGAGAACATATTGCCTGTCCTTGATGATAACTTGATCACGAAACTAAACATCTATAAAGAACAAGTGGCTTTGTATGAACAGCGTGCTAAGTTTGAGCTTAATGAACGAGAGCATAAATTAGAAGGTCAAATGAGTGCACTTATTAAAGAGTCTAGAGTAAGAGAAGAAACATTAAAATTAGAGTTGAGTTCTTTGAAAAGTCAGCTAGAACAGTCTGTCAAACAGAAACAGCAAGCACAAAAGTGTGTTGATACACTTAAGCAAGAATTCAAACAAAAAGAAACAACTCTTTTAAATGATTTCTCTAGACTCAAGACGTTAAAAAATAAGCTTGAAGATAAGTTGTACACACAAAATCAAACCATACAAACTGCTCAAATGATCCATAAGCACAGAAAGTTGTGTGATAAGCATAGTAAAATCATGATAGGTGAACCTAAGTCAACCATCCTTAGGGACATGAAAGTACTTCAACCAGCCCTATATGATGGTAATGTGATGCTTATGCCTATTCATGACCAACCTGAGCATATCTACACTGATGAAGAGGATGAGATAAGTGATAAAACGAGGGAAAAAATGATTGAGAAAATGAAGGATCGCGAGTGCATAGCCAGACGAATAATAATCAAACCCCATGATTATTATGAGGAAAATCGTTTGACTGTGTTTGCTCCTCAAAAGAAGTTAACACCTGAACAGATATTTTGGAAACAAGATAATGAGAAACTTAAGGTAGATAAACTTAAGGCCAACACCCCCCTCATTAGAAAAGTTGCGTCCATAACGGTGTATCCTCCCAATACACCTAGGAATCTGGTGCCTTTGTCTCTTCCCATTGAAAGCAAAACCTCTATTAGCTTATATGTGCTTTGGCAATTATTTGCTGATTTTGATAAAACATGTAAGAAGAGAATCACACCAACCGGCATTACTGAGGGGGAAAGGTGTTTTGAACATGCAAAAAGGTGTTACTTAACTGAGGTCATGCCATTCTTTAAGCTACTTAAAGAACACTTTGAAGGGTTGCACACTGCCCTTAAAGTCGAAATAAAAGAAATGGAAGTAGTGTTTAAAGATATGGAAAATGAGGTGAATGAACATGCAATAGTACTTAAGAGTCGAGAGATTGAAAGAAAAAACATACTCATTACTAATGACAACTTGATTGCTAAGTGTATTGCATAAGATGTATTTTACACTGTCACTGATTCTGCATTGTCTGCTTGTTAATTTAATGAGTATGCTATTGCGTTGAATGTCACCCAGAATCGTGTTGTTGAGCTTGAGGGGGAGAATTTAAAATTGCTTGAAAAAATTCAAAAAGATGACCATGATAATATGGTTAAACGTTTTTCAAAATTGGAAGTTGAACTTCTCAATTTGCAATTGAAATATCAACATTTGAATGAAAAACATAAAATATCAAATGACAAGACATCCTTGGATGCTCCTGAATTTGATACTTATTTTGAATTAAGCAAACGAGATGAGACAATTCAAGCTCACACGAACACGATTCGACTGCTGAGGGCCCAAATTGCCCAATTGAAATCCAACAAGTGTGAAGTGTATGGCACCAATAAACCTTCGTCTTCAGATTCTCAGAATTTTCAATATCAAAACACCATAAATAAGTTACATTATGAAAATGAGTGTTTTCGAGAAGAAAATTCAAAGGTTAAACAACATTTCAAAGAGTTATATGACTCTATTAAAGTTACAAGAAGGAATCACAATGATCAAATAACCTCTTTGACAAATGAAATTGAGAATCTGAAGGTTCGGGTGAAAGGTAAAATGCCATGCACCACCTGTAATTGTGATGCACCAAAGGCTACTGATAGTAAAAAGTATGATGTTGATGTTGGGCATATTCTGTTTAAGCTTAGAAATAACAGCCTTGCCCATCAAACATATCTCGATCATCTTAGAGAGGGCCTTGACACACTTCGTGAGGTAGTTGAAGAGGATAGGACTGATAAGCCACTTGATAAGGCAGTTGACTATGCCTGCAAACTCACGAAAAGGATTCAGGAAAACTTAGAATATGCCATAGGCTCAACTCCTAAGTTGAGCAGACATAGAGATAGATTTGTTGCATCATCTTCTACGGTTGAGAACAAGCATGTAGCCTTTAATCTACCACCAAAAACATCAGAACCCAACACATCATTATCTGGAAGGCATGTGACAGAAAAATGAACTAATGTTTCATTCGATGCTTCTACAGGAGTAAAAAGTGACACCCAAGCTAGCGAGTCAAGGTCTAGAGAAAATGCAAGAAAAGATAGGACTGCGCCAGCTAAGAATGATCACTTAAAGAATGTAGAAGCCCAACCTAGGAACAATAAGTTTGCAATGAGTAGGATGAATCGTGTTGATTCTAGTATCAAAAGTACTGTAATTAATTCGAATTCTAATGCTGTCTGTAAAACATGCGACAATTGTTTAATTTCTGCTAATCATGATGATTGTGTTGTGTCATTCTTGATGTCTTCTGCATCACTCCATGTTAAGAATGGTAGAATAACTGAAACATGCAAGAAAGCTTGGAAAGCTACAGGAAAAACATTTGCTAGCGTAGGCTATCAATGGAGACCCACTGGAAGGAAATTCAATTTAGTAAGACAGAACACGTTACCTAAAATGAATAAGCATAAAATTGTGAAAGTTAAGGAATGGAGACCCACTGGAAGGAAATTCAATTTAGGGAAACAGAGACCATTACCTAAAATGAATATGCATAAAATTGTGAAGAATAAGGAATGGAGACCAACTGGTAGAATCCTGTCTTTAGAGTCACAATGCCTTCCATCTAGGTCATGTCCTACCTCTAGTTCTGTCTCCTCAGTAAAGACAGTAGCATCTGTGAAATCTGTGGTTCCTGAATATGTGTGTGCTGACCAAAGGGACCCCAATTGCACTTGGGGATCCACATTTTTCAGTTATCCATTGTTGTCTGGTTTCAAATGCAGGTCGTACAAATCGTCCTGTGGTATTTGGACTCAGGCTGCTCAAAACATATGACTGGGGATCGCTCGCGGCTCAAGAACTTCGTGAAAAAGTTTATCGGGATAGTTAGATTTGGGAACGACCACTTTGGTGCTATTATGGGATATGGAGATTATGTGTTTGGTGACAGTGTAATCTCAAGGGTATATTATGTGGAAGGACTAGGGCACAATCTATTTTCTGTGGGTCAATTTTGTGATTCAGATCTGGAAGTGGCCTTCAGAAAGCATACATGTTTCGTCAGAGAATTGGATGGTATAGATCTCCTTAAGGGCAGTCGGGGCACCAATCTATACACCATATCGATTGAAGAAATGTTGAAGTCCTCTCCCATATGCTTGCTCTCTAAAGCCTCTAAAACAAAATCATGGCTGTGGCATCGTCGTTTGAACCACTTGAACTTCGGTACCATAAATAATCTTTCCCGTAAAGATCTTGTTAGAGGAATGCCCAGACTGAAATATGAGAAAGATCATCTCTGCTCTGCATGCCAACTGGGTAAAAGCAAGAAACAAATCCACAAGCCTAAAACCATCAACACCAACTTGGAAGTTCTTCATACCCTCCACATGGATTTGTGTGGACCAATGAGAATACAAACCATAAATGGAAAGAAGTATGTTCTGGTGATAGTAGATGATTATTCTCGGTTCACATGGGTGAAGTTTTTGAGAACCAATGATGAAACTCCAGAGGTTATCATTAAACTGATAAAACAGCTGCAAGTAAGGCTCGATAAAACTGTCAGAATCATCCGCACTGATAATGGTACGGAGTTTGTTAACCAACAACTCCGTAATTTCTATGAAAGTATTGGCATCACGCATCAGAAAAGTATCCCTCGCACTCCTCAACAGAACGGAGTGGTTGAACGAAGGAACCGTACTCTGGTAGAGGCTGCAAGAACTATGCTTATATTTTCAAAGACACCGATGTTTCTCTGGGCAGAGGCTATTGCAACAGCATGTTACACTCAAAACCGATCCCTAATTCATCCAGTTCATGAGAAGACTCCCTTCGAGTTAATTCATAACAAGAAACCAGATCTTTCCTTTCTCCGTGTGTTTGGTGCACTTTGCTACCCTACCAACGATAGTCAAGATTTGGGAAAGTTAAGAGCTAAAGCAGATGTAGCTATTTTTGTTGGATACGCACCAGACAGTAAAGGGTATCGAATCTACAACAAGAGAACCTGTAAAATCATGGAAACCATTCACGTTACGTTCGATGAGCTGAGTGAGCAACCCGCTTCAGGACAGATTAGTTCTGGACCCGATCTTAACCTTTTGTCTCCTGGACCCATTAGTTCAGGACTTGTACAGAATTCCACGCCTGCAGATTCTTATGTGCCACCTACTTGTGAGGAGTTGAAGAAGTTATTCGATCCTATATTTGATGAATACTTTGAGCCAACGAATGGAACCATCCTGAGTGAACCTGCTATACTTCCTATGACCGAGGCTCAAGCCCCACAAGGTTCAGAAGGCCCTACAGATTCAGTAACAGTCAGTCACAATGCTCCAGCTGCCAGTCAATCGCCTTCGTCATCAAACGCTCAATCTTCTCCAGTAATGCAAGAATCTTCAGATAATCATTCTTTGGAAGTTAATCCTTTTGCTCCTGTTGATGAGGCTCCGTTTGAAAACATATTTGCTCCTGAACATTCATCAGACACATCTTCACTTGAAGGACACAGCACTGCTACGTCTGTTCATAACCCACAACCTCACGACCATCTCATGAAATGGACCAGTAATCATCCAATCGACAACATCATAGGCAATCCTTCACGTCCAGTATTCACACGAAATCAACTAGCCACTGATGCACTATGGTGTTTCTTCAATTCCGTACTGTCCAAAGTCGAACCAAAAGATGCCAAAGAAGCAATGACTAAAGATTGCTGGTTCCAGGCTATGCAGGATGAAATCCATGAATTTGATCGACTTGAAGTATGGGAATTAGTGCCTCCTCCAGAGCTTGCAATGATCATTGCTTTAAAGTGGATCTTCAAAGTGAAGCTTGATGAGTATGGTGATGTATTAAAGAACAAGGCACGGCTAGTTGCTAAAGGGTTCAGACAAGAAGAGGGCATTGATTTTGAAGAATCGTTTGCTCCGGTTGCTAGAATTGAAGCTATAAGAATCTTCCTGGCAAATGCTGCTAGTCGAAATATGATAGTCTACCAAATGGATGTCAAAACGGCATTCTTGAATGGCGACTTAAAGGAAGAAGTTTATGTGAGTCAACCAGAAGGATTCGTGGATACTGAACATCCTACTCATGTTTACCGCTTGAAGAAGGCTCTTTATGGGTTAAAACAGGCGCCAAGGGCATGGTACGATACATTGTCCAAGTTCCTCCTAGTGAACGGATTCTCCAAAGGTGTTGTTGATCCTACACTATTCACCAGGAAGTCAAGAAACCATCTACTACTAGTTCAGATATATGTAGATGATATCATCTTTGCTTCAACAGATCCTAGTGAATGTGATAGTTTTTCAAAAGAGATGAATTCCAAGTTCCAAATGTCTATGATGGGACAAATGTCATTCTTCTTAGGATTACAAGTCTCTCAAAGTCCCGGTGGCATATTCATTAATCAATCCAAATACGCCAATGAGATCTTGAAAAAGTTTGGATTTCATTCAAGTGAACCTGTTGACACTCCCATGGTTGATAGAACGAAGCTGGATGAAGATCCTTCAGGGATTCCAGTGGATATAACGCAATATCGAAGCATGATTGGATCTTTGATGTACATCACGGCTAGCAGACCAGATCTTCTGTTTGCTGTGTGTATGTGTGCTCGGTATCAATCCAGACCAACCAAGAAGCATGTTGAAGCAGTAAAACGGATCTTCCGGTATCTTCAAGGCACGGTTCATATGGGTCTTTGGTATCCTAAGGACACTGCAATGGAGTTAACGGCTTACGCAGATGCAGATCATGCGGGATGTCAAGACACTCGTCGAAGTACTTCAGGAGGAGCTCAATTTTTAGGGGAAAAGTTGGTTAGTTGGTCTTCTAAGAAGCAGATGAGTACTTCCATATCATCTACTGAAGCTGAGTACATTGCTATGTCTGCATGTTGTGCACAAATCCTTTGGATGCGATCACAGCTTTCGGACTATGGATTCTCATACAACAAAATTCCCCTATATTGTGACAACAAAAGCGCCATTGCTCTTTGTTGTAACAATGTTCAGCACTCCAGGTCAAAACACATCGACATCAGGCATCACTTCATCAGGGAACAGGTGGAAAAAGGAATTGTGGAACTATACTTCGTGAGGACAGAGTTTCAGTTAGCTAACATCTTCACCAAGGCCCTCCCAAGAGAAAGGTTTCAGTTTATTCTCCCACGCCTTGGCATGAAAAGCATGACTCCTGAAACCCTCAAGTGTCTTCAGGAAGAAAAGGAGGAGTAAAGGATTGTCTTCTTATATCCTTGTACATAGTTGTATATATCCTAAATCAAAAAGAAAAATACAAAAATATAAAACCTATAAAAACCATAAAAAATCGAAAAATCAGAAAATACCAAAAATAGTTCTACCTAGGCATGTCTTCTGTTTATCGATAACATTTACGTATCTAGAAATGTCATTCAACAATGGCACGGATACTTAAATGAAGCTCGAGCAGAAGTTATACTAATCAGTTAAAACATGTCTTAATGGCTTGCAGTTACTTCATACTGCAACCCGCACTATACACTGGGGAAAGCATGTCGCCAAAAGGATAGCTGTTCCTCCAACCGGGTGATGTTCACCTGGGCATGGATTACTTGATATCCATGTTCTCCCGTCTTGATGTTCGTTTCAGTGCGTCATTTCGTGTATAAGAAGAGAAGTCTTCTTTACATCAGACTCTTTATCTTGTTTGATTCTTCAAGAGAGTCTTGATGTTACACAAGGTAGTTAATTGATTTAAAATTTTCAAATTTCCGACACCTTGCCAAATTTGTGCAACATCAGTAGTGACACTCTCTTGGTGTTTCAAGGGAAGCATAGTATGCTTCAAAATCAGAATACATTTTAACCTGACCACAATTTTTCTCCCAAATTTTTCTAAATGTATTTAAATCAATTGGGATCACAAATCTCAAATGGTTTGAAATTTTTGATCGGGGGAGAGAATGTGATTTAAATAGGAAATTCTGATAAAATGTGATGATTTGGAAGTTAATGTAGGCTCTCCCGTATGTGCTAAACCATTTTGCACATCAAGGCACATATTGAGGGGGAGCAAAACGTTTTGGTCATAAAAGCAAGCTCTTCCATATGTGCTAAAATCTTTCGTATATCGATGCACATATTGAGGGGGAGCAAATGGTTTTACAAAACAAAGGATTTTGGCATCTTGTGTGAGCAAGGCTCAGACTTCACCAAAGAATTGACGAAACTTGAATTGTCATCAATCGAAAGGATACGTCTTGGCCGGGTAATAATTTCAAGCTGGTCTAACCAGTGATGTAAGCGTGTCTCGAAAAAGATGTATCTGAGTAGAGTGTACCATTTCGAGAAACTTTCTATGGACTTGACCAGGACGGGTAATAATTTCAAGCTGGTCTAACCAGTGATGTAAGCGTGTCTCGAATCGGTCATGTTCACTGAAAGTGGATCAATTCAAAAAGTGCAAGCTCTACCTAACATGTGCAAATTTATAAAACTATCACTCGAGCACATGTTGAGGGGGAGCATTTGAAAAATATAAAACTCTCAAGTGTTTGCAAAAATGTGTTTCAAAATCATGAACACTTTGAGAGATTTTTCAAGGATTTGGTTTGGCAATCATAGATGAATATCAAAGACCGACCATTTTTAATTAACGCATGGAGTTATAAGGATGGTTAGGTTAGGTTCAAGTTCCCATGATCCCGCCAGAGCCGGAGGGATCTACCCAGGGATAATCCACTAGTTAGTGTAGACGTCCTTAGGCATGATTAAAAAGGAGAAAAGTGGATAAGGGAAAAGTGCCGACTGAGATGGAGCTAGTACTGGAACAAACCCAACAAGGTGCTAGTTATGAAGTCTCGGTAAGCACTGAAGGGGTTGAAGAATGAAAAAGAATTGTAAAGATAAAGGGTGAAAAGAAATAGCCCTCCTTACAACTTAGGCAGAAACTGGGTCAATACATATGCTGTCAGAATCACTTAGTTGATTGCTGGCATTGAAGACAAAGTATCATGGACCCAGTGATACGCTGCACAACCCTCCCTAGCCACTCAAGGTCCCTCAAAGGATTCTTGTTTCAATTGTCACGGAGTTCAATACATTCCTATCGTCTCTCTCACTCCGAGTTAGATGATATTGAAAAGGTGGCAGTCCTCTCCAGCCTCCGCTCACTAAATCAAAACGCACTATAGAGTCTAGAGCCACGAGATGCATAATAAGATCTCATAGGGACACGAATTATTTCTACACTGGTTGTTCAACATTAAGGGCACCAGTTGTAAACTTATGAGTCCTACGCAGATCTTAGCAATCTGCCAGAACATTCATGAGGGAATTTACAAATGTAATTTTCAATGATTGAATGGAAATTCCTGCCAGGGTCAACATCAAGCAGCCCTGAAAGCAGGTCACTTCGGTAATTCTTTATGAATTACGCTTAGTGGTCACGACAGTTTCTAACGGTCTACAGTCGTGGAGTGATCTCCAGCGACTCACCTAATCGTTGATGTGCTACGGTTCGATCTTAAAAAGCCCTCTGTGGGTTTTCGATTAGGAACGGTCTTGGTAAGGATTAGAGAGAGTTTTCACACTATGCTGTTAACAATCTCGAAGTCCGAACCTGTAAGTACCGGACGTTTTATTGCTAACTGTCGTATGCAGGAATATCTGGCGGTTGTTGCTGTGGAACGCTGTAGCTGGTTGCTGCTGTAGCTGGTTGCAGAAAAGATGCCAATCCATCACCACATGTTCACACCACATCATCATCAAAGAAGTCATGATCACCCTAAAAGACCTTCAACACAGCTTCTGCTAACTCTGATGCTGAAGATCATGACTCCATATCGTGTGAGCATGTCGACTCTAAGCATACTTCATCACATGGAGATTTACTACTGAAAGATGACTTGGAGACTCAAGTGGGATGATAACTCCAAAGAATCAACAAAGATCATCCAAGACAAAAGAAAAAGTCATCTTAAGATTTGCTGCTGCACAATGATCTATGATATTGTAGAATCATGGATTACGAGCTATGATGTCAAGATTCAAGGAAGAAGTGCTGAAATTCAGAACATTGCTTCTGGGGTGACCTCCCTTAGGGGGAGATTGTTAGGAATATGAATATTCAGTTGAAGACTCGGTCACCCCAAGTACTTATTAGATCATCATAGCTCGTAGGATTATCAGTAATATTATTAGTAGTTTAGTTATTAATTAGTATTGTGGAGTGGGTCGGGTCTTTACCCTCTGTCAGCTCGCTCCACAGTCCACTAGGGACATATTATGTAAGACTATATATACTCCCTTCCCACCCATGGGAAGGGTTGGACCTTTCAAGCTAATAGATTACAAGTTACTTTCTATCTCTAAAAGGCTCCCACTTTCTCACTCTAAGTTCTCTTCTAGTCGATCCAAACAAGCCTCAAACTAGTGATTCTTGTATTGTGAATACCCTACAGGTTCCTTAGAGCTTTCAGGAATTGTTCCCATAGTACAACCCTCAGATGAAGGTTCTTCTTCTTCTGATTCATCTTCTTCTTGTAATTTCTTCTTGGATTTACTCTTTCTTGCTATACTTTTCCTCCTTGTAAACTTTATGACTGGCTTTTTGACTTCTTTCTTTTCTTCCACAACAACAGACACTTTCTCAGCTTTAGATTCCTTTTCAATTTCACTTGATGCTTTCTCAACTTCAGATGCTTTTTCATTTACTTTCTCAGCCTCAATAGCAGGCTCAAACTCTGTTACTTTCTATCTCTTGAAACTTCTTCTCAGTGAATCTTCATAATCCACTGGCCTATAGCCTTGATCTCTCTCATATGCACTCACATATTCAACTTCAATTTTCTCAAATGATTTTCCTCTCATCTTTTCCCATGTTAAGTGCATCATGTTCTTTAGATACATCTTCATACCATGCATCTATTCTGCTTTAGACATCCTTTTGAGAACCTTGGTTTTCTTTTGAGTTTGCCTTATCACAGACATAAAATCCCTCAAAGTTTCTTCATTCCTTCTAGAATTTATAAACTCTGCTAGTTGTTTGGCTCTCTCCTCAGCAGTCAAACCTGGAATAGCATTAAGTTCCTCAAACTTTTCCCTCAACTCATCATCTTTTTCAATCATTTGCATCAGTGGATCATCATTAAACTCTTCTGATAACTTTCTTGCAAGCATTTCATCTTGTCTTTTCTGTTCTTCCTCCTTTTCTATCTCAGCCTTTTCCATTGCTTGTATTCTTGCAATCTCAGCTAAAGAAGCTTGATCCTCTCTTTCTGGTCTCTTTGTCCTCTTGGGTTTAGGAGTTTCCATCACAATTTGTTTTCCTTCCCTTTGAGTTTTAGGCTGCTCCTCATTACCAGACTTATCCCCATGAGCAGAACTAACAACCTCACCAGACTTTTCTTGACCACCAGACATAATTACCTCACCAGCAATAACATCACCAGACTTAATCTCACCAGTATTAACGTCACCAGATTTAATACCCTCAGCAGACTTAACAAATTCTTCCTCAGATTCAATCTCTTCATCAATTATCAACTTCCCTTCCTTCAGGACTTATATCATCTTCTTGAGTTGGTTTATCCTGAGCTGGTGTCTTAAAAATGTGTTCCTCATCCAAGTTCCTCCCCTGTTTGGAAGAATTTTCATCCTCACCCTCTTGGTCATCAAAATCAACTCCTTTCTCCTTCAGTACTTTTTCCATCCTTTTGACCTTCTTGACCAAAGTGACAATGGCAGATATCATGGTTGCATTTGACTTTTCCAATGTTGAAATCCTTGTGACCAATTTTGGAACCAGAGTTAAGAGGTCTTCCACAGACATTTGACCTGATTCCTCCTCCTGAAGAGGACTTGGAATATGGGTTTGCTGTGGTGGTGAAGATGGTGTGGATGTAGGTACCCTTGGTTGGTGATGCGCGCGATGTGTCGTTGCGGTTTAGCAGTATTAATGCCTACTCAAGTTTTAAATTTATATTTAGCCGACTTATCAATAACACACACACTTAACGAGCAGTGTACCCGGTCAGTATGAATATAATGGTAAGCAGAGTGTCGATCACTAAGAGTGAAACGTATTATCTAGTTATTCTAATCAGTATTTTAATATCCTAAGTTAGTAATACAACCTAATCTAACGCAAGGGGGTTCAGCCTGAGAGACTGGCACGGTTTGGTTATAATTAAATAGAAAACTAAACTAATGAGCATGAATCAGCGATTAGCACACACGTACACAGATAGATACTCGAGACAATAAGAAGACCTGTCCTGATAATTAAATAGCTTGTCACTTGTTTTATTGCTAGTTTTATATGAAGTGTATATAATTAAACCTTTCTCGTTGGCTCTAATCTTATCGGCGAGTAAACCCTTAATGATTACTTATGTCTATCCTACTTTTCTAGAGACGCTAGAATAAATAGGCGAGGAAGGGGCATGGCGACCCAAGCAAGACTCAGCTAGACACAGATGTTATCAATGCACTAATAAAAGTCACCAAAGACATCAACATATAAACTTTAATTAATGGGAAAGCAATATTAAGGGGAGTGCATGATCTTCCGTAGTCACATGACACAAGCCCATCAATCCTGATGAATTAAAGCGTACTATAACAATAAAACAAAACTACTTAATGAATTGAATACATGCAGGACCTTCTTACAGCTCTTGTATCTTTGTTTGAGGTGTGTCTTGTGCTGCTTGGTCGTCTGAATTCGGCTCTAGGGTTATACAAAAAGGTTTCTAAATTCGTCTGACCTTGGGATATTTATAGTTTCTGTCTGAGGGATCGATGCGGCGCATTGAGTTGATAGATGCGGCGCATTGACTTAACTTCGCGTGGGGTCCAAGATTAATATATTCTGGAATATTCGTACACCGTCTTCAGATGCGGCGTAACTTGATCTTTGTATGCGGCGCATGTACTTTAGCTGTCTTGGATTGTAACTGGTGAAATCTTGATAGTGATACGCCGTATGTTAGAAGTATAATGCGGCGTATCTGGGGTAGAACGAGCTTGATCTTCTTCTTTGACCAAAGTTTCATATGCGGCGCATGACAGAATTGCATGCGGCTCATTCTTCAAAGTCAGGCAATGGTCTTCGAATTCATCTAAGTATGATATTGCGTTGTATCTGTTGAGTGAGATACGACGCATCTTCTGGATTTCAGTAGACTTTTGACATCTCGCTTGTTTTGCTCCATGATTAGTCCAAAATCGCCAAGTTTCACATAATGATTGTTTTTACCTGAGAATTACTAAAGTAAACATTAATGTATCGATTCTCATATATAATATAATAAAACAAGTCAAATAAATAGGATAAATGATGATAATAAAATGTACTTATTTGAGTTCATCAAATATCCCCCCACTTGAACTTTACTTGTCCCCAAGTAAACCTTAGAATTAATCATATGAAAATGTATCCTAAAAGATATTAGGATTTATTTTTATATTTAAGCACGTATTCGTTTTGTCATAATCACACAACTAAACACTTAACGAAGTAGAAACCAAAATAATTTTTAATGTAAAACAATTCTAAATCGTTTAGTTGCTTAGTCGTGACGAATATTCTATCATAGGCTTGGCAAGTATACGCATCTCCCCCACTAAAGCCAAGGAGTAACAAGTCTAAAGCGGTAAAAAGGGTTTGTTGGTTAAGGGTTGATCATCCTTTTTAATCTCTATCGATCTCATATTCCAGAAAATGCGACAAAATTACAAATACGTGATCGAATCCACGACCACGATACTTGCAATTGCTCAATTCCTTAACTCGAATGGGCTAAAGATAGGACCAAGTAATCTTCACCAATAATATTATATCAAAAAGGGCGACAAAATCATAAATACATAGCCGAATCCACGACTACGATACTTAAGATTGCTCAAATCCCTAATCTCAATAAATCAAAGGTTTGGATGAAGAATGATGTAGGGTATGGATAATATTTGGGATACAAATTGGTGTAAAATGAAAAATAAACAAAACAGATAAATTAAAATCCTAAGTGTGGTTAATCACTTTCCCAACCATCCCATGAATAAGACTCATATCATTGAATAACTCACGCTTTAACACTTGAAACACATGCTTTCGGTAGACACGAATTATACTCAACAAAATCTCAATCAAAGTATAACCTTAGTTGGCGTTCCCATAACGGCCAACTCCCATTCAATCCATAAATATAATATACAACAACAAATAGTGGTGATATCTCCCACTTAATACAAAACTTTACATAAGTTGGTTAAAACAAACTTCCAACTTTTCCTTTTTCTTTTTATTTTCTATTTTTTTTTCTTTGACATCAACATATATTTGTAAAATTTCACAACTTTTCTATCACTATTTTTCCGGATAATTTTTCCATACTCTTCATACTTTCAGAAATAACTGTAATAGTGAAAGTAGCAAACACACGAAAAATAAACTAAAAGTTATACAATATTTACTTTCATACCAATTGCATTGTGCAATTTCCCGACCTAACCAAAGATAATGAATTACGCACGCGAACACAGGTAATGTAAGGAAACACACTTTGCCTAAAGCAATTAACCACGGATTTTAATCTACAGGGTAGGCTAAGGTGTAAGGGTGTATCGAAACATTATAACAAAGGTGTAAGAAACGAAAGGAATGGCTCTGAGGGTTTTTCTAGGGGTATCTTACTCTAAAGGTGAGAGCAAACAAAGGGTTTATACGGGGGTTAACTAACCAGTGTAGTTAGTTAATATCACATAACATATAAAGGCTATTTGGGTGTAATCCTAGAAATTTACCAATTTAGACAAGTCACTCCAATTATATAGATAATACTCATTATGGTGGTCTCGAATAGTATACAAGCCAAGTTCTAAAGTTTACAAGTCACCGGCATACTAAAGTTTTAATATTTTTGAAAGAATAGAGTTATGTGTGCGGTTATGTAATTTAGACTTTAAACAAAAACATGGTAAAAAAAATTTAAATTTTGATATATTAAGCGCATTTTAAGCATATTTTGAAAAAGTTTAGGACAAGTAAGTGTTCTAATTCTCCATCCCCCCACTTAAGTTAAACAACGTCCTCGTTGTTTGTGTCAAAGGTTAAAAACTGGAAAATAAAAGAATTAGAACAGAAAAACTCCCCTGAGATTTGCTCGGTATGATCCTCCATTATTCGTATAAGAGCAAAAATCAACTTTCTTGTGGATGAGAACGTTTAAGCTTCATAAATGATGTATCAACAAAAATGCAGGAATCTATAATACCATTTAGACTTTAACACACCTGAGTTAAGAAGGTTCAAACTTGCATAATACATTAGTAGTTAGTAAAAATTAAATAACTGTAAATCATCAGGTCAGTCGATACGCCGTATCTTATGGAAGAAGATACGCCGTATCGAGCCTGGAATAAATACGAATCAGAATAAAAGATGCGTCGCATCCTTAACCAGGGATGCGCCGCATTAAATAAACTGACAGAAAGTTTTAAAGTCAAAAAATAAAAATGCAGAAAATGAAATAAGATATGACCAGTGCAGGTGATGCGTCGCATCTTATGATGGAGATGCGCCGCATCTTCTGCAGGTCTGACAGACTCGACACAGAACAGAAAAGTAAAAATTTTTCCTTCGGGTTGTCTCCCGGTCAGCACTTGTCTTTATTCCAGAGTCTTCAAGTTAGACTCACGTTCAGCTCCTTAATACCGATCACTGAAAGAGTCGGAAGCATCGCTCTCCCTCATCGCCAGTCCAGTAATATTGCACACTCCTTGCTCGTCCTTAATATCCACGCCATTCTTCTTTTATATCTGTATAAACAAAGTTCTGTCCCTTTCGGGCATAGATGACAAAATGATAAACGGGAAATTCTTATTATTATATAGGCATAAATATGCAAGGTGGGGTGGTAGTTCAATAAACATATCATTATTCAAATTTGTATTCTCAATTATTCTCCTACGTTTGTTAATCACTTCGCAATCATACCACTCATTATCAGAATCATTAACAATATCGCGCCTAAGTTCGGTAGGTACATTAAGGTCAATAAATTCCTCGAGGTTCTTATGATTAGGATTAGTTGAGTTGTTTTGAATCAATGTTTCTCCCATAAGCCTAGCTTCTAGATTGAGGTCCATACGTTCTCTTAATCCTAGCACATATACGCCTCTAATTATGCTCTTAGCAGGATTTTGGCACTTATAGACTAGTTTATTGTTCCCTACCTTTAATGAGATTTTTCTTTTAAACACATTAATCTTAGCATGGGCGGTAGACAAGAAAGGTCTTCCAAGGATTAAAGGAATCTTAACATCCTTGGGCATATCTAATATAACAAAGTCTACAGGGAAAACAAACTTCTCAATCTTAACTAGCACATTTTCAGCAACCCCTTCAGGTCGTTTTACCATTTTATCAGCCAATTCAATAAGAAGCTTAGTTGGTGCTAATTTTCCTAGTCCTAGGGTAGTGAATGTTTTAAGGGGCATAACACTAACGCTAGCTCCTAAGTCAGCTAATGCATTATTGAAAGATATGTCATTAATTGAACAAGGTAAAGTAAAACTTCCTGGGTCCTTTTCTTTATGAGGCAAGGCACGTAATTCGGTTGTAGAGCTCTCTTCTTTCATTGTAGCCTTGATCTCCTCTTCAATCTTTGCCTTCTCTTTGAGTAACCTCCTTAAACTGATTGAAGAATTAAAGAAAAATTCGGGCTTTGTAGCATCATTACCATTCATTAATCTTCTAGGAAAAGGTATGTTAGGCGTGACTTCTTCAGTAGTGCATATGGCCTTGACATGATCTCTTGGGTTAGTTTCAGTTAAGCTAGGTAAACTTCCGTATCCCCTTTCTTGAAGAACCTTGCTCATTTGTCCGATTTGTTGTTCCAATGCTTTGATCGAAGCTCCTTGATTTCTTGTTATAGTATCCGTTGAAGCTCGGATTTCTTTGATCATAGCGGTGTTCTCTTCATGTCTTTTAGCAGCATCGGCCATAATTTGCTTTAGAGTGTCATCCAAAGTCTGCCTCCTTTCTTGATAAGTGGGATTATAGTTGTTCTTTTGATAGTATCCCGGAGCAGCTTCCCTAAATCTTCCTGAAGGTTGGAATGGTTGTCCAAATTGTGTGTAGTATGCTTCTTCAAAAGTCTCACTTTCATTCTTTTTAGGGCAATCTTTAGTGTAGTGAGGTCCTTCGCATTTTTCACATCCAACTTGGGCAGCATAAACTTTCTCATCACGCTTCTTCATCTCTCTACTAATTTTATCCAATTGAGCTTGAATTGCAGCAAACCCGTCAAAATTAGTGTTTCTCTTAGATCTAGTAGAGGTTCCATCGTGCCATTTTTGAGAGTGATCAGCAGCTTCTTGGATAGCTTTTCTAGCATCGGCTGCACTCATTTGAGGCACAACTCCCTTAGCATCCAAGATTTATCTAGTAGGTACGTCCAATCCTTGAAAGAACAATATTATCTCCTGCATTGGATTTAGATAATGTTGAGGGCATTTCATCAATAAGTCTTTAAATCGTTCCCAAGCTTGATAAAGAGTTTCATCAGGCTCTTGCTTGAAATTGTTGATAGCCTCCATCTTTTTAGCAGTTTTAGCAGGTGGACAATATCTTTTCAGGAATTTGCTCTTCAAATCTTCCCATGTTGTGATTGAACTAGCAGGTTCATTCCTTAGCCACTTATTAGCAGCTCCTTTAAGCGAAATTGGAAAGATTCTTAGCATAAGTTGATCGTCAGAGATTCCTTCTGTAGTAAACAAATCTGCAATCTCGAGGACTTTTTCAACATGTTCGTTAGCATCTTCATGTTCTGTTCCACTGAAAGCATTTTCTCTTAGCTCTTTGAGAAACTGACCCTTCAACTCAAACTTTGACTTTTCATCAAACTTCGGTCTAGCAACTCCCGAACTGTAATCAGCACGGGTTTTGTTCATGTATTCCTCCATAGTAGTGTTTTCCGTCATTGTTTCTGTTTCTTCTTTCTCCATCTTTTCAGAAAAGTAATCAAGCTCGAACGAACTTGAAATTTCAAAGCTTTTTGTGTTGAAAAACCTTTTAAGCGAATGTAAGGCTCGTTCAGGATCTTCGAAAGGTTTAATCAAGTTCTTAGCTGAATTCCTGGTCATGCACTTCCTGAAATCATCACAAAAGCATCAGTAGGGTATGTTCAAGAAAGTATGATATCAGAAAATTAACAACGAAAACGGAAAACGAAAAATAAAAGTTGCCGATATCTGCAAACGATGCGCCGTATCCAGAAAGTTGGATACGTCGTATCTTATTACGTTAAAATTTAATCAGACTTTTATTCAGAAAACAGATACACCGCTTATGAATTAGAATGCGCCGTATCAAGTTTAAATTATCAAAAATCGATTATATTTATTAAAATTAAATGCGTCGTATTAACAAAAGCTAATGCGCCGTATTTTCGTTACGTTTCAAAATACAAGATTTTTGATTTAGTAGATGCGCCGTATCGATAAAGATCGATGCGTCGCTTCTGTTTAATAATTCGAAAAACTGTTTTTAATTTAAATAGAAAATACGCCGTATCTGTTAAAACAGATGCGTCGTATGGCGTTAGGGTTTAGAAAAATTTCTTATTAAAAACAGAATACGCCGTATCTTGGGGAAAGATGCGTCGTACTCGAATTTATTAAACGCGTTGTATTTTATAAAAATTAAACGTAATACGCCGTATCTGTGAAAACAGATCCGTCGTATCGTTTGTATTAGCACAATACAATGACAGCAGAATGCAGAAAAATACAGAAAAAAGAAAAACAAACAAAAAGAAACAAAAATTACAGAAAACAAAAACACACAAAAACAGTAAATATGCAAATTAACAATGAATGCAATCTATCTAATATACAACAGGGTTAGTGGTTAGAATCTAAAAAAAAAAACTAAAAAGAAAAACCTAATTAAAATACTTAATCAAATTAACAGATAATAATAATTCACTCCCCGGCAACGGCGCCAAAAACTTGATGCGTGTGATGTGTTGTTGCGGTTTAGTAGTATTAATGCCTACTCAAGTTTTAAATTTATATTTAGCCGACTTATCAATAACACACACACTTAACGAGCAGTGTACCCGGTCAGTATGAATATAATGGTAAGTAGAGTGTCGATCACTAAGAGTGGAACGTATTATCAAGTTATTCTAATCAGTATTTTAATATCCTAAGTTAGTAATACAACCTAATCTAACGCAAGGGGGTTCAGCCTGAGAGACTGGCACGGTTTGGTTATAATTAAATAGAAAACTAAACTAATGAGCACGAATCAGCGATTAGCACACACGTACACAGATAGATACTCGAGACAATAAGAAGACCTGTCTTGATAATTAAATAGCTTGTCACTTGTTTTATTGCTAGTTTTATAT
Organism: Artemisia tridentata subsp. tridentata; assembly: GCA_021014915.2. Taxonomy (NCBI): domain Eukaryota; kingdom Viridiplantae; phylum Streptophyta; class Magnoliopsida; order Asterales; family Asteraceae; genus Artemisia; species Artemisia tridentata. The sequence continues at coordinate 52,546,135 of CP139504.1, forward strand.
GAAGTGTATATAATTAAACCTTTCTCGTTGGCTCTAATCTTATCGGCGAGTAAACCCTTAATGATTACTTATGTCTATCCTACTTTTCTAGAGACGCTAGAATAAATAGGCAAGGAAGGGGCATGGCGACCCAAGCAAGACTCAGCTAGACACAGAGGTTATCAATGCACTGATAAAAGTCACCAAAGACATCAACATATAAACTTTAATTAATGGTAAAGCAATATTAAGGGGAGTGCATGATCTTCCGTAGTCACATGACACAAGCCCATCAATCCTGATGAATTAAAGCGTACTAAAACAATAAAACAAAACTACTTAATGAATTGAATACATGCAGGACCTTCTTACAGCTCTTGTATCTTTGTTTGAGGTGTGTCTTGTGCTGCTTGGTCGTCTGAATTCGGCTCTAGGGTTATACAAAAAGGTTTCTAAATTCGTCTGACCTTGGGATATTTATAGTTTCTGTCTGAGGGATCGATGCGGCGCATTGAGTTGATAGATGCGGCGCATTGACTTAACTTCGCGTGGGGTCCAAGATTAATATATTTTTGAATATTCGTACACCGTCTTCAGATGCGGCGTAACTTGATCTTTGTATGCGGCGCATGTACTTTAGCTGTCTTGGATTGTAACTGGTTAAATCTTGATAGTGATACGCCGTATGTTAGAAGTATAATGCGGCGTATCTGGAGTAGAACGAGCTTGATCTTCTTCTTTGACCAAAGTTTCATATGCGGCGCATGACAGAATTGCATGCGGCGCATTCTTCAAAGTCAGGCAATGGTCTTCGAATTCATTTAAGTATGATATTGCGTTGTATCTGTTCAGTGAGATACGGCGCATCTTCTGGATTTCAGTAGACTTTTGACATCTCGCTTGTTTTGCTCCATGATTAGTCCAAAATCGCCAAGTTTTACATAATGCTTGTTTTTACCTGAGAATTACTAAAGTAAACATTAATGTATCGATTCTCATATATAATATAATAAAACAAGTCAAATAAATAGGATAAATGATGATAATAAAATGTACTTATTTGAGTTCATCAGTTGGGATGGTGATGAACTTGGTTGTGGTGTGGGTGATCTTGGTTGTTCCTGGGCTTGCTCCTCATTGGTTGGTTCCATTTGTTCAAAATGAGACGTACCTGCAATGTTAGTTGAACCAGAAAGCATAGCAGGCAAAAGTGGCCAATGTATCCCAGTGAATCCCCTTCTCATGTTTGCAAAGATTTTAGGAGTAAAAGCCACAATCACATAAGTCTGCATTTTATCTTCAGGTTCAAAATTCAAAATCATTTGCAGAAATCTTGGGTACATTAAAAATTTGTGTTTGTTGTTGACATTTGCTACCATGCCATCAAAAATGAGTTTTGAAAAGTTAAAAGACCTTCCTAGTGAAAGACAGACCAATGCAGAAATAATGTTGCTTCCAAACTGATCCCATCCACCACTCTTGGGACTTAGGCAATGGAGCAAATGATGAAGTAAAAATCTCCACTGTGGTGTAAAATAGCTTTTCCAAAAAGTAAAATTACCATCAGTGGGATAGCCTATGGTTCTCATACCCTCAAAAAGGTCATCATTAAACAAAATATATTCCCCTGAGGCATCATCCAATTGAAGATTGCTCCTAATGGATGCCTCAGAGACAATGAAGTCATGGGTATCTATAGTAGCCCTTAACTGTGGTGTGCCATCAGCAAGAGTTTCAGAGGTAACCGACCCCCAAAACTGCTTAACTAGAGAAGTATAGATTGTAGGATTATGAGTTAAGGCGTACCGAATGTTAGAACCTCTTAAGAAATCCACAATCTGCTCGAAACCACCACTTTGATTTGGTTTCTTCAAGAAACCAACCTGGTTGTGCTTGTCACAAAACTTTAGTGAAGCCATAGTCGAGAGAATGATTAAGTGCTGGTTGTTAATCGAATTAGGGTTTGTACTGGTAGTAGAAAAACAGAGTAAGTCTTGGCCGAAAATTTAGAGTTTAAAATTAGAAGTAGATAATGGATAGAGATGAAACAGTAATTAAATCTCATCCATATGTACTTCGTTTTCCAAAAAGAATATCAACGGTAATATTTAAATTGGAAATTAATTAAATGTACGACCAGACCTAACGGTAAAAAAGATATTTTTACATTTTAACACTACCAAACTTAAAATTGGTCAACCAGACTTAATCACTGACTCACCAGACTTAACTAAGGAATTAGACAAACACTCATAAAAGGCAATATCAAGGCTTCTGATCATCACCAATCCATGTGTTTTCTGCAAATGTTAGTCCCAACACCGAGAAAAACCAAGAAAACATACAAACAAACGATTTTACAATTAAAATGAAGAAAAATTTGCTACCATAATTAAAACTACTAGAGGAATTTTTTTTTTTTTTTTTTTTTTTTTTTTTTTTTTTAATTATTTTTTAACTATAATAAAACTATTACAAGAATTAACTTCTAAGACTACCAGAATTAACTCCTAACCAGAATTAACTATTAATCAGAGTTAACTACTGATCAGAATTAACTACTTAGTACTGGTTCTAATATATAAACTTTACATTTTGCCTCCCCTTAAATGTAACCTCCCCTTAAACTGAGCTATGGGTTCATCATACCAATATTAACCACTAAGTAATTAAACCTAGGTCCATCAAAGGCTTTGGTTAATAGGTCTGCCACATTAAGATCTGTGTATATCTTTTCCACTCTAATTAGCTTCTTTTCAAAGCAATCCCTAATGAAGTGATGCCTTATTTCTATATGCTTAGTTTTAGAGTGGTATACAGGGTTCTTAACTATACAGATAGTGCTTTCATTATCTATGTGAATTATAGTGTTCATAAAGTTCAAACCATAATCCAGCATTTGATTCTGAATCCACAAGACTTGTCCACTGCAATTGGCAGCTGCTACATACTCAGCTTCTGTTGTTGATGTAGCCACAATGGTCTGCTTCTTGCATTGCCAGGAAATCAATCTTCTTCCAAGGAATTGACAACCTCCTATTGTGGATTTCCTATCAAGACTTGCTCCAGCATAGTCACTATCTGAATAGGCTTCCAGGTCAAAAGATGATTCTCTATGATACCAAAGGCCCAAATTGGGTTTGCCCTTTAAGTACCTAAAGATTCTCTTCACAACATGAAGATGTGAAGTCTTGGGAGTAACCTGAAAACGAGAACAAGCACACACAGCATACATTATATCTGGCCTAGAGGCCGTTAAATACATTAGAGAACCTATCATGGATCTATAAAGATGCACATCCACATCCACATCCTCAACATCTTCATCCTTTGTCATTGGCACCTTGTTCTCTATGGGAGTGACTGCAGTCTTCACATTTGTAAAGTCAAACTTCTTCAAGATCTCTGCAACATATTTATCTTGAGAAATGAAGAGGCCATCTTCTTTTTTCTTCACTTGCAGTCCTAGGAAAAATGTAAGCTCACCCATTGAGCTCATTTCAAATCTCCCTTTCATTAATTCTTCAAACTCCTCACACCAAGACCCTTTTGTAGAGCCAAAAATGATATCATCCACATAGACTTGTACCAGAATGATATCCTTCTTGTCCCTTTTGATGAATAAGGTCTTGTCTATCACACCTCTTTTGTACCCATGCTCTTCAAGAAACATGGAGAGTGTTACATACCAAGCTCTGGGAGCTTGATGGAGACCATATAATGCTTTTATGACTTTATACACCTTGTTGGGGTGAGCTGGATCAATAAAACCAGGAGGTTGATGAACATATACTTCTTCCTCAATAGTGCCATACAGAAAGGCACTCTTTACATCCATCTGATAGACTATGAACCCCATATATGATGCATAGGCTAAAAATATCCTAATAGCCTCAATCCTGGCTACAGGAGCAAAAACCTCATCATAATCTATCCCCTCCTCTTGTCTATAACCTTGTGCTACTAATCTTGCCTTGTTCCTAACAACTACCCCTCTTTCATCCCTTTTATTTCTGAAGACCCACTTTGTGCCTATCGCTTTAGCCCCATTAGGTAGATCTACCAAAACCTAAACTTTTTGTAATTTGAACTGCAACAACTCCTCTTGCATTGCTTCCACCCAACTCTCATCTTCAAGTGCTTCAGAGACTTTGGTGGGTTCCTTTTGAGTAAGGAAACAAGCAAACAAACAATGTTGTTGGTCCTTGTGGTTGACCCTTTGCTTCTTCTTGATAAGACTGATAAGTGTATGAGATTCAGGAAGCTTTTGCACTTTACTTCTGGTTTGAACAGCTGACTTTGGATCACCAATTATCTGACTTTTGGGATGAACTTTGTGAATTCTGAGTGTTGGAGCTGGACTTACATCTACTTCAGTGGGTAGGTTGTTGAAGTCAGTAACTACCCCTTCTTTATCATAAGAAGCCCCATCAAAAATACCTTCATTTGGATTATCAAAGAACTCAAGGTCTGGCATCTCAGAATCATCAAAATCATCATTTGGAGTAGAATTAGGTTGAGTAGAATTAACAACATCACTACCAGTATTAACTAAGTTAGTACTGGTAGCAGAATTAATAAATCCACTACCAGTATTAACCAAGTTAGTGCTGGTATCCTTCTTCCCAAGGTGTTTGTCAGCCAAAGCATTCATCTCCTCTCTGAAGGATAAGATATCTTTTGAAACATTTGTAGGAGAACCCCCTTTTTCTTTTGGTTGAGGCTTGCTCACAGTCTCCTTCCTTTTTGTAGAAGATTTCTTTGTTCCTTCATTAGTAGCAACATGGTTGACTTCTGTGGTAGGAATCACAATAAGCTCCTCAATTTCCTTGTCTTGCACATCATTGCTTGAATCAGATACAACTTGTAAACCTGCATGGTTAGTTACATCTATGGAACCTGCATCAGGGTTAGCTTGATTCTCCTTAGAGACAGGAATATAGTTCATAGAGTCAGTTAAATAATCAAGATCAAACATCCATCTATGACCTAGTCCCTTCACATTGGGTTTTTCCTCAAGAAAATTAACATGAAGATTTTCCTCTACTTTCTTGGTCACTAAATTGTAAACCCTAAAAGCCTTACTATTCAGTGAATACCCAACTAGAAACCCCTCATCAGACTTCCCTTCAAATTTGCCAAGCACACTCAAGGTATCAAGAATGGTCACATGGCACCCAAAAGGCCTTATATAGCTAACAACTGGTTTATGGAAAAAAATAAGCTCATAAGGTGTTTTATTCTGAGGCTTGGTCACTCTAACCCTATTGAATATGTAGCAAGCAGTTGCTACTGCTTCAGCCCAAAAGGTTGTGGGTAAAAGTGAGTCTGCTAGCATAGTTCTAGCTGCCTCAATTAGGGTCCTGTTCATTCTCTCAGCAACTCCATTCTGCTGTGGAGTTCTAGCATTGCTATATTGTTGCTTGATTCCTTTTTCACCACAAAATTCAATCATGCTCCTATTCTTAAATTCTGTGCCATTGTCAGTCCTAATGATCTTAACCTTGTGATTTAGTAGGTTTTCTATTTTCCTAATGAACTTTTGAATTAAATCAGAGGTTTCATCTTTTGTGTACAAAAAGAATACCCAGCAAAACCTGGTGCAATCATTAGTAATGACAAGGCAATAACTAGCATGGTTGATACTTCTAACAGATGTAGGGCCAAACAGATCCATGTGTAAGGTATGCAAAGGCTCAGTAACAATCCTATCTAACTTAGCCTTACAAGAAGCTCTATGCTGTTTGCCCTTATTACAAGCTACACAGGCATGGTCATTCCTAAAAACCTTGGAAGGTAAGCCTCTAACTAAATTACCCTTCACAAGTTTGTTCATATTCTTGAAATTAACATGACCTAACCTTTTATGCCACAATTTAGATTCATCCAATGTAGCTATTGCAAGCAAACAGGCAGAACCTTTTGCAACTTCAGGTGCTTTCATATCAAAGCTGTACATGTTGTGTTGTCTAGGAACTTTAAAAAGGATATGACTTTCATCAGGCATCTTAAAGTACGAAGTCAATACAAAACATTCAGTTTCTCTAAAAAGCACCTTATGTTGCTTATCACAGATTTGTGATATTGAGAAAAGGTTAAACTGCCCTAGTTCTTTTACAAAAGATACATTGTCAAATTCTAAATTGCCTACAACAATTCTACCTTTACCAGTTATCTGACCTTTACTACCTCCAAAGGTAACAGAACCTCCTTGGAATTCTTGAAAATCCTTCAGATGATTCTTGTTACCAGTCATGTGCCCAGAGCACCCACTATCAAATATTCCTTTGTCTTCCATGTTCTTCAGTGGATGTTCCTGCACAAAAGTAGAGAGATTAGTTTCTCTCTAGGACCCAAGCCTCTGAAGACTTGGGTCTGCCCTGTGGATCAACAAATTTATAGGTCTTGTATGAGCTTGATCCACTGTTGTTCTTGGATTCATAGGTAAGTGTATTCTTAAAAGGATCCCAAGACCAACATGCTGGGGTCTTAACAGCAGAATCCCCATTTTCCCTTACAGCACTTGACCTTGAAGCTTGTGCTGTATTATTAGCAAAAGGACTCCTCACAGGTGAATGAGGTTTGTAAAAAAAATTTCTTTGATTATATGAGTTCACCTGTGGTCTATTTATTGGTTGTCTGGGTCCAGAATGATTAAACCACCCAGAATTAACATTTGGCCTCACAAAATTAACATTTTGACCAACAGAACTAACATTTGGTCTACCAGAATTAAAATTTGGTCTACCAGAATTAAAATTTGGTCTACCAGAACTAAAATTTGGTCTACCAGAACTAATAGATGACCAACCAGAATTAACATTTGGCATACCAGAATTAAATTGTGCTGGTCTAGTCACAAACTTATTAGCATGATTAATCCTGTTAGCATTATTCCAAACTGGTTTATCATTCATATGGCCAGCATTAACACTCTTATTCTTTCTAAGTTCAGCCTCTCTTTTCATCATAACCTCATGAAAATCACAGTCCCTAATCAAATGACTTAGACTACCACACACAAAGCATCTTTTAGGACCAAAACTGTAGTTTCTCTTGTACTCTCTTCTCATCCTATCAGGTTTTGGTGACTCTTGATTTTTGACAGACTTCCTAGGAGATTTTATGTGAGTATCACAACTAGGTTTATCTGTATTAGGTTTGGGTGTAGTCACAACTGGTTCACTATGTTAGACAGATTTTGACTCAGAAACTTCTTTAGGTGCACTCTCTGATTCCGAATCAGACTGCTCAGAGACATCTCTAGTGGATCCTTCACTGTCATTGGTTTGACAAGTAGAGTATTCACTTGATTTGTCATCTGACTTGGTTGACTCAGGATAGATAGGACCCTTTTTACCATATACAAACAAAGAGTCATCTAGGTCTTTCTTTTGTGGAGGAGTGTAATCTCCACTTAATGGAGGTGGCACCCATTTAAAATTATCAGTTTTAATGAACCTATTGTACACTGGTCTACCAATAGAATCCTCTTTTCTACATTTAAACACAGATCTGTCCATCTCTTCCTCATAGCTTAGAACTTCACTATCTGACTGTATCCCATAACCTAAACCAATTTTACTTGTTGAGCTCATACTAGATGCTATTAACTTATCCTGCCATTTAGCAGAATGGGTCCATTTGTCTACTTTCTTTTACAATTCATCTATTTCCTTAACAGCTTTCATGCCTATTCTTCTATATCTCTTAAGTTTTTCATCCTTTTCATATATCTCATTAACTTGAAAGGCGAGTTTTTCATTTAAGGAAGCTTGTTTGTTTTGATAGTTAACTATTTGTACTTCTAAAGTTTTAACAGCTTTAGTATAAGCAAGAATTTTTACTTCCTGATCACCTATTTGTGTTAATTGTTCATCACACAAAGCTTTAACATGATTATATGAATCAATGCATAATTTTGAGCACAAAGATACCTCATTACTGGAACCAATAGCCATAAGTGCATGGTTTGGCTCTTCATCCTCAGGTGTGTGTTCATCCCAATTCACAGATCCAGCTTCCAATGTCATCAAGCTCATCTGATTCTTCCCAATCTTGTCATCATCTTGAGAGACAGGCTCCTTCTTCTTTTTCTAATCAGTAGTCACCTTTTCCTTGCAATCTCTGGCAAAGTGACCATGCTTGTGACAATTGTAGCACTCAACAGTCCTCCTATTGTATCCCACTGGCGACTTCCCATCAAGCTTAATGTTCCTCCCAGTCTGCTTGTAAAACTTCTTAACCCTGAAAGCAATCATGGCAATTTTCCATTTGATATCCATTTCTTCAACTTCAACATCATTGATCTGTTCCAGATCCTCACTGATGAAGTCTTGATCTTCTGGTTCCTTAGCAAGAAGTGAGTAAATTACTTCATCAGCAAAGCCTGTTGGAGCATCTCTTTCTTTTCTCATGCTGCTAGAAGAAGCTCCATAACCACCAGAATTAACACTGCCAGACTTAACCTTGTTAGTGTTGCTCTTGCCTTGAGAAACAAAAGCAACATTTTTAGAACTTGAAGATGCTTTTCCTTGGATTTCCTTTACAAACACCTTGAGATTGTTGTACAGGTCATCAGTTGTCATGGTGTCAATTTCATCCTTCATCCTCATGGTTAATGTCACACTTGACCATTCTTTTGGTAGTGCTCTAAGAAACTTTTGGTTTGCATCTTCTTCTGACACAGCTGCACCATGAACCTCCAATTGTGATAGAAGATGTTGAAACCTATCATAACCTTTTTCCAATCCCTCTGAACTGGATACACTGAAAGCTTCAAATTGCTAGCCTTTTGCATCTTCTTGGAGTTAGCATTCCCTCCAAATCTTTTCTTGATAGCCTCCCAAATTTCCTTGGCATCATTCATGCCATGAAACCTTCTCAGATGCTCTTTGGGAATTGCCATTAACAGCATAGTCTTGGCCTTCTTCTCTTTTTCAACAGCCCGTATCTCTTCAGCAGATACTGGTGGTAATATCCTAATCACTCCATCTGTACCTTGTGAAATCCTTTTCTTCGAATTCCCATTCTGTATGACCTTCCAGACTTCACTGTCAATATACTCCAGATAATGTTCCATCTCCATAGCCCAGATGTCATATTCTTCTCTCTTTAGGATTGGGAGTTTTATGTTGGGTATGGTTGTTGTTGCAGAGATGGGTTGTTGTTGTTTAGATGTGCTTGCTTCAGGTTTTTCTTCATCATGGACTGATGTTTCATCATCACTGTTGTGAATTGAGAAACCATCATTCTTGTTGGGATTTTCAAGCTCAGACATTTTGCAGGGTTTAGTTGAGTGAATTTAGGGTTTGGTTGTTGTGTTTCTTCAAACTCAGAGTCTCTTTACAGGCTCTGATACCACTTGTAGGTCCACACGTTATGGATCCAAGTAGTCTTGTTACTTGTTAGACGACTTGAATAAATTCAAATCAATCTAAGTGAGAAACTCTAACACGGATTGTTAATGCTAATGCGGAATCTTAACACTAACAATGAAGAACACAATAACTATAACTAACTTCGTATATTACTAATTCTTTAATCAATAGGAGTACAATCTTCGTCGTTATCAAAAACTAACGCCTTAGGGTTCCTTTTATACACCAAGGAAACCCTAAATACAAAACGTGTAGAAGGATATACGTATCTTCTCTAAAGATAACTAAGTATCATTTCCTAACTTATATCTAACAAACTTTCCTAACTTATCTCTAACAAACTTTCTATAAGTCATAAACAGACTTAATGACTTAAGTCAAACAGACTTAACTATTAAAGCTGCTACCAGACTTAACAATGAACTGGCAGACTTAACTATGACAAGACTTAACTAATATAACTAACAGACTTAACCATGTAACCAGCAGACTTAAGTCTGTTCTTCTTATTAAGTCTTCTCTTGATAATTCCCAACAATAAGGGATATTTTTTTGTGTTAATGTTGAAATGTTAAAGTTGGTGTGGCGCTGATGTGGCACGATGTTAACTCACAACTTAAGTTATTACACCTTATGCTCTAAGGATATCTTGATCCATGACTACATTTTCTTCACTAGAAGGCATCATTATAAAGTCCAATATCACATAGAAGTGGCGTATCATCATTTTTATTTTACTTTTTGTCATTTGCAATGAGCACTTCATTCCATTCCTTAGAACATGAAACTATCTTATGAGAACTACTCTCCTTTAAACTTCAATGTATGTCACCTCCATAGTTTAGGTTCCACATCAAGCCCACCACAACTAAGATATTGACAAACACATAAGCAAAGGCTTCATTCCCAAGCTATTTTTTTTTTGAACAGCAAAAGATATATAGAAAATGAAACGCTTCTAGAAAATGAAACAGCAAAGGCTTCATTCCCAAGCTATTAGCCATCTTTTCTTCCAATAAAATCCATCCATCCTTATTCCTCCATTAATCCAACTCATTTATCTCTGATATAATCATGTCATAATCATTTTTGAATTTCAAATGTGCAGAATTTTCATGAATATGGCAAAAAAAATTTCACGTCAAAACTTGGGTATAAGATAACGAACGTCGCTCCTTTAATATGGAGTAAGATATCATTTAATATTCAAATACTCAACATCAGCAACATAATAACCAGTTGGAGAAAACAATATACTAGTAGTGTTCGTGTATGTGTTCAGATAACCCATACCGGACAACATACGCCTGACGAACCTCATTCAAGCCGTCCGGTGCGGACCTCATGAATAATAATAATAGAAAGAGTCATGGGAAGGACCAAGATACGCACAGTGCGGCCGCCTTCAGGTTTCACGAGATATGTCCTTCAAGTACGCCGCCCCAGGTTTTACGGAACAGTTCTTCAAGTACATGCACAGTGGCCTATAGGTCACTGTGCATAGATCGGCTCCTTGTCTCCCCAGGGTGTCAGGTACAGTAAATACAAAGTGATTGGGGTGCTATAAATACCCCAACACATTCAATGCAGGCATTAACTTTTCTCCCTCTCATTTACTACTCACTTACAACTCACATTTATTACTCCCATCCGGACGAATACTTATCCTCACGCCGGAGCATGGTCTTGGGATAAAACCCAAGGCGAAGCTAACGCGTGCTGTCTTTCTTTCAGGTTCATACAAGTCCAAAGAAGCGGACCTAACGAACCAGGGGTAAGACTTTACCTCAACAAACTGGCGCCATCCATGGGATCCAAGTTCAATATACCAGAAGCTTAGAATGAGTGGTCCCAACCCAGTCACCCCCCCCCCTTCAGACGCTCGGGGGAAGGTGAAAATTATAGAGGAGAAGGTCCTGTTCCTCCAGACACGCGAGCCGTCATGGAAGGCCACATATCAGCCCTCAAAGAATTGTTGAAACAACAAGCCAACCATGATCTGATAAAACCGATGCTCTTAAACTTTGAAGATGATCTAACGGATACAGAGGAGGAAAATGTCAGAGGAGGGGCGAACGATAAAGGGAAAGCAGTGGCGAATGAAGACTTGAGCAAACCATTCCAAGAAGTGATAAAGTGTCCGTTCACAAGAAGGATTATAGAGTTCTCCGCCCCGAAGCATAAAATACTGACGAACCTCAAACTGTATGATGGGAAAACCGACCCAGATGACCACATCAACCGTTTCACATGAGCAGGGAATCATGAAGAATGGCTAATGCCCGTATGGTGTCGGATGTTCCAGCAGACTTTGGACGGGAAGGCCAGAGGGTGGTTTGACATGCTGCTAACCGGAAGCATTGACAGTTGGGATGAGCTCCAAAGGAAATTCCTGAACATGTTTAGTATATTAAGAGCATGTGTCAAAGATCTCACTGAGATCAACAAAATTCATAGGAAGGCCAATGAGAGCCTCCCAGATTTCAAAGAACGATGGGTAAGCGAGGCGAACCATTTTCCAGACGCTCCGGAGATAATGCAGATCTCCTCTTTCATGAATGGCCATCACTGCCCAGAGCTAGCAAAGAAGTTCTCAGACAACATTCCTAAAACGGTCGATGAAATGTTGCAAAGGTTCGAGGACTTTGTTTGTTCGGAAGAAGCTTTCCGGAATACCGAACTGCCAAAAGGGGAATACACTCGTAAGGAAGTGGGAGGATCACAACCTATGAAGCATGACTGGTATCACAAAAATTTTGACGACAAGAGACGGTGGGGATAGAAATCCTCGCACCGCCCAAAGGACCATCACGCCCCGTATGTGGCCTCAAGGCAAGAACTCAACCGGAACGTTAGGTATGGAGTCAAAGATGATAGAAACAGACCAACGCTAGAGTCACTGAAGAGCACACCGAAGGAAATACTGGCTACTGAACATCACCTTCGGTTACCCCAACAGCCCCCATTGCCCGGCACACCTCGGAAAGAAAACTTGGATCGGTATTGTGACTATCACGGTGAGAAGGGACATTACACCAACGACTGCTATCAATTGAAGAAGCAACTTGAGCTAGCTCTAGAATCCGGTAAGTTGAACCACCTAGTCAAAGACGTGCGACAAAGGGGGAAGGCCCTGCAGAAAAAAGACGGCCCGCAGAAAGGAAAGATAATCAACATGGTCGATAGCCGAGGGGAAGATCGCAAAAGAAAAACCATGACCACCACCGAAAGCTGGATGAATGTGCCCATAACCTTCCCCCTGATATTGACGGACGATCTGCCCGAAGAAGCCATAGTGGTGGAAGCTGAAGTCGTTAGGTATCTGGTAAAGAGAGTTCATGTCGATGAAGGCGCTTTGTGTGAAATCATGTTCAAACATTACTTTGACAATTTACATCCGGCTATCAGGGCAAAAATAGTGGAAACAGCAAAAACTTTGGCGGGCTTCTTGGGAGAACAGGTGAAGCCGCTAGGAAAAATAGAGCTGGATGTATGCTTTGGGAGTGACGGTTTGTGCAGCCGGAGAACCATGAAGTTCGTTGTGGCATCCACGTCCTCTCCCTTCAACATAATTATTGGACGGACGGGACTAAAAAAGTTGCGGGCTATCCCTTCAACAATTCACTCAAAGATGAAATTCCCCACTCCCAGGGGAATAGCTACATTGGTCACGCAAACGGCCTCAGTGTATGAATGCCGAGGGTTAGACAAGAGAAGAGTGATGGAGGATGAAGAAAAAAAAAAGAGCAAAAGGAAGTTGGCCTAACCGAAGAGGTCCTGGTGAATCCGGAGTACCCGGACCAGCTTGTAGCTATAGGACGAAACCTATCCTCGTCCGGCTCAAAAAGTCTAAAAGCTCTCCTCAAGCGGAATTTAGATGTCTTCGCATGGGAACCAGCCGACATGACAGGTGTTCCCCGACGAATAATAGAACACACGTTGAATGCCAATCCGTCAATAACCCCCGTCAGTCAAAAAAGAAGAACTCTTTCAACGGAGAAAAGCCAGGTAGTGGCGAAGGAAGTGGCCGAATGGTTAAAGGTGGGCATAGTAAGGCCGGTCAAGTATCCAACCTGGATATCCAATCCAGTATTAGTAAAAAAAGGGGACGAAAGTTGGAGGATGTGTATCGATTTCAAGAACATTAACTCTGCATGCCCAAAAAACTATTACCCCCTCACAGAGATTGACTTGAAGATAGAATCGGTAATAGGCTCCAAGTATAAGTGTTTCTTGGATTCATACAAGGGATACCACCAGGTGCAAATGGCCGAAGAGGAGGAGGAAAAAACAGCCTTCTATACGGACCAAGGAACTTACTGCTACACTAAGATGCCGTTCGGTCAAAAGAATGCAGGAGCCACATACTAGCGATTGGTGGATTTAGCCTTCCAATCTCAGATTGGCCGGAACCTAGAGGCATACGTCAATGACATGGTGATCAAGAGTTCGACGGAAAAGGCGTTGTTAGCCGATGTAGCGAAAATATTCGACAATCCCAGACGGATAAACATGAAGCTTAACCCCAAAAAGTGTTCATTCGGTGTTGAGGAAGGGAAATTCTTGGGATACATGGTAACATCTGAGGGTATACGAGCGAACCCAGCAAAAACGAAGGCTATTACAGACATGCAGTCTCCCCAAACACTAAGGGAAATGCAGAGCTTGTCAGGGAAGCTAGCCGCCCTGAACCGGTTCCTCACCAAGTCGGCCAAAAGAGCTCTTCATTTCTTTGAAACTCTAAAGAATATCACAAGACCAACATGGACGATTATCGCTGGACGGAGGATGCAGAAAAAGCCTTCCAAGAACTTAAGAAATTCATTGTCAACCTTCTGATTGCCTCCTTAGCTTCCCCCAAGCCGAAGGAAACGCTATGTGTTTACTTGTCCGCTGCGAAAGAGGCGGTCAGTTTCGTTTTGATGGTCGAACGGAACGGAAAACAGCTCCCGGTACATTATGTTAGCAGAACTCTGCGTGAGGCCGAGTGTAATTACGCTCCGCTAGAGAAATTGGCTTTATCACTGCTTCATACGTCCAGAAGGCTTAGGAGGTATTTTGAGGCACACCCAATCAAGGTCATTACCGATCAACCAATCAAGCAGATCCTGAGTAAAGCGGAATCCTCCGGAAAGTTGGCAAAATATTCAATAGAGCTAGGAACCTATGACATAGTGTACGAACCCAGGAACGCCGTCAAGGGCCAGGTGCTGGCGGATTTCATAAATGAAGTCCCTGTGGACAATAACGGAAAGATGGTGGAGCAAGTAACAGCCAAGCCAAAGAATCCAGATGAAGGAAGTGAATGGATGCTCTATACGGACGGAGCGTCAGGGAAAAGTGGATCGGGAGCAGGACTGGTTCTGATCAGCCCAACGAAAACTGAATATACATATGCTCTCAGGCTAGATTTAAAAAGCACAAACAATCAGGCGGAGTATGAGGCATTACTCGCCGGACTAAGGATAGCCAAAGAAATGAAGGTGTCCGAACTGTCCGTAAAGGTCGATTCCCAGTTGGTCGCCCGTAAGATCAACGGTGAATTCGTGGCTTGCAGTGACAATATGGTCAAGTACCTGACCGAAGCAAAAAACAGCATAAGCCACTCCCAGAAGTTCCGGATAGCAAACATCCCCCGCAACCAAAATCAAAAGGCAGACATCCTCAGTAAATTGGCTTCAGTTGCATTCAACCATCTCACCAAGCAAATTCTGGTAGAAGTATTGAGCAAGCCGTCAGTGGAAGTAACAGAGGTCAATACGATAGTGGAGGAAGAAGGGGACAATTGGATGACTCCAATTGTAAAATGTCTTAAGGAAGGGATATGGCCGGACGACAAGAATGAAGCTAGATCCCTCCGCATGAAAATCAGCCAATACGTCATGGAAGGGGACGTACTCCTCAAAAAGTCTTATTTGATGCCCATGCTGCGATGTGTCGGTCCTCTGCAAGCCAATTATGTCATTCGAGAATTGCATATGGGGGCGTGCGGAATGCACTCCGGCCCACGTTCGGTGGTGGCAAAGGCCATCCGGCAGGGGTACTATTGGCCAACCATGCATCGAGATTCAAGAGAGGAAATACAAAGATGCGACTCTTGCCAGATACACGCTCCGGTGCCCAAGTTACCTAAAAGTCTGATGACGTCCATCATGGTACCATGGCCGTTCTATCTGTGGGGAATGGATATACTCGGCCCTCTTCCAGCGGCACCAGGGAAGGTTCAATATGTCATAGTTTCAATTGATTACTTCACGAAATGGATCGAAGCAAAACCTTTAGCTAAAACCACAGGGAAAGAAGTCATCAAATTTGTGTGGAACAACATAGTGTGCCGGTTCGGCTAACCAGCCGTCATCGTCACGGATAACGGGACAAACTTTGTAAAGGATCCATTCAAAACCTGGTGTGAGAAGTTGAAAATCAGTCAGATAAATACAGCAGTAGCACATGCACAGGCCAATGGGCTAGTGGAAAGAGCGAACAAAAGTTTGATGAAGGGAATAAAGACACGCTTAGGGAGAGAAAGGGCTGGTTGGGTGGATGAACTCCCCAACGTCCTCTGGGCTCACCGAACGTCTCTAAGGACAAGCAATGGGGAAACGCCGTTCAGTCTCACTTATGGGAGCGAAGCGGTAATCCCAACAGAGATCGGAATGCTGACGCACAGAACCATGATGGTTCAGGAAGGGATGAATGAAAAGGAAACGTGCCTAAACTTAGATCTATTACAAGAAAGGCGAGAAGCAGCGGCCATAAGGGAAGCAAAGTACAAGTCTAAGGTGGAGCAGCATTACAATAAGAGAGTCCGTCCCATGTCCTTGAAAGTCGGAGAGTTTGTTTACCGGAAGAACGAGGCTAGCAGAGTGGAAAATTTGGGAAAGCTTGGGCCCACTTGGGAAGGCCCCTACCGAGTGATAGAAGCTTTTCAGAACGGCTCCTACAAGTTAATGACGATGGAGGACAGAGAAGTACCACGCACCTGGAACGCAATAAATTTAAGAAGATGCTATATGTAACAAATGTAATCTTGACCAAATGTATTTGAACTATATGAAATGAAACATGGGCTACATTCCAAGTTGGTATGATAGCAATTTTCCGACAAATTAATGTTAGACATAAGTTGTTAATGACTCCGATGGACGGTTAGCTACCTCCGATCGAATGCGTAGTCAATGTCTAGTACTTATAACCTAGGTGCTATTCACCGAACGGTTAGAATCCCCAACGTGCTATTCACATGGGAAGAACCTAGGTGCTATTCACCGAACAGTTAGAATCCCCAACGTGCTATTCACATGGGAAGAACCTAGGTGCTATTCACCGAACGGTTAGAATCCCCAACGTGCTATTCACACCGAACGAACCTAGGTGTTATTCACCAGACGGTCAGAGTACCCAACATGCCGTTCACATAGGAAGGACTTAGGTGCTATTCACCGAACTGTCAAAATCCACGACTCACTGCATACAAAGTTAAAAATCCGAATAATATTTATCAAGCAATTTTGTCCATCACAAAAAGATATACATGTACACAACACAACAATAATTCGAGTAAGTGTCAGCAAAATTTTCACCTCAACAAGTAGCAAACTTTTTATGGTAAAGTCTTTAAAGGCATTAATTTAGGTTAAAAGACTAAGGTTTATAGTGAATGAATTAAACCACATGTAAATAAAGTTTTTGAAAGTAAAGAACTACTCCCTCCTTTTCGTTGGAATGATTCTTAGAGCATAAGGTGTGGTGATACCACCATGAAGCTTCATTTGCGCCCCACAGGTGCCACATCATCTTATACCTCCATAACAAAATACCCCCTCTATCATAAACCACAACAAACCTCTTCATTTGGCCCCACCACGCACAAACCACAACAAACCTCTTCAAAAAGTGATTTGTCTTTATGCGGTTCACTGCAATGAACCAAATCCAAACGAACCAAGGTTGTGGTGTGGTGAACTTAAACGGCGAGCGCCACATCATCTTCCACGTCACAACGGCTAACACAAAAGTTCACCATACCCCATGCTCTTATTCTTATCTTTGTTGAAGCACTTGCTTTATATGGTCTCATTGTTGGCATTCTTCTCTCATCTCGCACTGGCCAGTCCAGGGCCGATTAAGTATTACTATGTCTCATTTTCAGCCATTAGCATGTTATCAGGTTAGTTTTTTCGTTCCGAAAATCTGATTTCTCTATTCAAAACAATGCTCCTTTCTTCATGTTATTAATTTGTTTTTTAGTTTCTAGATTGGAAGCAACTTTTGCTCTCAAATAAAGTGGTAGGCTAGCATTGTTTAATTACCTATATTATAGTATACAGTAAATTCATGAAGGTATAACTTTGTAGATTGTTTTTAAAAGCCAACTGCTCAGAAACTAAGGTTAATTTTCTCTTGATTACATGAGCTTCTCTTGTGGTTAAGCTAGAATTTTGATTGTTGTGTTTGTTGAAACATGATTAGAGCATAATCATATTTTAAGCATGGATAATCATATAATGATGTTGGAACATGATTTAGGCGCATAATCATCATTTATGACTGAATAATCTTATGATTATGCCTAAAAGATTATATGATTATCATGTTATAATCATTATTTTTGACTGGATAATCATATGATTATGATTATATGATTATCACATCGGGCTTAATAATCGGGTTTGTGCTTGCTTAGGCTTCATTGGGCCTTAGGGCTCTTGGTCTCTTCTTCATAAAAAGGGTTCCAAATTTATTTTTTAGATTTTATATAAAACATTGCAACATTTCCTATCTAAACCATTGTAACGTTTCTTTTGACAGTTACAAAAGTTTTGGTAACGTTTCATAAAGTATATAAAGACCTTGTTGGTTCAAAAAAAGCAAGAGTGAATACACAATTAATCACCATCAATCTTCCATCATAATGCAATCTTCGATTCCTTAGATTCAAGTTTTCTTATATGCTTAATAGATTTTTGTATCCTCAAAACAGTCGCTATAAAGGCGAAATTTTGTTTTAGGACACTGCAAATGGCAGGCCTAAATCAAGTGATTAGTAATTTTAGTCGAATTGTAAATTACAATTTGGATTAGTGTTGATATTCTCTAACAATCTAAAATAGAATTTTCAAGACACGCCTAGCTATGCCTAATCTCGAACTGGTTTAAGAAACAGTCCGGCCAAATACCACCGTTTTTTCTCAGTTTTGTGTCCCATCTCAATTTTCACGTTTAGTGATGTTTTGTTAGCACTAGTAGTGCACTACATGTATGAGTTTGATAACATGCTGAGTGTGGATGGGTATTCTTAAAATATGTTTGACGTATCTTGGGTTTGGATGAGATGTGATCCTTTAGAAAGTGAACAAAATTAAAAAGGCTAGAAAGCCACTCACAATGTGACAAGTGTCCACCAACCACTCCCTCCTTTTTTTCTTATTAAATTTGGTTAGGGGGTATTTTGGTCCTTTTAACACCCTTTTTTATTCCACCCCAAAACTTTAAACGTAAATAACTTTCAAACGATAAACTTTTATGAAAAACCGATTTCACCAGAATTTTTAAAAATTTAATTCTCTTTAATTTGGTATGCATTATGATATATGAATCACAACTCTTTTTTTCAACTTTTTAAGTAGGTGTTGATTTTCTTGAAATTTTCGGCATTTTCATCTCTAATTTTACCTAGTTTAAAGGCCGAATTTTGCAAAACTTAAAACACAAAAGTTGTAGCTTTTTGGCCATTCTTTACCCATAAATTTGAATCACTCAAATCCGATATAATATGAGTGAGATATTGCACGTTAACGATGAACAATAACTGATGAACGTTATCAAAAATAACTGATGAACCAAAAAACTTTGAAAAACAACCGACGCTAACTGATGAACCTAAACACTTTGATAAACAACCGACGCTAACTGATGAACCTAAACACTTTGAAACACAACCGACGCTAACTGATGAACCAAAACACTTTAAAAAACAACCGACGCTAACTGATGAACCAAAACACTTTGAAAAACAACCGACACTAACTGATGAACCTAAACACTTTGAAACACAACCGACGCTAACTGATGAACCAAAACACTTTGAAAAACAACCGACGCTAACTGATGAACCAAAACACTTTGAAAAACAACCGACACTAACTGATGAATCTAAACACTTTGAAACACAACCGACGCTAACTGATGAACCAAAACACTTTGAAAAACAACCGACGCTAACTGATGAACCTAAACACTTTGAAAAACAACCGACGCTAACTGATGAACCTATAACTGATGAACCAATAACAGCACAATAACTGATGAACCAAAAAAATAACACAACACAATAACTGATGAACCTATAACTGATGAACCAATAATTGATGAACCAAAAAAATAACATAACACATGACAATAATTGATGAACCAAAAATACATAACAAGGGTCAATAATTGATGAACCAAAAACACATAACACCAGGATAATAATTGATGAACCAAAAAAATAACAGCACAATAACTGATGAACCCAAAAAATAACACAAATCCGATATAATATGAGTGAGATATTGCGCGTTAAAGATGAACAATAATTGATGAACAAAAAAAATAACAGCACAATAACTGATGAACCAAAACACATAACATAGCACAATAACTGATGAACCAATAATTGATGAACCAAAAAAATAACATAACACATGACAATAATTGATGAACCAAAACACATAACAAGGGTCAATAATTGATGAACCAAAAACACATAACACCAGGATAATAATTGATGAACAAAAAAAATAACAGCACAATAACTGATGAACCAAAACACATAACACTCCACAATAACTGATGAACCAATAATTGATGAACCAAAAAAATAACATAACACATGACAATAATTGATGAACCAAAAACAGATAACAAGGGTCAATAATTGATGAACCAAAAACACATAACACCAGGATAATAATTGATGAACCAAAAAAATAACAACACAATAACTGATAAACCAAAAAAATAACAGCACAATAACTGATGAACCAAAACACATGACACAGCACAATAACTGATGAACCAATAATTGATGAAACAAAAAAATATCGTAACACTTCGAACTAAAAAATATCTTAACAAATGACAATAATTACCAAGCCCCAAGAGTACTTACCATTTTATATCTCAATCACCAACTATCACCACTCTAGCCACTTCCCACCAAACACTCACATTTCTTGTCTTCATCCAAACAAATGTACACAGCTTTATAACAAACCAAATGCACACCCAGTTCTTGTAAATAAAATAAATATATGATTTGATGAACATGGACGAATAGATCTATAGGTGATGTAAACATGAATTAACAATTAATTAATATAAAACGCAGCGGATAAAAATCACCATACAAGGATCCATAGTGCCATATGATCAATCAAAACAATAAACACATAAGTTATACCTTTGTAGCGTGATCCGGGAGTCACCAACAACACTATAACCCACGACTTGATCAAGAAACCCAAGAGATCAATAAGGTTGATCTCCTCTAAGTGTGAAACACACTACACGTCACCGTACGCCAATGGATGCTAGTCCTTCAACCACCGTAACCAATCAAGCACCCTTGAATGAACAAGATTCAATGGAGATTGATGAAAAAACAAAAACCCTAGATCTTGGTGTGTTTTATTTCGTGGTCCTTGATGAGAGGAAGAGGGAGAGATATTAGGTAACTACTAATCACAATAATCAGGATATTATGGTGATTATATTTTCCATAAAATACAAACTAGTCCCTTTCTTTTACAACATCAAGGCCGGCCACCATTGGGCCCCAAATGGGCTTCCCATTTGATTTTCTAGTCCAATGCAATAAGTCCATTACTTATTCATTAGAAGCCCAATATCGGTTCCTGGTTACTTACGGTTATTTATATATCGTAAATACAATAAACACGACATATAAATTGGCACCTCAGTGTATATGTGTGTGACCCCATAGGCTCACATATGTCTAGCCATATAGTTAGTAATTATGACACGAGCATACTCCAACAGCTCCCACTTGCGACGTCATAATAATCAAGTAATTATACAAGCAATGGTTAGCGTCTAGCAACACGCCAATGCCCCTAGAAATATGTGAGGGCAGTTTCTTAAACGTCTCATTTCAGATGGTTTATATGTCATCTATCCTTTTGTTACAGATACCGTGTTGAACATTAGACATGGATCCAAAGTCATTCTAATAGTTCAACTATTATGTTTCTCGATATGGATATTGAACTAGATTACCAAGTGGATTTAAGATTCATCTTAATCCCAGTTGGGTACGGCCATACAAACATCTGTTCAAATCATCGAGGGGCCCAATAGTATCTAACTCCAAAGCAAGTGGAGGAACAAATCCCATTTTGACTACACGTGTCATTCACATGCTTCATATCACTCCTGAAAATGGCCTTTATAACTACCTTATTCAGAACAGCGTTTAACCATATCAAGGAATGAAATTCCACATATGCAAGACCTGCTTGCATCTCAAGTCTGAGGATAAGAGACAAAACCTCTTGCGAGATTCACTATTGACGACGATCCATGTAGTGAATTCTCGTAGGTTGGGTCAATCCAATGTTCATCCCAATGAACAACATGTGAGTGTGGCAAATAAATCACCAACACGCTCACATTTGTCTTAATTTGATGATACTCCCGTATCGTCAACCGACAATGGATAATTTTAGAATAAATAAATTATTCATGGATTAAACATGCAAATATAGAACACAGTAGTATAAATGAAGACGATCATACCAGGTATATCAATTCATTATATAATACGACTGCTTGCAGTTCCATTATCCAAATACTAAAAACAGATATGCATAAGACTACTCATAGGTTGGAATCCGATGTTCCCACCATGATCGAATCATGTTGTACAAGACAACGAGTAGTCATCTGAGTAAACTTTGAGAATACTTATTTTAAAACTCATAAAAGGTTTAAATGATGATTGTCCTTTGTATGTGTGCATTCAAGTACAAGACGAGTACTGCAACAATACATTCCATAGGGTGTTTGAAGCCAGCAAAACACCTACTTTAGATAGTCATCTGAATAGTTTCTCAAACTATAAAGTATTCTTATTCTTTTAATGTATAACGCATTAATGCTCTCAGTCGAGCACATCTAGTCAGCAATGTCATCATTCATGATGACATCCTACCATGACTAGGGTTGAGTATTATCTCAGTTAAATAAGCATCAGCGTATGCAAACAAAACAGAGCTCCTCAATTATCCGTAAACGTTTGAACATATCTTTGGTCCTATGTAGGTCCAATATAATGTTCGTTTAACAATTATCTAACGACTTTCACTTAGATATTGGTTGTTATCAACTCATCTTGCATTCATGCAAATGATAAATATATAGTCCAATACTTAATATGACTTACATGATGAATCCTTCAGTCAAACTTAAGATATTCAATCATGTGTTCAATCTCATCAAGTAAGATTGATCATTGAGACTCCCCTCAATAATGTGTCATATTGTGTTTAGACTTAATAACCGCTTATGTTTATTCTAATAAACATATATATAACAAGGTTATATGTTTTATTTTATAAATCCCTCAAGAGAAACTTCATTCCAAGCTAAGGATTAAAGTCTAGCTTAGGTGGAATATTGTTTCTAATATGTCAATGACATATGAGATTTAAGAAAATAAATAAAATGCTCCAACTTGCTCTCAGTGTACTTAGGAGTAATCTTATTAATCAAAATCAAGTTAATGATTTTATGATTAACACAAGATCTCTGCTCCTAGATGCATGATCTAATCCACACATGGATTCTTTTATCTTGTATACTTAATAAAGATTACATGGATTCATAAACCCTTTTGATTACTCATCGTCCTCGCAAAGGTAATCAACAAGAAAAGTGTTTTGATATCCTATTGTCATATTTCATATACATGAAATCAGGTATGACAATTAATCGTCTTTATATATTTAATGTTTCTAGGTAGAAGGATTTAGTCATAGTCAATTTCTTGAGTACGAGTAAACTCCTTTTACTAGTCGTGCATTAAACGTGTGTACAAGTTTTCCCTTTTGAGTTTTCTTATCAAGAAACTCATTCTTAACCTCACAGTCTAACTGATTTGTAAGAGATCAATCAAACTCCACGAGTGATTGTCTTTCAAGGGCTGCATCTTAACATTCATAGTTTTGAGCTACTCATCAGATACAATATCTGATAATGCATCTCAGTAGTTAGCAGGTTCACCATGATCCTCTAACTTATTTCCCTCAGCATTGATATAAAAACTATATCATTCAGGTGCAAGAGGTATCCTTGTGGATTTATGAATGAGAGATATCAATCTATGGTTTAACATATCCATGTTCAACCTTAGCATGACATTAGCAAGTGTGCTCAGAAGGTTGTGTATTTAGTTCTTGAGCAACTTCAAGATCTAAAGGTGCTCCCACTTGCTTTTGTATGTAGAGACTAATCTCTAGATACTCAGCATCATGAGAAACAATAAATTGTTTTCAAGTGGGACATCCAGAATACATCGTCAGTTCTTGACTCTAGTTTGTTAATTACTTACTCTTAAGTAGTTAACAAATTCAGAACTTTAAACAAGACATAATGAGATTCATCTCATGCCATACTACAATGGTGTCTTAAATTCCTTCTGGGTTGGAACCATATTGAGTGTACACATGGCACATCCAATTTCTAACCTTGATAGCTTTGGAGGTAAAACAGTTTAAGTCATCAAAGATCAAACAATATCAATAGTGTTTGATTTTCCACGATGGACATACCATAAAGTTGTGGTATTCCATGAGGACTGATGTTGTGAGACTATCACACAACTCATTAGATGAACTTATACCTTTTGGCTTACATATCTGCCAACCAAGTCAAACCAGATGGCATCAATAGTAATTTTAGCCTATTGCATACTTTACTTCATGTGTATGTTTTGACTAGAAAACATAAACATTTAATATTGTACGTCGTAAGTGTACATGTCTTAACAAGAAGACATAACAAATCAACGTCTTACTTTACGTTATTTGTCTTTCAACAATTAACTGAATTGATGTTTGTGTCTTTACAAGAGACCTAAACATATTCAACTAAAGTAATTACGAGCGCCGACACTTGGCCTCAATAGTAATTTCAAGTTAATTTCATACTTCATGATTATGACATTACAAGAAGACATAATCATATTTACTAAACAATTCAGTGAATATGTTGAAGTAGCTTTTCATGTTATCTTGATATTTGTTCTAATTAGGGCAACCTACATTTTATGTGTAGAAGTCCTAGTAGAATCTTAGTTTCTTACCTTTCAGTCAAGAAAAACTATTAGTCATATTGTTATATGTTGTACCTTGCACACCATTAAGATTTCTCCCACTTGTGCATGGCACAACATCGTGAGAGCATGCAAACAACACTACGCTCGTTTGTTTGTATGAGCAATATGACAATGTATAAGATAACATATGATTTTTAGTCAAAAATCAAGATATAGATATGTAGAACTTTATCGTTTGAATAATGAATCATGCATAACAATTTTATAGATAACATTTCAGGAAGCAACATCAGGAACGCGACAAGTTATCTTATAAAATTTATGCAATGGTTCTTATATAAACTATGATGCTTGACATGTGGAAAGTAATGTATTATTTCAAGACAATCTAGAAATAAGATGGGCAACTTGCAAGGTAATAAAGCTTACAGCTCCCACTGGATTAGACAACATTACATGTGTTTCGTCACCAGTAATATAATCACGTAGCTCCCACTGGATTAGACAACATTACATGTGTTTCGTCACCAGTGGAGAGTGAGCGGCGATTAGATACTTTCCTTCTTTCATTGAATATCTACACATTATTGCTAATGTGAGTCACTTTGACTAGTAAACATGTACTTAGGTATTCAAGGAAGTGCATCAAGTTCTAACATATAGATGATGGGCTAGCCATCATTGCTATTTTAACTTGAAAATAGGCATGCATTTCCTCCATACTTGGTCTACCATACCACATGGGTATGTAGTACCACAATAGATTTATTGGGTTAAGACAAACTGCTAGGTAATCATGCTAGTAATTGCCTTTACCACTTTGCGGTTTATTGATATTTCCGTATTCTAATTATTTAAACTCATTTTAGTTTGGTAGCTAGTACGAAATAGGTTGACCAAGCAAGAACATGCAAATATCGCCAAAGGTCTGACCAATGAGCAAAATTCGCCATGGGTTGAAATGGCCCTAAGGTCTGACCAAAGAGGTCAAGTCAAGTGCACGTGTTCTTGGTTGTCCAAATATCTTATATTTCTTCAATGTTTCAAAACCGAAACAAGGGTTATAAAACAATGTTGAAGGAATAAGATGTGTAACCATACTTAACCGTTTTGACTTTTACAAGACATCACGATTTCTAGAGTAGGTTTTCCTTGAGTTTGATTAGAATTAGGAAAATTCAAATATTCCTATTATGGCTTTTCCTCATAAAGAAAAAGGATAGGAATAAGTCTCTTTCTTACAAGGAAAGATCGACTTAGTTCGTCCTTTTAACAAGAAAAGAACAAACTCTTGTTTACGGTATGCGTTGCATTAATTGAATTTACAAAGTTCAATTTTAGTATTTTCGATAATTATCCTTTTATAAATTAACTACCCCATGTTTATAATTTAAAACAATTAATTTACGAAAAGGCTAAGATCCTCATTGAGGTTCGACCATTAATGCAGTTGATCTACTAGAAATGGTGGATTCAATAGGTAGGCGACGATCACCAATTGTATTACATGTAAAACTCTTAGATCCTTATGGGACTCATGGCATCTAGTGTCAAACAACTAGTGTCATGTAGGCATGTTTAGTCCCATCTTTGCCTCGGGTAAGGGTCTGACCACACTACTCGATTAAGTCATCCAATTTGAAAACTGTGAGAATAATCCTAGGTCTGACCATGGAGAATAGTCACCTTGGGTTACAATTCAGCCTAGGTCTGACCAGATGCTAAAAGGTAATTGCAAGTGTTCTCATAATTGGACGGCGTGACTTAAATTTTGACGGGTAAATAGTTTTGATGTGGATCAAAAACGTGTACGAAAGAAGCATGCATTCATTCTTCGTAGCACAAGTTAAAAACTTTTCTTAACTTAAGTCTAATCATTGTTTTAATTTATGTGTGTCAAGTTGTCCATTTTCAAGACTAATATAAATCCTAGGTGGATTTTAATTAAGTTTGGACAATACAATAAATCAATAAATAAACAATCTTAACTAGTTTAAGTGTTATTTAGAAAACAATGATTTTTAAGTTTCAAATCATATTTAAACTTAGTTAAACTAAATCATAAGACTTAGTTCAAAATGGTTTATGTTTAGTTTCAAGTTTTAAGAAAACATTTTTCGTTTTACATGTAGTCACAACATACATAAAAACAACCAACCAAACATTCAACCACAATATGCAAAGCCTCAACCGATGAAAATCCTATGCTTGGTCTCGTGAGCCATCACGAGAATCAAGAGTCAACTAGGGACATAAACCACAACCACACGGAGGGCTCCCACTTGCCCCAAGACAATCATGAGCAAGTAAAAAGCCCATTATGCACATGAACTTCAGTTTCTGTCAGCCCAGTTTTTCTGTTTTGCAAGGCCCAAAAGCCCAGGAAGATCACCTCCTCATGATTCGGCCCAGTTGACAAAGTTGTAGCCCTATGTCTTGCGGACCTGCACCAAAAATTTTAGAAAAAAAATACCTTACCAATCAGCAGGTAAGCACGTTTTCCCAACAGGTGTCCAGCAGCAACTTTCAGTCTACAACTCTTCAATCTTTCGCCTTTTGCTTCCAAGCTCTTGTTTACAATACATATAAAGTAAAATACAACTAATCTACTTTGTATCTACTGTAAAATGCCCAAACATTGGCAAAACCAAAATTGAAATACATTACAAAAGTGCCGAAACAATGGCAAACCCCAAAACAAGAAAAACCAACCAACAATCACAATCACAACGCACAAGTGGTCTAGGTTTTCATCGGCTTTGCATATGAACACATAATAATACATTCAAATAAAGATTATTACATGGTGTTGGCTAACTCCATGGACAAACATGCATGTATTTGCCATGGATAACAAAATAAATAACAAGAATTAAATTGTTAGCCAACGAATCGAAGAAATAATTAACAAGAATTAAAACCCCGAATGGTACGCGTGACAAATGGCCATAGAATCATAACCCACTGATATTAGGACCTTCTTAACACCATTTTACCACAGAAAAATAAGCCTCATGGGCTGATTAAAAATTGGGTTAAAAATCTCTCAAAAAACACGTTTTTAGGCCATTTTACGGGTACCGATCAAGTAAACAAACAATGTATGCATAACAAATGGCCATAGGATCAAAAAGTCCAGATCTTAAGACCTTAATAAAGTCGACATATTCAGAATATTCAAGCCCTAGGGGCTGTTTTAAAATCACACTTTTAAATCCATTAAAAAACAACGTTTTTAGCCATTTTTACGCATACAAGATGATCATATGACAACATATGATGGCTCGTGATACCACTATAGGTGATGTAAACATGAATTAACAATTAATTAATATAAAACGCAGCGGATAAAAATCACCATACAAGGATCCATAGTGCCATATGATCAATCAAAACAATAAACACATAAGTTATACCTTTGTAGCGTGATCCGGGAGTCACCAACAACACTATAACCCACGACTTGATCAAGAAACCCAAGAGATCAATAAGGTTGATCTCCTCTAAGTGTGAAACACACTACACGTCACCGTACGCCAATGGATGCTAGTCCTTCAACCACCGTAACCAATCAAGCACCCTTGAATGAACAAGATTCAATGGAGATTGATGAAAAAACAAAAACCCTAGATCTTGGTGTGTTTTATTTCGTGGTCCTTGATGAGAGGAAGAGGGAGAGATATTAGGTAACTACTAATCACAATAATCAGGATATTATGGTGATTATATTTTCCATAAAATACAAACTAGTCCCTTTCTTTTACAACATCAAGGCCGGCCACCATTGGGCCCCAAATGGGCTTCCCATTTGATTTTCTAGTCCAATGCAATAAGTCCATTACTTATTCATTAGAAGCCCAATATCGGTTCCTGGTTACTTACGGTTATTTATATATCGTAAATACAATAAACACGACATATAAATTGGCACCTCAGTGTATATGTGTGTGACCCCATAGGCTCACATATGTCTAGCCATATAGTTAGTAATTATGACACGAGCATACTCCAACACGAATAGATCTACACACCCACGCACATAAACACCCTCTAAACCCTGGTCGGAGCTGAAAGAAGACAGGTAGCGGCGGCGGTGAGGTGGTAATCTGGTGGCGGCGGCGGTGAGGTGGTAATCTGGTGGCGGCGGTGGGTTGGCCAGAATTTGATGATACCAATGTTTTTTCTTTTGGGAAAACTTCGTTTAGCAATTTGTTTTGTTCTCGTCGTCTTCTTCTTCTTGCTATTTATTACAGTATTTAAAACCAATAGCGGTGATGTCGATAACGGTACTTGTTGTTGGCCATGTTTCCGGCGATGGTGAGGTTCAGCGGTGGCTGTGGTAATACTGAGGGGATGCTGATAACGTCATCAGATCATGATCGGAGTGATGATGATGACAGATCGGAAAAAAGTTGTGCAGTCGTTGTGATTTTGACGGTGATGGTGACAGTGGTGGTTGTCGATTTAAGATGAGGATCAGATGAGAAATAAAGAGAGGAAAGAAGATGGGAGATAAAAAAAGTATGATGACCATTATGCCCCTATGTGTATATCTAATTACTCTTTAATTTGATCAAATCTTGTATTATGATCCAACGGTCTACATTACTTTTTAGACTTTGCAAAATTATTGCACTTTCTAAATGATCCAGCACCTTATATATGAATATATCATTACCTAATCTCCACGTGGTAACAAACGACTGACCATAATATAGCAAATAAATCAACAAAATTAATTGTTTTTTTTTTTTTTTTTTTTTTTTTTTTTTTTTTTTTTTTTTTTTTTTTTTTTTTTTTTAACAGCATGTTAGTCGTTAGTTGTTCAGGTAGCAGTGACATCCAATTGGGCAGTATGCTGACCCTGAACTCCGCCTGTACTTCCTCCTATTCCGACTGAAGGGGTAAAAGTCTCGGGTGGACTCGAACTTGATACCTCCCCTAGCCAAACTTCCCCTCCCCAAGCCCCTAAGGAATCTTGGTGGCCAACTGAGCTAGCCCTTGTCTCAGAAATATATAAGAGCAGGCAGAGAAGAACTTTTAGAGACCATCTACAGTACTCTTATATGTGGGGAAATGTATGATTATGTACCTGAATACTTTGTAACATCTCAAACCTTAGCCAATTCTAATTGTCCTGAAAGATAACGTAGGGAGAGATAAATCGTTAGTAGAATAAGACGATTTTGTAAATAGTGGTGTGAGCGTATGGTGTTTGAAATTCACTCTCGGGCTCTCTGTAAAAACTTTTGCTCACCAGCACTCTCTTCTCATGCCATGCCATGAATGTGTTGGGTAACTGAATTGGCAATGACCAGCAAGTAATGAAAAATATATACAGTAAGAAGAAATAATGGTTTGGTCCTCTCAAAAAGAAAGAAATGCTTCTAAGTGTTGGCTTCTTGTACAAAATCTTAATTATTGTCAATCGGCTTGTGTTCTTAAACTTACATTATTCAAGTAATGAAAAATATTTTAAAATTGTTTTGTGCTAGCTTCAAATTTATAGATATTCTTACGTTTTAGGAAAAAAATATATATATATCGAATTATAGTTCAATTCGTATTTAAGGTATCGTATTATCAAATTGATAAAAAGTTATAATCATACTTTATTGTGCAATAAGGCTAACTTTTGCGCCGTTATTCGATAACATGTTGATACGTCTAAAATGTAAAAGTTACCCCTATTGCAAAAAACTTGAAAGTTGACATTTTTGTTCGTTTGATAATAAGGTACTTGGTTAAGAATTGGCCTATAGTTAGATTATTTATTTATTTATTTTATTTTTTTCGAAAAACCCTAAAAGAAATTAGAGAGAATAAAAAAAGTTTGGTCACAATTTGTCTGAAAATTCTTTTAAGCATTTCTTATAATATAATATGTCGTAAGAGCATCGACGAGTGTCCGGTGTGGCACCAAAAAGGCCACACGAAACCACTCCGCACCCTCCTAATCCTAAGTGACTTGGGCTTCTTTCCCTAACAACAAACCCCAGGTGTGCCCGAACATAAACTTGGTCACTTACTAACCGACACAAACACCCCAACACCAAGCTTCCACCCAACGACATCTCACTCTCCTCTCCCAAACTCCGCATAATCTACCCATTTTCGGCATCCTACTCACCTGTGGCATGCCACTCCTCTTGCTCAAATGCATGTCCAACAATCAATTATTCGAGCTTTGCAACAAAAATTCATGATCTAACTATACCAAAGGTGTTGTGTATTAGAATTCGTGAGTTCGTGTTAAACTTATTAAATGCAAAGAAAGAGAAACTAAACTTATTTTGTGTGAATCCTCATGTTTAGTTGTTTACTGAATTGTTAGACTAGGTGACACATGATTGTCAACTCAGCATCATATTAGTCTTTCAACATATCCAACATCACCTGTAAGATAGTGTAATAAGACAATCAACTTTATTACTCAAACATACTCCTCATAAACACAAATATACTTCTCAAAAACCAACACCACACACATACGTACAACCCTCTCTTTTTCTTTTTTCTTTTTCCTTTCACAACTTGGTCTATGAGAAAACAAACTTCTCCCTAAAGTTCACCAAGGACACGTCATGTGGGGGTGTTTGTTTTAGGAAGTGCGTGTCATATGACATGGAAGCCCAACCTCATATCCATAGACAAAAAGATGTGTAAATCTACAATTTCACTCTTTTACATTTATTTTTTTAAGGAAAATGATTTGGGGACCTAAATATATGACTGATTTTATGCCTAAAGTGATATGGAAGTGCTTTATTGGTTTGTGAAGTAGTAGGTCCATTTACTGTCACCAATAGAGTGATGCCACATAAGATTAGACATGTATTTAAGCACACGAGTTAGGTTTTTCAATCATTGCTCTTTTTTTAATATAACTTGGCTCTTTAGACCCTCTTATTTAGCATGAAGGTCTTCTACTGTAGCTGAAAGTTGTGTTTGGTGCGAAGCATATAGGGGTTTGAGTTTTTAAAGTAAGTTAGTTTATAAAAAAAAGTTTTGTTCGTCACACATATTTATGAAAGCTTTTATAATGCATAAACCTCCATAAGTCAATTGAAACAAGTTTTGAGGACTTATAGTTAGTCAAACTACTTAAATACTCTTCAAAATAGAGTTTATTATCACACAAAAGCTGAAAATATATTTGATTTTTTTTATTATTATTATTTGCCTCTTGCAATACATCTTTGCTATGCCCGCACAACTTCATTTTACAAAAGTTTTCATATATGTAAGTTTTTGCGATTTTACATTAATAAGCTTTAACTTCATCTAATTCTTCAATTAGATTTATATAAATGTTAGTTTCAGCTTTCAACTTATAATATAAGCAAAATTCACTAAACTAATTCGTCAATCAGCTTTATTAAAATATAAATTTCAGCTTTTTAACTTATAATATAAGCTAAAATCGTTTCAGCTCATTTCTTCAAACACAAGATAGAAAAAATAAGCTAGTCAATTTTACACTGATAAAAAATAATAATAAAAATAAAATAAATATGACTGGCCATTATTGTCATTCAACTATTTTGCGATTAAGTGAGGGTAAATCTAAATACACCAAGATTATTAGAGAATAATTGTGTGTTTGACTTTTTATTTATTGATTTCCTTGCTTCAATACAATCAATAATAATAATTAAAACTTTTAGCCCGTATGGTTTAGTTAGCATAAGTTTGTATGGGCTCAAGCCCACTTCTAGATGTTTCTATGTAACATGTATATATCATACGTATCACTACAATGCAAGACAAGATTTCCTGTTAACCTACATGGTATCACGAGTCCACCTCTAAATCGATCCAAACAAACCCTAACCCTAAAAACCGGTTGTCTTCTTCATAGTGTTGGTGATTTGTGCTAAGGTCACAAATCCACACTCAAATAAACTTGTCTATTATTCATGCTAGGTCACAGATCTTGGTGTTTTGTTGTTTGTTTCTTGCCTTTGCATCATCTATTATCACGTAACACTCTCAAATCACATACAAACCCCCATACAACCATCTGTTACCACGTACCCCTACATATACAATCCACACAACCTTTTTTCCACTAAAATCATAACTGTCCTTCATCATGACAGGCTCACCAGTGACTCCTGTTGTTTCCCTCTCGGACAACTTGTCGGCCGTTACTCATCATCACCTCCTCACCCGGGTTCCCGTCAAACTTGAGTTTGACAATTGGAATTATGGATCTTGGGAGTTCTTCTTTGAACAACTATGTGAAAGCTATGATGTTTCCAAGTTTATTCATGGCACTACTAGTGGGGCGACTACTAGCACTCCCACTCCCCTCACACCGGAAGAGCTAAAGGTCGACAAGATTACCCTTTCTTGGATCTTTTCGACTCTTTCAGATTCCATTCAAAAAAGGTTAGTCATTGCTCGACCAAAGTCTGCACAGGAGGCTTGGGACTTCATTAGTGACCTTGTAAAAGACAACAAGCGGTCACGAACTTCGGCTTTGAAAACGGAATTATGGTCAATCAAGCTTGGTGATTTAAGCGTGGAGGCATATTTTCAGAAAATTGAATCACTTATGACTATCCTTGCTAGCCTAGATTCGCCCGTTAGTCACGAGGATGTGGTTCATTATGTCATCGACGGTCTTCCGAAAAAATATACTCAGGTTTGTGGGTATATGCATTATGTAACACCCCCATTTTCGATATACGCAGCGGAATATAAGTTGGGGTATTACTTCAAGTATCACAGTCATGAAAATAGAAAATGACTCGAAAAGAGACGTTTTAAATAAAATTGTTATCATTCATTTATTTAAATCAGAGTACATAATACAGGTCCCAACGGAAAGTTTCGAAATACGTTATAAAAGTTACATTATTCGTTGAATGATAACAAAATGGACACTCTTTTTGAAAAGATAGTCCACAGCCACTCCGTGCCAAATCAAGCTTCTAATTACCTGAGATAAAACATGCTAAAAAGTCAACACAAAGGTTGAGTGAATCCATAGCGTTTAAAGTTATAATCAGTTTGAACACAAGCTAAGTAGAAAATAATTCAGTAATATTGCAATTCGTTATATTGCCCTAAGTCTCATGACACGCAAAACGTTAACCGGTTTATCATCATAGTTATAAGCTAATGATGTATATTACTACATAATTAAATGAAGTAATTTTGCCCCCAAGTAGGAGATTGCCGGTCTCTTTATTGATCTCAAATAAAATGCATTTGGTTACGTTACGGTAACACAAAGGGGTCGTCACACCCAATAGATCTATTTACAATATTCGCGCTCACCCGAAAGTGATTAATGGTCCATGATGGGAGGTCTTTTAGGCAACAGGTAACTTAGGCAATATTAATTCAGGAAAGCATACAGAAAATACTTGTGATGGGTTTTGTAGCATGTATCTCCCAACAAGTTTGGAAAATGTATAAAAAGTGGGACGATGAACTCACCTTAGCAGTCTGGATGGAAAACAAGTTAAATATTGTTGATAAACGTCTCCGGCATGCGACCTGGGTGGTCTTTGATGTGGCAAAAATTCAGATTTTATAGAGGTCGTTTAATGGTCAAAACAATGGTTCAAAGTTGGGTGTTTGGGAACTGTTTCGGTAAGAAAAGAAAAAGAAAAAGGGCTTTGGTTTTCGATTCTTAAGCTTATGACCTAGTATTTTTAGCATGTTAACATGATTATAACCCAATTAAATCTATCTCTTGGGTATTTTAGAGCCTCTTGATTTGTAATACTAAAAAAAAAAATATAAAGAGGGTTTTTGGTTTTGCTCGACAAAGAGAAAAAGAAAAGGAAAACTTGGTTTTTTGACATTGCTAGCTATTATAACTTATGTTGTATTATTTTTAGGAGTGTTTAAAGTGTATGAAAGTAATGAAATAGGGTTTGATATACTTACCTGGTATTAAGTCGATTTATATAGTTTTTGGGCGAATTAGCTTGGAATTTGATCACCAATTGTTCTCCTACTTCTAAGCCTCCTCAAGACCTTCCTTTAGCTTCTAAAGGGACTATAGAATCAGTGGTTGATTATGTGTAGGCTATTTTGTGGATTTTGCATGGTGGTGAGGTAAAAGAAGGAATGCATGGATTGATATTTATAGAGAGGAGAGGGTTAGGGTTTTCAAAGTGGCTAAGTCACCTAGTTAGTGTGATGAGGGGACACGATGATGTATTGAAGGACACATGTATGGAGGGGGAGGGAGGAGGTCGTGTGGTTTAACCCTAACCATGGGTTTTACCTACAACTTTTGACTTGTGGTAGACATGAATATGTGGAAGCATATGAATCTTAGAAAGAAGCTTGTGGTGTAAATCTTGTTTAGGTTTAAGGGTGGTAATTAGTTTGGTTAATGGTTAGTTTGAATTGAACTAGAAAGGTTCTATGTAAATCGAATGGCATCATTTGATGGTACTTAGGCTATGAAAGGTTGTACATAGGGCTTTAGGAAAATAACAAGTTAGGTTTAGGGTTTTGTTTAGGTATTTATTAGTTAGAAATTATATTAGGGTTTATTTATTTATTTTGCATTTGTGTCGAGTTGTAAGAAACAAAAAGGAAATGGATTTGTGCTTATAGGGGTTGTACCATGGGCTTAGTAGGGTTGTACTAAGGTTTAAGAAACATGAAAAATATATTTTTAGGGTTTGCTTAAGTTAATTTAATTATATGTAAATTTTATTAGGTTTAAAAGTAAATAAATGAGATTTTAGGTTTCTATGCATTGGACACTTGTACATTAGGTTTAGGGACTTGTACTTATATTTAGTAAGTTTAAGAAATTTATTTTTAAGGTTGGTTCATAAAAGACATGGATATTGTGCTTTAAAATAGGTACATTGAGGTTTATAATGTGATTTATATATATATTATGATGTTATACATAAATGACTTGTACCTTGGCTTGAAAGACTTGTACACTTATAATTTGTAAAAATCTTATATATATTAATTAGGGTTTGTGATTTTATTACATAAAATCATGGTTTTGTGAGTTTAGGGTTTGTATCGGGAGTTATAGTGAATTTAAGGTTTTTGTGCTTTAGAAGCTTGTACATTAGCTTGGATGAGTTGTACTTTAGTGTTTTAGGGTTTAGTTATTCATATTCATTGTTATAATGATTTAGGGTTTCGTAGAAACTCTAATATATAAGAAATGTTTAGTTTGTACGTTTGCTAACGAATTAACGTATAGTGGCAAATGATATATCGTAATGTTTTGTATCGAAATGTTTATATAAAATAAACATTAAGTAGGTTGATGTTGGTCCGCATGTGAGCACATTTATCGAGGATGTGAGTTACGTCACATTAGATAGTAGTTATAATCAGATATAAAAAAAAATTATACGTAGAAAAAGAATAAGTATTCTGTAAGATAGTTTATTATAATGTGAAATTTTACGAGTGGTTACAGTATCCCCCCGTTGAGGGAATCTCGTCCTGAGATTCAGTCTGTGTTGGTCGAGGTGTTGGGAAAAAGTTAAGTATAAAAAGAGTTGGGCTTAGATTCTAACTTATTCAGATACTGAGTGTGAGAATGGAAAATCGTATAACGATTTGATTGGTGACGTGAGCTTGATATGCGTAAAATGCCTAAAGTTTAAAAATAATAATATATATAATATTATCTTGTTTTTATGTCCTTTATATCCAATAATATTGTTTCACAATTGGTCCTTGGTTATATTTTAGTCTAAAATGGGTCGTCTAGGGATTTCCATTCGGTATTCAAGAGAACGTAATTTTGTTAGATTTATTCCTACTAGATGAAATAAATTTGAATGTTTTGCCACCTAATTAATTCAAAGGCTGTGAATAGTGTTTTCCAACGGTCAGAAATAGTACATTCTAACTGTCATGAACAGTGGTCGTGAACAGTGTTTTCCAACGGTCAGGAATAGTGTTCCAACGGCTAGTTTTTGCCTATATATACTCCATTTTAATTTCTATTCTTCCACAAAACATATATCTCTCAATTAACATCTCCCAAATGCCGCACCTTGTCACAATCTTAGTAATCGTTTATGTTGTTCTTGCGGTTACTTATTTGGCGTACGTTCCTAATGAGGATTACTCATTCTTGGTTTGCATTCTAGCGGTCCTTATGCCAATTGTGATCCTCGCTATTGGTGTAGACAAGATATGGGGGTAATAACCTCGAGTTAGGGTTGTTTAAAATGAGTCTTTGTTGTATTTCTATGTAATCCTTAATAAAAGTGAAATAAAAATTGTTTGTCTTTATGTCTAATATCTAGTCTTGGCATTGTGTTTAATGGTTTGTTATTCGCACAGGATAATCAAGGTGATTCATCCCGTGGTGGCTCTCGCTATTGTTGGATTGGTGGTGGTCTTTGTTGCTATGGCGGGTCAACCTATTGGCGATTCTATACCTTTCCTTGTAATCATTGTAACATTAGCACTTCCGTTGCTAATTATGTCGTTATGTATGAATTTTCGTGGATTCTAATAAAATTTGTACTATTTGTGTTTGCCATAAATCTTTGTGAACTCTTAGGGTTTCCCTATCCGTATTTTTGTCAATTTTCTATCATAGGGGTAATGGGTAATAGGTGTAGACATCTATTGTATTTAGTCAAAAGTGATGTTTTATGAACAATTTATTTTGTTTCAATATTTTGCTTTTGAATGAAAATTGTTATTAGAAAATCTGAAAGGATAACTGTCCCATTTATTACATGATTCTTCCTAAATTAGTCATAGTTGATCAGGCTATGAATAATTAAGGACCAAATGATGTGATGTTTGGCTCAGTCATTGTGGTATTTATACTTTTCAAAAAGTTTTAGATGGTTTTCAACGTGTTGTTTTTGGAAAATAACAACATAATTATTAAAAGAATAAGAAAATTTTGGTTCACACTATAGTGATGAATTAGAAATTTTCTAGGGTACTAATGGGATATCCTTGAAATAACTCTTAGAGTACGTGTGAGAATCTTACAGGGTGGTGATAGTCTATTGTTTAGTCAGAAATAATATTAGTCAAATTTCTCATGGTATAACAGTGTTTTGTTTCGTAATGACTATGAATAATAGAAGCTGACATTAGACGTAGGTTGTGTTTATTATGGAAATATTACAAGGTAGAGATTTCTTATGGTAGAAAAGTAGTTGTTACACTTATGTTACATCCATCGTAACTTAGGTAAAGTACAAAAGGAAATATAACTTAGAGAGTTCTAAACTATAGTTTATTTATCTACTATAGGAATTTATCTTCTGCTTAAATACTGATGTCGTCCTTTGACGTTGTTGGGATCTTAACAAGTTCTCATTCTCTTGCACTAGTCTTGGCTTTCCAATTGGTATTGTAGTTTGGGCACTGATTTTTGTAGTGTCCTTCTCCACCACATTCTTGACATACCACAGCCGATGGCTGTTCCTTTTTGCCCATGATTTTACAGTCTCTTGTCTGGTGACCTATTTTCTGGCATTTCCCGCACTTAGCAACGCAATGTCCAATGTGATGCAACTTGCATTGTTGGCATAGAGGTTGCTTTCCACGATAACCAACTTTGGTAGCAAGCGTGACGATGCAGTCTTTACCAGCTTCCTGCCTACAAACTTGTTGGCGATGGTAGTTGATGCGATCTCCCAGATGCTTGCGGTAGCAGTCGTGGTTATTGTGGTGCTTGCAGTTGTTAGGGATAATAGTTTTCCTATCATCGAGTTTTCGCTTTTGGTTATTTTTCTTGGGCGTAACACTTTGCTTAATTCCTTGGGCACAGGTGATGGTAGGTTTAGTCATTCCTTCTGGGCCTTTATGGTGAGCTGGTCTACAACCCGTGAAACTTTCAGGGATATGCTTACAAGACACAACCGTCTTCTTTTCTCCTGTTGCCATATTATTGTTACTCAGGTGAGCTACTGTAGTCACTTCGAGTATTGCTGCAATGAGGTTGATTACCAATTTTTGGATAGCTTCAGGAGTCATTGACGTGGTTAGTGCTGGTGGGGTATTTGTATTATTCATGCTGGCTATCTTCTATCACTATCACAAGAATCATGAATTAGAACTTACGTAATGACCTTGTTAACATAATTTGAGTATACTTAGTCCTAACAAGTGGTCACAATGTGAAGTCATAACCAATTGAGAATCACAAAATTACGATGTGTCTGGTTAATATCGTAGATAAAGGATTTACTCTTGGTATAAAACTGCTAAGGAACAAACTAATTCATCTGCAAATGCTGAAATTTAGCAACTTTCTCTTCATTCATCAAGTTTTTCTTTCGAAATTGTTAATACAAATATCGTAGTAAAAACGTTATTTATATTTTACGATCTTTGCTTAGTTTTGTTAATGACAATTACAAAGTTTATCTTTAAGCAAAGCATAAATAAGATTCAGTCTTTTACATTTATAGTGATAAGTCTTTTACAAACACATTTTCACATTACAAAGTTTACTAGGAACAACATATACACATTTACATGTTTGTTTCTTTAAATGGAAACTTTATTAGTTTAATATTTGGATGACATCATGGCATGCATCATGTACACAATCTTGGTAAGATTTTGTGATATTTTGTTTAGATCTTCAAGCCAAAGAGTTGACATTCGAAGATACGGAAAGATATGGCAAGATTTGGAAAGATTTGAAGATCTCTTAGCTGGTCTGACACGGCGGATCCAATTGCATACAAGGACGGATCCAAGTTTTGAGATCCGCCGGATCCGCCAGCTGTTCATCAGCTTTGCCTATAAATAGCAAGCTGATCATTTGGCCATTTCATCACTTACATAGTATAAAAAATATATATTCTTTCATATTACTAACCCACATCATTCATTTCATACTTAGTGATCTTTCTTTTGTAGCAAAAGAGATCAAGCATTATCAAGCTTCAACACTGTGTTGTAAGACTTGTTAGTTACCTACTGTGTAACTCATTAGAACTTAGGCATCATTATTACATCTTCCATACAGTAGAATCCGGTTTGTGTTTTAGTCCTCAAAACACCTAGTGTAAAAGGGAGTTGTTGTACCCTTGTAAAGAACTCGACATCTAGCTTAGTGTCGGTAATTGTATAGGCGACGTTAGGTTGGTTCTTCCTTGAAGTAGAACTCGGTATTTAGCTTTGTACCGGAAAAAGAGTATAAGCGACGTGTATTAAGGTTTCCTCCGCCGAGAAGGGAGTTTGTTTCTTAGTGAAGAATAACTCTTGAGTTAGAGACTCGAGGAGTGGAGTAGGACAAGGAAAAGAGTCCTTGTAGCCGAACCACTATAAACATCCGTGTTATGTGGTTTGATCTTTCCTCTCTTTACTTAGTTACTTATCTTACTTGTTTGTATGATTGATTGTTTACTTTACTTTGAAATCACGATAAGTCACAAAGCGAATTAATTTTAAACTGTAAAACTATTCAACCCCCCCCCCATTCTAGTTTTCCACAATTGGTATCAAAGAGGTGTTACTCAAGATTTTCAAAATATATTGTATTTTAAAAACTTGAAACGATCAATGGATTTTGAAAACTTTAAAGAAGGGCAATCTATGCAAAGACCACCACTATTTGAACCAAATTGTTTCATATATTGGAAAAATCGCTTTGAGACATATGTGAAGTCAAAGGACATAGATATGTGGTATATTATTGTAGAGGGTGACTATAAGCCCATTAGTAATGATATTTCAGGTGGTAGGGATATAGGTACTTCTTTTATTCACAATGATGAGCAAAAGAAGTTGATTGCCGAAAATAATGAAGCAAAAATGATGCTTTACAATTCTTTACCTAAGAAAGAATATGAAAGAGTTTTTATGTGTAAAACGACTAAAGATATTTGGCAATCACTAATTATCATTCATCAAGGGAACTCACAAGTCAAAGATAACAAAATTGATCTTCTTGTTCAACAATATGAACAATTTGTTATCTCTGAAGATGAGACCATTGATAGTGCGTTTGCTAGGTTTAATACTATTATTACATCTCTGAAAGCACTTGACGAATCTTTTTCTAGTAAGAACTTTGTCAGGAAATTTCTAAGAGCACTTCACCCGAAGTGAAGAGCAAAGGTGACAGCCATTGAAGAATCTAAGGATCTTTCAAGAATGACACTGGACAAGCTCATAGGAAATCTCAAAGTTCACGAGATGGTAATGGAAAAAGATTCAGAAATAGTCAAACGCAAAAAGGAGAAAATGAAGTCCATTGCCTTGAAAGCTAGGGTAGAGTCAAGTAGTGATGTAGATACTAGTTCTAGTAGTGAAGATGAAGAATATGCCATGGCCGTAAGAGATTTCAAGAAATTCTTTAGAAGACGAGGAAAGTTCGGTAGACCTCCTCATAAAGAAAATAAATCCTTCCGGAAAGACCATGATGATAGGAAAGGAAAGGTAGATAGAAAGTGTTTTAGATGTGGAGATTCTAGCCACTTTATAGGAGAATGTCCAAAGCCTCCAAAGAACAAGTCTCAAAGAGCCTTTGTCAGTGGAGCTTGGAGTGATAGTGAAGGAGATGACGACAAGCCTAAAAACGACAAAGTTGCTCTAATGTCTCATGACGCAGAAGAGGTACATTCTGACTCGTCATACTCTTTTGTTAATGATGACACATTAGATATAGAATATAACAAACTATGTGAAATCACTCTAAAAATCATAAGCAAGAATAAGTTCTTAAAAACCAAAAAGGAATTTTTAGAAAACAAAATTCATCAGTTAAAAGAGAAAGCTATAAGAGGTAAAGGTATTAGAGAAACATGTGTTTTATGTCAAAAACTAAAACTTGAAATAGATATACTAAAATCTACACAGGAGAGTCTTATCAAACAAAACTCCAAATTCAAAAGGTTTGATAAACACTTAAATTGTACTGATAACATAATGAAAATGCAAAGAATACCTCATGGAAGTTTCAAACCAGATTTTATGAAAAATGGAAACTTAAGTGATTTTCAGGAACAAACGGTAAAAGAAAAAGAAACTGTTCCAACTACTTCTGATAACCACGGATCTGGCGGATCCAAAATTTTGGTTTCGCCGGTTGCATCCAAAGGATCCGTGGGAATAGAAGATGAACAGAAAGGTAGTAAATTAGATCGTACAAATCTTGTAAATTTCACTAGAAAACCTAGCACTAGTACAACTATTAACAAACAAAAATCACCAGTCTCTTTAGAAAAAGATCAAAGTAAGTATAGAATCAAAACAATTGTAGACTCCTCATTCTATGAAGGAACCATGCTTAGGAAACAACTTGTGGCAATTCCCTTCGATTATATGCTAGATATCAGTGAACCATGGTAATGTTGTGTCTAATCCTTATCATCTAAGAAACTCGTTTGGACCCTACGGGATGCTTTTGACCTGTCTTTATAAAACCTTAGAACCCACTCCTAGAAATGCCTTAGGTCTTGTTCCCGGCTTTGCCCATTTTGAAAAACCAAACCATGTTTACAAACTCAAATCATTCGAACTTAAGCAAGCACCAGAATATTGGTATAATTGACTTAATACTTCCTTAGTAGACAATACTCTCTTCACCAAGAAAAAGGGATCACATGTTATCATAGTCCAGATATATGTGAATGACATTATGTTCGATTCAACTTGTCAAGAGCTATGCAACGATCAAGCATGACAAGTTTGAAATGAATATGATGGGGGAACTAAACTTTTTCTTAGGTCTCCAAATAAAATAATTAGAAGATGGGATATTCTTCAACCAATCAAAGTATATCAAGGATATGCTTAAGAAGTTTGGTCTTGAAGATTCTAAACCCATGAAAACACCAATGTCTTCCAAAACCAAACTTACCAAGGATGACGAAAGTGAATCCGTAAATAACTCAAAATATAGAGGGATGATTGGTAGTTTACTCTACCTAACGGCTAGTAGATCAGACATTATGTTTAATGTTTGTCTAGGTGCACGCTTTTAAGAAGATCTCAAAACATCCCATCTTGAAGTCGTTAAACGGATATTTAGGTACATTAAAGGCACTACACATTTAGGATTATGGTATCCCAAAGGGACAGGTGTAGAAACCATAGTGTATGCCAATTTAGACCATTCCGGTAATTATGTTGATAGGGGAAGTACAAGTAGTGTAAGACACTATTACACTTCATGATTTACTAAGAAACAAACAGCCCTCGCAACTTCAACTATCAAGGCAGAGTATAGATGAAGCAGGCTCTCAACGATTATGATATTAAACTCAATGACATTTCCTATTCTTTGTGACAACAAAGGAGCTATCGATAGTAGCAAAAACCCAGTCCAACACGCTAGAACCAAACACATAGAAATACGTCACCACTTCCTTCGTGAAAATGTTCAGAAGGGAAACATCTCAATTGAGAAAGTTTCCTCAGAGGACAACATTGCCGATATCCTCACAAAACCTCTCAAGAGAGAACCTTTCAACTATCTTAGACTTGGTTTAGGGTTAATGGAACCTAGTGAATAGATTAAACGTTAGCTCAAACCTTAGATTAACCAAATTGTTTCATATATTGGAAAAATCGCTTTGAGACATATGTGAAGTCAAAGGACATAGATATGTGGTATATTATTGTAGAGGGTGGCTATAAGCCCATTAGTAATGATATTTCAGGTGGTAGGGATATAGGTACTTCTTTTATTCACAATGATGAGCAAAAGAAGTTGATTGCCGAAAATAATGAAGCAAAAATGATGCTTTACAATTCTTTACCTAAGAAAGAATATGAAAGAGTTTTTATGTGTAAAACGACTAAAGATATTTGGCAATCACTAATTATCATTCATCAAGGGAACTCACAAGTCAAAGATAACAAAATTGATCTTCTTGTTCAACAATATGAACAATTTGTTATCTCTGAAGATGAGACCATTGATAGTGCGTTTGCTAGGTTTAATACTATTATTACATCTCTGAAAGCACTTGACGAATCTTTTTCTAGTAAGAACTTTGTCAGGAAATTTCTAAGAGCACTTCACCCGAAGTGAAGAGCAAAGGTGACAGCCATTGAAGAATCTAAGGATCTTTCAAGAATGACACTGGACAAGCTCATAGGAAATCTCAAAGTTCACGAGATGGTAATGGAAAAAGATTCAGAAATAGTCAAACGCAAAAAGGAGAAAATGAAGTCCATTGCCTTGAAAGCTAGGGTAGAGTCAAGTAGTGATGTAGATACTAGTTCTAGTAGTGAAGATGAAGAATATGCCATGGCCGTAAGAGATTTCAAAAAATTCTTTAGAAGACGAGGAAAGTTCGGTAGACCTCCTCATAAAGAAAATAAATCCTTCCGGAAAGACCATGATGATAGGAAAGGAAAGGTAGATAGAAAGTGTTTTAGATGTGTAGATTCTAGCCACTTTATAGGAGAATGTCCAAAGCCTCCAAAGAACAAGTCTCA
Source organism: Artemisia tridentata subsp. tridentata (assembly GCA_021014915.2). Taxonomy (NCBI): domain Eukaryota; kingdom Viridiplantae; phylum Streptophyta; class Magnoliopsida; order Asterales; family Asteraceae; genus Artemisia; species Artemisia tridentata. The sequence goes on from CP139504.1 coordinate 52,590,226, forward strand.
AAGAGCCTTTGTCAGTGGAGCTTGGAGTGATAGTGAAGGAGATGACGACAAGCCTAAAAACGACAAAGTTGCTCTAATGTCTCATGACGCAGAAGAGGTACATTCTGACTCGTCATACTCTTTTGTTAATGATGACACATTAGATATAGAATATAACAAACTATGTGAAATCACTCTAAAAATCATAAGCAAGAATAAGTTCTTAAAAACCAAAAAGGAATTTTTAGAAAACAAAATTCATCAGTTAAAAGAGAAAGCTATAAGAGGTAAAGGTATTAGAGAAACATGTGTTTTATGTCAAAAACTAAAACTTGAAATAGATATACTAAAATCTACACAGGAGAGTCTTATCAAACAAACTCCAAATTCAAAAGGTTTGATAAACACTTAAATTGTACTGATAACATAATGAAAATGCAAAGAATACCTCATGGAAGTTTCAAACCAGATTTTATGAAAAATGGAAACTTAAGTGATTTTCAGGAACAAACGGTAAAAGAAAAAGAAACTGTTCCAACTACTTCTGATAACCACGGATCTGGCGGATCCAAAATTTTGGTTTCGCCGGTTGCATCCAAAGGATCCGTGGGAATAGAAGATGAACAGAAAGGTAGTAAATTAGATCGTACAAATCTTGTAAATTTCACTAGAAAACCTAGCACTAGTACAACTATTAACAAACAAAAATCACCAGTCTCTTTAGAAAAAGATCAAAGTAAGTATAGAATCAAAACAATTGTAGACTCCTCATTCTATGAAGGAACCATGCTTAGGAAACAACTTGTGGCAATTCCCTTCGATTATATGCTAGATATCAGTGAACCATGGTAATGTTGTGTCTAATCCTTATCATCTAAGAAACTCGTGGGGACCCTACGGGATGCTTTTGACCTGTCTTTATAAAACCTTAGAACCCACTCCTAGAAATGCCTTAGGTCTTGTTCCCGGCTTTGCCCATTTTGAAAAACCAAACCATGTTTACAAACTCAAATCATTCGAACTTAAGCAAGCACCAGAATATTGGTATAATTGACTTAATACTTCCTTAGTAGACAATACTCTCTTCACCAAGAAAAAGGGATCACATGTTATCATAGTCCAGATATATGTGAATGACATTATGTTCGATTCAACTTGTCAAGAGCTATGCAACGATCAAGCATGACAAGTTTGAAATGAATATGATGGGGGAACTAAACTTTTTCTTAGGTCTCCAAATAAAATAATTAGAAGATGGGATATTCTTCAACCAATCAAAGTATATCAAGGATATGCTTAAGAAGTTTGGTCTTGAAGATTCTAAACCCATGAAAACACCAATGTCTTCCAAAACCAAACTTACCAAGGATGACGAAAGTGAATCCGTAAATAACTCAAAATATAGAGGGATGATTGGTAGTTTACTCTACCTAACGGCTAGTAGATCAGACATTATGTTTAATGTTTGTCTAGGTGCACGCTTTTAAGAAGATCTCAAAACATCCCATCTTGAAGTCGTTAAACGAATATTTAGGTACATTAAAGGCACTACACATTTAGGATTATGGTATCCCAAAGGGACAGGTGTAGAAACCATAGTGTATGCCAATTTAGACCATTCCGGTAATTATGTTGATAGGGGAAGTACAAGTAGTGTAAGACACTATTACACTTCATGATTTACTAAGAAACAAACAGCCCTCGCAACCTCAACTATCAAGGCAGAGTATAGATGAATGCAGGCTCTCAACGATTATGATATTAAACTCAATGACATTTCCTATTCTTTGTGACAACAAAGGAGCTATCGATAGTAGCAAAAACCCAGTCCAACACGCTAGAACCAAACACATAGAAATACGTCACCACTTCCTTCGTGAAAATGTTCAGAAGGTAAACATCTCAATTGAGAAAGTTTCCTCAGAGGACAACATTGCCGATATCCTCACAAAACCTCTCAAGAGAGAACCTTTCAACTATCTTAGACTTGGTTTAGGGTTAATGGAACCTAGTGAATAGATTAAACGTTAGCTCAAACCTTAGATTAACCAAATTGTTTCATATATTGGAAAAATCGCTTTGAGACATATGTGAAGTCAAAGGACATAGATATGTGGTATATTATTGTAGAGGGTGGCTATAAGCCCATTAGTAATGATATTTCAGGTGGTAGGGATATAGGTACTTCTTTTATTCACAATGATGAGCAAAAGAAGTTGATTGCCGAAAATAATGAAGCAAAAATGATGCTTTACAATTCTTTACCTAAGAAAGAATATGAAAGAGTTTTTATGTGTAAAACGACTAAAGATATTTGGCAATCACTAATTATCATTCATCAAGGGAACTCACAAGTCAAAGATAACAAAATTGATCTTCTTGTTCAACAATATGAACAATTTGTTATCTCTGAAGATGAGACCATTGATAGTGCGTTTGCTAGGTTTAATACTATTATTACATCTCTGAAAGCACTTGACGAATCTTTTTCTAGTAAGAACTTTGTCAGGAAATTTCTAAGAGCACTTCACCCGAAGTGAAGAGCAAAGGTGACAGCCATTGAAGAATCTAAGGATCTTTCAAGAATGACACTGGACAAGCTCATAGGAAATCTCAAAGTTCACGAGATGGTAATGGAAAAAGATTCAGAAATAGTCAAACGCAAAAAGGAGAAAATGAAGTCCATTGCCTTGAAAGCTAGGGTAGAGTCAAGTAGTGATGTAGATACTAGTTCTAGTAGTGAAGATGAAGAATATGCCATGGCCGTAAGAGATTTCAAAAAATTCTTTAGAAGACGAGGAAAGTTCGGTAGACCTCCTCATAAAGAAAATAAATCCTTCCGGAAAGACCATGATGATAGGAAAGGAAAGGTAGATAGAAAGTGTTTTAGAGTGTGAGATTCTAGCCACTTTATAGGAGAATGTCCAAAGCCTCCAAAGAACAAGTCTCAAAGAGCCTTTGTCAGTGGAGCTTGGAGTGATAGTGAAGGAGATGACGACAAGCCTAAAAACGACAAAGTTGCTCTAATGTCTCATGACGCAGAAGAGGTACATTCTGACTCATCATACTCTTTTGTTAATGATGACACATTAGATATAGAATATAACAAACTATGTGAAATCACTCTAAAAATCATAAGCAAGAATAAGTTCTTAAAAACCAAAAAGGAATTTTTAGAAAACAAAATTCATCAGTTAAAAGAGAAAGCTATAAGAGGTAAAGGTATTAGAGAAACATGTGTTTTATGTCAAAAACTAAAACTTGAAATAGATATACTAAAATCTACACAGGAGAGTCTTATCAAACAAAACTCCAAATTCAAAAGGTTTGATAAACACTTAAATTGTACTGATAACATAATGAAAATGCAAAGAATACCTCATGGAAGTTTCAAACCAGATTTTATGAAAAATGGAAACTTAAGTGATTTTCAGGAACAAACGGTAAAAGAAAAAGAAACTGTTCCAACTACTTCTGATAACCACGGATCTGGCGGATCCAAAATTTTGGTTTCGCCGGTTGCATCCAAAGGATCCGTGGGAACAGAAGATGAACAGAAAGGTAGTAAATTAGATCGTACAAATCTTGTAAATTTCACTAGAAAACCTAGCACTAGTACAACTATTAACAAACAAAAATCACCAGTCTCTTTAGAAAAAGATCAAAGTAAGTATAGAATCAAAACAATTGTAGACTCCTCATTCTATGAAGGAACCATGCTTAGGAAACAACTTGTGGCAATTCCCTTCGATTATATGCTAGATATCAGTGAACCATGGTAATGTTGTGTCTAACCCAAACGGACCCATGAGGTATTGGGAACCAAACGTTTGAGCTTTTCTTGAACTAAGGTATGCTCAAAAGTCTAGATAGAATCAGATAAGTGGATTAAAGAAAGTAAGTGTTCAAGATACATGATGAGAAACAAAAGAATTTTTGTACAACGGAGGTATTGTCACATTCGGTAGCAAGCTTAAAAGTAAAATCATCGGAAAAGGTACGATTTCTCATAACTCTCTCACTATTAATAATATCGCTCATGTAGACAACTTAGGATTTAACTCGGTTAAGTATTAGTCAACTATGCGTAAAAGTATAACATTCTTTTCAGTAAAAATGGAAGTAAAATACCAAGGTAGCATAACATAGAGAAAAGGTATTTTGAATAACGTTACATTATGAAATTAAATAATACTCCTAAAAGACAAGGTTTGTCTTACATTCTTGGACTCAACCTATGGCATCAACACTTAGGTCACGCAAATATGAGGTTATTTCAATCCTTATCATCTAAGAAACTCGTTTGGACCCTACGGGATGCTTTTGACCTGTCTTTATAAAACCTTAGAACCCACTCCTAGAAATGCCTTAGGTCTTGTTCCCGGCTTTGCCCATTTTGAAAAACCAAACCATGTTTACAAACTCAAATCATTCGAACTTAAGCAAGCACCAGAATATTGGTATAATTGACTTAATACTTCCTTAGTAGACAATACTCTCTTCACCAAGAAAAAGGGATCACATGTTATCATAGTCCAGATATATGTGAATGACATTATGTTCGATTCAACTTGTCAAGAGCTATGCAACGATCAAGCATGACAAGTTTGAAATGAATATGATGGGGGAACTAAACTTTTTCTTAGGTCTCCAAATAAAATAATTAGAAGATGGGATATTCTTCAACCAATCAAAGTATATCAAGGATATGCTTAAGAAGTTTGGTCTTGAAGATTCTAAACCCATGAAAACACCAATGTCTTCCAAAACCAAACTTACCAAGGATGACGAAAGTGAATCCGTAAATAACTCAAAATATAGAGGGATGATTGGTAGTTTACTCTACCTAACGGCTAGTAGATCAGACATTATGTTTAATGTTTGTCTAGGTGCACGCTTTTAAGAGGATCTCAAAACATCCCATCTTGAAGTCGTTAAACGGATATTTAGGTACATTAAAGGCACTACACATTTAGGATTATGGTATCCCAAAGGGACAGGTGTAGAAACCATAGTGTATGCCAATTTAGACCATTCCGGTAATTATGTTGATAGGGGAAGTACAAGTAGTGTAAGACACTATTACACTTCATGATTTACTAAGAAACAAACAGCCCTCGCAACTTCAACTATCAAGGCAGAGTATAGATGAAGCAGGCTCTCAACGATTATGATATTAAACTCAATGACATTTCCTATTCTTTGTGACAACAAAGGAGCTATCGATAGTAGCAAAAACCCAGTCCAACACGCTAGAACCAAACACATAGAAATACGTCACCACTTCCTTCGTGACAATGTTCAGAAGGGAAACATCTCAATTGAGAAAGTTTCCTCAGAGGACAACATTGCCGATATCCTCACAAAACCTCTCAAGAGAGAACCTTTCAACTATCTTAGACTTGGTTTAGGGTTAATGGAACCTAGTGAATAGATTAAACGTTAGCTCAAACCTTAGATTAACCAAAAACGGCAAAAAACCAACCTGAGTTCTGATCCAGCGATCCAAACGACAACAAAGCGGAACCCTTGTTTGGGATCCGCCGGATCCATCATCTGCTGAGGCAGTTGTTATATTTATTAACAAATACCTTGTACTATTTATAACTTTCCCCAAAAAATATACATCCCACTGGAATTCGATTTACATCACTCTAAACCCAGAACTTAGGTCATTCACCACCATCAATTTGTGCTTGAATCATCTCTGTAAGTATCCTAATCATAATCTAATTCATAATCTAATTCACAATCTGAGTCTAGGATTTCTATTTGTTGCACAAAATCAAAACTTGGGGTTTATGCATTCTTCTCATAAATTCATGAAACATGTTCAATTAAATTACATAACAAATCATGTTTTCATTAGCTAGGAATTGGATATCATAATACATTATCATCAAACACCCCATGAGAAACTTGTATGAAAAAAAAAATCTTCTCACAATTAGGAAAAACGGTTTTCAACCATTGTTCATTGATGTGTTTCTAGGGATATACCCGTTATGAGTGCAAGTTTTAAATTTATAACACGATTTACCAATGATTCAAACGAAACACATACGAGCAAGTATACTCATCCGTGTGTAGTAAGAGATAATTAAGGTAAGCCGAGGTCGTTCACTAGGATTTGTTTAGTTTTTATAATGTGAGTTTTTGAAAATGAAATCAAGCCAAATTATCGATTCTAATCGCAAGCAAATAAAGATGATGTAAATTCAATAAATTATAGACTACACTTGCCTAGACTAGTTTGCACAATTCCTTTGACATGATTATGACAATGGTTCCATTTGATTATGATCAACAAATTAGATGATGTTCTAATTCGATTAGTGGGTATACTAACTCTATTGTTTCCAACACTTTCAATCCTCATCGAGATTTTAAGATTATAAAAATAATATTTAGGATTTGATCAATCCTAGACTAAGACAACTCAATTACTTGATTCGCTTTCGTTTCACAAGTAATTGACAACCACACTATTTAGTTTTCCAAGTTTAACCAAGTTACTTATGAAATGGTCAATACATAAGGTAACACCCTCATAGACAAAGGTTTACAACTAATTGACTAACAATGTCTTTTTCATCCCATTACACTATTAGTAATTAACCAAACTTGACAATTCTTTGGTGGAGAAAACACTTAATAGCACAATTCGTTCTTAGTATTAGCTTTTCTTTTATCTTAGAACCATTGAGTCATAATCAACCAAAAATCATGTCACAAACATCATCTAGGCAAGTGCACAAGGCACTTAGCCACTCATAGCAAATAAAGAAATAACCACAAGAAATTTATCACTTGAAAACATGATTAAAAAGTCTTACAAAAGCTGTAATGATGATTACAAAGAGTAGGAACACTTGTGAGATAATCAACAAAGTTTCCTTGAATGATTAAATGGATGATTGGTGAATGTAAGCTTTCCTTTTTCCTGCGGTTTTTCTCCTTTGTCGCCTCCTTGTAGTGAGTTATAATTGATAGCTCTTTTGATTGTATTGTATATTGTTGTGTGTTTTATTGATTCCAAGCATACATATATATAAGATGACTTTCCTTGGTCACCAAGCATAATACTTGAGCCCAAAGTGTCATAAATTGAAGGCAAGATGAGTTAATGGAAGTAGATGATCGGACTTTGGAGTGATGGCACTTAATTCTTCACTTAAATGCAACTATGGAAGACTTTAAGTGGCTGAACCTACGGCCGGGACCTAGGACCTGCGGTCTGGATATATGCTGGACCTTGCGTTTGAACTCTAAACCTTCGGTCTGGAAATGACTGCTCAACCTTTGGTTTGAGATAGGAACCTTGGGTTTGGGTTATGAACCTTCATCATTCATTTCATCATTTCATGATCTTTTCTTGAGCTTGGAAATCATTGTAATCTTGATTCTTTATCTTTAACAATCCTCCCAAGCTTTTATTGTGAGAAGAATCCTACGTTTGTGCATAAGCTCTTGATTTAACAACTTTTCTTCATCTTTTTAGCCTTTTCCTTGAACTTGATCGTACCTGAACTAAAATACATCTTTTGCACCTTTTAAGCATAATATGTTCACAAATACAACTAAATACAATGCATAAACATAGAATTAAAACAACTAAAACATGCTCAAAATGAGCGTTATCAAATCCCCCACACTTACACTTTGCTTGCCCCCAAGCAAATCTAGCTTTTAGAAATAAATCCACAAAAAAAAATGATTCTAAAAATGAGATGCAAATCCATCATGTACAAGTACAAGATAAGATCCATCTTTTTTTAAGCTTAGTGGTGAAAAACCGAGATGTTTGACAATACCTTAATGATTCTCTTGCTTGACAACATATTAAAACACCTCACAAAAAAGAAATGAAGTATAATTCACTCAACACTCATTTGTTTAGTGGGCGAGTATATAAGAAAATAACACTAATTGCTCAGATATGATCTAAATATTACCATAAGCTTGTACAAGAAACAAAACTCCACCGACGCGGCGTAAGCACCAAGTGTAAACATCTAAGAGGACTTTTATTCGGGTTTTAAGGCTTCAAGGGTTATATAATACTTATGTGCAACTATCTCATGTAAAACATAATAGCTCGCTAACAACGAATTCTTGAATCGCCAAATAACGGATGGTCACTAAGGATAACCTTAGATCGCTAGCAACGTTATCCAAATTTTCAAGAAATCAAATGGTCACCACATGTCAATACACTTGATAAATTTCCACAAAGTCAAAAAGGGTAGGAATGAGACATGGGATATATATTTATGAAATTAGTTAAAAAGAAAAAAAGAAAAAAAGAAAAAAAAAAACTTTACAAATAGCCGAAGTCTAAAACCAAGTGCTACTAGCTACATCAACCACTATCCTTTGAAATTGAGATTCTTCCTTGATTGATATCATACTTTCATAGCTCATTTGCTATTCTTGTCACCAAACAATTGCGATGACTTATTCTGTTTCTCTTTTTTCTTCTCTTCTTTTGCATTTTTTTTAACCACCAAAATACCAATAGATCTTCCATGAGATTATCATGGAGTTCGCAACTTTCTCATTTTCAAGGATCCCCACATAACAACCATCTTTCCAAGTACCTAGTAACCAACCAAGACTTGACTATGGGTAAGGTTAAGGCTAAAGGTAAAGAATATTTTTATATTTTTCTGGTGTAACAAAATGAAAAGGATGGCTCAGAGGGTGTACTAATGGAATCTAGCACTAAAAATTAGTGCTAACAAATGGGTCCAAATAAGTGGTTAACTAACCAATGTGGCTAGCTAATATATTATTAGATGTAAAATGGAAGGCCATTTGGTTAAATTCCTAAGGTTGCCTCTTATCACACGAATACACTTATATCACACGAGGTGATCTCACTGCGGTCTGGTAATGATTTGCATGCACAAGTTCTAGAATAAATAAGATCACCGGCACACTCATAGCAAAAAGATCCAAGCATAAAAGATATATGCTATATGAAATAGGCTTAAATCCTCACAATTTAGTGGAATGGGCTATAGTTGTGCTAGCAATGTTATCAATCCTAAAATGGATCGTAATTACCCTGAATGTGCGAAAACAACTAGATTATAGGGGCAAACAAATTAAAAACTAGGCTCAAAATTTAAAATTCCAGTTCATTTTCCTATTTCCTCCCCCCACACTTAAGTTTGACATTGTCCTCAATGTAAAGAACGATGAACCATAAAAATAGGGAAATGGAACATAAAAGAAATGAAACTGCCTGTTCTTTGGAAATAGGATGATTCCACATCTTCAAGGTCAAGCATCCTAACCTGCATAATCATCAAAAACAAAAACACACAAAATGCAAAATATTTTTGGATTTTATTATTCATATTAGCAAAGCCCCCACACTTATGGTGAAACCATCGGGGCATAAAAATAATTTTTAAAAACACACGGGTTGCCTCCTAAGAAACGCTAAATTTATTAACGAGTCATCAGCCTGACTCAATTTTTCCTACTTTTGTGGGTTATATTTGGGATTCTTTCCCACTTTGTCTTTTTCTTTCTTGACTTGAATGATTGGATCAAGTGGAATTTCTTCACTTGACAATTCATTTAATTGCTCCTCATCATGGTAGAGCTTGATTCGATGTCCAATAACAATGAAAGTTCCACCGTTCTTGTCATACAATTCAACATATCTGGATGGAAAACCATGTTTTACCACGAATGGACCAAACCATTTGGTTCTGAGTTTAGGAGCTTTGAATTTGTACTTAGAATTGAACAAAAGAACTTTGTCTCCAGCCTTGAATTCTTTCCGGATTCTTAGCTTTCGATCATGATATGCTTTTATTCGAGCTTTGTACAATTTGGAATTTTCAAATGCCTGGAGTCTTAATTCATGGAGTTCATGCAATTGCAAGAATCGTTTTTCTCCAGCGATTTTTAGATCAGGATTACATTGCCCCAATGCCCAGTAGGCACGATGTTCGATTTCAAACGGAAAATGACAAGTTTTTCCATATACGAGTGTAGGATCGTGCCTGATTGCTTGAGCTTGGTTAAACCGTTTATGTAAACACAAACAACTTAGGAGAATCTCCAAGTGAAAGACTTGTGCCTATGCGGAAACTAAACACAAGAATATAAAGAAGAAAGTAACTAAAAACGATTTGATCCTCTATGGATCGTTTATTAACTAAAGATTATGTTTTGATGCGTACATAAACCCTAGCTGCAAGTTTCTTTTATAGACTAAGAAACCCTAATACAGCTTCTATGAAAACGAGTAAAGAGATAAACATAAATCTCTTCCTAGAATAACTCTAACAAGATACTAAGAATACGCTATGACCAGCAGCATTGAAAGCTACCAGCAGAAATGAGTCAATGCTACCAGCAGGAACCAACGACAGCAGCAATGCATACTACCAGCAGGAACCAGCTAAAGCTAACAGCAGCAATGACTTTTTACAAAATTCCTAACAATCCTCCCCTAAACTGGTACTTGACTAGGTTAAGTTCCAGTTTCTTGATTGAGCTTGGAACACTGGGCCTGAGGATTGCACTTGAGCAGCAGCATCAATAAGTAACCAGCAGCAACATCTTGAAAGCAAAACTTCCAGCAGCAACCTCTATATAACAGCAGCAACAGGAAATCATCTCCAATTAAACTGGTTATCATGAACTTCATTTGAACTTGACTGCTACTATGACAATGTGTACATCAAATCACTTTAAGTGTCATACTATTCTCATCACTTCCAGGTGTGTTAACTCCTGTGAGAGGTGAATCATTGAAAATTAATGGATTTGATGTCTCTTTACCAATAGCCATCACTACTGGAGTAGCCAATGTTTTGGTGTATAAGACCATGGTACATTGATAACCGGCCATCTGATTTTTAGTAAATCAGCAACTATAAACAGATTTGACTTGTCTTTACCTGTAGCCGTTTGCTCAGGACTAGCCAATTCTTGGTTACAGATGAACCTTGGTGAATTGAGTACCAAATATGGTTTTCCACCTGCCTTTACCACAAGCCATATACATGTGGGCTAGCCAATTCTTTGGAAACCCTAAAAGGAGTAAAATCCATGGTGAATTGAAAACCATTTCAACTCTCAGTTGTGAAACATGGGTGAGTTGAGAACCCCATAGTTTTGAGCAAACTATGACAGCTATCAACGGATTTGATGATCACACCAGAGCCGTATCCTCATGGTGAGTCAACTCTTTCTTGTCTGTGAGACATGGTGAGTTGATTACCATTTGAGGTGTGGTTCAAGAACCAACACTGTACCTGCAAGGTGTTACTCAAAACCATACAAGTTAGCACACAAAATATACAAAAGATTTTTTTTTAACTAATAAAATAGAAAAGAAAAAGAAAGAAATAAAGAAGAAAGAAAAATATACAACAAGAAAAATGAGCACTGGATCCCTAAGCCGCAACAAGTGGTGGACAATCACTCACAAAGCAAACCTCTTGGATCTAGCTAGCACCTGTTGAGCCAGGCAAAAAAAATTTCTATATAAGGTATGGGCCATCTCAGAGTCACTTTCAACTGTCATCCTTGTTGCCACCAACATCAACAAAACAGCAGGCCTAAGTGGATAATCCTTTTCTACCAGCATAAAAATCTCTATGCCATCCTTTGTAGACACTCGATGGACACCACATGAATCAAAGAGTTTCCAAGAAACATCTTTAATCTGTGACTGAAATCTCCACATAGGCTCCCCACCATCTGGATCATAAATCCTTTTAAGCTAAACCCATAGCTCTTTATCCTTATCTTGAGTAGGATCTTGATCCTTGAATTTCTCTTTGACCAAAAACCATAGCTGATTCAGATCCTCTCTATCAAAACCTGTGAGGAGATCTTTAAATAGCTTGTATTTCTCAGATATGCCACCAACCCTCATGATTTCCCAACCCTGCATCCTTCCATCAGTGAACACTTCCCAGCCAAGGATAGGATATCTAACTTTCAAAGGCGGGATCAGTGTTTGCCCTGGAACTATTACCATCATTTGTTTAACCTGCTCATTAGTCAAAGCTTCACCAGACTTCGATCTCTTTGAAACATCAGACTCTAAGACTGGTGATGCTCTTCTCTTGCGTTGGAGTATATCATCTCTGATTGGAGTATTGTCCCTGGCATATGTGTCAAAGAACTTTGATTCAAGAGCAGCATATGTCCAGTCCTTCAAGTCCTTCAACTTGATAGATGTTTGACCTGTCAAATAGTGCTGCATAAACTTTACATTATCTGCTCTTGTAGGCAACATTGTCTTATACCCATACTTTTGCCTTTCTCGAATTTGATTCATCAAATCATTCCAAGTTGTTTTCATGTTTTTCTTCAAAATGAATGCCACTAACTCCTCTGACTTGTCTTCTTTTTCTAAGTCAGGATCTTTTACAAGCATTGCAGCATGGGCTCTGATAATCAAGTTTGAATCCAATAAATATTGAAGTTGCTCATTAAATTCTGCAGGATTGAAATCATCAGTTCTGGTGTTACTCATAAAGTCAGCAATATCCCTGTTTAGCTCTTCAGAAATCTTCCTTGCAAACTCCCCATCTTTATTGATCTGATCTTGTACAGCTTGTGTAGCAGCTAATTCCTCTTCATGTGCCTTTCGTGCTAACTCTGCATCATGCTCTGTATCAGCAGTTTGAACTCCCTGAACATTCTGAACTTGTTCTTTTTCTTGGGGAGAGGCAAGAGCTTCCTTCACAGGATCCTTACCACTAGTATTACCAGTCTCAGCAGTAGGAATAATCTTGTCAGAAGGAAGAACAACTTGAGAAGCAACAGTAACTGCAGCCAAACTATCAGCATCAACAGAAACACTACCAGCAGCAACACCAGTAGACTTAAGACCAACAGAAGGTTCTTCATTAACAGAAGAAGTAGCAGCAGCAATATGAAGAGAAGAATCAGCAGTATGAGCTGCACTACTAGATACATCATCAACATCAGACTTTTTCACTAGTCTCCTTTTGTACCTCCTCCTTGTACCAATGATTGGAGACTTAGTGGAAAGTTCCAAAGTTGCATTGGCCAACAATTGAAGAGAATCCAAATTCAAAGTAGCCTGACCCTCTTCAGAGTCAGAGATCACAACTCTTCTTTTCTTACTCTTTAACTGATCTTCCAAATGTGCAACTCTATCAACCAACTTATGGATTGTATCATCAAAGGTCTCTTTTGTTTCCTTCAGTTCCTTATCCAAAGCATTTACCTTGTCTCCAAGCTCCTTTTTGTTGTCCTGTAACTCAGATTCCAAATCTGCAATTTTCTGCTTATACCTGTCAAGTAACTTGGACATAGAAGTGAGATCAGCAGCATCCTCAGCTCCACCAGCAGGAATGCCTGAGGTGTTAGGAGCTTCATTGGATCTAGGTGGAGATACATGAAATTCTCCACCAGTATGGGTGTCATCACTAAAAGGCTGCCTAGAAGGACTAGGGGTTGAAAGCCTGGAGGAGGAAGTAATATCAACAAAGGGCATAACTGAGGGTGTTGGTTGGTCAACATGAGGCACTACAGGTGTGGTCTGGACACTAGGCTCAACTGAAACAAAAGATTCATCTTGGTCAATAGGGTGAGGTGAGGGAACCCTGGGAGATGGTGATAGCTGGGCTTCAGAAGCATTAGATGCACTTGCACCAGCAACATCTGATGCTGCAGTACCAGCAGGAATAGGTGGAATAGCATTAGCAGCATTGACTGCTGCACCACCAGCAGCATCAGCTGCACCTCCAGCAGCATTAGCTGCACCAGCAGGTTCAGCCCCACCAGGCAACATAGCTGGTAAAAGGGGCCTATGGTCTCCCACAAATTTAGTCTTCATAGTTGCAAACAACTTAGCAGTCAATCTACCCATATTCCTAGGTAAGGGGTCAGTGGTCTGAACACCTAGAATTATTTGTAAGAATCTAGGGTACATGAGGAATTTGTTTTTGAAATTGAGTATATTCCCTATCATTCCCTCAAAAATGTATTTAGACCAATTGTAAACCCTCCCAGTGGACAAACAAATAAGGGCAGAGGCAATGGGACTAGCAAATTGATCCCACCCACCAGACTTAACACTAAGGCATTGCAACAAGGTGTAAATTAGAAACCGCCATTGAGGCGAAACCTTATTCTTGAAAAATGTAAAAGTACCAGCAATTGGATACTGATGCGCGTGATGTGTCGTTGCGGTTTAGCAGTATTAATGCCTACTCAAGTTTTAAATTTATATTTAGCCGACTTATCAATAACACACACACTTAATAAGCAGTGTACCCGGTCAGTATGAATATAATGGTAAGCAGAGTGTCGATCACTAAGAGTGGAACGTATTATCTAGTTATTCTAATCAGTATTTTAATATCCTAAGTTAGTTATACAACCTAATCTAACGCAAGGGGGTTCAGCCTGAGAGACTGGCACAGTTTGGTTATAATTAAATAGAAAACTAAACTAATGAGCACGAATCAGCGATTAGCACACACGTACACAGATAGATACTCGAGACAATAAGAAGACCTGTCCTGATAATTAAATAGCTTGTCACTTGTTTTATTGCTAGTTTTATATGAAGTGTATATAATTAAACCTTTTTCGTTGGCTCTAATCTTATCGGCGAGTAAACCCTTAATGATTACTTATGTCTATACTACTTTTCTAGAGACGCTAGAATAAATAGGCGAGGAAGGGGCATGACGACCCAAGCAAGACTCAGCTAGACACAGAGGTTATCAATGCACTAATAAAAGTCACCAAAGACATCAACATATAAACTTTAATTAATGGGAAAGCAATATTAAGGGGAGTGCATGATCTTCTGTAGTCACATGACACAAGCCCATCAATCCTGATGAATTAAAGCGTACTAAAACAATAAAACAAAACTACTTAATGAATTGAATACATGCAGGACCTTCTTACAGCTCTTGTATCTTTGTTTGAGGTGTGTCTTGTGCTGCTTGGTCGTCTGAATTCGGCTCTAGGGTTATACAAAAGGTCTCTTAAATTCGTCTGACCTTGGGGTATTTATAGTTTCTGTCTGAGGGATCGATTTGGCGCATTAAGTTGATAGATGCGGCGCATTGACTTAACTTCGCGTGGGGTCCAAGATTAATATATTCTGGAATATTCGTACACCGTCTTCAGATGCGGTGTAACTTGATCTTTGTATGCGGCGCATGTACTTTAGCTGTCTTGGATCGTAACTGGTGAAATCTTGATAGTGATACGCCGTATGTTAGAAGTATATTGCGGCGTATCTGGAGTAGAACGAGCTTGATCTTCTTCTTTGACCAAAGTTTCATATGCGGCGCATGACAGAATTGCATGCGGCGCATTCTTTAAAGTCAGGCAATGGTCTTCGAATTCCTTTAAGTATGATATTGCGTCGTATCTGTTGAGTGAGATACGGCGCATCTTCTGGATTTCAGTAGACTTTTGACATCTCGCTTGTTTTGCTCCATAATTAGTCCAAAATCGCCAAGTTTCACATAATGCTAGTTTTTACCTGAGAATTACTAAATAAACATTAATGTATCGATTCTCATATATAATATAATAAAACAAGTCAAATAAATAGGATAAATGATGATAATGAAATGTACTTATTTGAGTTCATCAAATATCCCCCCACTTGAACTTTACTTGTCCCCAAGTAAACCTTAGAATTAATCATATGAAAATGTATCCTAAAAGATATTAGGATTTATTTTTATATTTAAGCACGTATTCGTTTTGTCATAATCACACAACCAAACACTTAACGAAGTAGAAACCAAAATAATTTTTAATGTAAAACAATTCTAAATCGTTTAGTTGCTTAGTCGTGACGAATATTCTATCATAGGCTTGGCAAGTATACGCATCTCCCCCACTAAAGCCAAGGAGTAACAAGTCTAAAGCGGTAAAAAGTATTTGTTGGTTAAGGGTTGATCATCCTTTTTAATCTCTATCGATCTCATATTCCAGAAAAGGCGACAAAATTACAAATACATGATCGAATCCACGACCACGATACTTGCAATTGCTCAATTCCTTAACTCGAATGGGCTAAAGATAGGACCAAGTAATCTTTACCAATAATATTATATCAAAAAGGGCGACAAAATCATAAATACATAGCCGAGTCCACGACTACGATACTTAAGATTGCTCAAATCCCTAATCTCAATAAATCAAAGGTTTGGATGAAGAATGATATAGGGTATGGATAATATTTGGGATACAAATTGGTGTAAAATGAAAAATAAACAAAACAGATAAATTAAAATCCTAAGTGTGGTTAATCACTTTCCCAACCATCCCATGAATAAGACTCATATCATTGAATAACTCACGCTTTAACACTTGAAACACACGCTTTAGGTAGACACGAATTATACTCAACAAAATCTCAATCAAAGAATAACCTTAGTTGGCGTTCCCATAACGGCCAACTCCCATTCAATCCATAAATATAATATACAACAACAAATAGTGGTGATATCTCCCACTTAATACAAAACTTTACATAAGTTGGTTAAAATTTCACAACTTTTCTATCACTATTTTTCCGGATAATTTTTCCATACTCTTCATACTTTCAGAAATAACTGTAATAGTGAAAGTAGCAAACACACGAAAAATAAACTAAAAGTTATACAATATTTACTTTCATACCAATTGCATTGTGCAATTTCCCGACCTAACCAAAGATAATGAATTACGCACGCGAACACAGGTAATGTAAGGAAACACACTTTGCCTAAAGCAATTAACCACGGATTTTAATCTACAGGGTAGGCTAAGGTGTAAGGGTGTATCGAAACATTATAACAAAGGTGTAAGAAACGAAAGGAATGGCTCTGAGGGTTTTTCTAGGGGTATCTTACTCTAAAGGTGAGAGTAAACAAAGGGTTTATACGGGGGTTAACTAACCAGTGTAGTTAGTTAATATCACATAACATATAAAGGCTATTTGGGTGTAATCCTAGAAATTTACCAATTTAGACAAGTCACTCCAATTATATAGATAATACTCATTATGGTGGTCTCGAATAGTATACAAGCCAAGTTCTAAAGTTTACAAGTCACCGGCACACTAAAGTTTTAATATTTTTGAAAGAATAGTGTTATGTGTGCGGTTATGTAATTTAGACTTTAAACAAAAACATGCTAAAAAAATTTTAATTTTTGATATATTAAGCGCATTTTAAGCATATTTTGAAAAAGTTTATGTAACACCCCGACCCGACAAGGGTAAAGATGTCACAATGATGGTTTCATATCAGAACAAACACAAGCATAAGACATAAATAATACAATAGAATTTCAAGGGTTACAAAGGAAAATCTGAAACTACAAGGTTACAATACAATAATTTCTAAGTCTAAAAATAAATTCTTCTAATAATCTTCCATAGCTAGTAGGGTCTTCTAAAATCCCAAGTAACTCTCCACTCATACCCAGCTTCCAACTAAAACCTGCCACAGGAAAAGAAATGTGGTTGAGCTACGAAAGCTCAGTGAACAGATATAACGATAACAAAGCAGTAGTAATGGGGTAGTGAAGTAAAGGAAATAATACAAGGTGTAACATGAGTAGGAAAGAAATGGAAAAGGTTATCAAGAATTGGTTACAATGGCTAAGTGTAAAGGAAACCATAACCCACCACCAGCCCAAGTTCAATTCAAGTCAAGTCAAGTGTCAAATCAAGCATAGGTTATAGGGTAACAGTAACAGTAATCCACTACGAGCCCAGAACATATCAAATCAAATCAAGTCATATCAAGCAAGGTGTACGGAGGGGAGACCTCGGTACCAAGTACAATATGAGGGGATACCTCCAAGGGGTGGAGTGATCGGCTCCCAAGAGTGAATGACGTGTATCGCACACACCCATCATGTCACTAAGTGATACAAATAATCAAGTCAAATCAAGTACAAATCTAGGATGCATCCATACGCCCCAGTAGGCTGCCACAATGTCTTCCTCTACGTAACAAGTCAAGTATCAAGTCAAGGCAGGGACGGGATAGGACATCACTCTCCTACCCTAGAGTCAAGCCATTGGTGCATCAATGACAAGGACATGAAACCCTCATGCCTAGTATGGCTCATAGTCTCAAACTGTAGGTCAAGGTCAAGGCCAAGTATCATGTGTCAAGTGTCAAGTTTCCAATTCAGGTTTATCAAGGGTCAGGTCAAAGGTCAAGACAAGAGATCATAGCAAATATACATAGTAAAAGTTATGTTTAAAAGTTCATTTGGAAACAATCCTTTTAAAATAGTTTTCGTAAAATGATCTTTAAAAATGGTTTTCATAAAAATAATATTTCAAAAGGGTTTTCATAAAAATGATATTTCAAAAAGGTTTTCACAAAGATAGTTTTAAAAATAGTTTTCTTAAAACACTTTCATAAATAATTAAAAAGGTTTTCTCATCCAATTATAATATCAAGTATATTAGGGTTCAAGTCAAGGTTTATGGCAAGGTTCATATCAAGGTTCATAGCAGGGTTCAAGGCAAGGTTCAGAACAGAAGGTCAAGGCAAAGGTTCAAAACAAAGGTTCAAGACAAGGTTCACAATACAAGGGGAACATAGCAATGGCTTGGGGAATCCTAAACGAATAAAAACAAGAGATCAAGAGAAACGAAGGCCCTTACAAGAAGGGCAGAATATCTGTACCTTAATAGCAGAACACAAGGATAGCAAGTGACAAGGATCAATTACTCCTTCCTCGAACCTAATGGAGTAGAAGACAGAATGACAAGGGTTTTCAGTTATCTTTCCATTTAAGTAAGTTTCCATTTTTAGAAAGTTTCCTTATTTAGTAAGTTTCCATAATTAGCAGGATTTAATTATTTTACTTAGGTTAAGTCATAGTTAAGCATATTATGGACATAGGGTACATTTTAACAAGTTACGATAGTTCAGGGTTATTTATAACAATTTTCCCTATTTTAGGGTTCTAATTGTAATTATACCAAGGTTAAAGGTCTAACATGAGAATATATCAAGTCACTTATTTTAAATATATAAAGTATTCAGAATCACACTTTTCATCCTTTATGTTTCAATATTTATAAGTTACACCCTTTAGTTATTAATTTTACAAATTAAACCCTAGATTTATATACTTTACAATTTAATCCCTACAATATTTATATTTACATACCAAGCACCTTATTTTACAAAATTACAGAACCTACCCTTAAAATAATATGTGGTACGACTCATAACCCTCAAGTTTCAGAATTTACAGAATTAGTCCCTTAACTTTATAAAACCTATAATTTCAATCACTAATTATTAATAATTACATATTAAGCCCATAAATACTCAAAATTACACATTACACTCTAAACATCATTATATTCACAGAATAACTTCAAGTTTCCAGAATTTTCACTTTTAGTCCCTCTATTTTAAATAAATACAAATCGTACCTTATAAATACAAATTAATTCTTTTCTAGCAATATTTACACTTAGGACCCTTATGTTATATTTTTCCTAGACCTAATTAACATTATAAAAATATCCCACAAGTTTCAAAGTTGGCAAAACACACCCCTATGATTTAAAAACTAATCGTACAACACTTTTTAATTACAAATCCAAACCCTAATTCATCAAATCATTACCCCATAATTATACAATCATTAGTAAGCATTTATTACTCAGATTGCTTCCAATAAACCCTAAACCTAATTCGGTTCTAGGGTTTCCTTTTATTTTCTTTATTTTTCTTTAAGTTTGATATACAAAATAATTCGACCAGGTTTATATAGGCTTCAATAAATTGAACAAGAATTTTTTCAGAGTTATATGGATTATATAGAGCTCAAATAAAATAAGTTTAAAGTCCAAAAAATTCGTATGAATTATTATAGAATTTACGTACGTTTTACCCCTTTAAAATTGTCACGATTAATCTAGCTTGCATGGTTTGATTAGACTATTTTATATGGATTATATATGTTATTTAAAAGTGCAAAAAAATACCCAAAAGAATTTAGGACAAGTCGAATGAGTTGGGGGAATATTTACCTCTTGGTATAAGAATTCGAACAAGAAAATCCAAAACAGCCAAACCAAGACTCCTAAATTTGATTACCTATTTTTCTAGCCTTCCATGAACCTAGTAGATGCCACGAAAATTCTGGTCCAGCTCCATAAAATTTTGAGTGTCAAATGGGAATTTTTTTGTTGCTTTTGTCGATTTAGGGATAAGTATAAAAGGGATATTATATAAAGAACCGTATATATAATATGAAGAGGAGGATAATTCGGTCCAAGAAACTTAAATAAGGATAAAATCTGACTTTCTAATAATCCTTACTTATTTTGTATTTATCCTTTATTTAATTTAGTTTTAATTTAAGTAATTATATTATAATATGTATAAATAAATAAATTCGGTTTGTATAAGATTAAATAATGTAACAAATATTTTTATAACATGTAAAATAATAAAATGTTCAAGTACAAATTATTTTACTTCGTATGGTATTAATTTCTAAGAGTTCGGGATTAATTTGGCGTTTATATAATTATTAATTGAAATCTTTAAGTTCAAGGGTAATTTGGTCATTTTGCATATTTTGAAATTTCATGTATTACAGTTTAGGACAAGTAAGTGTTCTAATTCTCCATCCCCCCACTTAAGTTAAATAACGTCCTCGTTGTTTGTGTCAAAGGTTAAAAACTGGAAAATAAAAGAATTAGAACAGAAAAACTCCCCTGAGATTTGCTCGGTATGATCCTCCATTATTCGTATAAGAGAAAAAATCAACTTTCTTGTGGATGAGAACGTTTAAGCTTCATAAATGATGTATCCACAAAAATGCAGGAATCTGTAATACCATTTAGACTTTAACACACCTGAGTTAAGAGGGTTCAAACTTGCATAATACATTAGTAGTTAGTAAAAATAAAACCTAAAAAATTAAACTGTAAATCATCAGGTCAGTCGATACGCCGTATCTTATGGAAGAAGATACGCCGTATCGAGCCTGGAATAAATACGAATCAGAATAAAAGATGTGTCGCATCCTTAACCAGGGATGCGCCGCATTAAATAAATTGACAGAAAGTTTTAAAGTCAAAAATAAAAATGCAGAAAATGGAATAAGATATGACCAGTGCAGGTGATGCGTCGCATCTTATGATGGAGATGCGCCGCATCTTCTGCAGGTCTGACAGACTCGACACAGAACAGAAAAGTAAAAAATTTTCCTTCGGGTTGTCTCCCGGTCAGCACTTGTCTTTATTCCAGAGTCTTCAAGTTAGACTCACGTTCAGCTCCTTATTTCAATACTTCGGGTTCAAACTCCACCACCTCGTTCTCAGTATCCTCAATTTTATTATCAAAGTATTTTTTAACTCGTTCAGCTCCTTATTTCAGTATCCTCAAGTTGGATACGCCGCATCTTATCACGTTAAAATTTAATCAGACTTTTATTCAGAAAACAGATACACCGCTTATGAATTAGAATGCGCCGTATCAAGTTTAAATTATCAAAAATCGATTATATTTATTAAAATTAAATGCGTCGTATTAACAAAAGCTAATGCGCCGTATTTTCGTTACGTTTCAAAATACAAGATTTTTGATTTAGTAGATGCGCCGTATCGATAAAGATTGATGCGTCGCTTCTGTTTTATAATTCGAAAAACTGTTTTTAATTTAAATAGAAAATGCGCCGTATCTGTTAAAACAGATGCGTCGTATGGCATTAGCGTTTAGAAAAATTTCTTATTAAAAACAGAATACGCCGTATCTTAGGGAAAGATGCGTCGTACTCGAATTTATTAAACGCGTTGTATTTTATAAAAATTAAACGCAATACGCCGTATCTGTTAAAACAGATGCGCCGTATCGTTTGTATCAGCACAATACAACGACAGCAGAATGCAGAAAAATACAGAAAAAAGAAAAACAAAAATAAAAACAAACAAAAAGAAACAAAAATTACAGAAAACAAAAACACACAAAAACAGTAAATATGCAAATTATACAATGAATGCAATCTATCTAATATACAACAGGGTTAGTGGTTAGAATCTAAAAAAAAAAAAAAAAAAAAAAAAAAACTAATTAAAATACTTAATCAAATTAACAGATAATAACAATTCACTCCCCAGCAACGGCGCCAAAAACTTGATGCGCGTGATGTGTCGTTGCGGTTTAGCAGTATTAATGCCTACTCAAGTTTTAAATTTATATTTAGCCGACTTATCAATAACACACACACTTAACGAGCAGTGTACCCGGTCAGTATGAATATAATGGTAAGCAGAGTGTCGATCACTAAGAGTGGAACGTATTATCTAGTTATTCTAATCAGTATTTTAATATCCTAAGTTAGTTATACAACCTAATCTAACGCAAGGGGGTTCAGCCTGAGAGACTGGCACAGTTTGGTTATAATTAAATAGAAAACTAAAATAATGAGCACGAATCAGCGATTAGCACACACGTACACAGATAGATACTCGAGACAATAAGAAGACCTGTCCAGATAATTAAATAGCTTGTCACTTGTTTTATTGCTAGTTTTATATGAAGTGTATATAATTAAACCTTTCTCGTTGGCTCTAATCTTATCGGCGAGTAAACCCTTAATGATTACTTATGTCTATCCCACTTTTCTAGAGACGCTAGAATAAATAGGCGAGGAAGGGGCATGGCGACCCAAGCAAGACTCAGCTAGACACAGAGGTTATCAATGCACTAATAAAAGTCACCAAAGACATCAACATATAAACTTTAATTAATGGGAAAGCAATATTAAGGGGAGTGCATGATCTTCCATAGTCACATGACACAAGCCCATCAATCCTGATGAATTAAAGCGTACTAAAACAATAAAACAAAACTACTTAATGAATTGAATACATGCAGGACCTTCTTACAGCTCTTGTATCTTTGTTTGAGGTGTGTCTTGTGCTGCTTGGTCGTCTGAATTCGGCTCTAGGTTTATACAAAAGGTCTCTTAAATTCGTCTGACCTTGGGGTATTTATAGTTTCTGTCTGAGGGATCGATGCGACGCATTAAGTTGATAGATGCGGCGCATTGACTTAACTTCGCTTGGGGTCCAAGATTAATATATTCTGGAATATTCGTACACCGTCTTCAGATGCGGCGTAACTTGATCTTTGTATGCGGCGCATGTACTTTAGCTATCTTGGATCGTAATTGGTGAAATCTTGATAGTGATACGCCGTATGTTAGAAGTATATTGCGGCGTATCTGGAGTAGAACGAGCTTGATCTTCTTCTTTGACCAAAGTTTCATATGCGGCGCATGACAGAATTGCATGCGGCGCATTCTTTAAAGTCAGGAAATGGTCTTCGAATTCATCTAAGTATGATATTGCGTCGTATCTGTTGAGTGAGATACGGCGCATCTTCTGGATTTCAGTAGACTTTTGACATCTCGCTTGTTTTGCTCCATAATTAGTCCAAAATCGCCAAGTTTCACATAATGCTTGTTTTTACCTGAGAATTACTAAAGTAAACATTAATGTATCGATTCTCATATATAATATAATAAAACAAGTCAAATAAATAGGATAAATAATGATAATGAAATTTACTTATTTGAGTTCATCAGATACCCTATTGCTTCCATTCCTTCCAGAATCTGCTGTTCAGTGAAGTTATAAAGCCCATTCTCATCATTAAGCTGAAGATGAAATCGAATGGATTCCTCAGTAATAGTGTGTTCTTGTCCATCAATCGTAGCAACTATCTCCTGAGGTCTTCCTACAATCGTACGAACAACAGCAGTACCCCAAAATTGTCGAACCAGAGAATCATATACCACTATTGGGCAATGAGTAATGGCATGTCGAAGAGAAGACCCTCTTAAAAAGGCAAGAATGTCATCATACCCTTCGCTTCTAGGTGAAGATTCAAGATAGCCAACTTTATTGTCATCTTCTTTGTATTGAAGGGCTGCCATAGAGTTGAATCAGGGAATGAGAAATGAGAAGAAATGCAATTGATTTGAGAGAGTGAGATTATTTTGGGTGAGGAATTTGATATTTAGGTCGTGAATACGGTTTCCCAATTTAGCAGCTTAAATTGCACAATCTTTGCGGAACCTTTGACCCATTTGAATTTAATTTAATCCCAAAATAAATTCCTCACATACTTCAATATCCGCGGCAATGAAGTCAACCAGAGGTAACCAGTTGGTCAAACAGCGGGAATAGAGTATCTTTGACCAAAATACATTACCAGCAGCAATGGTGGGTCAATCAGCAGCAATGAGATGGTCAACCAGCAGCAAGAGTTGCTGTTTGACTAACGTTAAATCCCTAATTAACTCCAAACCAACCCAAAATTTAATTTCATTAACCTCCCCTTAAGTCTATATAACCCCTTGAAACATCAATACAAACATCACAATCTTCAAACCCTAAACACACAAACATCCACACACAATGACATCCAAACCAGAAATTGTGGATATATCATTCGATTCATCATCAGGATCATCTGGGTGGAAGAATTACTTCCCACCCAAACATTCCACCGGCACCAGTTCCAGCACCAAGCACAAAGGGAAAGCCAAAGCTGAGGAACCATCATCTCCCCCATCTGATGCTGAAGATTCTAGCTCTGATGGTGATCCCTCATCCTGGCCAAAGAGCTTGACATACTATCAAGGTGAATGGGAGACTTATCCACCAAACTGTCCCATTTCAGCTGAGCTAACAAAGATGATGGAGAAAACTGTGGTTGCCTTCTACTAAGTCCCAGTGCCAAGGCCAAGCCAGCCATTCCCAAGATCACACCCTAGGGCAAGTCAGCCACTTCCAAGTCATCCATCCCCTAGGCCAAGTCATCCACCACCTAGGCCAAGTCAGCCACCACCTAACCCAAGACATCCAATTCCAGTAGTGTTGGCCCTTGCAGCTCCAAGGTTGTATGGAGATAATAGTGGCAGAGGAGTGAGAAAGGGGATGCCTGATTATGAAGGCAAGGGGAAAGGGAAGATGGAATAAGTTGCAGGGTTGAGGTGCAGGTGTGAGGTCCTTATGTTTGTTGACTGTTGTCTGGCTTGTTTCATGATGTAAAGCTTTTCTCTTTTGAATTTGAATGTATGCACTTAATGATGATGAATAAAAGAATTTTCTTTTATTATATTCCAAATATTGTGATTAAGTGATCTGCAAAACAAGGTTAGTTTACAAAACATACTAAAACCTGCAAAACAAAGTTAGTAAACATAAAAAGTAAAACATAAAATCAAGAGATACAAAACAAAATTACAAGCATTAGCCTCCCCTTAGACTAATGCCTCCCCTTAAAACTAGCAAATAAGAATACAACAACATAATCAGACACCAAGGACAATCACCTAGGAAACCAAGGAGAGTAAGCCATTCCCCCCATATACATTGGATCATAATAGGCAGGCCTATAACCATTTTGAAAATAGGAGCTTGTAGGTCTGTTAAATGATCTAGCAACATTCCTTTTCCAACCAGCAGAATTAGATCTACCAGCTGAAACAGGCTCACCCGCAGGAATGGCTGCAGGTTTGAAATGCCTACCAGCAGCAATGGCTGCTGGTTGTTTTGCATTACCAGCAGGAAATGCAGCTGTTTTAGGCATATATGGGGGTATCTTCTCTATATTTTTCCACACAGTCCTAGTTTGAATTTGTCTAACACCCATTTTGTTTTCATAGAAATCACAGTCCTTGATTAGGTGAGAATAACTACCACACACAAAACAGGATTTATTCCTAATCGATTTCTTCTTAACCTGACATCTCTTATGACACCCAACCTTCTCAGAACCAGAATCAGAAGAACAATTGTTTTTAACAGGACTAAAAGAGATGTCATCAAATGTAGCTTTCTTTGAATTGGATTCCATACTAGCTACTTTTGGTGAGAAGTCATCAGACTTGGGTGTAAAAGACTTTTCACTTGAATCACATGAAGTAAAGTCTGTGGACTGAGAATCAGAAGACTTGTCACTAGCAGAACAAGAAACAAAGTCATCAGAGTCTGATAAGTCCTTTGACTTTTTTCCATAGGACATGTATGATTCATCTAAGTCAAGGTCAGAGAGAGAGTGGACAGGGGTAGGCATAAAAACTCCTCTGATAGGTGGAGGAACTGCATTCATTCCTCCTTCCTTTACATACTTTACAGGAATTTGGTAATTTAGCTCCTTAGGGGTAGGGTCAAATATACTTGGGTCACTAGGGTCATAAATATCATCTGGCCTAACATCATACCCCAAACCCCTCTTACACCTTACAGACTGAGTACTGTTATTTAGTTTGACTAGGGTTTTAGCTGACTCTTACCATGCATTATGTCTAGCCAATTGAGTATCTAACTTAGCCTGTAATTCCTGATTTTCTAATTTGACCTTAGCATTTTGAGACTCAGAATATTTAAGCTCATTAGTGGTGAATTCTAATTCTCTTTGTAGAACCTTAATTTTCTCTTCATATGCTACCTGATTGGCTTGGTACCAAGCTTTCTGCTTTTCTAAGGTTTTAACTGCACTACTATATGCTTGGACCTTAATATAGTATTCTTTGTACTTAGATTCTATGTCATCAAATTCTTTCTTAAGGATTGAGTACAATTCATGACAGCCATAAGGGCAGTTTTGTACCTGAGATGGAAATCCCATTAAGGCAAATTCTTCCATATCATCCTTTGCATCACCACCCTGAATTGTTTGATCTGTACTCTCTCCATCAGATTCATTCGGTTCAGTCCACTGATTCATAGAATCAAACGGCAGCAAGTTTCTGATCTTCATGGCCCACATTTCATATTTATCCTCTGATGAAGACATTGTGCGAAGGTTCAAGAGATTAGATTAAAACAAGTTTTCTTCTTTAACAGAGATCCTCACCAGGCTCTAATACCACTTGTAGGATCGTGCCTGATTGCTTGAGCTTGGTTAAACCGTTTATGTAAACACAAACAGCTTAGGAGAATCTCTAAGTGAAAGACTTGTGCCTATGCGGAAACTAAACACAAGAATATAAAGAAGAAAGTAACTAAAAACGATTTGATCCTCTATGGATCGTTTATTAACTAAAGATAATGTTTTGATGCGTACATAAACCCTAGCTGCAAGTTTCTTTTATAGACTAAGAAACCCTAATACAGCTTCTATGAAAACGAGTAAAGAGATAAACATAAATCTCTTCCTAGAATAACTCTAACAAGATACTAAAAATACGCTATGACCAGCAGCATTGAAAGCTACCAGTAGAAATGAGTCAATGCTACCAGCAGGAACCAACGACAGCAGCAATGCATACTACCAGCTAAAGCTAACAGCAGCAATGACTTTTTAAAAAATTCCTAACAACGAGTCTATACGGGGTTGTACCAATTGGAGTTTTATATGCCGTTCTAAATGCCCACAGAGCATCATCGAGTTTTCTTGACCAAACAGAAGGATTATCCTTGACCGTTTTTTCAAGTATTCTTTTTAAGGCTCTATTGGTGTTTTCAACTTGACCACTAGTTTGAGGGTGGTATGCTGTGGAGAAACGATGGTGGACTCCATATCGTTTCATAGCTTTCTCCATTTGATAGTTACAGAAATGAGTTCCTCTGTCGCTTATCAAAGCTTTTGGAATTCCGAATCGAGAGAAATGCTTTTTCAGAAAATTCACAACTACTCGTGCATCATTTGTGGGTAAAGCCTCTGCTTCTGCCCATTTAGAGACATAATCAATTGCAACGAGGATGTATTCGAATTTATGAGATTTAGGAAAAGGACCCATGAAGTCAATTCCCCAAATATCAAATATTTCAGAAACTTGGATGCTCTTCTGTGGCATTTCGTCTCTACGAGAAAGACTACCAGATTTTTGGCATGCATCACAATTCTGAACAAGTGTATGTGCTTCTTTAAAAATTTTTGGCCAATAAAATCCCTCATCGTAGACCTTTTTAGCGGTTGTGGATGGACCGTAATGTCCTCCGGTTGGGCCATGATGACATTCATCAAGAATCTTTCGGGTCTCTGAACCATACACACATCTTCTTATTATCCCATCGGGACACATTTTAAATAGATACGGTTCATCCCAAAAATAGTATTTTAAGTTTGTGAAAAATTTACTACGCTTAGCGTAAGATAGACCTTTTTGTAATATCCCTCCAGCTAAATAATTTTCATAATCAGCAAACCATGGAACTTCTTCATTGTCGATTCCCATAAGAGTTTCATCGGGAAAGTTATCATCAATCTCGTCTTCACCGAGTTCCTCTAAATTAGGATTTTCTAATCTAGATAAATGATCCGCTGCAACATTTTCTGCACCTTTCTCATTCTGGATTTCTATGTCAAATTCTTGAAGCAATAAAATCCATCGGATAAGACGTGGTTTGGCATCTTGCTTGGCAAACAGATATTTAAGAGCTGAATGATCAGTGAATACAATTGTTTTTGACAAAACAAGATAAGAACGAAATTTGTCAAATGCAAAAACTACAGCCAAAAGTTCTTTTTCAGTCACTGTGTAGTTTTGTTGGGCACCATTCAAAGTTTTGCTAGCAAAGTAAATAGGACAAAAATATTTACCATCTCGTTGTCCTAATACTGCTCCAACAGCATAATCACTTGCATCGCACATAAGTTCAAACGGCAGCGACCAATTTGGTGAAACCATAATTGGTGCATTTGTTAACTTATTTTTAAGCGATTCGAATGCCTTGATGCATTCTTCATTGAAGTCAAAGACTGAATCTTTTTCAAGCAGCTTCGTCATCGGACGAGATATTTTCGAAAAACTTTGATAAATCGGCGGTAAAATCTCGCATGTCCCAAAAAACTCCTAACGCCTTTAACGTTAGTTAGTGTCATACCCCGTCAAAGGTGGAAACACGGGATGTAACTGAGAAAGGCACATTGCATAACATCATAGATCCATACCTTACATTTATTACAACATTAGTTTACAAAACATTCCTCGTGAAATATGTCTCTTTTGAAATCTTATCGTCTTGAAAACATGGTATCATATTATCAAATAGCCTGACTCCAATAAACGTGCCTTCAAA
This sequence comes from Artemisia tridentata subsp. tridentata, assembly GCA_021014915.2. Lineage (NCBI taxonomy): Eukaryota > Viridiplantae > Streptophyta > Magnoliopsida > Asterales > Asteraceae > Artemisia > Artemisia tridentata. Next base: position 52,619,264 of record CP139504.1, read on the forward strand.
TACTTTTACAATGATCACCTGAAAATGGTACTAGAAAACGTCAACATAATGTTGGTGAGCTCGTAGGTTTAGATGTTAAACCACGAAGTTGCGAAATATAGCATAGGAAAATAGTGAGCAAGATATACAAATGTGAGAACATAACAAAGATCACAAACTAGCAACAACTGAACCTCATACTACAAACACGCATAATTGATCCATACGTATACTGGGTGCCACTTCCCCAAAATGATATACTGGGTGCACTTCCCAAAATGATATACTGGGTGCACTTCCCAAAATGATACACCAAGGTTGCTAAATACGGTTGCACAAGGTTGCAAAACACAGGTTGCACAAATCAAAACACGTCACAGCATGTAATCGCATCAACATACATAATGCCCACGCAATATAGAAACCGCACAAATTTAGTTCTATCATCAAAACATTAAGCTATGTAACAACTTGGATCTAACTTGATTTCACAACTCATCAGACAAGAACTGTCATGAAATTAAGTCAGAAGTTGTTACACAAACTTAATGTCTTAAGTGATAAACAACAAAATAAATCCACACCATGCTAATCACCTAGATATTGTCCACACAAATTTGATTCACACAAAAAGGGCACATATTGCAATCAAACGCACATATTGTCCAAAAACATGAAAACAGTAGATCACAGCATGAAAACATTTAAAATATCATTTGAGTACCATTTTCCCCCAAGGAAAAACATAATGAAAAAGGGACTACGAGAACTCACCTTAGCAAAAGCAATTTCCGATTGGTAAATGGACAAACGGCAAATTAAGTCTGATAACTCTAATCGCGACCTAAATGTTACATGTGTCTTAGGTTTCGAAAACAAGGTCAAGCATGCAAGTTCATACTCTACTTTATCACTCGTACATGTTGTTGTAATATTTGTTGTCAAAATATAATTACGGCAATTTGATCATTTATTAGAAATCACCCCTTTTGGAAAACATAACTTGTTTATCTCATAACCAAGTTTTAATCGTCGCGTTAATATGTATCTCAAAGTTCTCTAACGCGTCTAATAAGTATATATATCGTTCTACCATTTCCGTTTACCTCATTTTAACCAAAATGTACACTAAAAGGTCCAAAATCTATTCCTAAAATTTCAATCAGCTTTCTATTAAAGAAATATTAGGCTGTCAAAATTTATATGTTGCCGCAACATTCTTTTGGCCATAACTTTTGCGTCGTAGCTCGGTTTCTTAAGTTTGACCTATCCACGCGAAGGTATTTAAGTATACTCTAGGCTTTTCAAGGTCTCGGCTAGTCTAAACATCATTTACCCTCCGTTTTTCACTTCCCAAAATCTGGACAGAATGTATTTTTTAGAAAATAGTCGTTTTCGTCGTCTAAATTGAAAATAGCGTATCTTTTTCGTTATAAGCCCGTTTTAACTCATTCAAGCGACCACGTTTTCGTTACTGAGTCTATTTTTTATATTTCTAGCCTAATAATACCTATGAGCTACTGATTTTTCCAGTTTGTACGAAATGAGACAGATTGTATATATATAGGGTTTATTTTGTAATAAGAACTTGTTTAAAACTTAGACTTTGTTAAAGGATCATTGTAAATTTCATCAACATGTACTAAGTGATAAATAGGTATATGCAACTTGAAACTAGATCTCATGATATAAAGAGTGTGAAAAATAGATCTTGGGCTTACTTGAAGAGGATGAGAATGAGATGTGAGCAAGAACAATAGAACCCCAACGGTTACTCCAAATTGATTTGTAGTTAGTGCAAGGCTCGTGAGTGATCGTTAAACACTTGAAATAATCAAAAACCAGATCTCCCTCTTCTTTAACAATTTGGCCGAACCAACAAGGAGAGCAAAAGGAGTTTTCTAGGTGAAAATTGCTACGAGGAATGAGCTAAGATCTCATCTCTATTTATAGTGCAAGGAGGGGCGATTTGGTAATTTACTTAAAAGGGCAATTTGGTAATTCAACATTTGGTCAAAGTCTTAGTAAATGGAGCTTGGGGTAGGCCGGCTAGGAGGGGGCTAGGGGGATAATAGGGCGGCTAGGGGGGACAATAGGGCGGCTAGGGGGGGACAAAAGGGTGGCTAGGGAGGACAAAAGCTTAGTAAAGCCTTCTTTGTGTTTTCTTGTCTCCATGTTTTAAGCTTTTATGTCCAACATTAATTATAATGTAAAAGTGTTAAAAGTTGTCTAATATCTAGAAGACATGAGAGGGGGAAGGGCGGCATAATACATAAAATAGGATTAGATGAGTAGTTTTGATACAAAAGTGTATGTGTTGTATGTATTGGGTGTTAAAAATATGCATTGGTTGTTGTTTTGGTAATTAACGAAAGTTATACGTATTTAAACGTAAGTTGTAAAGAAATTACTTTAGGTGTCAGAAAATATTTTTGGAACTTTGATAATAATTTTGGGAGTATACAAAATACTTTGAAAGTAATCGTTGAGAGAATCGGGTATGTCGGGTGTTAAATATTGAATAACAGATAACGTTTGTTGAATTCCAAAACCGTAAGTAGTTACAGAATAGAAAATTGTCTTATAGTTTAAAATTGTGAAATGGAGCAGGAGCAAGATACTAGAGCATTGTGGACTAAATTTAACCTAAGTCCTAGTGCACTTGGAATTTATTTCACGTCGGTTCAGGTAAAAAGTATATGTAAAAATGGTTCTCAAATAAATGTCAAGAAAATAAATTCGAGTTTGATGAATAGAATTGACCTTCAAATTAGCGGGTTGTTATAGTCTACCCCCGTTATTTTGAATTTTGTCCTCAAAATTCAGTTGACTAAGGGTCTGAACTTGCTCGGACAGTATTCACCCTTCGGTTTGGTTGCACATAGTAGGTAAGGGTGTGGGTGTCAATCCAAATAGTACCGGGTGCTACTCCCCAATTGGCACTATCAATACTTCCTAACCTCTAGAAATCACACAAACGAAACCACATAACAATCACACAGTAAGGAAAGCTTTCCCGTCCTTGAGTAAAGCCGTCAAAAACCTTAGGCATCTTTTCGGTAGTTTAAGTTGAGCCTCAACCGAAATCTAGCTTAACCCCACAACTCATCAAACAAGAACTGTCATGAGATTAAGCTAAACCATAAGTTTAAGCCCAGTAACAACTTGTTTTCAGCTTAATCTCACAACTCATCAAACAAGAACTGTCATGAGATTAAGCTAAGCAACAAGTTGGACCTATCCTTAAACTACGTAACAACTTGAATCTAACTTAACTTCACAACTCATCAAACAAGAACTGTCATGAAATTAAGTTAAATATCAAGTTGTAAGAAAAGAACTCAACATTTTTGAAGGATTGGCTCAATTTTTGGATAGCTTTCAGATAAACAACTAGTATATATCCAAGGAGAAGATTCAACTAAGAGGGATGTGCATTCCTGTTTCCTCCAAAATCAATAGTGCGTGCCTTAAGTTTTATCTCCAATGTCGGATAGTATGCTCATCCTGACCATCGGTCTAGGAATGGTAGGTCGTGCTCCAATCTAACTGTGTTCCTAATGCGTCCTATAGTGTCTACCAAAATCGCGATGTGGATTGTCTGTCACGATTCGATATAATAGGTAAGGCGCTCCTCATGTATGTCGCTCTAATTGGATTTCTTATCGTTGAATTCTACAGAGACATCGATCAAACCAAAGGACTTATCCTGAAAACTCGAATTGCCTGCATATCATTCTTAACGCGGTTTTAGGGTTGTCAGTCTTGTGCACTCTCAACTAATGATATTCGGGTTCGAAATCTTTCTCCGAGAAGTATCGCGCATCATGAAATTTGTGTCGCTCCGGGAGTTAAGTTGATGAGTATCTCAATTCTTCGAGGAGGGGTAAATCCTGTTAAGCCTTTACGAAGTACTCCAGGGAAGTCTTAAGCACGCGAGGTATCTTTGGGTTTCTGCTCGTCCTACTAGGCGCACTAAAATAGACGGTTTTATAGTAACTATCGAGTGATTAGGCTTCGCGAAATGCCTCGTCCATTTTTGAGCAAAATCATTTAAAAATTTTAAGCTAAGTAGCAACTTTAAACTTAATTTCACATCTCATCAAACAAGAACTGACATGAAATTAAGTTAAAAGTTGTTAAAAGCTTAATTATTCTTTTTTTTTTTTTTTTTTTTTTTGAAGAAATAGAAAATTTTCAGTTAAAGTTTGGGGTTGCTCAAAAGTGAACTGGTGGCATTTCTGCACTCCAAGATCTTACTACCAGGTGGTGAAGGTTGCACTTCAAAGGAATAGGGTCAAGGCATGACGCATCGCTACTGACCGTTTCGGACAGAGGTGTTTGGTTCATTTCTAAGGTCGCATATTGTGTAAGTACTATGATTGTTCCCGAGGTTTGTTCATGAATGATATGTGTTCCCTCTTGGAGGCATGGTCTTTGAAGTTGTTAACAGTATTTATTTGAGTAAGGCATTATGAAGTTTTGACTATGAATGTAATTTGGAGCAACGTTGTTCAAAATTTTTCGATGGTTATAGTCATGTGAAAAGATACGTCCGCAAAAATTTGAAATTTGTAATAGTGATTCTTCATATATGGTTTGGATTTTTGATTTTCAAGAAAATTGATGTTTGGACAAACACTTGAGACGATTTTTACACTAAAACAATCCAATCGTTTGGAATCGCATATTTATTTTAAAACATTTTTAAAACAATTTTGAATATCAACCAACTTTAGTTTTGAAGAAACATTATGACATGGTACAATCTATGAAAATCAACAGTTTGTCATACTTTATAAAGTTCACAAGAAAATCTTTCATTTGCACAAAATTTTGACTATCAGAATTTGAATTATTTTGACTGGTACCACCTCCGGAACATGATCACTAAGGCGAACATCGCTATCATGGTCAACACAACCAACTCAATTAACAAAGTCACTGCTCCTCCTGAGTCCTATTATCTCACTTGTAGTCTCCAAGGTTCTAATCATACGACTAAACCATTAATGTGTCCATTTTGATTGGTGGTTTGCTTCCTAAGTCAACTAATGGTGTTAGCCGACTCGTCGGCTTATAATGTGGTGTGTTCAGGCTTGCTAATAAGAGGAGTAGTGTGGGAAGACAAGGCATGTGACATATAGGCTTAGGGCAATACCAGAAAATCTTATATCAAAAATCGCATTCAATTAGTACCATTCTATCAATCATCTATAACATATCGGATCACGTCACGCAATATCAAATCAAATCCAAGCACTTAGGTGCACAATTGCAAGCTCATATATTGTCCTAGAAGTTAAAAGCTTCAGCACACAAAAGGCAAGGCAATTTAACCACAGATACACAAAACACGTAATGCAGATGCACACACATAGGCCAATGCGTTTTCAGGTGATCTAGACTCTGACTCCAACCAAACACAATACAAGGCAACTACCCCCATTATCCTATGATCGCTCCTGAATTAAGCATAGTTGATCAGGCTATGCGTAATTTAGGAAAAATGACAGAACGCTCGGGCTAATCGACTAGTACCATATTTGGGGTTTTATAAAAACTTTAATCTGGTTATAGTTGAGGTTTTTATTTTAGAAAAACCGGCATTCTCTATAATCTTAAGCTCTGATATCATTCTGTCACACCCCGTCAAAGGCGGAAACACGGGATGTAACTGAGAAAGGCACATTGCATAACATCATAGATCCATACCTTACATTTATTACAAAATTAGTTTACAAAACATTCCTCGTAAAATATGTCTCTTTTGAAATCTTATCGTCTTGAAAACATGGTATCATATTATCAAATGGCCTGACTCCAATAAATGTGCCTTCAAATACTTTTACAATGATCACCTGAAAATGGTACTAGAAAACGTCAACATAATGTTGGTGAGCTCGTAGGTTTATATGTTAAACCACGAAGCTGCGAAATATAGTGTAGGACAATAGTGAGCAAGATATACAAATGTGAGAACATAACAAAGATCACAAACTAGCAACAACTGAACCTCATACTACAAACATGCATAATTGATCCACACATATACTGGGTGCCACTTCCCCATAATGATATACTGGGTGCACTTCCCAAAATGATATACTGGGTGCACTTCCCAAAATGATACACCAAGGTTGCTAAATACGGTTGCACAAGGTTGCTAAACACAGGTTGCACAAATCAAAACACGTCACAGCATGTAATCGCATCAACACACATAATGCCCACGCAATATAGAAACCGCACAAATTTAGTTCTATCATCCAAAACATTAAGCTATGTAACAACTTGGATCTAACTTGATTTCACAACTCATCAGACAAGAACTGTCATGAAAATAAGTCAGAAGTTTTTACACAAACTTAATGTCTTAAGTGATAAACAACAAAATAAATCCACACCATGCTAATCACCTAGATATTGTCCACACAAATTTGATTCACACAAAAAGGGCACATATTGCAATCAAACGCACATATTGTCCAAAAACATGAAAACAGTAAATCACAGCATGAAAACATTTAAAATATCATTTGAGTACCATTTTCCCCCAAGGAAAAACATAATGAAAAAGGGGCTACGAGAACTCACCTTAGCAAAAGCAATTTCCGATTGGTAAATGGACAAACGGCAAATTAAGTCTGATAACTCTAATCGCGACCTAAATGTTACATGTGTCTTAGGTTTCGAAAACAAGGTCAAGCATGCAAGTTCATACTCTACTTTATCACTCGTACATGTTGTTGTAATATTTGTGGTCAAAATATAATTACGGCAATTTGATCCTTTATTAGAAATCACCCTTTTTGGAAAACATAACTTGTTTATCTCATAACCAAGTTTTAATCGTCGCGTTAATATGTATTTCAAAGTTCTCTAACGCGTCTAATAAGTATATATATCGTTCTACCATTTCCGTTTACCTTATTTTAACCAAAATGTACACTAAAAGGTCCAAAATCTATTCCTAAAATTTCAATCAGCTTTCTATTAAAGAAATATTAGGCTGTCAAAATTTATATGTTGCCGCAACATTCTTTTGGCCATAACTTTTGCGTCGTAGCTCGGTTTCTTAAGTTTGACCTATCCACGCGAAGGTATTTAAGTATACTCTAGGATTTTCAAGGTCTCGGCTAGTCTAAACATCATTTACCCTCCGTTTTTCACTTCCCAAAATCTGGACAGAATGTATTTTTTAGAAAATAGTCGTTTTCGTCGTCTAAATTGAAAATAGCGTATCTTTTTCGTTATAAGCCCGTTTTAACTCATTCAAGCGACCACGTTTTCGTTACTGAGTCTATTTTTTATATTTCTAGCATAATAATACCTATGAGCTACTGATTTTTCCAGTTTGTACGAAATGAGACAGATTGTATATATATAGGGTTTATTTTGTAATAAGAACTTGTTTAAAACTTAGACTTTGTTAAAGGATCATTGTAAATTTCATCAACATGTACTAAGTGATAAATAGGTATATGCAACTTGAAACTAGATCTCATGATATAAAGAGTGTGAAAAATAGATCTTGGGCTTACTTGAAGAGGATGAGAATGAGATGTGAGCAAGAACAATAGAACCCCAACGGTTACTCCAAATTGATTTGTAGTTAGTGCAAGGCTCGTGAGTGATCGTTAAACACTTGAAATAATCAAAAACCAGATCTCCCTCTTCTTTAACAATTTGGCCGAACCAACAAGGAGAGCAAAAGGAGTTTTCTAGGTGAAAATTGCTACGAGGAATGAGCTAAGATCTCATCTCTATTTATAGTGCAAGGAGGGGCGATTTGGTAATTTACTTAAAAGGGCAATTTGGTAATTCAACATTTGGTCAAAGTCTTAGTAAATGGAGCTTGGGGTAGGCCGGCTAGGAGGGGGCTAGGGGGATAATAGGGCGGCTAGGGGGGACAATAGGGTGGCTAGGGAGGACAAAAGCTTAGTAAAGCCCTTCTTTGTGTTTTCTTGTCTCCATGTTTTAAGCTTTTATGTCCAACATTAATTATAATGTAAAAGTGTTAAAAGTTGTCTAATATCTAGAAGACATGAGAGGGGGAAGGGCGGCATAATACATAAAATAGGATTAGATGAGTAGTTTTGATACAAAAGTGTATGTGTTGTATGTATTGGGTGTTAAAAATATGCATTGGTTGTTGTTTTGGTAATTAACGAAAGTTATACGTATTTAAACGTAAGTTGTAAAGAAATTACTTTAGGTGTCAGAAAATATTTTTGGAACTTTGATAATAATTTTGGGAGTATACAAAATACTTTGAAAGTAATCGTTGAGAGAATCGGGTATGTCGGGTGTTAAATATTGAATAACAGATAACGTTTGTTGAATTCCAAAACCGTAAGTAGTTACAGAATAGAAAATTGTCTTATAGTTTAAAATTGTGAAATGGAGCAGGAGCAAGATACTAGAGCGTTGTGGACTAAATTTAACCTAAGTCCTAGTGCACTTGGAATTTATTTCACGTCGGTTCAGGTAAAAAGTATATGTAAAAATGGTTCTCAAATAAATGTCAAGAAAATAAATTCGAGTTTGATGAATAGAATTGACCTGCAAATTAGCGGGTGGTTATAGTTGGGGGTGGTAATTTAGCAATAGCATCTATTTTTGCTTTGTCAACTTCGATTCCCTTGCTTGAAATTTTGTGACCAAGCACAATGCCTTTTGTCACCATAAAATGACATTTTTCCCAATTAAGCACGAGATGAGAAGTTTTGCATCTTTCAAGCATTTTATCTAGATTGGAAAGGCATGACTCGAATGAGTCTCCAAATACCGAGAAATCATCCATGAAGACTTCCATGGAAGTTTCAAGCATATCTTGAAAAATAGCAATCATGCATCTTTGAAATGTTGCTGGTGCGTTGCAAAGACCAAAAGGCATACGCCTATACGCATATGTGCCAAACGGACACGTGAATGTGGTCTTTTCTTGATCAGCTCGATCTATAGGAATTTGAAAATAACCGGAAAATCCATCGAGAAAACAAAAGTATTTGTTCCCCGCAAGTCTTTCCAACATTTGATCCATGAACGGTAATGGAAAATGATCTTTTCTGGTGGCATCATTTAATTTTCGATAATCAATGCATACACGCCAACCAGTTATAGTTCTTGTAGGAACAAGTTCATTACGTTCATTAGTTACGACAGTTGTTCCTCCCTTCTTAGGAACACAGTGAACATGACTCACCCATGAACTATCCTCAATGGGATAAATAATTCCAGCTTCAAGAAGTTTGATTATTTCTTTCTTAACAACTTCTTTCATATTTGGATTAAGTCTTCATTGTCTTTGAACAACAGGTTTAGAATCGTTTTCAATATTTATTTTATGTTTGCAAAAGTTTGGACTTATTCCAGGAATATCATAAGTTTTCCAAGCAAAAGCTTCTTTATGCTTTTTGAGTGTAGAAACAAGTCGTTCTTTTTTATCGGTTTTGAGTGCTGAGGATATGACAACTGGAAGAAGAGAATTTTCTTCCAAAAATGAATATTCCAGATGATCGGGAAGAGGTTTCAAGACTAGATCCATCGGCGGATCTTCAATTGAGGTTTTGATTCTTATATCATTATTGAATTCTAACTCCTCAAAGTTGGTATTTTCCTCCTCAGAAATTTCTTCAGTGTCAATCTGCATAAATTCAGCGAATTCTCTATCGAGATCTTCATCACTGATTTGTCCAGATGTTTCATGATTCTTAATTCTTTCATCAAGTAACTCATCAAATGTTTCCTCTGTTATATCATCGATAGCATCATTGCTATAACAAGTGTCATCATTCGCACGAGAATATTTCATGGCTTGATGAATTGAAAAAGAAATTCTTTCGTCCCCAACTCCAAGGTTGAGTTCTTTATTTTTCACTCGAATGATAGCATCTGCTGTATTTAGGAAAGGTCTTCCTAAAATTAATGGAACTTTGCTATCTTCCTCCATCTCGAGGATCACAAAATCAACAGGGAAAACAAATTGTCCAACTTGAACAAGCATATTTTCAGCTATTCCAACAGGATATTGGATAGTATGATTGGCTAAGCGTATACTCATTCTCGTTGGTTTCAATGTATTGATTGAAAGCTTCGCATACAATGAGTATGGCATAAGATTGATACTTGCACCGAGGTTGGCTAAAGCATCACAAGTGATTGAATTTCCCAAAGTACATGGGATAAGAAAACTTCCAGAATCACCGAGTTTTTTCGGAAGTTTATTCTCAATAACGGCTGAGCAATCTTCATTCAAGAAGCTAGCGGAAATGTTTTCCATTTTACTTTTGTTGCTCACAAGTTCTTTCAAAAACTTCCCATAATTGGGCATACCAGCTAGGACGTCAACAAGAGGAACGTTGATCCTAACTTCTTTGATTAAGTCCATGAACTTGCCATATTGCTCTTCCATCTTTTCTTTCCTCAAACGTTGAGGATATGGAATTTTTGGTTTATATGGCTTAAGTTTTGGAGTAGATTTAACAACTGGTGTAGAAATTTGTTCATTTTCTTTTGGTTCTTCGTCTACTTCATCCTCACTATCATCATGAACAATAGTGGTTGTTTGGGTTGGGTTGGGTGGTGGATCATAAGATAGGCCACTACGAGTATATACAGTATTCACATGCTCATTTCTCGTTTGAGGTGGACGATAATTTCCAGATGATGATGGTTTTGGGTTGGTTTGAGTATTGCTTGGCAAGGTACCAGATGGTCGTGCAGCAAGTTGATCAGAAAGACGACCAAATTTGGTTTCAAGATCTTGGATAGAAGCTTGATGATTCTTTTGACCTTTTTCGACTTTGCTTTTGAGCATGAAGAATTGATATTTCATGAATTCGTTTGTTTGCTTTTGAGCATGCACGAATTCACGCATGGTTTTTTCGAATTCAGATTCTTCGTTTTTCGTTTCACGAGATTGTGGTGGTGAACGGGTATCATCATGAGAAGATGTTTGACGGTTGTCTCCACGATTTTGGGAATTACGATTGTCATCCCTTGGTGGACGATCTTGCCAATCTCGAGAATTTCTACCGTAGTAGTTTCCACGATATCCTCCTCCTCGATATCCTCCAAAAACATAATTGGCTTCTGCTTCGGGACCTCCCATGGGTTTATCATCACACTCGGATGATGAGTGATTTCCACCACAATGAGTACATCCCTCACGCATTTCTTTGATTTCTTTTTGGATACTTTCGAATTTGGAATCGATTTTAGAGGTGAGATCTTTCATCATATCCATGATTTTGGAATTTTCATTTGTCGCTTCAGCGAATGCAACCGATTTTCGTTGAGGTTTGATTTTGGAATCCTTGGACCAATCAAGCTTTAGAAGTACACGGTCTTCTAGTAAGTTGTAAGCTTCGTTAGGGGTCTTATAAAGAAAAATTCCTCCGGCATCAAGTATGCCTTGAGTTGCTTCATCGAGACCATGGTAAAAGATTTGAATGATATTACCACGAGACAATCCATGCCCATGACAACTTCGGAGCATGTTTTTCATTCGAAGCCAAGCTTCAAGAAGATTTTCTCCTTCTTTTTGAGTAAAGCTACGAATTTCACCTAAGAGACGATCAAACATGGCTGGTGGAAAGAAACGTCCAACAAACGCTCTTCTCATTTGGTCCCAAGTTGTGATCACTCCGGGGCTTAATTCATTATACCAAATTTTCGCTTCTCCGGTGAGAGACGATGGAAAAAGTTTAAGACGAATTGAATTTGCATCGGTAGTTCCATAACGAAACAGTCACAAATTTCAAAGAAATCGGCGATATGTTTGTGTGGATCGAATTTAGCTCTACCATCAAATTGGTTGTCTTTAATCATCGAAATATGATGACCTTTGATAGTAAATTTTTCTCCAAGATTAACAGGAACAATGGATGCTGCGGGTGTAGGAGCTACAACCCTATTGGCATCCCACATAGGTTGTGTAACACCCCAACCTAGGTGTTGGGACCCCACCCTAGATGAAAATGGATAAAGACCTAATGCTATTGGTTGGTCAACAAAGTTACGTGGAAAGTCAAACCCGATAGTCAAGTGTTAGTCAAATATATGTTATAAAGTTATGGGAAGTATTATGTGCCTCAAATAGATAGGAAAGGGACTTCAAGGGTTTAAGTTGTCATATGCCAATTATGTTATAAGTTAGTTGTGGCTAAAATAGGAGGAAAGAGACTTGAGGGGCCACTTTTGCCAAAGGACCAAAGTTGTGTCTAGATAAGATTATCTAGGGATTTCTAGAGAAATCCATAATTATTATTGAGTGTGTTGTAGGTCCGGTTTTATGGAGGAGGAAAAGAGAGGGAAAAAGTGAGATGATGATCTAAGAAGAAATAGATGAAGATCAAGTACTAGTAGCCTTCCTTAGTAATAATCATCACATGTAAGTATCTATATTATTAAAGTTAATGAAGTTATAGATTATGGATTAAGTGGGTTTTCATCATATGATCAAGATATGATCATATGATGATAAGATTTGGAAGATGAGTGTAATTGATGGGTTGTGTTAACCCTTGTCTATGTATTTGATTGTTATGTTGTTAGGTTTTGGTTATTGTAGAGGATGATGATGGTGATGGAAGATTTTGATGATGATGATGATGATGTTCTTGATGTTATGTAGCTTGGATTGAGGTAAGTAAAATGATGATGGCATGTGTTATATGGATGTCTAACATGTATGTGTTGTGTATGTTTTGTGGTTAGTGATAAGAGACTTGATATGTGCTTATATGCTAGGATGAACATGATCTAAATGATGAATTTGGTTGTGAGAGTAAGTTGATGTTAGGTGTTTATGCAAGAATTAGAGAGTGGAGTCGCTAAGTAAGTGTTTGGATATATATATATGATGATTATGTGTTGATTGAAGTATGATGGTATGTGATTATCGTTTTACTTACTAAGCGTAAGCTTATTCTTTTAGTTGTCAATGTTTTTGTAGGTTATGTGTAGCGGAATGGAAGTGCTTGGACTATAGTCTAAGGATTTGGATGCGGATGGGTAGGTAGATAGAAATGAGGAGCTTAGTATAGAATACCGAGCTCGAGTTAAAGTTGTACCCCGAGAGTATTTTAGTAATTTGTAAAGTAAAGTCGAGTGTCAATTTGTATGTTAGAAAGGTCATAACGATTTGGGAGTCTAACGATGGGTCAAAGTGTGTTTTATGTGTTTGTGAGTAAAGTTAAAGGGGCGTTTGGTTTAGTTGTAAATGTACCCATTTTGGGTGGTAAACGGGTCAAGCGTCTTTGGAACATGTTTGTTATGTTAATTTAATGATGTTAGTCAAGTTTGGTGTAAAACGGAAGTCATATGAGTTGTTTGTGGTGAAAACGGGTCAAAACGGGTTATTTGCATAACCCGTCTAAATTTTAAAGTACTGTTTCGGGTTGATTGAGTATGTAAACGATTTTGTATGTTATGTTAATGGATTTGAGTGAGTTTGGTGTAGATATAAGGTAGCATGGGTCAATTATTGTGAAAAAGGGCCAAATTTCAGTTTGGATATCCCAAATTTACCGAAATTTGGTACCAAATTCCCAAATTTCGGTTTGATTTGGACAGATTTTGGTAAACTTTGAAAAATCATATCTTTTAATCCGTAAGTCATCACGGGTCGTAACACCTATCGTTTCGAAGGTAATTGAGTGTACTTTCATTTAAAAATAGCCTCAAAGGCTGAATGTTTATATATTTTTGTCAGTTATCAAAAGAGTGGTTGGATGTCCATAAAAGTAAATCATTTTCGCGTAAAAAGTTTTAAATTTTGGTCTAAGCGGGCACGGGGCGTTACAGGTTGATCGTCAGCCATTGGAAATGGTAATTCAAGGAAAAGATTGTCGATTGGATGAACTTCGGAAAGGTTATCAAATGGTGGGTTCTTGGTTCTTGGAATTCTTTGATCGGGTGGAACGAATGGAGTTCTCTTTTTGCGAAATAAACTTTCGGGGTTAGACAATGTGTGTGCACAATTCGTCGCTTGAAGAGCGAGTGGTCATACACGAGAAAAACGAACCCTATCGAAAAGGATTTAAAAAGAAACTAAAGAAAAATAAATAAATAAATAAATTGATGAAAAGTAACCAATGGACCGGCGGTCGAGGGGCTGGATCGGCGGTCTGGTTCGAAAAGAGAAGAAAAGGAAAAAGAAAAAAAATCACAGAAAGTTGAGACCGGCCGGTCGAGGTCTGGACCGGCGGTCTGGGATTTTTTTTTTTTTTTTTTTTTTTTTTTTATTTTTTTTTTTTTACGAAAACTGAACCAGCGGTCGAGGGGCTGGACCGGCGGTTTGGTTCTGGAAAAATCTTACCGAGAGCTAGGACCGTTCGGTCAAGCTTCAGACCGAAGGTTTGCAGGAAAAAAATTATAAAAAAATATATTTTTTAAGAGCTTCCACGAATACGATAACGAATACTAATACAAATAGAAATAGGACAAGAAAATTATAAACAAAAACTTCACACAAACGTGATCAAATCCCCGGCAGCGGCGCCAAAAACTTGATGTGTTTCTAGGGATATACCCGTTATGAGTGCAAGTTTTAAATTTATAACACGATTTACCAATGATTCAAACGAAACTCATACGAGCAAGTATACTCGTCCGTGTGTAGTAAGAGATAATTAAGGTAAGCCGAGGTCGTTCACTAGGATTTGTTTAGTTTTTATAATGTGAGTTTTTGAAAGTAAAATCAAGCCAAATTATCGATTCTAATCGCAAGCAAATAAAGATGATGTAAATTCAATAAATTAAAGACTACACTTGCCTAGACTAGTTTGCACAATTCCTTTGACATGATTATGACAATGGTTCCATTTGATTATGATCAACAAATTAGATGATGTTCTAATTCGATTAGTGGGTATACTAACTCTATTGTTTCCAACACTTTCAATCCTCGTCAAGATTTTAAGATTATAAAAACAATATTTAGGATTTGATCAATCCAAGACTAACACAACTCAATTACTTGATTCGCTTTCGTTTCACAAGTAATTGACAACCACACTATTTAGTTTTCCAAGTTTAACCAAGTTACTTATGAAATTGTCAATACATAAGGTAACACCCTCATAGACAAAGGTTTACAACTAATTGACTAACAATGTCCTTTTCATCCCATTACACTATTAGTAATTAACCAAACTTGACAACTCTTTGGTGGAGAAAACTCTTAATAGCACAATTCGTTCTTAGTATTAGCTTTTCTTTTATCTTAAAACCATTGAGTCATAATCAACCAAAAATCATGTCACAAACATCATCTAGGCAAGTGCACAAGGCACTTAGCCACTCATAGCAAATAAAGAAATAACCACAAGAAATTTATCACTTGAAAACATGAATAAAAAGTCTTACAAAAGTTGTAATGATGATTACAAAGAGTAGGAACACTTGTGAGATAATCAACAAAGTTTCCTTGAATGATTAAATGGATGATTGGTGAATGTAAGCTTTCCTTTTTCCTGCGTTTTTTCTCCTTTGTCGCCTCCTTGTAGTGAGTTATAATTGATAGCTCTTTTGATTGTATTGTATATTGTTGTGTGTTTTCTTGATTCCAAGCATACATATATATAAGATGACTTTCCTTAGTCACCAAGCATAATACTTGAGCCCAAAGTGTTATAAATTAAAGGCAAGATGAGTTAATGGAAGTAGATGATCGGACTTTGGAGTGATGGCACTTAATTCTTCACTTAAATGCAACTATGGAAGACTTTAAGTGGCTGAACCCACGGTCGGGACCTAGGACCTGCGGTCTGGATATCTGCTGCACATTGGGTTTGAACTCTAAACCTTCGGTCTGGAAATGACCGCTCAACCTTTGGTTTGAGATAGGAACCTTGGGTTTGGGTTATGAACCTTCATCATTCATTTCATCATTTCATGATCTTTTCTTGAGCTTGGAAATCATTTTAATCTTGATTCTTTTTCTTTAACAATCCTCCCAAAGCTTTTATTGTGAGAAGAATCCTACGTTTGTGCATAAGCTCTTGATTTAACAACTTTTCTTCATCTTTTTAGCCTTTTCCTTGAACTTGATCGTACCTGAACTAAAATACATCTTTTGCACCTTTTAAGCATAATATGTTCACAAATACAACCAAATACAATGCATAAACATAGAAATAACACAACTAAAACATGCTCAAAATGAGCGTTATCATTCATACAAATACAAAAAACGTTAATTTTTACATCACGTGCATAATATCTCTTGAATGCTAAAGAGAATACATAACTAATATGTATTTTCGGGTACATTCAAACGTAGCTTCATCAAACAGGAGCGTTTGGGTTATCTCTAGTTTTATCATAAAACTTGCATAAACATAAATTTTATACATCAAAAGGAGTCGAGATAACCGCACCTCCACATTGTTTCCATGTAGGCACACACTAGACATATATATGCATTTTTGATAATTTTAACTAAACTATATATTTTTCGTGTCTAGGATAACTATGCCTCCCGCAACCAACTACGATCACAAAAAGACCATACACTACCTACCCAAACACCATCAAACCAAAGGACTCACAGAAGCTCAAATCAAAATCTTTAAGTCATTAGAAAACCGTTATGTTCACGAAGGTAGAATGGTAGACTCATCATTTTTAGAAGAAACCAATATCCATGAACAATTAACCGCTATCCAATTTTATCATCTCCTCGACATAAATGAGCCTATCATTCCTAGGTTTATACTTGAATTTTATGCTTCCATAAAACTTAGCACTGACGACTTGGGATTTTTGAGCATCCATTTCAAAATAAACCAAAATCAATTTAGTTTCCCTTTGGATCAATTCGGAGAAGTTTTGGGTATTCCTAGTCAAGGAACTTGTTTTTACTCAGACAAATGGTCATTATCCATCCTAGAGTCAAACATTGGTCGTGACCACCCATACAACACACCTCTCACATCCAAAGAAATTATCCGTGATAATCTTTTCAATCCTAGAACCAACCTGACTAAGAAAATCCGAGGTAAACAAGTAAATCGAGATCCATTTGCTATGGAACTTAATGAACTCAAACCTCAATATAAGAAACTAGAGGAGATTCTTAGAGCAAATGTCATTAGCACTGTTGGAAATAGAGATCATGTAAATGCTAGTCTATGCTACATGCTCTACTGTGTGTCAACCCATCAACAATTCAATTTAGCCTACTATATAGCTAAAAGAATGGCCGACATACCTGTCTTAGGTTCCACCGCAATGCCATATGGAATGCTTCTTACTCGTCTGTTTAGAGCTTCTATTCCCATTCCTCCAAACTCGTATGGGTTTCTTCCAGACTACACCGAAATCCCACATACCTTCTTTCCTCTTAGTGATCATAGAGTAGCAGTAGTAAAAGGAAAACGCGCATATTCTCCAACCTCATCTTCATCATCGGCTAGTGATGAAGATGGTTTACCTAACTCTAGGATTCCTCCACCCGAATACTTGCGTCAACTTCCTTCCGTTGATAATGAATCTATGGAGCATCGACAAAGAAAGGGAATGATGAAGAATCTAGGTCGATGGATCATGAAACTTCATAAGGGTCAGAGGAAAATAATCAAGATGTTGAACAAATAGTGACATCTAAGGAGTGTGTGGTACAAGTCTTTATCTGATTATGTATTATTGAATTTATTGTGTTTCTTAAGATTTTACAAATACTTAACTTTTATGTGTGTTAACTTAACTTTGCTAGACGATAACACATATTGTTATCAAATTTTCCAATTTTAAGTCATTGTTTGGCTTAACTTCTTTTATGGACAGCTCTGATGATCGGTTTTATTTATATGATAACATGTGTTAGAACCTATATATTTGGTAGTTTTGTATCATATCTTAGCTATTGCATACGTTTTAGGAAAATTTTCGGGATTTGAATGAATAACGAAAATTTTGACATATGTTCTGTTTAGTTTCTAAGTTTTCATACGACGGATCTGGCAGATCCCATAATTTGGATCCGCCTAGTGTATTCCTTGGCTCCGCCTAACATACACCTGCGGATTCCACGGATCCAAAAATATGGATCCGTCTTTGGTGTCAATTGGATCCGCAGGTTCATCAGTAGATTTTTCAAAATTCTCGATTCATCCCGATACTTAGATTTTAGACTATAAGTATTCTTAGAAATTGTTTACTGATCATTAGTCTCCTTAAAATGATTTAAGAACTCTTAGAAATTTAAGAAAATCAATTCCCACCAAAATTTGAATTTTCAAATCTGTGTGTATGTTACCTTTCTATAACACATAAGGATCCTTTTAATTGGTTCCTTGGAATCCGTGATTCAATCACATTTCATTCTTTTGAGTCATCTTCTGCATATCTTCATAACAACTCCATTTCTATGGATTGACCTTCATAATAGGACAAACCACTTTATCTTGTTCCAAGTTTTTGGAAACCAACATTAATCCAAGCACCAATTTCCATACACTTTAGGAGCTATAAATTAGAAACTTAAACACACAAAATCACCATCATCATTACACATCAATCCTGCACAATTTCACAATGTACAACTCCAACAACTCACACATGTCCAGACCACACAGACGGACAGCCAGAATTAGTGTTAGACCATATTGGCTTGTAAATCCACTCTCTAATGTGAACTTCCCTACCATATCCACTACTACTTCAACACCCATCATCACTCCTGTGGATAACATACCATCACCCGTTTCAACTCAACCATCAAGGTCACCATCACCTACCATAACTCCAATAGGTAATACACCATCACCAACTCCATCTCAACCAAGATCACCATCACCACCATTAACTTCCTCACCAATACCCACATCATCTCAAATAAGAAAATCATCATCATCTTCATAACCACCAAACTTGCAACCCCATGATTTACTTACCACACTCCAAAACAGTGATGACTCAATGTGGCTAAATCAACCAAACATTCAAAACAATAAGGATCTTGATCCTCTCAACTCCTCTTCAAACATAGTGGACTCTAACTTACATGATACAAAGGACTTAGAATCCATGTGGCTTGCTTCCATCACATCTTCATCAAACCCAACCAATCCTCCGCAATAAGCATTCTTAGGTTTCATCCTAGTATTTTCGTGTAGGATTTATTTTTGTAACATCATGTTTAGTGACTTATGTCGCAAACAAATTTTCAATGAATGGATGTTATATGTTTATGCTGGTAGGTGATCAATATTAAGCATTTTATCTCATTTTAGAATACTAACATCATAGTATGGTCGTCTTAACCTCACATATTGCTTTGATCAAATGTACATTAGGTACAAAAATTTGATCAGACACTTCATTTTGATTTTTTTTAAAGTAAAATGGCTTGACCTTTCTTGGTTGATTACTACATATGCATTTTACTTCCATGAAGTAATTAACTTTTCTTTTTTAGCATCTCCTATCCTTGAAATGTATACGTTGGTACTCTAGCAATGGGGAGTATACATCGAGGGAGAGCATATCATAGTCTAACCATTTATTTTGTAGGAACATACATCATCATATATCATATCCTTGTTACTTCATTTAGGGGGAGTATAAATCAAGGGGGAGCTTTAAAGTTCTCAAAATCGCATTCAGCTACGCATATCTTCTTTTTGTTTCGACAAAAAGGGGGAGAAAGGATTAAGTTTGCATCACTGTGAAACATCACTGTACATACATTTTTGCTTAAAATAGATTTCAAAACTTGCATAAACTAACTTAATCTATATTTTTAAAAGACACATCCTTTATTTAAGCTCTCTACTTAAAAATACACTTTATGTTTTGTCATCAACAAAAAGGGGGCGTTTGTTAATACAAATATCGTCCTAAAAATGTTATTTATATTTTACGATCTTTGCTTAGTTTTTTTAATGACAATTACAAAGTTTATCTTTAAGCAAAGCATAAATAAGATTAAGTCTTTTACATTTATAGTGATAAGTCTTTTACAAACACATTTTCACATTACAAAGTTTACTAGGAACAACATATACACATTTACATGTTTGTTTCTTTAAATGGAAACTTTATTAGTTTAATATTTGGATGACATCATGGCATGCATCATGTACACAATCTTGGTAAGATTTTGTGATATTTTGTTTAGATCTTCAATCCAAAGAGTTGACATTCGAAGATACGGAAAGATATGGTAAGATTTGGAAAGATTTGAAGATCTCTTAGCTGGTCTGACACGGCGGATCCAATTGCATACAAGGACGGATCCAAGTTTTGAGATCCGCCGGATCCGCCAGCTGTTCATCAGCTTTGCCTATAAATAGCAAGCTGATCATTTGGCCATTTCATCACTTACATAGTATAAAAAATATATATTCTTTCATATTACTAACCCACATCATTCATTTCATACTTAGTGATCTTTCTTTTGTAGCAAAAGAGATCAAGCATTATCAAGCTTCAACACTGTGTTGTAAGACTTGTTAGTTACCTACTGTGTAACTCATTAGAACTTAGGCATCATTATTACATCTTCCATACAGTAGAATCCAGTTTGTGTTTTAGTCCTCAAAACACCTAGTGTAAAAGGGAGTTGTTGTACCCTTGTAAAGAACTCGACATCTAGCTTAGTGTCGGTAATTGTATAGGCGACGTTAGGTTGGTTCTTCCTTGAAGTAGAACTCGGTATTTAGCTTTGTACCGGAAAAAGAGTATAAGCGACGTGTATTAAGGTTTCCTTCGCCGAGAAGGGAGTTTGTTTCTTAGTGAAGAATAACTCTCGAGTTAGAGACTCGAGGAGTGGAGTAGGACAAGGAAAAGAGTCCTTGTAGCCGAACCACTATAAACATCCGTGTTATGTGGTTTGATCTTTCCTCTCTTTACTTAGTTACTTATCTTACTTGTTTGTATGCTTGATTGTTTACTTTACTTTGAAATCACGATAAGTCACAAAGCGAATTAATTTTAAACTGTAAAACTATTCAACCCCCCCCCCCTTCTAGTTTTCCACAGAAATTTATCTTAGAGGATTCTATGGTTATAGCCTAGTTGTGGTAGGTATAAGGAATTATATAATCGTAAGTAATGTCATGGTAGGTCTGGATATAATTACTGAAATAACATGTATTAATAACATTGATGCGATTGATTTTTGCAAAACATTGATACAAGGTCTTTTATTATATTGTTTCATTTTTATTAATGTTCCAGGTAGGTTAATGGTTTTCTGTCTCTAGCATAAGTGTTTGGTCCTTTGTTGAAAATAGTGGTCCTAGTTTCTGTTACTTACTGTGCTACAAGTTGGTCGGTTGACTAGGTTTGGAGGAAAGGGAAAGTGACATTTATTGTGTTTCAAGTATGATTTGATTTGCGTGGAACCATTTGTCTAATAAGGATAGTAACAAACAGTGGGATTTTGCATGAGGTCATGAGAAGTCATTACATGCATGCATAGCATCATATTAGGGTATGATAGAATGGATATATTCCTAACAGAGATATATAACAAAAGAAGGTTGTTATATATTTAAGGATCAATTACAAGTTCTGAAAATTTTGGGCTTATTGGAAAATACAGGAAATATTAACCAAATACTATTCGGTTTAGTGGACACAACAACGATACATGTGAATTTAAGATCAGTTACGTCCTTGACGTAGATGCTTAACTTCAGTCTCAAGTTTTAGTTGTGCAGCTTCCATTTCTGAGAAGCGTTCCTGAAATTCCTGGTACCTCCTCATTTGGTTGGCCAACATGGCTTCTAAGGCAAAAATATTCTGACCCTGGTTTCTTGCCGTGTCTCTGGCCATCCATAGGGTTCTTTCAATGTCTTCTACTCTACCATGCGTCTGGCCGTGTTCTCTTCTCGAATAGCGGATTCTGGAATCTAAGCTTTTAAATTCATGGTTGTAAGTATCCTTCATCTTATCAACCTTCATTCCTAAGTCAAACACTGCTCGTATCTCGGCATTGGCTCTTCTAAACAGAGTGTCAAGGTTACGGTCGTACCATTCTAAACGTAATGGTTGTAATCCTTCCAACTGTTTAGTGTGAATGTCTAGGGTGTGAGCGTGTTGATAAAGAAAAGTCCATATTGAATCACGTGGGTTTAAATTATGGTTAGGGGAATTAGGTGAAGATACGTTGTCTGGGATGTCTGGTATTGGGGAATCTGGAGTGTCAGGTAGTGGAGAGTTTGACTCAACATCTTTCCGAATTGTTTCTTGGTGTGAATTCTGTCCAACCTCAAACGTTGTCGGACAACCAATCAACTCTTCATCTGACGTAGTTCTTCTAATTTTCCAATGTGGAGGTGAGTGGGTAGGTGATGTAGATGTATAAGTAGTACGGAGGGTAGTTTCGTTAATATCAGGTGTTTCGGGGGACATGGTACTGTAGTAATCCGCAAATAGTAATTATAAGTAATTAATAACATTAAGGGAGAAAAATAAAGGTGAAATAATCAATGTGTGAAGATTAGTGCAAAATAATTCCTAATAGGTAATATACTGAGCACGGTAATATGCAGTGTTTGAAATCATTTATTTTTTGAAAGTGTAGTTATAGTCCAATGTTTGAAAACATTTGGTTCTCTATAACCATGAGCTCTGATACCAATCTGTAACACCCCCGTTTTCGATATATGCTGCGGAATATAAGTTGGGGTATTACTTCAAGTATCACAGTCATGAAAATAGAAAACGACTCGAAAAGAGACGTTTTAAATAAAATTGTTATCATTCATTTATTTAAATCAGAGTACATAATACAGGTCCCAAAGGGAAGTTTCGAAATACGTTATAAAAGTTACATTATTCGTTGAATGATAACAAAATGGACACTCTTTTTAAAAAGATAGTCCACAACCACTCCGTGCCAAATCAAGCTTCTAATTACTTGAGATAAAACATGCTAAAAAGTCAACACAAAGGTAGAGTGAATCCATAGCGTTTAAAGTTATAATCAGTTTGAACATAAGCTAAGTAGAAAATAATTCAGTAATATAGCAGTTCGTTATATTGCCCTAAGTCTCATGAAACGCAAAACGTTAACCGGTTTATCATCATAGTTATAAGCTAATGATGTATATTACTACATAATTAAATGAAGTAATTTTGCCCCCAAGTAGGAGATTGCCGGTCTCTTTATTGATCTCAAATAAAATGCATTTAGTTACGTTACGGTAACACAAAGGGGTCGTCACACCCAATAGATCTATTCACAATATTCGCGCTTACCCGAAAGTAATTAATGGTCCATGATGGGAGGACTTTTAGGCAATAGGTAACTTAGGCAATATTAATTCAGGAAAGCATACAGTAAATACTTGTGATCGGTTTTGTAGCATGTATCTCCCCACAAGTTTGGAAAATGTATAAAAAGTGGGACTATGAACTCACCTTAGCAGTCTGGATGGAAAACAAGTTAAATATAGTTGATAAACGTCTCCGGCACGCGACCTGGGTGGTCTTTGATGTGGCAAAAATTCATATTTTATAGAGGTCGTTTAATGGTCGAA
This sequence comes from Artemisia tridentata subsp. tridentata, assembly GCA_021014915.2. Classification (NCBI taxonomy): domain Eukaryota; kingdom Viridiplantae; phylum Streptophyta; class Magnoliopsida; order Asterales; family Asteraceae; genus Artemisia; species Artemisia tridentata. The sequence continues at coordinate 52,642,744 of CP139504.1, forward strand.
ACAATGGTTCAAAGTTGGGTGTTTGGGAACTGTTTCGGTAAGAAAAGAAAAAGAAAAAGGGCTTTGGTTTTCGATTCTTAAGCTTATGACCTAGTATATTTAGCATGTTAACATGATTATAACCCTATTAAATCTATCTCTTGGGTATTTTAGAGCCTCTTGATTTGTAATACTAAAAAAAAATATAAAGAGGGTTTTTGGTTTTGCTCGACAAAGAGAAAAAGAAAAGGAAAACTTGGTTTTTTGACATTGCTAGCTATTATAACTTATGTTGTATTATTTTGGGATAATTACCAAAATAGCCCAAACACAAATGGGTGGTTCCCTATCTAACCCGAAATCCAAAAATAATTGTGTTGCCCAGGGCAACCGGCATTTTTTGGGGCAACCGAAGGATTTCCAGTGTATTTTTTGGGCAACAATCGCCCTTTTTTGGGCAACTGGGGCATTGCCCAGGGCAACCGGGGTAGAAATATCCCATTTGGGTTTTGGGCTATTTTAGTAATTATCCCTTATGTTGTATTATTTTTAGGAGTGTTTAAAGTGTATGAAAGTAATGAAATAGGGTTTGATATACTTACCTGGTATTAAGTCGATTTATATAGTTTTTGGGCGAACTAGCTTGGAATTTGATCCCCAATTGTTCTCCTACTTCTAAGCCTCCTCAAGACCTTCCTTTAGCTTCTAAAGGGACTATAGAATCAGTGGTTGATTATGTATAGGCTGTTTTGTGGATTTTGCATGGTGGTGAGGTAAAAAAAGGAATGCATGGATCGATATTTATAGAGAGGAGAGGGTTAGGGTTTTCAAAGTGGCTAAGTCACCTTGTTAGGGTGATGAGGGGACACGATGATGTATTGAAGGACACATGTATGGAGGGGGAGGGAGGATGTTGGGAATTAAATAATCTGAAGTTTAAGTATCGGGAAAATCTCTCAAGTGATTAAGTCTGGTAGCAGTAGAGTTAAGTCTAGTGAGTTCCAAAGTTAAGTCTGCTGGTTAAGTCTGGTCGTTGAAGTTAAGTCTGGTGATTAAGTCAAGTGTTAATTCTGGTGACTAACAGAGTTAAGTCTGCTTGATGAAGATATTAAGTCTGGTTGACTGAAAGTCAATAATACACGGTAGATAATATCTTACCACATGTGCTCAGTCTTTATCTTATATTCTCTGAACAAGTTGTAATCTTAGATACATGTTGTATCTTAGTTACTGACACACATAAGATAAGCTAGCAAGTTGTTTGACAAGACTTAACATTATTGTAAAGATCTTTCTTATGTTATAAAAGAAAGATCTTAGTCTAGAGATATAAGTGTGCTAAAAATATAGTGCAAAATATATATATCTCTTAAGAACAAACACAAACAATATCACAAGATATTGAAACATAAGATTCAAGGTTGTAACCCTAGTGATAACTCAAGATCACTCGTATTATTATCTTAATAATATTGAATCATTTGGTGATAAGCTTTCATTGTTCATTGTCATATAACAAACACAACTGTTCCATTTCCATAACCTTCTAAGTGTGATTAAGTAGATTCCGCATACTTAATCATATTCACTCAATATATCATATACACAAAGTACAAAAGGTTTAACCACCTTAACAGTGTATCGAATCCTAACAAGTGGTATCAGAGCAAGGCTGATATTATTGATTTAGAAGAAGAAGCTTAAGAAATGGATGTTCAAGATACTGCTACAAATGTTGCTGCAAAGTTGCCCATGATCAAACAGAATGAGTTTGAGTTATGGAGGTTGAGAATTGAGCAATATTCGATGGTTCAAGATTATGCTCTTTGGGATATCATTCTGTATGGTGATTCATTTACACTAGTTTATACAGATATTATTCTGGAAGGCAAAACTGGAAGAAGAAGGAATACTGGACCATCTAACAATGATGAAAAGATACAGAAGAGGAATGATCAAAAGGCAAGAAACTTATTGCTTATGACCATTCCTGGTGAACAAATGCTATCTTTTAGCAAGTATCCAGATGCAAAAACTCTTTTTGAAGAGATTTGTGCATGGTTTGGTGGTAATGAAACTACCAAGAAAACACAGAAGACATTGCTAAGACAACAATTTGAAAACTTTAGTTCAAATAGCAATGAATCACTTGACAAGCTGTTCTCAAGATTACATAAGCTTGTCAGTCAGTTAGCTGTGTTGGGTGTTGAGATAGCCAAGGAAGATCTCAACATGAAGTTTTTGAGAAGCCTACCTGATGAGTTCCATACTCATGTGGTTGTCTGGATGAACAAACCAGACATTGAAACCATGAAGCTCAATGATTTGTTCAAAAACTTCAAAATTGTTGAACAAAGTCTAAAGAAGTCTGGAATCTATAGTACTAGTTCTGGGAATGTGGCACTCTTGTCATCTCCTAGTATTAGTAAGTCAGATGAGGTAGATGAAGAAGTAGGTGTTTCTACTGCTCTCTATGGTGGTCCTTCTACTAGTTCACAAAAGAATGTTGCAGGACTTGGAGATCCGGCATTTTATGTATTCATGTCTAGTCAATCTAGTGGTTCTCCTCTAACTCATGAAGATCTTGATCAGTTGGATGATAATGATTTGGAAGAGATGGACATCAAATGGCAGGTTGCTTTACTTAGCATGAGGGCTAAGAAGTTCTGGCAGAGAACTGGTAAGCAGATTACCATTGATGGTAATGAAACTGTTGGGTTTGATAAGAAGAAAGTAGAGTGTTACAACTGTCACAGATTAGGACACTTTGCTAAAGAATGTAGAAACCCAAGGAAGCAGGATAATAGAAGCACATGGTATAGGCAAGAGAAGAAGAAGGAAGTCACAGTGGAAGAGCCAAGGGCTATGCTAGCCATAGATGGTGTTAACTATGATTTGAGCTTCATGGCCGATGAAGATGAAGCACCAACAAATGCTGCACTGGTGGCCACTGAGACTGCTCTAATGGCCTTATCTGATTCAGAGGTAAATTCCATAATTAAATGTACTGAATCATGCTCTGCTCTTAAAGCTTATGAAGATCTTAAAAAGAGATTTGATGATCAACTAGAACAATTATATGATGCATTAGCCAAGTTAGGTAATCATAAAAGATGTATATCTGTTGTTGAAAAACATCTTGTACATTATCAAGAAAATGAGTCTAAGTTTGCTGATGACATGAATGCTCTTCAAAGAAAAATAGATTTTCAAGCTGAAATAATTTGATCAGAAAGAGCAGCTCTAGCTAAAGCCCTAAATAACAGTGAAAATGTTAAGATAACAGTAGATGCTTTAGCTTATGCCTCAGAGGGAATTAATAAGATTTGGGAAGCTCAAGTAATCAATAAAGCTAAGTCTGGTTTAGGATACAAATCTGTTCCTCCACCATACAGAGGTGTTCCTTCACCTCCAGGTATTGACCTAGCACACACAGGTTTTGCTGAGTTTCAAGAACCAATTATGAAATATGGTTCTAAGTCTACTGAGGGTCCTAAGATAGAAAAAGTAAGTGAGAATTTAAATAAAACTTCACTTCCTAAGGACAAGGTGTCCTTTTTTAAGAAAGGAGATGCTATAGTTGTTGAGGATTGTACAACTGATAGTGATGAAGATGAACAGGTTATGTCTAAACCTGAAAAAGTTAAGAAAGCAGGAACAAAGGTTCCTAAAGTGGTCAAAAAGGATACTGTTAGGCCTAAATCAAACATTAAACATGTTAGGCAACCAGTTAAATATTATGAACAATATAGATCCACTAGCAAGCCCAGAGGTAACCAAAGAAATTGGAATAACCTCAAGTCTAACCAATTAGGTGATGACTTTGCTTTTTACAACAAAGCTTGTTATACATGTGGTAGTTTTGACCATCTTGCAGCTTTCTGTAACCATTGGGTATCTGGGTATGAAAACAATAGAGTGAACTACAAAAGGCAAACACCTAAACCTCACTTTCACTCTAGTTCTAATGTTAACAGAACTAAACCCACAACAGTCTCTGTTAAGTCTGGCTTCAATAAAGTTAATCCTGCCAGACCATATATGACTGTTTACCCAAAATTAACAGCTAAGGGTGCAAAAACATTTTACAAACATGCACCAAAGACTGTTCAGAGGCCCATTCATTCAAAGGCAGTAGTCCAAAAACAAGTTTGGAATCAAAAGGGGTCAACTACAAAGCCAACAGTTAATTCTGCTAAGCCAGCAGTTAATTCTGGTAGGCAAGTAGTTAAGTCTGCTGCTTGGGCAAAGAGGGAAACTGCTGTTAAGGCCTCAGCATGTTGGGTTTGGAATACACCTAAATCCAATGTTGTATCAACTGTTCTAAAAAGATTAAATTACATTGATGCAAGAGGCAGATCCAAGTCAGTAATGGCTTGGGTCCCCAAAAGAAGCTAATACTTCTCATTTATGTGCAGGAACATTCAATTGATCAACAAGAGGATCAAGGATACTCAGATAGTGGATGTTCAAGGCACATGACAGGCAACAAGTCCTATCTTTCTGATTTTCAAACATTAGATGGTGGCGATGTTACCTTTGGAGGAGGTGTTGGTGGCAAAATTTCCGGTAAAGGTACCATTAAAACTGAAAATTTAGATTTTGAAGATGTGTACTATGTACAAGAGCTAAATTATAATCTTTTTAGTGTCTCACAAATGTGTGACAAAAAGTACAAAGTTATTTTCTGTGAGACTGAATGTCTTGTACTTTCTCCTGATTTTAAGATGCCTGATGAAAGTCAAGTACTTCTTAAAATTCCTAGAAAGGGCAATATGTACAGTGTTGACATGAAGAACATTGTTCCTAAAAAGGATTTAACTTGTCTTGTTGCAAAGGCCACATTGGATGAATCAATGAAATGGCATAGAAGGCTTGGTCATATTAATTTCAAAACCATAAATAAAATTGTTAAGAATGGTTTGGTAAGAGGTTTACCTCACAAAAGATTTGAAAATGATCAAACATGCATTGCTTGTCTTAAAGGCAAACAATACAAAGCCACTTGTAAGCCCAAGATTTTTAACTCTATCAATCAATCATTGTTTATTCTTTATATGGACTTATTTGGACCTGTTTCAGTAAGTAGTATAATGCATAATAGATATTGTCTTGTTATAATTGATGACTATACCAGATTTACATGGGTTTTCTTTTTAGGTTCTAAGGATGAAACTTCTAGCATTCTTAAGACATTCATTACACAGATAGAAAACCAAGTAGACAAGAAAGTGAAAGTCATTAGATGTGATAATGGGACAGAGTTTAAGAATAGAGTTATGGATGATTTCTGCAAACAAAAAGGTATTAGGAGAGAATTTAGTGTTACTAGAACTCCACAACAGAATGGTGTTATTGAGAGAAAGAATAGAACACTAATAGAAGCTACTAGAACTATGTTAGCTGATTCTAAGCTACCTATAACTTTTTGGGCTGAAGCAGTCAACACTGCTTGCTATGTTCAAAATAGAGTTTTAGTTGTACAGCCTCACAATAAGACATCATATGAACTTTTTAGAGGTAGAACTCCTGCAATAGGATTTCTTAGACCTTTTGGATGTCATGTGACAATTCTCAATACCTTAGACCATTTAGGAAAATTCGATGGTAAAGCAGATGAAGGTTTCTTTGTTGGATATTCTCTTAATAGCAAAGCTTTTAGAGTATACAACTCAAGAACTAGGATTGTAGAGGAAAATCTACATGTGGAGTTTTTAGAAGATAAATCCAATGTAGAAGGTCAAGGACCAAAATGGCTATTTGATCTTGAAACTCTAACCAAATCAATGAATTATGTGCCTGTTGTTGCAGAAACTAATGATTTTTCAGGTTCACAAGCAACAGATGAGGCAAGGTTAGAAAAGGAGACAAACCAAGATCATGTTTGGATGCCAATATGGTCAAGTACAAGTGTGGAATCAACTTCAACAATTGGTGAATCTTCTTCTGGTAAAGCTAAAGAAGATGTTGAAGATGAAAGCAAAGAAGTTGGAACAAAGGAACAAGAAAATAGTTCTGCTGTTGATAATGCTGTTGAAACAGACTTAACTGAAGAAGCAGACTTAACAAGGGAAGCAGAATTAGCAGACGATGAGGTGGATTAGAACAATCTCCCACCAAAATATCATGTTCCACTTACACCACAAACCAGAATTCACAAGATCCACTCCCTAGAAAATGTGATAGGAGATGTACAATCAGGGGTGAAGACAAGGCAACAACTGACGTCTTCAGACCATCAAGGGCTTCTTGATGCCCTTTATGCTTCAAAACAGCATGAGTTTTCAAACTCTTGCTTGTTTGTTTGTTTTCTCTTACAAGATGAACCATAGAACATTCTGAAAGCCTTAGATGATTCAAGCTGGGTAGAAGCTATGCAAGAGGAGCTTCTTCAGTTCAAGATTCAGAAGGTATGGGTGCTAGTTGATTTACCTAAGAATGCAAAGGTAATTGGCACTAGATGGGTTTTCAAGAATAAAAGGGATGAAAGAGGAATAGTGATTAGGAATAAGGCTAGATTAGTAGCCCAAGGGTACACACAACAAGAAGGTATAGACTATGATGAAGTTTTTGCTCCAGTAGCAAGACTTGAGGCAATTAGGCTTTTCTTAGCTTATGCTTCATTTTTAGGCTTCACAGTTTACCAAATGGATGTCAAGAGTGCATTTCTATATGGCACAATTGAAGAAGAGGTGTATGTCTCACAACCTCCAGGGTTCATTGATCCTGACCATCCAGACAAAGTGTACAGAGTTGTAAAAGCTCTTTATGGCCTTCATCAGGCACCTAGAGCTTGGTATGAAACACTGGCTTCCTATTTAAAAGAAAATGGATTTCAAAGAGGAAAGATTGATCAGACACTTTTCATCAAACAGCACAAGAAGGATCTTCTATTAGTGCAGGTGTATGTGGATGACATTATCTTTGGATCTACAAGGAAGGAGATGTGTTTGGAGTTTGAGAAGCTTATGCATGATAAGTTTCAGATGAGTTACATGGGGGAACTTACATTCTTTTTGGGTTTGCAAGTTAAACAGTCATATGAAAGCATATTTATTAGTCAAGATAAATATGTTGCTGAGATACTTAGAAAGTTCAACTTTGCTGATTCAAAAATGGCAAGCACACCAATGGATTCTGAGAAACAACTTCCAAAAGATTTAGATGGAGAAAATGTGGATGTACACACATACAGATCTATGATAGGATCTTTGATGTATCTCACATCATCAAGACCTGACATCATGTTCTCTGTTTGTGCTTGTGCAAGATTTCAAGTAACTCCAAAGGTTTCTCATTTAACAACAGTCAAGAGGAATTTTAGATATCTCAAGGGTCAACCTAGGTTAGGTCTATGGTATTCAAAGGAATCACCTTTTGATTTGGTAGCATTTTTGGATAGTGATTATGCTGGTGCTAGCTTGGACAGAAAGTCAACAACTGGAGGATGTAAATTCCTTGGGTGTAGACTTATCTCATGGCAGTGTAAGAAGCAAACAATTGTGGCTAATTCAACAACTGAAGCTGAATATGTAGCTGCTGTAAGTTGTTGTGCTCAAGTCCTATGGCTTCAAAACCAACTTCTTAACTATGGGTACAATTTCATGAACACTATCATTCATATTGATAATAGTAGTACAATTTGCATTATTAAAAATCTGGTACAACATTCTAAAACAAAACACATTGAAATTAGACATCATTTTATTAGAGATTGCAATGAGAAAAAGTTAATTCAAGTAATGAAAATTGCTTCAGAACATAATTTTGCAGATCTGCTAACAAAAGCTTTTGATGTTGGAAGGTTTCAGTACTTGGTAGCAAGTATTGGAATGCTTAATACTTAAATTTTTCAATCTATGTGTTTTTATATACCAGTGTGGTTAATTCTGGTGATTACTCAGTTAATTCTGGTGGTTACTCAATTAAGTCTGGTAGTTAAATTTTTGTTTGTGCTATTGTCTTTGTAAAATTTTACTAGCTATTACTTTAAAATTGTGTTATTTCATACAGTTAGTCATATGTTTATTCTAATATAAGACAAGTACTTTGTACATTGTTCTTTTGGTTTTAGACTAACAATTTCAGGTATGAACTTTTGAGCACAAAAGAAGTTTTCAAGTGAAATGGAAGCAGAAGAATGTTATATCAGTTGCTTACATAACAGGTTTATGATGGACTGAGTTTGGGAATTCTTAACAAAGGTTTATACCTAAGTTCATTAATTCTTTAAAACTACCTTCTTGAAACCTGGTTATCATATTTCACATTGAATTGATGACTTAGTTGATCAGACAGCAACTGATTTAACTCACTTTCTATCATTTTATACTTTTAAGTATAATGAGCAAGTCTAAGGACATTTGATAGAAAGAATAGCTAGTAAAAGTGAATCTAACACTTGTGTTAGAGGCAACAATTGCTATGAGCTGGAAACCCTGTCAAGAAATCCTTTTGAATAGGTTTATCTTTACACAGGCAGTTGTTTATAACTGAAAACATTGGTTCTCACACAACCAGAGGTTGCTTTAAACCGAAATCTTGATTAAGTGTCTGTTATACACTTAATCCCTTCAAAATGGTTGAAAGCAGTATGATTTTTCATAATAAAATCATATGCATACTACTAAAAGTCAAAAATTTTCTTAAAAGGATTTTTGAAATAAAAATGACTCAGACAACCATCAACTGATGGATTATGAGTTATTGCCCCATGAATCACCTCTCATAGGAGTTAACACACCTAGAAGTGATGAGGGCAGCAAATTAAACTCTTAAGGAATTGATGGCTACATGTACAACATTGTCTGAAAACAAGTTCTAAGTGATAGCTCAGATGATGGGGAGAAAAATATTTTGGTACATTGTGAGAGATCTTCCAAACAGGGGAGGAAATGTTATTTGCATCTCAGGGGAGGAAATAAAGCCCAAGGAAGTTTAACCAATGAAAGGGAGGAAAAGACAAGAGCATACAAGATGATGAGGAAGTTGAAAATGACAATAATAGAGCTGATTCTGGAGTATTATATATATTCAGAAGGGATGAAGCATTCCAAAGGAGAAATTTCTATCTAGGTCAAAGGAAGAGAGCTTTCAGTTTCAATTTCAGTTCACTACGTTTGTTCATCACTTGCAAAGGCATGCTGATAGATGATTTCACTTGTTGAAATAATCATCCAAGATACACAGCACCATTGCCTCTTATAATTCCTCCATCCAAGGAAATTGCACCATCTTTTAGGTCAATATTTGAAGCCTGAAGATGTGTATTGATATTGTTGAAGTCAAAGATCAGAAAGCAGATGAGTTACTGAGATAGATATTAAGCTTTCAGAATAGAAGAAAGTTCAGTCCAAGGGTCTGACTATGAAGTGTTTGAAAGATCTTCACAATCCATAATTTAATTCAGAAACATGTTGAAATGAATTCACATGTTTAGGGAATGATTGTTGGGAATTAAATAATCTGAAGTTTAAGTATCGGGAAAATCTCTCAAGTGATTAAGTCTGGTAGCAATAGAGTTAAGTCTGGTGAGTTCCAAAGTTAAGTCTGGTGGTTATCTGCTGGTTAAGTCTGGTAGTTGAAGTTAAGTCTGGTGGTTAAGTCAAGTGTTAATTCTGGTGACTAACAGAGTTAAGTCTGCTTGATGAAGATATTAATTCTGGTTGACTGAAAGTCAATAATACACGGTAGATAATATCTTACCCCATGTGCTCAGTCTTTATCTTATATTCTCTGAATAGGTTGTAATCTTAGATACATGTTGTATCTTAGTTACTGACACACATAAGATAAGCTAGCAAGTTGTTTGACAAGACTTAACATTATTGTAAAGATCTTTCTTATGTTATAAAAGAAAGATCTTAGTCTAGAGATATAAGTGTGTTAAAAATATAGTGCAAAATATATATATCTCTTAAGAACAAACACAAACAATATCACAAGATATAGAAACATAATATTCAAGGTTGTAACCCTAGTGATAACTCAAGATCACTCGTATTATTATCTTAATAATATTGAATCATTTGGTAATAAGCTTTCATTGTTCATTGTCATATAACAAACACAACTGTTTCATTTCCATAACCATAATAACCTTCTAAGTGTGATTAAGTAGATTCCGCATACTTAATCATATTCACTCAATATATCATATACACAAAGTACAAAAGGTTTAACCACCTTAACAGTGTATCGAATCCTAACAGAGGAAGTCGTGTGGTTTAACCCTAACCATGGGTTTTACCAACAACTTTTGACTTGTGGTAGACATGAATATGTGGAAGCATATGAATCTTAGAAAGAATCTTGTGGTGTAAATCTTGTTTAGGTTTAAGGGTGGTAATTAGTTTGGTTAATGGTTAGTTTGAATTGAACTAGAAAGGTTCTATGTAAATCGAATGGCATCATTTGATGGTACTTAGGCTATGAAAGGTTGTAAATAGGGCTTTAGGAAAATAACAAGTTAGGTTTAGGGTTTTGTTTAGGTATTTATTAGTTAGAAATTATATAAGGGTTTATTTATTTATTTAGCATTTGTGTCGAGTTGTAAGAAACAAAAAGGAAATGGATTTTTGCTTATAGGGGTTGTACCATGGGCTTAGTAGGGTTGTACTAAGGTTTAAGAAACATGGAAAATATATTTTTAGGGTTTGCTTAAGTTAATTTAATTATATGTAAATTTTATTAGGTTTAAAAGTAAATAAATGAGATTTTAGGTTTCTATGCATTGGACACTTGTACATTAGGTTTAGAGACTTGTACTTATATTTAGTAAGTTTAAGAAATTTATTTTTAAGGTTGGTGCATAAAAGACATGGATATTGTGCTTTAAAATAGGTACATTGAGGTTTATAATGTGATTTATATATATATATATATTATGATGTTATGCATAAATGACTTGTACCTTGGCTTGAAAGACTTGTACACTTATAATTTGTAAAAATCTTATATATATTAATTAGGGTTTGTGATTTTATTACATAAAATCATGGTTTTGTGAGTTTAGGGTTTGTATCGGGAGTTATAGTGAATTTAGGGTTTTTGTGCTTTAGAAGCTTGTACATTAGCTTGGATGAGTTGTACTTTAGTGTTTTAGGGTTTAGTTATTCATATTCATTGTTATAATGGTTTAGGGTTCCGTATAAACTCTAATAGATAAGAAATGTTTAGTTTGTACGTTTGTTAACGAATTAACGTAAAGTGACAAATGGTATATTGTAATGTTTTGTATGGAAATATTTATATAAAATAAACATTAAGTAGGTTGATGTTGGTCCGCGTGTGAGCACGTTTATCGAGGATGTGAGTTACGTCACATTAGATAGTAGTTATAATCAGATATAAAAAAAATTATACGTAGAAAAATGATAAGTATTCTGTAAGATAGTTTATTATAATGTGAAATTTTACGAGTGGTTACACATTACAAAGACACGTTTCCGGATTTCAAAACGGCTCGTTCCTTGTTGATTACCGAAGAGATGTGCTTGAAGTCCAAGTCTCTCGCACCTTCCTTGGATTCCTCGTCTCCTATGGTACTACTTGCCGAATCAGGTAATACTCGTCACCCCTCTAATCCTCAAGTCAAGTCTTGGAGACCGTGTTATAATTTTGCTAAAGGTACTTGTAAGTTTGGTGCGGGGTGTAAGTTTGTTCATGGTGAGACTGTTAAGCCGAGGTTAACCAGTGGGGGGATGCAAAGAATAATAATACCGATGAATTGTTGGCTAAGTTATTGTCTAAGTTGGGTATGAATGAGACGCATGCAACTGGGTCTAAATCGAATACTGGGTCTGCTTCACAATCAAGTGCTACTCCTGTAGCATTACATACTTACAACCCACCAGGTTTTAATTATTTTGGTAATCCATACTTAGGCCCACCTGTCCACCCATCTATGCAAGCCCAACCATACAGTGGCCCAACCATACCACCTGGGTTTTACTACCCACCAGCCCATCCACACTACCCAGCCCACCCCACACCAATTCAACAGCAGCACTCGGCTTCCTCTAAGCGTCAGCCAACGCTTTCTCGTTCTAGTGCAGAGGCAGAGTATCGTGGTGTTGCCAATGTTGTTGCTGAGACATGTTGGTTACGGAACTTACTTCGTGAGTTACATAAACCTTTATCTTTCGCTACGCTTGTTTACTGTGATTATTTTAGTGCCATTTATTTGTCCTGCAATCCAGTTAAGCATCAGCGTACCAAACACATTGAGATTGATATTCATTTTGTTCGTGATTTGGTTGTTGTGGGTCAGGTTCGAGTGCTTCATGTGCCTTCTCGTTATCAATATGCTGATATTTTTACCAATGGATTGCCTTCTGCATTGTTTGAAGAGTTTCGATCCAGTTTGAGCGTCCGAGGTCCTCCCGCACCAACTGCGAGGGAGTGTTAGCCCGTATAGTTTAGTTAGCATAAGTTTGTATGGGTTCAAGCCCACTTCTAGATGTTTCTATGTAACATGTATATATCATATGTATCAATACAATGCAAGACACGATTTCCTGTTAACCTACAAAAACTTCTCATCTTCTATCACATTTTTCACAACTCTTTCACTTTCTCTATCTCCAAAAAATCTACACCCACCAGTAGTGACCAGTCCACCACTTCACAAATTGCAAAAACCCCATTTCAACCAAAAAATATATAAGAATTAAAAAAAAAAAAAAAAAAAAAAAAAAAAAAATCGACCCACATGAAACTCAAAAAACGTGGTTTTCTCCTGTGACATGGATGTACCCGTCTGACATGACGGTGGTGGTTCCCCGGTGGTATTTCCGGGACATGAAAGAAGACGATAGTAGTTTCTGGTCGTGCTTTCCGGCGACATGGTGGTTAGCAACAGAAAAAGTCCATGAACAAGATGTGTGGACTAAATGCATTGATAAATTAAACAAACCCCATTGAAACCCAAAACTACACGATCCAAATCTATAAATCTTGAAAAATCAAAGGTTAACCACATGGCAGAAGACGATGGTGGTTTTCGGGTAGTGTTTTCAGGTCACATGGCAGAATACGATGGTGATTTCTTATGGTTTTTTCGGCCACATGGTGGTTGATAGCACCAGACATTAAGGTGGCCGGATATTTAAATAGAAAATGTGAAAAGGATGTTATGAGATGGAGAGTTGAAAGGAAGAAAAAGAGAATAAAATTGAAAGTAATTATTCTATATTGTTAAACGGTTATTTAGGTTTTCAATAAAACTTTTTAGTCTTTTATTTTTTCAATGGATTTGCTAACAACAACCCATTGGGTGTTGTTTAATCATACCTTAAATAACCATGTTTCCAAATATGAATTCATCATTTCTATAAATACATAATTTCAACACATACAATTAAGGTAAGTCAGTTTTAATAAGATGTGTATTAATATCAAGTGAGTTCATATTTGGAAACATGATTATTTAAGATATGGTTAAATAACACCCAATAGATTATTGTTAACAAATCTCTTTTTTCGATGCATAAAAGTTGAGAATAAAGACAGGTTTATGTTTTTAATGTTGTTGACCAGATAAAACTTCGGTGCATATATTAGCACCCTTAAATGAGTATTAACTCTGAATTTATGAATCATGATGAATACAATATTTAAGAATACCATAAAAATAAAAAAATAATAATAATAAAAAACAAAACAAAACAAGGAGGGTGGGGATAAAAAAATAGAGAGGGTGGGGATAACTTCCCCTAATCTACATAAATGAAACCTAAAATTGACCGACATGAAGCCACGTTTGTATAACGTGGCATTAACTAATGGTTTGCATTAACTAATACAGTTCTTAACAAATATCATAACTAATATTTAAAGACAGACGACCGCCCATTGTTTTTATTAAGGTTAGGTGAGAAAGACAGAAAGTGTTAATTTGACTGGGCGCATAGGATGCCAAATTGCCAGGACTCTTATCTATTTTTTAATCTATAAACAAGAAATGACATTGTTTATGAATATCACAAAGTAAACGATATAAATACGCTAACGAGGAATCCAATCTGCAATGATTATTGAGCTAACTTTTCATATGCAAAAATCCAGATATAAAAAAAGACTACAAAAAAGTATAAGAGCATGTTCAACGCTTAACGCACTTTGTGCGTTGAAGCGTAAATCGACCTGCGTTAACCTGCGTTAAAGGTTGAATGGTAGCTGCGTTAACGCAGAGTTAAAGGGGTGCGTTAACCCTTTAACGCTGCGTTAAGGGGTGTGTTTGCAAAAAAAATAAATAAATAAATAAATAAATCATTTAGCCCCCTCCAACATCTCTTTTAGCCGTTTGAATTAAAAAAAAAAAAAAAAAAAAAAATCATTTTGCCCCTTTGCGTTTTTAACCGTTACATACAAACGGCTATTTAAAAAAATTAAAAAATAATAATAATAATAATAATAATAAATAAATAAATTTCACAACCACTTTCACTCCCCTATAAATACCCAATTAACACCACATTTTTTTCACACTTTCACAAATCAATCTAATACATCATATACTTCCATCTTCATACTTCCACACAAAAAAAAACCTTGTTCATTCACCACATTTTTTTCACAACCTACAAGCGGGATTATTATCACACACACAACTCACACACAGATTCTCAACAATGTCTCGCAAAGATTTCTCCCAACAATTCCCAACTCATCGTGACTTCTCTCAACAATTTTCTACTTACCGTGACTTCTCCCAACAATTTCCAGAACATCAAGAATTTACCCAGCAATTTCCAAATGAACCGGTGAACACTCCACCGGAAGATATCTTTCCGGTGTTCACACCGGAAAAAGAACCGGCCAACAATCCAAATCCACCGGTTGTTGAACAGCAACCAAATCCACCGGTTGTTGAACAAGATCCAAATCCGTTTGGACTGACTGAGGATCAACTCCGACTTCTGGAGCAAGATGAGGAAGTGAAGAGAGAATTTGAACAACGCGAACTAGAAGAGGAAGCTGCTCGTATGGAGCGGGAGAGAAACTGGCTTTGAAGTTATGGGGAGTTTACGTCCTCTTCGAGTGAGGACAGTTGGGTTTCAGATGATTCATTTTCTTAATTTGTAGTTTTAGTTTCTATTAATCGTACTATGTATTGTGTTTTAACTTTAATGTTTAATGTAATTTGTGTTTTGACTTTAATGATTAATGTAATTCGTGTTTAAAATTTTATGTTAGTTGTTAAATGATAACGCTCAAATTGTGCATCTTTTTAGTAGCGTTATTCGTGTTTTTATATATGTTATTTGATTATATTTATATGCTTTTGTTACTAAATCGTACCAAAGCGTGTTTGCAAAGTATATGTAGCCAAAAACAGGAAAAAAGAAGAAAAAGATGAAAGAATGAGGAAGAAGGAAATATTTATGATGATTCGAAGATTTTCATGTCAAGATCCAATCAAATAGTCATTTCAAAGAATGGAAGTCCAAGTATGCAAGTTGACAAGCTTCAAGATAAGGAAAAGAGCAAGTTTGGATGAAGAACCAAGAACCAAAAGGAAGAAACAAGCTAAACGACAAAAGTTCAAGATTAAGTCAACAGCATCACTCCATCCGATCGGATGCAGCCCGCAACCGATTCAGATGGAGGCCAAGGTTGAAGACCAACCGATCGGTTGGATGAAATACCGATCGGTTGGATGGTGCCTGTTTTACCAATCTTCATCATTAAGTTATGTGTCTTCCTTTCACCGATTCTAGGGCCTTCTAGTGATGATTCTAGACCATTCTATCTGCTTGGAGGCCAAGTTGAACCATTAATGACCCTAGGCTTTGAGAATAGTATAAATAGGACCATTTGTGAAGAGTTTTACACAACAATTCAAAAACCATTCACCACTTATCAATACCAATTAACTCTCTAATCATCAACCACTCTCACAATACTTTCAAATTCGTCATTAAAAGTCAAGGGAACTTTGGAGGTCCAAGAAGTCTACACTTGGAGGGCAAGACATCAAGAAGTCAACACCAATACTTTGGGTATCATTACTTTATCATTTGTAATCTATTTTCAATCATTGTAAGACTTTCAATTATGGTTTCTAATGTTCAAAGTTCTGAGTTTATGTTAGTGTTTGCTATGAGTGGCTAGTGCCTTTGTGCACTTGCTTAGATGATGTGTATTGCTTATTGATTTGCGTATGATTGTGATAACATGTTTTAATTCAATTTCAAGTTGATTCTAAGATCCAATTGTGATTAAGTTTCGTAGTGACATTTGTTGATCAAGTTTAACTAGTTGCTAATAATTTTAAGGGTCGAAAGAACTATTGTTATTAAACTAGTTATAATCATTTGTCTATGAATGATTGTTTTTACCCATTATTCTTGATTAAACAAAGAAAGTTAATTGTGGTTGTAATAAGAATGCTTTTGTCTATCAAAATAGGATTGATTGTAAACCATTTCAATGGTCGAAAGATTAATAGTTTACTATCAATTGTGACCTTTTGTCTATGATCGGTTACCTTTTGCATTGACCATTTCCTAAGCGTATTTGATAAAGCAAAAGACTATTTTTGTGTTTAAGTTACACCAACTTATGAACCTTGAATTGATCTTGAATTGATTGGTTAAATGTAATGCTTGTTTTTATGAACTAAAGTCTTGACGAAGATTTAATTTGTAGAAACAATAGATTAGTTCACCAAACTAATTATCATAACCAACATGTTATCCAATGTTATCACAATCATGCTAATCAAGAGTAGTATATTAGTCTAAGCAAATGTAGTTTTTAATCATTTGAATTATTATATTTTCATCATTGCTTGTTTATGAAATTCACTTTTAGTAGCTTACGATCCGATTCACTCACTAATCCCTGCGAACGATCCCGACTTACCATCATAATCTTGCTATAACGGACGAGTTCACTTGCTCGTATGTCTTATTTCTAGATTCGGTAATTCACCTTTATAAATTTAAAACTTGTACACACGTGTAACACATCATTAAATGAAGTATTAATTATAGTTTAGGGGTTGATTTTGAAAATAGTTGAGTTAAAGATGAGTTAAGGGTGAGTTATGATTGAAAGAGTTTTTTTTTTTTTTTTTTTTTTTGAGTTAAAGGTGAAAGGGTTAAAGCTGACGTGGCAGTGTGTTAAAGTTTAACCCGGGTTATGGTTGGAAGTGCTCTAACAAAATAAATTGTATATGATTACTGTCAGTAAAATTATGTTCGACACATACCCTAATACTTTGTGTCGACCATATATGAGACTCGAACTCTCATCCCTTTAGTAATATTTTTGGCTCTTGGTAATGGTATTGTTTCTTGGTTTGAAAGATAATATCTTGACTTAAATCTTTAAGGGTGTGTTTGGTTGGAGGGGGTAGGGTTATGATTTGGGATTGATGCCAAAAAAAAGTTGTTTGGTATGTTCGTGTAGGTCCTACAATTAGGGATGAGTCCCAAATTTTTGTCCATGTGTTAAACCCATCTACCATGTCATCTTTTTGTTAAATTACAGTACCATTTAAGGTGGACTCATTTTATATATCAATCACAAATGGAACCAGATACATTCTTAAAGGAATGCGCTTTGGGTTACACAATATAAAATAAAAAAATAGAAATATGAAGGAACGAAATTGACACAATCCCATTTCTTTCCGTTGGTCAACAACCAACAAAAGTTCTCGTTTAGTTCTTCACTACTCGTACAGGAAAAAGTCACTTTCTGTCTGGAGGGAATAATTTGATTCTCAATCCAGAATGTCTCCATATTTATATACTAAAAGGTAGTTTTTGGGCTGCTTCAAAAAATTGTACCAAACAGTGTTTCTACAGTGTTTCAAACAGTAACACGCTCCAAAGAATTGTACACTGCTATTACTTTATTATTATACCCAAACTAAAAATTAATGAAGCGTTTGGTTTGAGGTATTTGGATTCGGGGAATGATTTCAAAGAAAAATAAAGTGTTTGGTTTGAGTCTATGGGTTACCAAACAGTACTTGATACCTTCAATCGAAGGTATCAACAAAAGTCATGGTTCTACCTACCTTTTCTAACAATTTATTTATTAGCTTCTGCCAATCGAAGGTCCCACATGATTTATTATATAATGAAACTTTGCTTTTGCCCTTTAAAATATGACACGTGATCTCAAAACCGATTTTTAAACAATAAAGATAATATTATTATATATTTATTTAATATTAAATTATTAAATCAAATTTTATAATATAATTAAGTGGGCCCTCTTTATTATATAATAAAATTAAATAAAAACCGATTCTCAATTACATTTTATAAAACAAACAACATTAATACTATCATTCAATTTTTATTTCTTTTAATCCATACCAAATCCGATACCCATTCTGATTCCTAGCAACAAACCAAACGGCCCCTAACTGACTTCCCATTCCCATTCACCTCCTAGAAAATTCCAGTAGAAAAATCCAGAGCCTCCCAAAGTAATAACACCTCTTCTCCACTCCACCCTAAATCTAAATCAGTTCTAACTGAATCATTCAAAAAATGAGAACTCAAAATCATTAAAAAAACAATCGCCGCCATTATCATAAGTTGGATCATTTGCAAAATCATGCGGATCTTAACGATGGGTTAAAGGTGGAGATGAAGGAGATTAATATTGCAAAGAAGAGTATCATAAATCGCATTTTCAGGTTGATTACATGCTTTTTTTTTTTTTTTTTTTTTTTTTTTTTTAATCATCACTTTTAGGTTTTTGATTTTTATATAGACTTTAGTTTTAATTTAGGGTTCATTGTGAAATTAGGGGTTTTGGAGGAACGTCGAATGGTTCTTAATCTTTGGTCTTGATGGGTACCTCTGAGGGCAAGTAAGTTTTATTGATTCAATTTTTGTTTAGAAGATTTTTACTTTATATATATACAAATTTTTGGCTCGATTCAGGCTGCACTGCATCCTTCAGTTAATAAAGTTGATTGTGATTCCGTTATTTTCGTAGAAAGTATAGATGATGATTAGTATTTTTTTAGTTTGTGTTGCATGTTGTTATTAATAGTAGCGAAAATGACAGTGTTATGTTGGAGTATGTTTATTTTTGTGTAAAAAAACACGGAAGTAGACGATTTTACATTTTGTAATTAATAAAGTTGATTTGAAATTTAGTTGATTGTTTTATGTTACTATCAATCTGTTAGTTTTTTTAGATTAAGAAACAGTAGATGATTTTCAGTCATGTAATTAATGCGTATTTTGTGTTAAGCTGTTAGATTAGATATGATGTTATTAGAGATACATGATTGATCCATGAGCGGTAATGTGTTATGGTGGTTTAATTCGATATCTTATTCACGTTCTTTTTTGAGATTTAGGGTCGCTAGCATTTCTGATGTTTGATGTCGAGACTTCAATTGTGATGCTACGTGCTGTGTTTCATCATTATACTCTATCAACAAAAGGTTAAATTTTTTATACCGAGTATTATTTATTTGTTGCAATTGGAGAGTCATCTAGGTAAAGCTTTGCAATGCAATTTTTCTGCTAGAATCTTATTACGACCACACACAATGAATTGGTCTTTATTTTCATTTATAAGTTTATGGAAACTTTTTACTAATGTTTTATGCAGGTGCGTATGTGGCGTCAAGAGAAAAAAATCAGAATCCGCAGATATGGAAAGCGGCAAGAAAAGGAGTTATTATCATTATGTTAAGGGCACGGGCTCCCTTTTGGCGACCGTAATCGTAAGTTTCTAAGTTCTACATTTTTTGGTCATATTTAAGCTTCAGGTCTAATTTTTGTGACTTAATGCTTAATTTGATGTTGGTTTGCCATTTGCTGCTATTCATATGGGTTATTGGTTATTTAAGTTGGTAATTATGCTTTATTGAAGTTTATATGTGTTTTTTTGGGTGAAGTGATGTGAAAAATGAAAATTACAATATGCTACTTTTTAATGTGGAGTGTGTTGATTACCCGGCGAAAAAGAAAACATGAAACTTATTATGATATGCGGCAAGTAATTTTGTTACTGATTATGAATTTGCAGTGTTGCTTACAAAGGTCTAAACGAACTTGAGGTGTCTTTTAAGTATTTTCAGTTGTTGCAGTGGCTATCCTTGCTACAACCAAACAAGGGTTGGTATATGTTCTCTTGGAGGTTTGTTTTTTTAGTATTTTTGTTTGATTTCGAGGAGCATGTTTTTTCTTGAGTTGCAGATATAATAATTTTGGGCCCGTTGTTTGCATCAGTCTATCTCCATGGCTCAGCAACAGATGGTGTAAAAAAAACATATCCAAGAAAAGATCAAGGCGACACCAAATCAAAACACAAAAAGAAAAGAAAAAGAAAAAAATCATCAAGATTCAAGTGCTGGCTACCTGGAATTCATTCTTTCACCGGAAAGCTCAGGTTTGTTTCATACACTTTATGTTGAATTACGGTTTATAGTGTCATATTTTTAATGGTTTTGTTGTGTTAAAGTTGGTTTTGTTTTGTGATTCTTATGGTTTAGAAGATGAAGATGAAGGTAAGAGATGATGAGTAAAACCAGGTAAAAAATTACTGTTGTTTTTTTGTGGGTATTTTTTTAGTGAGATTATGTATATGCGTTTTAATTTTACTTTTTTGTAAACTGTGTTTTAGGTTAGAGTTTAACAAGAGCGTATTTGGGGTGAGCATATATCACCGTAAAATTAGGTGTACCACTTAGTTGTATGATTTAGTTGTCGCTTTTCATGTTTACGTATGTGATGGATTAGAATGTTGTTAGTGTTGATTCTTAAGCATGTGGACTGATGAACTCAAATAAGTACATTTTATTACTATCATTTATCCTATTAATTTGACTTGTTTTACTATATTATGTATGAGGATTGATACTTAATCGTTTACTTTTGTAATTCTCAGGTAAAAACAAGCATTTGGTGAAACTTAGCGATTATGGACTAAAAACGGAGTAAAATGATCAAGATTGGAATTGGTTGTTGGAATGAAGAGAATGAAGACCACTGCCTGACTTTGAAGAATGCGCCGCATGGATTTATCCCATGCGCCGCATATGAAACTTTGGTCAACGAAGAATAACCAACTTGTTCTGCTCCAGATGCGCCGCGTCTCACTCATTACATGCGCCGCATCACTATCAATATTTCACCAGATACGATCCAAGATACAAGAGGACATGCGCCGCATCCAAAGATGAAGATACGCTGCATCTTCTGGCGGTGTACGAATATTCCTGAATATTATAATCTTGGACCCCACGCGAAGTTAAGTACATGCGCCGCATCTACTTACTAGATGCGCCGCATCTCACCCTCAGACAGAAACTATAAATACCCCAAAGACCAGACGAATTAAGAGTTCCGAAGTTTTAACACAAGACCGAAGACCAGAAACCAAGGACGAATTCAGTCAAGGTAGCAGCACAAGACACACCCAAATCAAAGATACAAGAGCTGTAAGAAGGTGCTGCATGTGTTTAATTCATTAAGTAGTTTTTTTTTATTGTGTTAGTAAACTTTAATTCATCAAGATTGGTGGCTTGTGTAATGTGACAACGGAAAGATTGCACTCCCTTAAAACTGTTTTCTCATTAATTAAAGTTTATATGTTGATGTCATTGGTGACTTTTATTAGTGCATTGATAACCTCTGTGGCTAGCTGAGCGTTGATCGGGTAGCCATGCCTCTGCCCTCGCCTATTTATTAGATGCCTATGCATTCTATGGCCTGTAGAAAAGTAGGAGAAAGATAAATAGGATAGTCATAAGTAATCATTAAGGGTTTACTCGCCGATAAGATTAGAACCAACGAGAAAGGACTTAATCTCGGTGCGTTGCATCGAACTATACACTTCATATAACACTAGCAATAAAACAAGTGACAAACTACTTATCATAAGGACAGCCCTCTTATTGTCTCGAGTATTTATCTGTGTACGTGTGTGCTACTTGCTGATTCGCGCCTATTGGTTTAGTTTATTATTTAATTGCAACCAAATCATGCCAGTCTCTCAGGCTGAACCCCCCTTGCGTTAGAATAGGTTGTATAGCTAACTTAATTTATTAAAATACTGATTAGAATAACTAGATAATACGTTCCACTCTTAGTGATCGACACTCTACTTACTATTATATTCATACTGACTGGGTACACTGCTCGTTAGGTATGTGTGTTATTGATAAGTCGGCTAAATATAAATTTAAAACTTGAGTAGGCATTAAAACTGCTAAACCGCAATGACACACGCAACACATCAAGTTTTTGGCGCCGTTGCCGGGGAGTGAATTGTTATTATCTGTTAATTTGATTAGTATTTTAATTAGGTTTTTAATTTTTATCTAACCGCTAATTTTGTTGTGTATTAGATTAATTTGCATTCATTGTACTATTTTGCATATTTTCTGTTCTTGTGTGTTATTTGTTTGCTTTTGTTTGTGTTTATTTTCGTGTGTTTTTATTTGTTTTTAATTTTTCGTATTTTTTGTTTACTGCTATCGTTGTACTGAGCTAAATCGAACGATACGGCGCATCTGATTTATCAGATACGGCTTATTGTGTTCAATTTTTATAAAATACAACGCGTTTAATTAATTCGATACGACGCAACTTTTCCCCAAGATACGGCGTATCTGTTTTTGATAAAAAATTTTCTAAACGTTAATGCCATACGACGCATCTGCTTTAGCAGATACGGCGTATCTATTATTTTAATTAAAAACAGTTTTCGAATTATTAAACAGATACGGCGTATCGATTTTTATCGATACGGCGCATCTTCTGAATCAAAAATCTTATATTTTGAAACGTAACGAAAATACGGCGCATTAACTTTTGTTAATACGACGCATTTAATTTTTATAAATATCGATTTTTGATTATAAAAATTGATACGGCGCATTCGAATTTCTAAGCGGCGTATCTATTTTCTGAATAAAGTCTGATTAAATTTTAACGATTATTAGATACGGCGTATCCAACTTTTTGGATACGGCGCATTGTCTGCAGATATCAGTAACTTTAATTTTTCGTATTCCGTTTTCGTTGTTAATTTTCTGATATATTACTTTCTTGAGCATACCCTACTGATGCTTTTGTGTTGATTTCAGGAAGTGCATGACCAGGAGTTCGACTAAGAACTTGATTCAACCTTTCGAAGATCCTGAACGAGCCCTACATTCGCTTAAAAGGTTTTTCAACACAAGAAACTTTGATCTTTCAAGTTCACTCGAGCTTGATTACTTTTCTGAAGAAAAAGAGGAAGTTGAAACAGAAACAATGGGCGAAAACACTACTATGGAAGAATACATGAACAGTACCCGTGCTGATTACACTTCAGGAGTTGCTAGACCAAAGTTTGATGATAAGTCAAAATTTGAGTTGAAGGGTCAGTTTCTCAAAGAGCTCAGAGAGAATGCTTTCATGGGGACGGAACATGAGGATGCTAATGAGCATGTTGAAAAGGTCCTGGAGATTGCAGATTTGTTTACTTCAGAAGGAGTCACTGACGATCAACTCATGCTTAGAATCTTTCCAATCTCACTAAAAGGAGCTGCTAACAAGTGGCTAAGGAATGAACCTGCTAGTTCAATCACTACATGGGAAGGTTTGAAGAGCAAATTCCTGAAGAGATATTGTCCACCTGCTAAGACTGCTAAAAAAATGGAGGCTATCAATAGTTTCAAGCAAGAGCCTGATGAAACTCTTTATCAAGCTTGGGAACGATTTAAAGATTTATTAATAAAATGTCCTCAACACTATCTAACCCCTATGCAGGAGATAATATTGTTTTATCAAGGACTGGACGTGCCTACTAGACAGATTTTGGATGCTAAGGGAGCTGTACCTCAAATGAGTGCAACTAATGCTAGGAAAGCGATCCAAGAAGCTGCTGATCATTCTCAGAAATGGCACGATGGGACCTCTACTAGATCTAAGAGCAGCACTAATTTTGACGGGATTGCTGCTATTCAAGCTCAATTGGATAAAATTAGTAGAGAGATGAAGAAGCGAGATGAAAGAGTGTATGCTGCCCAAGTTGGATGTGAAAAGTGCGAAGGACCTCACTACACTAAAGACTGCCCGAACAAGAATGAAAGTGAGACATTTGAAGAAGCATATTACACCCAATTTGGACAACCATTCCGACCTTCAGGGAGATTTAGGGAAGCTACACCAGGATTCTATCAAAAGAATAACTTCAATCCCGCTTATCAAGAAAGGAGGCAGACTTTAGATGACACTCTAAAGCAAATTATGGCCGATGCTGCTAAAAGACATGAAGAGAATACTGCTATGATCAAAGAAATCCGAGCTTCAACGGACACTACTACAAGAAATCAAGGAGCTTCGATCAAAGCACTGGAACAACAAATTGGTCAAATGAGCAAAGTTCTTCAAGAAAGGGGATATGGAAGTTTACCTAGCTCAACCGAAACCAACCCA
Source organism: Artemisia tridentata subsp. tridentata (assembly GCA_021014915.2). NCBI lineage: Eukaryota > Viridiplantae > Streptophyta > Magnoliopsida > Asterales > Asteraceae > Artemisia > Artemisia tridentata. The sequence continues at coordinate 52,667,139 of CP139504.1, forward strand.
AGAGATCATGTCAAGGCCATAAGCACCACTGAAGAAGTCACTCCTAACTTACCTAGAAGGTCGATGAATGGTGATGATGGTGCAAGACCCGAATTTTTCTTTAATTCGTCAATCAGTTTAAGGAGACTACTCAAAGAAAAGACAAAGATTGAAGAAAAGATCAAGGCAACAATGAAAGAAGAGAGCTCTGCAACCGACTTTAATGCCTTGCCTCATAAAGAAAAAGACCCAGGAAGTTTTACTCTACCTTGTTCTATTAATGATATATCTTTCAATAATGTGTTAGCTGACTTAGGAGCTAGCGTTAGTGTTATGCCTCTTAAGACATTCACTACCCTAGGACTAGGAAAATTAACACCAAATAAGTTACTTATTGAATTGGCTGATAAAACGGTAAAACGACCTGAAGGGATTGCTAATAATGTGCTAGTTAAGATTGAGAAGTTTATCTTCCCTGTAGACTTTGTTATATTAGATATGCCCGAGGATGTTAAGGTTCCTTTAATCCTTGGTCGACCTTTCTTGTCTACTGCCCATGCTAAGATTGATGTGTTTAAAAGAAAAATCTCATTAAGGGTAGGGAATAATAAACTAGTCTATAAGTGTCAAGATCCTGTTAAAAGCATAATTAGAGGAGTCTATGTGCTAGGATTAAGAGAGCGTATGGACCTCGATCTTGAAGCTAGGCTCATGGGAGAAACATTGATTCAAAACAACTCAACTAATCCTAATCATGAGAACTTTGAGGAATTTATTGACCTTAATGTACCTACCGAACTTAGACGCGATGTTGTCAATGATTCTGATGATGAGTGGTATGATTGTGTAGTAATTAACAAACGTAGGAGAATAGTTGAGAAAACTAATTTGAATAATGATGTGTTTATTGAACTACCACCCCACCTTGCTTATTTATGCTTATATGATAATAAGAATTTCCCGTCTATCATTTTGTCATCTCTGCCCGAAAGGGACAGAACTTTGTTTATACAGATACTGAAGAAGAACGGCGTGGAAATCAAGGACGAGCAAGGAGTGTTCAATATTACCGAATTGGCAATGAGGGAGCGCGATGTTTCCGACTCCTTCAATGATCGATACTAAAGAGCTGAATGTGAGTCTAACTTGAAGACTCTGGAATAAAGACAAGTGCTTACCGGGAGACAACCCGGATTTATCTTTTAATTTTCTGTTTGTGTCGAGTCAGTCAGGCCGCAGAGGATACGGCGCATCTCAATTCTGAGATGCGACGCATCTCCTGCAGATGGTCATATCTTATTTTATTTTCCTGCATTTTTTATTTTCGACTTTAAAACTTTTTATCAGTTTATTTTAATGCGGCGCATCCCTGGTTAAGGATGCGGCGCATCTTTTATTCTGATCCGTATTTATTCCAAGCTCGATACGGCGTATCTTCTTCCATAAGATACGGCGCATCGACTGACCTGATGATTTTCATTTTAATTTTTATGTTTTATTTTTACCTAACTACTAATGTGTTATGCAAGTTTGAACCTTTCTTACCTTAGGTGTGTTTTGAAGCCTTGGTGGTATTATAGATTCCTGCATTTCCTGTGGATACATCTAATATGAAGCTTAAACGTTCTAATCCACAAGAAAGATGATTTTTGCTCTACTACTAATGGAGGATCATATCGAGCAAATCTCAGGGGAGTTTTTCTGTTCTAATTCTTTTATTTTCCAGTTTTTAACCTTTTATACAAACAACGAGGACGTTGTTTAACTTAAGTGGGGGGATTGGAGAATTAGAACACTTAACATTTACTTGTCCTAAACTTTTCAAAATATGCTTAAAATGTGCTTAATATATCAAAATTTAAAATTTTTAGCATGTTTTTGTTTAAAGTCTAAGTTGCATAGCTGCACACATGACGTTATTTTCAAAAATTGTGATTTTTCAAAATTCACAAATCTATGAGTGTGCCGGTGACTTGTAAACTTTAGAACTTGGCTTGTATACTATTCGAGACCACCATAATAAGTATTATTTATATAATTGGAATGACTTGTCTAAATTGGTAAATTTCTAGGATTACACCCAAATAGCCTTTATATGTTATGTGTTATTAGCTAACTACACTGGTTAGTTAACCCCCGTATAAACCCTTTTGTTACTCTCACTTTTAGAGTAAGATACCCCTAGAAAAACACTCAGAGCCATTCCTTTCGTTTCTTACACCTATGTTTAAAATGTTTCGTTACACCCTTACACCTTAGCCTACCCCTGAAGATTAGAATCCGTGGTTGGTTAATTGCTATAGGCAAAGTGTGTTTCCTTACATTACCTGTGTTCGTGTGCGTAATTCATTATCTATGGTTAGGTCGGGAAATTGCACAATGCAATTGGAGTGAAAGTAAATATTGTATATCTTTGAGTTTATTTTTCGTGTGTTTACTACTTTCACTATTACCGTTATTTCTGAAGTCATGAAAAGTATGGAAAAATTATCCAGAATTATTGTTTTGGTGATGTGGTGAAATTTTACACATATATGTTGATGTTAAAAAAAAAAAAAAAAAAAAAAAAAAAAAAAAAAAAAAAAAAAAAATCTAAAAAATGAGAAAAGAAAAAGAAAAAGAAGAAAGTTGGATGTTTGATTAAACCAACGATGTAAAGTTATGTAAGTGGTCGATATCACCACTAGTTGTTATATATCTATGAATTGAAATGGGAGTTGGCAGTTATGGGAACGTCAACTAAGGTTTATTCTTTGATTAAGATCTTGTTGAGTATAATTCGTGTCTACCTAAAGCGTGTGTTTCAAGTGTTAAAGCGTGAGTTATTCAATGATATGAGTCTTATTCATGGGATGGTTGGGATAGTGATTAACCACACTTAGGATTTTAATTTATTTGTTTTGTTTATTTTTATTTTTACACCAATTTATATCCCAAATATTATCCATACCCTATTATTCTTTATCCAACCAAACCTTTGATTTATTGAGATTAGGGATTTGAGCAATCTTAAGTATCGTAGTCGTGGATTCGGCTATGTATTTATGATTTTGTCGCCCTTTTTGATATATTATTATTGGTGAAGTTTGGACCTATCTTTAGCCTGTTCGAGTTAAGGATTTGAGCAATTGCAAGTATCGTGTTCGTGGATTCGATCATGTATTTGTGATTTTGTCGCCTTTTCTGGAATTTGAGATCGATAGAGATTAAGAATAATTAACCCTTAAGCCTAAAAACCCTTTTTACCGCTTTAGACTTGTTATTCCTTTGCTTTAGTGGTGGAGATGTGTATACTTGCCAAGCTTATGATAGAATATTCCGCCGACTGGACTGTTAAACGATTAGATTTGCTTTTATCGAATTATTTTATTTTACTTCTAACTCGTTAAGTGTTTAGTTGTGTGATTATGACAAAAGACGAATACATGCTTAAATATAAAAATAAATCCTAACATCTTTAGGATACATTTTCATAAGATTAATTCTAAGGTTTACTTGGGGACAAGTAAAGTTCAAGTGGGGGGATATTTGATGAACTCAAATAAGTACATTTTATTACTATCATTTATCCTATTAATTTGACTTGTTTTACTATATTATGTATGAGGATTGATACTTAATCGTTTACTTTTGTAATTCTCAGGTAAAAACAAGCATTTGGTGAAACTTAGCGATTATGGACTAAAAACGGAGTAAAATGATCAAGATTGGAATTGGTTGTTGGAATGAAGAGAATGAAGACCACTGCCTGACTTTGAAGAATGCGCCGCATGGATTTATCCCATGCGCCGCATATGAAACTTTGGTCAACGAAGAATAACCAACTTGTTCTGCTCCAGATGCGCCGCGTCTCACTCATTACATGCGCCGCATCACTATCAATATTTCACCAGATACGATCCAAGATACAAGAGGACATGCGCCGCATCCAAAGATGAAGATACGCCGCATCTTCTGGCGGTGTACGAATATTCCTGAATATTATAATCTTGGACCCCACGCGAAGTTAAGTACATGCGCCGCATCTACTTACTAGATGCGCCGCATCTCACCCTCAGACAGAAACTATAAATACCCCAAAGACCAGACGAATTAAGAGTTCCGAAGTTTTAACACAAGACCGAAGACCAGAAACCAAGGACGAATTCAGTCAAGGTAGCAGCACAAGACACACCCAAATCAAAGATACAAGAGCTGTAAGAAGGTGCTGCATGTGTTTAATTCATTAAGTAGTTTTGTTTTATTGTGTTAGTAAACTTTAATTCATCAAGATTGGTGGCTTGTGTAATGTGACAACGGAAAGATTGCACTCCCTTAAAACTGCTTTCTCATTAATTAAAGTTTATATGTTGATGTCATTGGTGACTTTTATTAGTGCATTGATAACCTCTGTGGCTAGCTGAGCGTTGATCGGGTCGCCATGCCTCTGCCCTCGCCTATTTATTAGATGCCTATGCATTCTATGGTCTGTAGAAAAGTAGGAGAAAGATAAATAGGATAGTCATAAGTAATCATTAAGGGTTTACTCGCCGATAAGATTAGAACCAACGAGAAAGGACTTAATCTCGGTGCGTTGCATCGAACTATACACTTCATATAACACTAGCAATAAAACAAGTGACAAACTACTTATCATAAGGACAGCCTTTTTATTGTCTCGAGTATTTATCTGTGTACGTGTGTGCTACTTGCTGATTCGCGCCTATTGGTTTAGTTTATTATTTAATTGCAACCAAATCGTGCCAGTCTCTCAGGCTGAACCCCCCTTGCGTTAGAATAGGTTGTATAGCTAACTTAATTTATTAAAATACTGATTAGAATAACTAGATAATACGTTCCACTCTTAGTGATCGACACTCTACTTACCATTATATTCATACTGACCGGGTACACTGCTCGTTAGGTGTGTGTGTTATTGATAAGTCGGCTAAATATAAATTTAAAACTTGAGTAGGCATTAAAACTGCTAAACCGCAACGACACACGCAGCACATCATGGACCTTAAAATTTGTTAATTTGTTACTCGGTGTGAGTATTGCTGATATGTAACCGTAAGTGTAACAATAGTTAAGGTTGCTTTAATGCTTTTCATGTTTTTGTATTACAAAAGTGCACTGTTGATACTTAGAAGTAAGAGTAATGATGTGATTACAAAAGTTGGCTGTTCAAGTTTGTGTGTTGAGCCATTTTTCAAAATTGGCCTGTTGAGTAAATTTTTTCTAGATTGTAAGCATAACATGTGTTTTCTAATATGGTCAAGATGTAGTTGCAAAGTGACACAAGCAATGAAAAGAAAAGGTTTGGCTAAATTTGTAAATTTTACTTAATCTGTCAACAATAAAATATAATCCAAATTGGCCTATTTTTACAAAATGGGTTGATTTTTTTTTTTTTTTTTTTTTTTTTTTTTTTTTTTTTTTTTTAGTTGGGGCATCTTCTTTTTCCAACTGCATTAAACCAACTACCAAGCAACTTCCTGGAACGTATGAAAAGGATGTCGTCTTGGAACAGCTTAGATGCAACAGAATAAAGAAGGTTACTTCAGTAAAGAATTTAAGGACTTGCTGCATTCTGAGAATGCCATGTTAGTGACAAAGTCAAAGTCTATGGTAAGTAAAACAATTGTAAGAGGAATGTGTAAACATATGTAAATCAATAACTGTTCTATTTAAAATCTTCTTCCTGTTACTCCAATAGTACTTCGTTGGCAAAACTATCCGCAGCGAAGCGCGGGCTACCCCGCTCGTTATACTTATTTATAACATAGATAATATATTACTTAATTATATTTTTCTCTCCCTTCATTTAATACAAAATCAAAATTATAATCCAAATCTAAATCTTAATCCAAATCCAAATCCTAATCCTAAACCCATCTACAAACCAAACGGGCCCTAAATAACTAAAAAAACGTCTCATCTCACTTACGTAGAGCACCCACAATGGGTCAAGTTGCCAAAAGCTTTTCCCTATTCTAAAAAGCTTTTTAGTGGTGTTTTTTGCATTGTATCAATAGCTTTTTGTAAAGCTTTTTACAAAGATTTGACAAACATCAAGTCTTTCTCAAAAGCTTTAGTTAATGAGTATGTTATGCAATAAATGCTTCAAATCATTGAAGACTTGAACAATTGTAGATGGGCCCCGCTTATCCCCCCCCCCCCCATATTCGAAATTCACCCCCTCTTTTTTTCAGATTTTTTATTTTTTATTTTTATAATTTTGTTTATATCAAAAAGCTATAAACCTGAAAGTGCGGAACAGAAATACGGAACAGAAACTGACAAAAACTATAAAACTGTCAGAAATACGAAACAGAAACTGACAAAAAACTGTGATATACTATCCCAAAAAAGGAATCTTTGACCAAAATAGTTGCCCCCCCCCCCCCCACACCTGATTTGACATCCTAGGGGGGTTTGTATATCATAGGCCTTGTAGATGCTCTTAGGAAAAACACATGTATACATTCTCAAACAATATACGTTAGCAATCTTGGTCGGCCAAAAATGGTACCTAGTCTGAACATACAAACCTAGGTCTATTTAGATTAGAATACGAGAAATATAACACAAAGAAAAACAATAAAGTGCTGGCACAAATGGCAGGCTCAACCTTTAATCATATTTTTATTCAAGAATTGTAGAATACTGACACACATCACATGGTTTCTGCCCAAGCTATAATACAGGCAGTCCTTCATTTAACACTAGACTGGCAGTAATTAAATAGTCATAGGTTATATGTACCTTTTTTAAATCTAAGTAATACCTTATTTTGAATTTTTTTATTTTTTATATTTTTCAAAAAAAAAATTCTTATAAAACTACTACCTCCGTCCCAAAATAAATGTTAGGTTTGACTTTTTAAAGTCTTTTTTGTTCAACTTTGACCGTAAATATTTTTATTTGTGTTATATAATACTTGATGCAAAATATATGTATGAATTGGCTTTTAAATGTATTTTCATTGGTATAATTTTCATAAAGTATTATATAACGCAAATAAAAATATTTAAATTCAAAGTTTAACAAAAAAGACCCTAAAAAGTCAAATATGACATTTATTTTGGGACGGAGAGAGTACGAAACTAAAAGTACGAAACAAAAATTATAAAATTTAACAAGTTAAAATTTTAAAGAAAAAAAAATATGAAACAAAAACTGATAAAAAAATTTGTATTGTCCTATCAAATACATCATACCGGAAAATGAGAGTGATAAAAGGCTAGGCAGGGGCTTTTTATAACACAACCCAAATAAATACTGCCCATGTGGTTGCCAGCTCAAAATAAGGGAAAATGAGAGCACAAGTTGTATTACTCCGTATTTAACATCAACTTTAAAGTAAACACCCTTTGAAATATTATATATATAGGTGAAGATTATGTGAAGAAGTATGCAATCTTACAACACATCACAGTAACTCCATCTGTTTGTTTAAATAATCAGATGGGAGATCTAATCCAAGCGCCACCCTGGAAAAAGTGGGTGATTATTAGTTTTGAAGAAGATCAGATGCACTTGTCAAATGTTGGATTGTTCGATTGGTATGATGACCTTGTACTTCAGATAGCAGGTATAAATTTAATTCTCTTATTTGTTAATCTAAGGCCATGTTTCTGTATAATATAACTCTTTGAGTACCAATTGGCCTTTTTAGTCTAGCGGTGTTAACGTGACCCACTAAACAAATGGTTGTAGTTCAAGTCATGTTCTTGATCTTATTGTATAGAAGTTGATGTAGTTTGAACATACAACTTGCATGAATTAATCTTTTTTTGCTGAGATGAGATCTATTTAGATAGTCGATCAAAAGGAACTCATCAAGTACATATAATTAGAACATATTATATACATATCACATTCAAATTTCTTAAGATATGATCATACAGTTTGTAACTAACATACGTTTACATGGAAATAGCACCGACTAGCACTATTGGGTCCGAAAAATTCAGTTGGAAGCACACCACTTTATGTTGCTGCAATTGTTAGCAACGAAGGTGGTGTTGAGATTTTGGTTGGAAGAAACCAAGATTTGATGGCTGATAAGAATAAAGAGGATCACTCTTATGGGAATAACCTCTTGCATTTGGTCGGAAGATTGGTACCTACCAACAAACTGAATCTTATATCACGGGCATCTTTGCAAATACAACGCGAACTATTATGGTTTAAGGTATGAATATATCTTTTGATGAATTGGATATTTCTTATTTAAACATATATGCAAAGACCAAAAATGTTAATCTAGCGCAGCTAATACAGATATGTGCATATACTTGTAAACATGAGTTGAGAAGCATGTCATGACACCTTGAATCTAAGCATCAACACTTGATATTATGAGAAACCTCTCTCAACTCCACACTAAATATCTAGGCCATTTTTGAAACTCCATACCTTGAAGTGTGGTGAAATTTGTTAGATCGTATCATCTTAAAGTAACTAGTCTCTACAACTATTTTGTACACATTTATTAGAAGTCTTATCATTATTTCAATACGCTAATTAGTGTTGACCGTTCATTATTTTCTTACAATTACAAATGTTACCAAATTTCATTAATTTTTCATGTTTACATAACAATGAAGTTGTCACGTATATGTTGTAGTGACGTATTTTAATCTGGCAGGAAGTTGAAAGATTTGTATGCCCTCTAAACGACATACACGAGCGAACTTTAGAAGAAATGCTTTTGTATCGATATAACTTCATCAGATGTCCTGAATTGGATCTTTAGAAACATCATGCAAAAGGTCTAATTGTGTATGATTCTACAGTGGTTTTCATCCTGGTTTAATTGTGTATGACTCTGCAGTGGTTTTCATTCACATGTGATTGTGTATGAATCTGCTGTTTCTTTCATCCATTATGATCGTGTATGAATCTGCTGTGGCTTTCATCCATTTTTCGCCTTGAATAAACAAAATAGCTGCTGCAAACACAATTGTGGTGATTCGTTGTGTACGAGTTTACAATGACCTCCATCCATTTTTCTCCTTCAATCACCAAATCCTTGTGTTCTCTAGTATATGCCATTTTAAAATAAAGTGATGTTTACAAGAAAATCCAAAGATTTGGTGATTGAGGGACAATAATGGATGAAGGCTATTGCATACTCGGACACTATTACGACTGCATTAATCGCAACACTTGAGTTTGCAGCGTATATTGTTATGTTAGGAGAAAATTTGTGACAGTAGCTTTTGGTTCTCTATTATCATGTAATTGTAACTTGTAGCTCTAGAATTTTATCTTTCATGTATTACATAGAAATGTTGATGAGCTAATTTGATATCATTTGGTCCCTATTTCGTAATTAACTGCAACGAAATGAGTTTGCAGATTGAAATGTAAAGACTGATTTCTTTCATTGCGTTGTTGTCTTTAAATTAATATTGGATGAACAAAGTTGCATTGTTGTCTATGACAAAATGACTAGGAAGTAAATATTCACAAGACATCAAGATTACCAACCAATTTTACTTTCACATCCACTTTTTTTGTTCTATACTTGTACACGTAAAAGTCGATAATTAATGCGAGATGATCCTTGTGGTTATAACAAACCAATTTTGTGATGCCGTTGTATTGTTTATGTTGGCGCAACAAACCATCACCCGTTGTTGCATGTGGCACAACTCACCTTGTATTGTCTATGTGGCGCAACAAACCATCACAATGTTGAACTGGTAAACAAAATCTGTTTCAAACTGTTCATTGCTTACCAGATTTGCCTTATGCACCGTGGGTTGTCTTACTAGAACTACGAAATTAACTGGTCAAAATTTATTTGCGTGGGAAACATTCCAGTCAAATTGGATGTTAAAAGCTAAAAATTTTATGAGTTGACAGTAGATTGTCAAGCAAGTTAAATATGACATCCAAAACTTTGTTCATTTTTTCATGCCCATGAAGAAATTATGGTTAATCCTGATAGCTAAATGTATTTTATCCAATAATCATGTAAACGTTGCAAAGGTTACATAATACTACTACGTATTTATAGTTGCCAGATCTTGCAGGAATGGGTCTAATTTATGAATAAGACCTACACATATGAACACAAAATGTCTGCAATACTTCATGTTTAAAAACCTTAAAATTTGTTATTGTAGTGTATCCTAGAATAAAATTATCAAGACAACTAACTTATTGTCGTCCCAGCATCAAATATCATGCCTCATATCTACTAACTCTATCCAAATCAGTTGTTATATAAAAAAAATTACAAAGCTAAAAAAAAGAACAAAAAAACTTTCTAGAGAATTTCTAAGATCACCATGGAACATCTACTGTTCTAAAATCGGTTTCCCTCCATGGAGCAAACACCACTTTGCCATCATCTATATCCACACGAGCCAGTTCCAAAGACTGTTAAGACGCGAATTTGCATTAAAAGTGTATACCTCATGCAAAGAATCTTGTACAAGTAACCTTTATCTAGAGAGAATACTAACCACAGGAGCAGGACCCTTGACAACTTTGCCCTCATTATCAAACTGAGAACCGTGGCAGGGGCATACAAACTTCTTCTCCACCGTGTTCCATGGCACGATACACCCTAAATGGGTGCATACCACATTAATCCCATATGTTGCAAACGTTCTGTTGTTCTCGACCATAAGATACGTAGGATGTCCCTGCAATTTCATGCATAACAAAAAACATATAAATTCTGCATGTATACATGGCACTTAAATAACAGTACTAAGTTAGATCAAACTTGCCACCTTTAAGCCATGAGCAAAAATTCTTTCACCAGGTACGTGGGTCTTTAGCCATTCTGATGCAATGATATCGTTACTAAACTCATCTTTGGCGACAGTGCCACCTTTGGAACTGCCTGAACTGTTTCAGTTCCTCACACACCAAACAATTCCGATATTAGAAACAAGAAATATAAGAAGATGTTGGGCGAATTTCGACCCCATTGATCCATTTGACGAATTCCCTTTTTAGCTCTACTGTTTTTATTCTCCCAATTATCTCGTTTTTAAAACATAAATGGGTCGAAATTGCCACATCTTATTTTATCTGTTTAACACAATGCAGACTTTAGGCTCTGCCCCTGTCAGCGCTCATATTGTCGTCTTCAAGCATAACAATGTCAGTTCGGCTTAGTGAAATCTTATGCATTATAGTTTTCAAACAGGTTCTTGTATTATTATCATGTCACAGGAGAGTTTTCCAAGGGGTTTAGTGGCAAATAAGCAAAATTAGCATACGTTCTAATCAAAGTATTCACAGGAGAGGTAGGTTTTGTTGTAGTATGCTTACATAAGATCTTTTTCATTAACATTTAGGTTTTAAAGGGAAACTGGTATGACAAATAAGCAAAATTAGCATACGTTCTAATCAAAGTATTCAAGGTAGCAATATGAAATTGCCAACATCAATGCTCGAAGTCTTTCAATGGTTTCATTGCTTGCTAAGTGGCAGGTTATGAAGGTTATAAATAGCTTCCAAATGTTCCTAATGCACTTCAACAGTGTTACATGGTTCATTTGGCTATTCATAATATGTTGTCCTAGTTTAAAGGCTTCCTCGTATAGCTGGCTAGCAAATGAGTTCTTGATCTACGGATTAACACATGTTTGATGTTTCTAATATACAAATCCTGCGATCAATACATCATCGTCCTTTTGTTTCTTTATAGGTGTAGTATATAACAGTGGCTCCACTAATCTAAAGCTGAATAAATCATCTAGTGGCGATTCATACATCAGCCATATCTCGTCCCACAAAATCCAACAGTTTTTGGTATTAGTTTTTTTTAAGCAATTATGTGCTATGAAATGATCATAATCACACAATAAGCCGTTGCAAAACATACTGCAGGAGATAAACAGTTGTTCGTCTGTTAACATACTGAATTTGTTTGTAAAGTCACGCAGTTGAGTAGAAATTTAGAATTAATAGTTTTGTTACAACTATCTTTATTCTTTTTTATAGCGTTTTGTTAAAGTAGTTTTTAAGGTGTTTGGGATTTCTTATATAAATTGTGGGAGGTCTTCCTGGAAGCACTCTTGCTACCTCGGTTAGGGGTATGACTTGTAATGATCAATCCTAAACACTAAAGTTAGCATATGCTAGTTAACAATGCAATAACTAACTAAGCATTTAAAAAATGTTACTATCTACAAGTAACAGGATGTATGAAATTGCTTATGTAAGTGCTTATTTTCTAAGCAGATAAGCAATTTCGACTTTTGACTCTAAAACTGTACAGAAGGTAACTTATCTTCCTCTTTTTTAAACAAATAAGTAGTTAAAAATAAGCAAACATCCCATTAATGCTCTCTAATAAGCACTTAAAAATAAGCAGGTACCAATAAAACGTACCCAGTTGTAGCAAAACAGTCGGAATAAGGAACCAACAAACCAGCAGCAGCAGGTAAACCAACAACAGCACCAAACAACAACATCTTCATTAACTTCCTCTTTTCCACGTCAGCAACAGCTGCTGCTGCCTGGCACTTGACCTTCATTTCATATCTAACTGAATTTGTTCTAATCCATTTTGTCTTTGAAAACAGCAACACTTCATTGTTAATAGCACAACCACAAGACTGTCAAAAATAAAAACAAATGAAATTAGAAATTCAATAAAAATCATAAGAACTTACTACAGTATTAAAAAAGTTATTTTACGTGAGAATGAGTTTTGGGTAAAAATGTGAAGGCAGCCATGGGAGTTAAAATTGAAGTGTTTTTGTGGATTAACTGTGGGAGATCCACGTATTAAGGTATTAACGTTCATATTATAATTATACATTATACATTATATTAAAGAGCGTGTACTGTAGCTCAAATTGTTTCTACAGTACACTTTGTGTGTATTGCTACAGAACCGAAAACAGTGACGCTACAGTACTGCTACAGTACTGTAGTTTTTTTTTTTTTTTTTTTTTTTTTTTTTTTTCAAAAGTTATCTACCAAAAAATATGCTTCAAAATTGGCAAAAAATACCTCGAAAATTGACAGCTCTTTGCAAAAGTAGTCCTTTTAAAAAAAATCTGTTTGAAAAATGGCAAAAAATACCCCTGAAGTTCGCGGCTCTTTGCAAAAGGAGTCCTTTGTCAAAAAATCCATTTCGCATCAAAATACGACAAAACACGTATAGCACAAAAATTATAAGCAACACACCCGCAACAACGCGCGGGCTGCACACCTCGTAAGGTATTAACGTTCATATTTTAATTCAAAAGATGTCTAACAAATTGCAATAAGAAAAGGTAAATTTGCCTTGTTTTGATTTTTAGAGTTAATTTCATAAATGGTCCCTGTGGCCTGTCGGGTTTAACGAAAATAGTTCTTAAACATTTTTTTAACGGATCTAACCCATATGGTTGCGACTTGTAACGGGTTTGGTCCCTGAGACTAACTGTCGTTAGTTTTTTCCGTTAGCAACAAACATTTGCAACGTTAGTCCATTATGCTAACGATCGTTTATACTTAACTTAAAATTTGGTTTCTTAATTTAATTTTTTTTTTTTTTTTTTTTTTTTTTTTTTTTTTTTTTTTAATTTTCCAAATATCTTTATATACGTTTTTGTACACACATTTTTCTACACATTTTTGTACAAACGTTTTTATAAACACCTTTTTATAAATGTTTTTAAACAAACGTTTTTATACACACATTTTTATACACGCATTTATACACACATTTTTATACACATTTTTATACACACATTATACACGTTTTTATACACACATTTTTATACTCGCACTTATATACACGTTTTAATACACACATTTATATACACGCACTTATACACACATTTTTATACACGCACTTATACACATATTTTTATACATGTTTTTATACACCCGTTTTTATACATGTTTTTAGACACATTTATATACGTGTGTATAAAAATGTGTATAAAAATGCGTGTATAAAAACGACAAAAATTATCATGTGTTCCTAAGCATGATAATTTTGTCGTTTTTATAAAAATGTGTATATAAAAATGTGTTCCTAAGCATGATAATTTTGTCGTTTTTATATTATGCGAGATAAATAATTGTTATTCTTATTTTATTGTGTGAGATAGATCGTGATCTATATTGTGTGAGATAAATAATTGTCATTCTTATTTTATTTTATTTTATTATTATTATTTTTTTAATTTTACTGAATAAGCATGTGTGTATAAAAATGTGTGATAACTTTTTTGTTTTTATAAAAATGTGTGTATAAAAACGACAAAATTATCATGTCGTTGGGTTTCCAAAGTAGTACATATATATTTAATTATTTTATAAAAAAAATAAAATTTGACATCAATTATCACAAACGACAAAATTATCATGTGTTTCTAAGAGCACTCCCAACCGTAACACATGGTTAAACTTTAACACACTGCCACGTCAGCTTTAACACACTCACCTTTAACTCAGCTTTAACACTCCCAACCAAAACTCACCTTAACTCACCTTTATATCAAATATTTTCAAACTCAACCTCTAAACTTATAATAATACTTCATTTATTAAAAACATACTACATTACGTACTTAATAAAAAAAATTACAAAATTTAAAAATCTTGTAGCTGAATAAGGGTGTGTCAAACATTTCGGCCCAATGTTAATTAAGAATGATCGTTAAGTATCATGGCCCATAAACACAAATTATACCCTAAATAGTATCATGGCCCAATTGTAGGATATAAATAACCTTAACCTCATCCGAACCTAAACTTTTGACACAAAACCTGCGCCTCCATCAAAACTTTTGACACAAAAACCAGTCAATCATTTCCGTCTCCACAGATATACGATCAACACAAATCTCCTTCACAAACAAACCATCACTCTCAGTTAATACTCCAAAGTACTATCATCCTTAAGAGTGATTTTTTTTTTTTTTTTTTTTTTTTTTTTTTACACAACGTACCCTTAACGCAGCGTTAAGGGTTTAACGCCGCCCCTTAACGCTGCGTTAACGCAGCTACCTCTCAACCTTTAACGTGGGTTTAACGCACCATTTTGGCACCTTAACGCAGCTCCTGCGTTACCGTTGGAAGTGCCCTAAGCAGTGCTGCATTTGTTGCATAACGGTTGCTTTGCTGCATCATTTACTAGTAACCAAATGTGTCTTGAAAATTACATAAATTCTGTAATTCTTATACAGGAGTAATAATTTTAATTTACATTCTTGCGTTTTAATTATTTTCAGGTTAAATTTGTTAGTACTAACATTTATTTGATCTACAGTAAATTGTAACATCGTCAATTTTAATGAATGGAATCAGAGTCACGCATATAAAAGGTAAATCGCATAAAAAAAATATCATACTTAAGGTCAATTTGAATTTCAGGTACTCAACTTTTTTTTCTCTCAATTTAAGTTATTGAAGTTATTTTTTTTGCAATGCAAAGTTTTTTTGACTTTTGAAAAGCGATTACCAATCATAATTTAAGCCGAAATGACTTTTAAATGCTCAATTATATCGATACATCATATTAATTAATCAATTCAGCTGAAACAATGACGAATTACATTTTTCAAAAAGTCGTACATTGCACAAAAAATAACTTGAATACTTCAAATTAAGAAAAATAAAGTTGAGCACCTAAAATTTAAATTGATTTTACGTGTGACACTTTTTTTGCCATTTGCCCATATTGAAATACTAATACAGACATTATTCCTCAAAATATCTTATAAACAGTTTATTTACTACCCACCACGTGTTTGTAAAAATGTCTCAACCAAAAAAACATACATAAAACACATCATCTTTTTTTTCCTCACAAACTCATTTCACGTATTTTCATCATTCTATTTTCATGACTACCTCTTCGGACGGGATTTGGCCATGTCCATTCCGGAGATTTCACTGTTGCCCGGATGGTGAAGTGGGCAATAAAGGGATTGCTCGTTTGATATCTCATCTCAAGAGGCTACACCTTTCGACCGATGAATGTAAATGTGTCTTACGCGAGCCAATTTCTACGGACCATGGTTTATATACGGCAGTCGAGGAAACTTTGAAGGTATTTGATCAATGGTTGTGTGGGAAGTGTATGAATTTACAGGTTGTAAGTTGTGCTTGTCATCACCCGGATGGTCTTGTTCGTTTTGCTGAAGGTTCTGACGACATGAGTGGATATATTTTTAGCATTTCTAATCCGTCTAATAAGGAGTCTGAGACAAAAGTAACTGAGGGGTTGGTTTTGGATGATGAGCTTCTGGATCGTGTTTTCAAAGTGCATATCACTACTGTCAAATCTATCCCTCAAGGTTGTCGGCTCGCTTTTTCTCAGGCTTTGATAACAGTTCTTTACAAGGTGGTTGCCTACCCTGACTCTGTTGATGCATGGGTCAGATTGTTACTTTTTTCACGATGCACGCTTTAAGTGTGTAGGCCCAAGAATAGACAAGAAGGTAGGTCCGGGAATAGAAAATCATTGCAACAAAGTTCTATCCTGAAGTCACTGACTACATGGGGGAAAGATGATGGTATTACAATGTTGGTTAATAGTATGTTAGATGGTTCTGGGCTGGAGTCCTTCGGCCAGGGTGGGGGTGATTTTCTGGAGGAGAGAACAACGGGTAACACCAACATCAGGCAGTGTCTTCGCAAGGTTGCGGATGGGCACTTTACGGCAACAGGGAAAGTGTTATCCTCCTTCGGTGTAGCTCCATACTGTGATGATACCATTAAAGCCTTGGAGGCTAAGCATCCTTACAAGCCACCCTTATCCACGTCGAGTAACACATTTTCTGAGCCTCCCCTTGTAGCAGAGATTGATAGTGTCTTTAGTTGCATTAAATCGTTCCCTAAAGGTACCTCATGTGGGAGAGATGGTTTAAGGGCACAACATATTTTAGATGCTTTATGTGGAGAGGGGTCTGCTACTGCCGCTGATATTTTAAAGGCCATCACCTTAGTCGTTAATGTGTGGTTAGCGGGATGGTGTCCGACTATTTTGGCGGAGTTTGTTGCTTCTGCTCCTCTCACGCCCCTCCTTAAACCAAATAACGGGATTCGACCTATTGCAGTAGGTACTATATTGAGACGTTTGGTTTCCAAGGTTGCTATGAAATGTGTGGCTAAAGAAATGTCAAAGTACCTTAGTGATTTTCAGTTTGGAGTCGGAGTGTCGGGTGGCGCGGTGTGACAAACGGCAATTTTGCATCATTAATTACATAATAAATGTAAATTTATTAGTACCAGACCAATAAAAATTAGGCATACATGAGCCTGCATAACCATTCGGGAAAACAAACCCACACATTTAAGCATAACAAATATTAAACCTCACCAAAGACAGTGAACCTTTCCCATTTTCACATTTACAAGCCATAATGCAGTAAAAACGGGAGGTTATCTCATTTTTACCCAAAATGAAACCACACGCATACCAATATCACTCCAGTAATAAATTTAAAACACGGAATTTATTTTAAATCCACAAACTCTAAATTCATTCAAGTATTATAAAATCATCTCTAAAAACCCATTCTTCCATATCTATATCGATTCCGGGAAGGACCCGAGTTCAACTCAGTTGAGCGCGACGTTGGTGTAATTTACCCATCCCTTTAATTAATTCAATCCCTATATACCTATAATAAAAACTCCACTCACACACTTACCAAAAATTTACTGTCTCCTTCCCCTAGTTTTTTTTGTCCGCCCCTCCTTATCCCCAGAATAAGACCGATCCATCACCATCCACCATCTCTGTCATCCTTTTTCTTTTCGATCTAAACAATCACCATCGTTTTCACAGGCCTTAAATTCCTCAAGTAAAACCTAGAAGACTACATAAGAAGGAGAGAGAACACTCGAATGGAAGCTTGCTTCTCCCAAATCCGAAAGTAATTATGGAGTTACTCTCCATTTCCTTCTTTTTAAACCACTATTCCAGGGGCAATCGAATCACACCTCATCAATTTCATTCAAAGTTCCAAGAAGAACAAGAACACTCAAGGAAGAACGAGTGATTGAGGAGGTTGAGATTCGGTTTGGAATAGTAGGGTTTCGGATTGGATCTTGTTCAAGGCTTCCTGGGTTTATTATTGTAGGATACTCAAAGATCAAACACGTATGGTTCTTGTGATGTTGGCCGATTCTAGAGAGAGAAGAAGAGAGATTTGGAGCCTTAGTGAAAGAAAGTGAAATGATATTAGATTAAACTAGTGAAAGGTCCAACCCTTCCCATGCATGGGAAGGGCTATTTATCCAATACATAAACCGCCTCTAGTAGGCTATGGACCGGGCTAACAGTGGGTAAAGACCCGACCCGACTCCATTGTGAAATGATATCTATACTAATATGATTAAACCTACGAGCTACTTAATGCTAATCCATACTCGGGGTGACCGAGTCTTTCATATGAATATTTATATTCCTAACAATCTCCTCCTAAGGGAGGTCACCCCAAAAATTACATTTTGAATTCTAGCATTCTATTACATAGATTAGAGTTCCTAGCTCGTGGTCTTTGATTCTTCTAAATCATTAATCTTTGTACTTTCAGCAATGAACTTTTGATGACTGTTCTTTTGTCTTGGATGATCTTTGAGGATTCTTTGAGGTCATCATCCAACGTGCGTCTCTAAGTCATCTTTTTGCAGTATCGTCTCCATGTGATGTTGTGATCTTTGGACCGACATGCTCACACTTTTCTGGATCATGATTTTTAGCATTAGAGTTGCGGAAACAGTGTTGAAAGTCTTTTATTTATCATGATTTCTTGGATTATGATGATGAAGTGTGAGCATGGGGTGATGAATCGGCATATTTTCGGCAATCATCTGCAACCTCCAGGGATTCCTGCATACGATAGTTAGCAACTAAATGTTCGGTACTTACAGGTTCGGACTTCGAGATTGTTAACAACATAGTGTGAAAACTTTCTCTAATCCTTACCAAGGCCGTTCCTAAATCGGATACCCCCGAGAGGGCTTACAAGATCTACCAAAGTACATCAACGATTAGGTGAGTCGCTGGAGTTCACTCCACGACTGTTAGACCGTTTGAAACCGCCGCGACCACTAAGCGTAATCCACAAGGAATTACCAAAGTGACCTGCTTTCAGGGCTGTTTGATGTTGACCCTGACAGGAATTTCCATTCAATCACCGAGAATTACATTTGTAAGTTCCCTCATAAATGTTCTGGAAGATTGCTAAGATGTGCGTAGGACTCATAAGTTTACAACTGGTGTCCTTAATGTTGAACAACCAGTGTAGATGTATCATGTGTTCCTATGAGATCTTATGATGTATCTCGCGGCTCTAGACTCGATAAGTGCAATTTTGGTAGTCGGAGACTGGAGTGGTGTCTCCTGTTTCAATATCAACATAGCTCGTAATGAGCGGTCGATAGATTATGCAGGGTTCCCCGTGAGAATGAAACAAGTCCTTTTAAGAGAACTTGAGTGGCTAGAAGGTTTTAGTGCAGTGCGTCACTGGGTCCATGACGTCTTGTCTTCAATACCGGTGTTACCTTAGTAACCACTAGTAGTATATGAATTGAACCCGGTTTCTGCCCTAAGGTTGAATAATTGGAGGGCTATTTCTTTTCACCCTTTCTCATTACATTTCTTTTTAATTCTTCAACCCCTTCTTTCTCCTTTCTCATATTACTCCTTTTTTCATAATCATACCTAGGGACTTCCTAGTACTAACTATTCGGTATTGTCCTTGGGTAGATCCCTCCGGTTCTGGCGGATCATAGGACGGTTTTCCTAACCTTAGCCACCTTATAACTTCATGACTATCCTATGTTGCCGTCAACCAAATCCTTGAAAAATCTCTCAAAGTGTTTATAGTTATAAAACACATTTTGCTAACACTTTGAGAGTTTTGTATTTTTCAAATACTCCCCCTTAACATGTGCTCATATGTTTTAATTTAAAATTTGCACATGTTGGGTAGAGTTTGCACTTTTTGAATTGATCCACTTTCAGTGAACATGACCGATTCGAGACACGCTTACATCACTAGTTAGACTAGCTTGAAATTATTACCCGGCCAGGACAAGTCCTTTCGATTAATGACAGTTTTTGTTTCATCAATTCGTTGGTGAAGTCTGAGTCGCGCTCACATGAGATGCCACATTCTTTTTGTCACCACAAACTATTTGCTCCCCCTCAATATGTGCATTGATATACAAAAGAGTTTAGCACATATGGGAGAGCTTACATTTAAGTCCAAAACATCACATTTTTATCAGATTGCATATTTAAATCACATTCTCTCCCCCGATCAGAAATTTCAAACCTTTTGAGATTTTGTGATCCCAATTGATTTAAATAAGTTTAGAAAATATGGGAGAAAATGTGGTCAGGTTTAATATGTGCTGATAATAGAACATACTAATGCTCCCCCTCAATCAATGAGGGAGAATGTTAGTGTCAGGTATGATAAGTTTGAAAGATATTTGACTTAATACACTGACACAAAACAACAAGTTTCATTAAATTCACTGCTTATTATGTACAAAGTGACTTGTTTTGATGATATAAAAAATTTTGAGATCACTCTCCCCCTCAATCGATAACCCGTTTTCTATTTAAAGAGCTGTAGTCATTGATTAAGTGATAGATTTTTATGAAAAGTTCAATTCTGATTGATATTCAAAAATCATGGTACCACCAAGTTTAGCACAAATACTTTCCTGAAGAATCATAGATGGAAAAGTATATGTGATATAAAGAAGACTTCTCTTCTTATACTAGAAATGATGCACTGAAAAACGTACATCAAATCAAAGAAACATGGATATAAAGTAATCCAAGCCCGGGTGAACTTCACCCAGTAGGAGGAACAACCGTCTTTTTGGCGACGTGTTTTCCCCATAATGAAGAACGGGTTACAGTCTGAAGGAACTGCAAGCCGACATGACATGTTTTAACAATTCATTTTAACTTCTGCTCGTGCTTCATTTAAAGTCCCGTGTCATTATTGAATGAAATTTCTAGGACCGTAAATGTTATCGATAAACAGAAGACATGCCTAGAGGAACTATTTTTGGTATTTTTGTGTTTTTCTGATTTTTATGGTTTTTATAGGTTTTATATTTTTCTATTTTTTTTTGGTTTAAAATATATACAAGGATATATGAAGCAAATCCTTTACTCCTCATGTTCTTTCTGAAGACGTTTGAGGTTTTCTTGCGTCACACTCTTCATGCCAAGTCGCGGGAGAATAAATTGGAACCGTTCTCTCGGGAGTGCCTTTGTGAAGATATCAGCCAACTGAAACTCAGTCCTCACGAAGTAAAGTTCAACAACCCTTTTCTCAACATGTTCCCTTATAAAGTGATGCCGGATATCGATGTGCTTTGATCAGGAGTGTTGGACATTGTTGCAGCAAAGAGCTATAGCACTTTTGTTATCACAATACAGAGGAATCTTGTTGTATGCAAAGCCATAGTCTGATAGTTGAGATCTAATCCATAAGATTTGAGCACAACACGCAGACATGGCAATGTATTCAGCCTCTGCGGAAGATATAGATGTACTCATTTGCCTTTTAGATGACCAACTTACTAACTTTTCTCCCAGAAACTGAGCACCTCCCGACGTACTTCGACGAGTATCTTGACACCCCGCATGGTCTGCATCTGCATAGGCCGTGAGTGCCATGGCGGTGTCCTTAGGATACCAGAGACCCATGTGAATAGTCCCTTGAAGGTATCGAAAGACCCGCTTTACCGCTTCCAGATGCTTTTTGGTGGGCTTAGACTGGTACCGAGCATACATGCATACTGTGAACAAGAGATCTGGCCTACTAGCGGTGATATACATTAGGGATCCAATCATACTTCAAAACTTGGTTTGATCAACAGGGATCCCAGAGAGGTCTTCGTCCAACTTCGATCTCTCAACCATAGGAGTGTCAGCAGGATCACTTGAATCAAATCCAAATTTCTTCAATATTTCATTTGCATATTTGGATTGATTAATGAAGATGCCTCCGGGACTTTGAGAGATTTGTAAGCCTAAGAAGAACGACATTTGTCCCATCATAGACATTTGGAACTTAGAACTCATCTCGTTAGAAAACCGATCACATTTCATAGGATCAGAGGAGGCAAAAATGATGTCATCTACGTAGATTTGAACATAAAGTAGATGTTTGCCCGTTTTTCTAGTGAATAATGTAGGATCAACAACACCTTTGGAGAATCTGTTTGCCCGAAGAAACTTAGACAAAGTGTCATACCACGCCCTAGGTGCCTTCTTTAGGCCATCGAGGGCCTTCTTCAAGCGATAGACGTGAGTAGGAAGATCAGGGTCCACAAATCCTTCAGGTTGACTGACATAGACTACCTCTTTCAAATCACCATTTAAGAATGCTATCTTTACACCCATTTGGTAGGCTGTCATATTCTGACTGGCAGCATTAGCGAGAAAGATTCTGATGGCTTCAATTCGTGCAACTAGTGCGAATGATTCTTCAAAGTCTATGCCCTCTTCTTGACGATACCCCTTTGCAACAAGCCGTGCCTTATTCTTCAGAACGTCGCCATGCTCATCAAGTTTCACTTTGAGTATCCACTTAAGAGCGATAATCATTGCACAATCTTGAGGAGGCACTAATTCCTATACTTCAAGTCGATCAAACTCATGAATTTCTTCTTGCATTGCAGTAAACTAGCAGTCTTTAGACAAAGCATCTTTGAAATCTTTGGGTTCGACTTTGGATAGTACGGAATTAAAAAAGAACCACAATGCATCGGTGGCAAGTTGCTTTCGTGTGGATACCCGACGAGAAGGATTTCCAATGATGTTGTCAATCAGATGATCATTGGTCCATTTTCTGAGATGATCATGTGGTTGAGGGTAGGGAACTGATGTTGCCGTGTTAGGATCCCCTGAAGAAGATGTCTTAGTAGAAGATTCAGGAGCAAATATATTCTCGAATGGAGCATCATCAGCAGGAGCAAAAGGATTCACTTCAAAAGAATTGTCAACTGCAGAGCCTAACTGTACCGAAGGAGATTGAACATTCGATGATGGTGAGTGACTGGCAGATGGTGCGTCTTGACTAACTGAGACAGATACAGAGGGACCATCTGAGTTGTGTGGAATTGGAGCATCAGCAACTGGAGGTAAAGGTGGAGCGTCAGATGTAGTATCAACAGTTGATGGCTCGAAGTATTCATCAAACATCGGATTAAACAAATTCTTCAATTCTTCACTTGTGGGGGTACATAGGGAACTGCAGGAGTGGAATGTTGTACAAGACCTGAACTAATTGGTCCAGGAGACAAAAGATTAGGTGCGGGTCCAAAACTTGTGTGTCCAGCTGTACCGAAGGAGATTGAACATTCGATGATGATGGTGAGTGACTGGCAGATGGTGTGTCTTGACTAATTGAGACAGATACAGAGGGACCATCTGAGTTATGTGGAATTGGAGCATCAGCAACTGGAGGTAAAGGTGGAGTGTCAGATGTAGTATCAACAGTTGGTGGCTCGAAGTATTCATCAAACATCGGATCAAACAAATTCTTCAATTCTTCACTTATAGGGGGTACATAGGGAACTGCAGGAGTGGAATGTTGTACAAGACCTGAACTAATTGGTCCAGGAGACAAAAGATTAGGTGTGGGTCCAGAACTTGTGTGTCCAGGAGCCGTTTGCTCAGTCAGCTCATCGAATGTCACGTGAATGGTTTCCATAATTTGTCGAGTTCGTTTGTTGTAGATTCGATATCCCTTGCGATCTGGTGCATATCCAACGAAGAATCCAATGTATGCTTTAGCCTTTAGTTTTCCCATATCCTAACTATCATTTGTTGGGAAGCATAGAGCACCGAACACTCGCAGAAAAGAAAGATCTGGTTTCTTTCCATGTATCAGCTCATATGGAGTTTTGTTGTGAAGAGTATGTATCAAGGATCGGTTTTTGGTGTAACAAGATGTAGCAATTGCTTCCACCCAAAGAAACATCGGTGCCTTGGAAAATATCAGCATGGTTCGTGCAGCTTTCACAAGAGTACGATTTCGTCTTTCAACAACCCCGTTCTGCAGAGGAGTGCGTGGAACACTTTTCTGGTGAGTTATGCCAATACTTTCATAAAATTGAATGAGTTGTTTGTTAACAAACTCAGTTCCATTGTTTGTGCGGATGATTCTGACGGTTTTGCTAAGTCTTACTTGTAGCTGTTTGATAAGTTTGATGATAACCTCTGGAGTCTCGTCCTTGGTTCTCAAAAACTTCACCCATGTAAACCGAGAGTAGTCGTCGACTACCACAAGAATATATTTCTTCCCATTTATACTCTGCACTCTCATTGGTCCGCACAGATCCATGTGAAGGGTGTGAAGAACTTCCATGATGGTGTTGAGAGTTTTGGGTTTATGAGCATGCTTCTTGCTTTTGCCCAATTGACAAGCAGAACAAAGATGATCCTTTTCAAACTTCAATCTGGGCATACCTCGTACAAGATCCTTGCGAGTAAGTTCATTTATGGTGCCGAAGTTTAAGTGATTTAAACGACGGTGCCAAAGCCATGATTTGTTCTTTGAGACCATTGACAGCAAGCAAATAGGAGAGGACCGCATCATGTCTTCAATATAGATGGTGTATAGATTAGTGCCACGACTGCCTTTAAGGAGATCAATACCATCCAATTCTCTGACGAAACATGTGTTTTTTCTGAAAGCAACTTCAAGATCGAAATCACAGAATTGACCAATAGAGAACAAATTGTGCCCAAGTCCTTCCACGTAGTATACCCTGGAAATTACACTGTCACCAAACACATAATCTCCATAACCCATAATTGCCCTAAAATGGTCATTCCTAAATCTAACTGTACCGATAAACTTATTCACGAAATTCTTGAGCCGTGAGCGATCCCCGGTCATATGTTTTGAGCAGCCTGAGTCCAAATACCAAAGGACGATTTGTACGACCTGCATTTGAAAACAGGCAACGATGGATAACTGAAAAAGGTGGATCCCCACGTGCAACTGGGTCCGTTTGGTTAGCACAAACAAATTCTGGAACTACAGGATTCATAGATGCCATGGTATTCATAGTGGAAACTTCACTAGTAGCAGCAATTGACCTAGTTACTGGGCATTGTGTCTCTAAAGGGAAAATTCGACCAGTTGGCTTCCATTCCTTAACCGTCACTACTTTATGATTAGTCATTCTAGTTAAGGGACACTAATCTCCTAAAGTGGATTTTTTTCTAGTGGGTCTCCATTGATAACCAACATGAGCAAACATTTTTCCTATTGCTTTCCAAATTTGCTTACTCAGTTTAGGTTTCCTAACATTCTTAACTGGGGATCGTTGAGAAGACATCAAGAATGACACAACACATTCATCATGATTACCAAAAATTAAGCATTCATTACATGTCTTACAAATAACATTAGAATTCGAATTAATTACAGTACGCTTATAGCTAATACTAGAATCAACACGATTCTTTTTTATCAAATCAAGTTTATTGTTCCTAAGACGGTATTCTACTTTCTCCTGATGGGCATTCTTAGCTGGCACAGTCCTATCTTTCTTTGTATTGCGACTAGGCTTTGACCCGCTAGCTTTAGTGTCACTGTTTACTCCTGTAGAAATGATGATGGGAACATTAACTTGTTTCACTGCCATTTGTTTTTCTGGTTTTGACGTGCTGGGTTCAGATGTCGTGAATGGTACATCAAAGGTAACATGCTTGTTCTTAGTCATTGAGGAAGATGCAATAAACCTATCTCGCTTGTTATCAATCTTAGGACCTGTGCCAATGACGTATTCTAAGAGTTCCTGAGATCGTTTAGTGGGGAAGCAGGCATCTACAACTACACTATCAAGTGGTTTATCTATCCTATCCTCTTCTATGATCTCACGAAGAGTATCAAGGCTATCCTTAAGGTGAGTGAGATATACTTGATGAGCAGACCTATTGTTCCTAAGGGGAAGCAGAATAGGCACAACATCAATTGCATACTTACTACAAGCAGAAACCTTTGGAACAACAATATCACTGGTGATGACTGGCATTTTCCCTTTCACCTGAGCCTTTAGATTCTCAATCTCATTAAGCAAAGAAGTTATTTTTTCATTGTGATTGTTACGTGTAACTTTAATCGAGTCATATAACTCTTTGTAATGTTTTTTGATTTTTGAATTTTCAGCTTGAAAACAATCATTTTCATGTTGTAATTTATTGATGGTGTCTTGATAGTGAGAATTCTGAGAATCTAAAGACGATGGTTTATGGGTGCCAATCACATCACTCTTATTCGATTTTAATTGGGCAATTTGGGCCTTCAATTTTCGAATCGTGTTAGTGTGAGCTTGAATTTTTTCATCACGTTTGCTTAATTCAAAATATGCATTAAATTCAGGAGCATCCAAAGATGTCTTGGCATTTGAGATTTTAACTCTTTCTTCTAAATGTTGATATTTTAATTGCAAATTAAGATTATCAACCTCTAGTTTTGAAAAATGCCTGACCATATTATCATGTTCATCGTTTTGGATTTTCTCATGCAATTTTAAATTCTCCCACTCAAGCTCAACAACATGATTCTGGGAAACATTCAATGCAATAGACAACTCATGAAATTGACAAGCAGTTAATGCAGAATCAGTAGCAGTATAAAATACATCATGTGCAATACATCTAGCAATCAAATTCTCATTGGTGATGAGAATATTCTTTCTTTCAATCTCACTGCATTTAAGATCAATGGCATTTTGTTTCCCTATGTTTTCCATATCTTTAAATACTTCTTTCATCTATTTTAATTCAGTTTCAAGGGTTTTTTGCATGCCCTCAAAATGTTCTTTGAGAAGTTTAAAAAATGGAATAACCTCAGTTAAGTAGCACCATTTTGTTTGTTCAAAGCCCCTTTTCCCTTCAGTAATTCCCGTTGGTGTAATTCTCTTCTTACAAGTTTTATCGAAATCAGCAAATAGTTGACAAAGAACATATATGCTAATTAGAGTTTTACATTCTGTGGGAAGAGTTAAAGGAACTATGTGCATGGGTGTATTGGGTAGGTACACCGTTGTTGCAGCTATCTTTCTAAAGGGTGGAGTTTTGGCTTGAAGTTCTTCGGCTTTCCTTTTTTCTAAGTCTAAGGACCAAAATATTTGTTCTGGAGTCAACTTAGTTTGAGGTACAAAGATAGCTAATCGGTTCTCCTCAGAGTAATCATGGGATTTGATTATGACTCGATTTGCTATACATTTGGGATCCTTCATTTTTTCAGCCAATCTTTCTCTATTTATTATTTCTTGTGGAAAACTAGAAGGGGGGTTAAATAGTTTTTACCGTTTTTAAATTAATTCGCTTTGTGACTTAACGTGATTTCAAAGTAAATACTCACAAACAAGCAATATAAGTAAAATAAGTAAGGATAGGAACAATCAAACCACAACACGGAGATTTATAGTGGTTCGGCTACAAGGACTCTCTTCCTTGCCCTACTCCACTCCTCGAGCCTCTAACTCTAGAGTTTTTCTTCACGAAGAAACAAACTCCCTTCTCGGCAGAGAAAACCTTTATACACTTCGCTTACACTTTATCCGGTACTATGCTAAACACCGGGTTCTTTATAAGGGTACAACCACTCCCGTTGGTTCTTTCACAAGGGTACAACCACTCCCGAAACTCTTTGTATTTTAAGGACTAAAAAACTAACCAAACTCTACTGAATAAATGATACAAACAATGATGTGTGAACTAATACAAAATCACACAGAGTCTATACTAAAAGGATAACAACAGTAGGTTGATCCTTATATGCTTTGATCTCTTTGCTACAAAAGGAAAAATCAATGAAATGAAAGAATGATATGGGTTAGTGATATGTAAATGAATGAGTATGTATTTAAGCTATATGAGTGATGATGATGCCCAAATGATCAGCTTGCTATTTATAGGCAAACTGAGTCAACAGTTGGCGGATCTGGCGGATCTCTAAATTTGGATCCGCCCTTGTATGCGTTTGGATCCGCCAGTGCAGGCCAGCTAAGAGATCTTCAAATCTTTCCAAATCTTGCCATATCTT
The DNA here is from genome assembly GCA_021014915.2 of Artemisia tridentata subsp. tridentata. NCBI lineage: Eukaryota > Viridiplantae > Streptophyta > Magnoliopsida > Asterales > Asteraceae > Artemisia > Artemisia tridentata. The sequence continues at coordinate 52,695,131 of CP139504.1, forward strand.
TCCATGTCTTCAAATGTCAACTCTTTGGCTTGAATATCTAAATAAAATATCTCAAAATCTTTCTAAGATTATGTTCATGATGCATGCCATGATGTCATCCTAATATTTTAAAAATAAAGTTTCCAATTTAAGAAATAAAGATGTAAATGTATAAAATGTTATTTCTAGTGATCTTGTAATGTGTAGATGTGTTTTAAAAGACTTATTCTATAAATGTAAAAGACTTAATCTTATTTTTATGTTTTGCTTAAAGATAAACTTTGTATTTGTTATTAACAAAATTAAGCAAAGATCGTAAAATATAAATAACGTTTTTGGGACGATATTTGTATTAACAATCTCCCCCTTTTTGTTGATGACAAAACATAAGATGTATTTTTAAGAAAAAGACTAAATAAAGTATAATTCTTTTAAAAATATAGATTAAGTTAGTTTTATGCAAGTTTTGAAAACAATTTTAAGCATAAGCGTATGTACTGTGATGTTTCACAGTGATGATAACTTAATCCTTTCTCCCCCTTTTTGTCAAAACAAAAAGAAGAGATGCGTAGCGGAATGCGATTTTGAGAACTTTAAAGCTCCCCTTGGTTTATACTCCCCCTAAATGGAGTGCCAAGGATGTGATGTATGATCCTACAAAACAAATGGTTAGAACATGATATGCTCCCCCTTGATGTATACTCCCCATTGCTAGGGTACCAACGTATACATTTCAAGGGTATGAAATGCTATAAAAGAAAAGTTAGTAATGAAAAACTTCAACCAAGAAGCAAAATGCATATGTAATGGTCAACCAAACAAGAAAGGTCAACACATTTGACTTTAAAAAGTCAAAATGAAGTGTCTGATCAAAATTAAGTACCTAAGTACGTTTGATCAAAGCATTATGTGAAGTCAAAACAACCATATTATGATGTTAGTAATCTAAAATAAGATAATATGATAAATGTTGATCACCCACAAGCATAAAAACATAACATTCATTACTTGAAAAAATGATGTTACATTTAAACAAAATAAATCCTAAAAAGAAAAATTCTAAAACAACATCCTAAAAGTTCCTATAAGAGGAAACTAGAGAGCTCCTATTGAGGAGGATGAGAGATTGCATTGAGACGCTCGAGAATGTGGTTCAAGATGAACCTCATTTCATTTTGGAGCTCATGGACTAAAATGTTGGTCATTTGGGCCAAGTGAGCGGTTCTCTCGCAATGCGAGCAATCATGTCTTGGAAAACCGGGAGGAAGGGTAGGCTCATTGTTTTATGGTAGTGGTTGTGGGTTATTTGGTAGTGGTGGTGATGATTGGTTGTTTGATGATGGTGGTGGTTGTTGGTGAGATGATGGTGGAGTTAGGATGGAGTTCATCAAGATGGTTTGGAGATCCATCGCTTCATCAAGGCGGGAATCCACCATATTAGAGAGAGCATGGAGGCGGACGAGTTCCTCTTTGATCTCTTCTTGGGTTTGTGGCTCATTTATCCACATTGCCTCATCAATGGCAATTAGTGTGGATGTGGGTGAGAGAGGTTGTGTTTGAGGTTGAGATGGCGGTGCATCACGGTATAAAGGACCGTGGATATCCTGATAAAGTGGATGAAAAAGCATGGGTTCTTGACCTTCAAAGGTCATGGGTGGAGGATTGGTTGACCTTGGTGAAAGGTCTTCCAAGTCATCAAGATATGGATGTGGTGATGTAGGTGGAGTCGTAAATAATTCTAGAGGCTGAAGTTGTGGTGACTTTGGTGGTGAAGGTGATTTGCTATGTTGAGTTGGAGCAGGAGGTGGAGTTGTAGCAACAGGTGTAATTGTTGGTGGAGGTGTGGAGATAATGATGTGAGGTGGTGTTGGAGTAGCAAGATTGAGAAAATTCACATTTGTGATTGGTGAAGAGATGTTTAGAGGAGAAGACTCGTCTGATGAGGAGTTGGTTAGGTTTACGAAGCAACAAGGACGGACACTCATACAAGCTGTCCTTCTTGCGGGTCTGCTAGTAGAGGAATTGCTTGATTTTGTCATGGTTAAGAAATGTAGCTAAAAAGGTACATGAGATATGTAGAGAAAATGGTGAGTGAGTGAGTTTTGATCATCCTGATCATCCTAATTTATAGACAGTGAGATTTTTGGAAGTTGTGTTTGGATTTGATGTAAATCCAATGGAGAATGTTGGTTCCTAATGATTTGAAACAAAAATTTGTGCTAGTCACATCATTTAAGTCAAACCATAGAGCTTAAGTTGAGTGAATTGTAGAAGATTTGCAGTTAATGCAAAGAGTGAGTGAAAAATCTGTTGATATGATGTTCCCACGGATTTGACGGATCCCATAAAAGGGTTCCTTGCTTGTATTAGAAAGGTAACTCACATGGAAACTTTGAAAATTCAAATTTTGGTGGGAAGTTGATTTCTTAATGTTCTAAGAGTTTCCTAAAACATTCTAAAGAGTCTAATGATCAGTAAGGAATATTCTAAAAACTATAATCCAAAATCTAAGTATCGGGATTAGTCGGGATTTTTGAAAAATGTTACTATTGGCACCTGCGGATCCAATCGACAACAAAGACGGATCCAAAATTTGGGAGCCATGGAATCCGCCGGTTCAGGAACGGCAGAGCCAAAGGATACACTAGGCGGATCCAAAATTTGGGATCCGCCAAATCCGCCATATGAAAGTGCGAATTCTGAGCAGAATGAATGTCAAAATTTTCGTTTCTCGGTCAAAACCCGAAAAATCTCCTAAAACATATGTAATAGCTAGTATGTGATACAAATATACTAAATATATAGATTCTAACACACGTATACACATAAATTAATCCGATCATCATAGCTTACCATAACAGGAGTTAAGCCAAACGGTGGCTTACTCTCGGAAAATTGATAACACCATGTGTTATCGGCCTGCAATGTCAAGTTAGTTTACACAAATATCAAGTACTAACATAATGTCATAAGAAACATACATGTACAACACATCATTGTCTAATAAAGTCTAAAACCAAACACTCCTTTCAACTTAACTTCTTGCTCAATTTTTTGTAACCCTTGTGAAGTTTCATGATCCAACGCCCCAAATTCTTCACCATTCCTTTGGTTTGCCGAAATTCTGTTGATTCATTCGGGATCGGTGGAAGATGACTCAAGTACTCCGGTGGAGCGATCCTAGAATTTGGCAATCCGTCATCCTCACTCATTGATGATGATGATGATGATGTAGGAGGATGAGGACGTTTACCTTTTGCTACCGCTACTCTATGATCACTTAGTGGAACGAAAGTGTGTTCTATCTCGTTGTAGTCGGGAACAAAACCTAAAGGATTTCTAGGAATGGGTTCAAAGGCTCCATAGAGACGAGTTAAGAGCATCCTGTAGGGTGTTGGGGTGGTACCTTGTACCGGAATATCGGCCATTCGCTTGGCGATATAGTATGCAAGGTTGACAGGTTGATGGATTGACACACAATACATCATATAACAAAGACAAGCGTTGATATGATCTCGATTCCCAACGGTGCTTATGACATTTGCCCTTAACACTTCTTCTAGCTTTCTAAATTCGGGCCTAAGTTCATTGAGTTCCATGACAAAAGGACCTCTATTTACTTGACGACCTCGATGCAACCTAGTTGGGTTGTTCCTAGGTAAGAATAGATGCTCCCTAATGGTTTCTTTTGTGGTCAAAGGTGTGGCATATGGTGCCGTTCGATCAAGGTTTGATTCTAAGATTGTCAATGACCATTTATCCGAATAGACACATGTTCCTTGATTTGGAACTCCTAAGACATCACCAAATTGATCTAAGGGAATGTTGAATTGGTTTCCATTGACTCTAAAGTGAATGTTCATGAAACCATTGTCATTTGAACTGAGACCTACACTAGCATAGAACTCGAGAATGAACCTAGGGATGATGGGCCCATCAATGTCTAGAAGATTATCGAAATGAATTGCGGCTAATTGCTCGCGGAGAATGGTACCTTCATAGAATGAGGGGTCTACAACCCTACCCTCATGGACATATCGTTTTTCTAATGCTTTATAAATATTTACTTGAGCTTCGGTGAGACCTTTGGTTTTGTGGTGTTTGGGAAGGTATTTGATGGTGTTTTTGTGATCATAACTAGTCGCGGGAGGCAGAGTTATCCTAGACACGAAAAATATATAGTTTAGTTGAAATTATCGAAAATACGTATAAATGTCTAGTGTGTGCCTGCATGGGGACAATGTGGAGGTACTGTTATCTCAACTCTTTTTAATGCACAAAAATTTGTTTATGCAAGTTTTATGATAAAACGAGAGATAACCCAAACGCTCCTACTTCAATCTAGCTTCATTTGAATGTACCCGAAAATACATATTAGTTATGTATTCCCTTTAGCATTCAAGAGACATTATACAAGTGATGTTTAAAACATAACGTTTTTGTATTTGTATGAACAATGTTCAAAAACCGTTTTTCCTAGTCGTGAGAAGATTTTAGTAAAAAATTCTCATGGGGTTTTTGATAAATAATGATAATGTACTACAAGATGCAATTCCTAACTATGAAAAACATGATTTGTTATGCAATTTAGTAAATATGTTTCATGATTTTACAAGAATTATGCATAAACCCTAAGTTTTGATTTTGTGCATGAAATACAAATCCTAGACGCAGATCAGGAATGCAAATATGATAAGGATACTTACAGTGATGTTTAGAGCTCAATTTGGTTTAAGAAGATAGCCTAAATTGTGAGTTTGGTGAATTATTGGTCGAATTCCAGTAGGTGATATGTTTTTGGGAAGTGTGATGAATAGTACAGGAGTTTATTTAATATATAAAAACTGGCTCACCAAGTGACGGATCAGGCGGATCCAAAACAAGGGATCCGCCCTTGTTGTCATTTGGATCCGCAGGATCAGAACACAAGATTGGTTATTGTCGTGTTTGGTTAATCTAAGGTTCGAGTTAATGTTTAATCTACTCACTAGGTTTCATTAATCCTAAACCAAGTCTAAGATAGTTGAAAGGTTCTCTCTTGAGAGGTTTTGTGAGGATATCGGCAATGTTGTCCTCTGAGGAAACTTTCTCAATTGAGATGTTTCCCTTCTGAACATTGTCACGTAGGAAGTGGTGACGTATTTCTATGTGTTTGGTTCTAGCATGTTGGACTGGATTTTTGCTAAGATCGATAGCTCCTTTGTTGTCACAAAGAATGGGAATGTCATTGAGTACAATTCCATAGTCGACGAGAGCTTGTTTCATCCACAGTGCTTGTTGGCAAGCTTTTCCTGCTGACACGTACTCGGCTTCAGTTGTTGATATGACAAGGGCTATTTGTTTCTTAGAACCATGAGGTGAGACAATGTCCTACAAAAGTACAAATACTGCTTGTACTTTTCCTATCAACATAATCACCAGCATGGTCTGAGTCGGCATACACTATGGTTTTCATTCCCGTCCCTTTGGGATACCATAATCCTAAATGTTTAGTGCCTTTTATGTACCTAAAGATCCGTTTAACGGCTTCAAGATGGGATATTTTGGGATCTTCTTGAAAGCGTGCACATAGACAAACACTAAACATAATGTTCGGTCTACTAGCCGTTAGGTAAAGTAAACTACCAATCATGCCTCTATATTTAGTGCTATCTACGGATTCACTTTCGTCATCCTTGGTGAGTTTGGTTTCAGAGGACATGGGTGTTTTCATAGGTTTTTAGTCTTCAAGACCAAATTTCTTAAGCATATCCTTGATATACTTAGATTGGTTGAAGAATATCCCATCTTCTAATTGTTTAATTTGGAGACCTAAGAAAAAGTTTAGTTCCCCCATCATACTCATTTCAAACTCATCATGCATGATTTTTGAAAATTCATCGCATAACTCTTGACAAGTTGAACCGAATATAATGTCATCCACATATATCCGGACTATGATAATATGTGATCCCTTTTTCTTGGTGAAAAGAGTATTGTCTACTAGGCCCATGGTATACTTATGGTCAACTAGGAAGGTCTTAAGTCGATCATACCAAGCTTTTGGTGCTTGCTTAAGTCCGTATAAAGCTTTCTTAAGTTTGTAGACATGATTTGGTTTTTCAAAATCGGCAAAGCCGGGAGGTTGTGCTACATACATTTCCTCATTTATAAAACCATTAAGAAATACACTTTTGACATCCATTTGAAATAGTTTAAAGTCATGTGCACATGCATATGCAAGTAGTATCCTAATTGACTCAAGTCTAGCGACGGGTGCAAATGTTTCATCGTAATCTATACCTTCTTGTTGATTGTAGCCTTGTGCTACTAGCCTAGCTTTGTTTCTAGATACTATGCCATTTTCATCCATTTTGTTTCTAAAAACCCATTTTGTACCTATTACGGTTTGATTTTTAGGTTGTGGGACTAATGTCCAAACATCATTCCTAACAAATTGATTTAATTCCTCTTGCATCGCAATGACCCAAGATTCAATTGTTGAAACAAAACAAAAGAAATTAATTTCATTTTGGGCTTTAGACCTTAATGTTCTTTCATTGATTTTTCCTATGACGTTTTCTAATGGATGACTATTGGTTTCTTTGATATTAACTATTTCTCTTTTTACCGGTTCATCTTCTTTGTCACTTTCAATGTTTTCTTGGTTTTCAACCATTTGACTTTCAACTAAGTCATCATCTACCAAAGGTGATGTCTTAGAGGGAGGTGGACTTTCATCGAATGTTACGTTCAATGATTCCTCGACTCTTGAGGTTTCTTTGTTCAAAACTATATATGCTTTACTAGTTTGTGAATATCCTAGAAATACACCTTCGTACGACTTTGGGTCGAATTTGGTGAGATAATCCTTTGTGTTTAAAATGAAGCACTTGCTTCCAAACACTCTAAAATATCCTAAAGTAGGCTTTTTGCCTCTGTATAACTCATATGGAGTCTTTTTCAAGAATGGTCTAATAAGAACTCGATTTAGGATATATGTGGATGTATCTACAGCGTGACACCAAAACTTTTGAGGTATGTTTTATTCATTTAACATGGTTCTACTCATTTCTTGAATAGTCCTATTTTTGCGTTCTACTACACCATTAGATTGAGGAGTTCGAGGAGCTGAGAAATTATGTGTTATGCCATTAGCATCACAAAAAGCTCCGAGTAGGATTTCGTTGTCAAATTCACGACCATGGTCAGTTCTTATTGACACTATGTTACTTCCTATTTGATTTTGAATTTTCTTGCTTAAGATTTCAAATTTATTAAATGCTTCGTTTTTAGTTTTCAAAAACTTAGTCCATGTATACCTAGAGTAATCATCTACTATTACCAAAGTATAGAAGTTTCCCCCGTAACTTTGTATAGCGGATGGACCAAACAAATTCATATGTAACAATTCTAGACACCTAGATGTAGACACCATGTTTTTAGCCTTATGGTTATTATGAACCTGTTTTCCTATTTTGCAAGCATCACAAAAGTGTTGGTCATATTTTAACTTGGGCAGGTTCCTAACGAGTTCCTTAGATGATAGGGATTGAATTAACCTCATATTGGCGTGACCTAAGCGTCGATGCCATAGAGTTGAGTTATCGTCCAAAGAAGTGAGACAAAGTTTGTATTTAGGTGTTTTGTCTAATTTCATAACATATACGTTATTCTTTAAAACACCTTTTCCTACGGTTATACCGTCTCTAAGTATTTTACTTCCATTTCCACTGAAAATGACGTTATACTTTTTACGGCATAGTTGACTAATACTAAGCAAGTTAAAACCTAAGTTATCTACATGAGCAACATCATCAATAGTGAGGGAGTCATGAGAGATTGTACCTTTTTCGATGATTTTACTTTTAAGCTTGCTACCGAATGTGATATTACCTCCGTCGTACACTTGGTAGGCAGAGAAAAGGCTTTTGTTTCCCGTCATGTGTCTTGAACACCCACTATCATTAATCCACTCATTTGGTTCTAACTCAACTTTCAAGCACACCTAAGTTCAAGAAAAACTCAAGCGTTTGGTCCCCAATATCTCATGGGTCCGTTTGGGTTAAACATAACATTATCATGGTTCATGTAAGGAAATGGTGGACAAGTGTTCCATGGCATATAATTAGGACCTTGAAAGTTTCTAGACATGTTTTGGTTCCAATTATTTTGGTAATGATGTTGCGAGTTGAAGTTACTCTTTGGAAAGGGGTGTTTGGGAAAACTGGTTTTAGGTGTCTGTTGAACCGTTTTAACTCTATACTCATTTCTAACTTGGCCTTTTCCTATAGAGACTGATGGTTTTTGTTTGTTAACAGTTGTACTAGTGCTAGGTTTTCTAGTGACCTTAACAAATTCAGTACGATTCGTTTTAAGAAGCTTCTGTTCATCAACAGTACCTGCGGATCCCTTTGGGTACAACTGGCGGATCCAAAATTTTGGATCCGTCGGATCCGTGGGTGTCTGACTCAGTTGGAACAGTTTCTTTTTCTTTCACTGTTTGTTTCTTAAACTCACTTAGGCTTCCTAGTTTCATAAAACCTAGTCCGGTTTTATCATGAGGTAATTTTTGCATCTTCATTATCTCATCTATACAACTTATGTTTTTGTCGAACTTTTTAAATTTAGAGTTTTGCTTAATGAGATCTTCCTGTGTGGTTTTAAGAGTTTCTAATTCTAGTTTAAGTTCTTGACACGAGACACAGGTTTCTTTACTATTTTTACCTTTTTCCATTTGTATCTCCTTTTCTTTAAGCCGATAAACTTCGTTTTCTAAAAGTGTTGTTTTGGTTTTTAAGAACTTATTTTTGTTTATGATTTTTAAAGTGATATCACACAGTTTTTTATATTCTACTTCTAAGGTTTCATCATCTATAGAAGAGTATGACGAATCAGAATGTACCTCTTCTGTGTCATGAGCCATGAGAGCAACTTTGTCGTTCTTAGGCTCATCGTCATCTCCTTCACTATCACTCCAAGCTCCACTGACAAAGGCTCTTTGAGTCTTGTTCTTTGAAGGCTTTGGACATTCTCCTATTAAGTGACTAGAATCACCACACCTATAACACTTCCTGTCTACCTTTCCTTTCCTATCATCACGGTCTTTTCTTAAGGATTTCTTTTCTTCACGAGGTGGTCTAACGAACTTTCCTCGTCTCCTAAAGAATTTCTTGAAATCTCTTACTGCCATGACATACTCTTTGTCTTCGCTACTAGAACAAGACTCTTCATCATCACTTGACTCAACTCTAGCTTTCAAGGCAATGGACTTCATCTTCTCCTTCTTGCCTTTAACTATTTCAAAGTCTTTTTCCATCACCATTTCGTGAACTTTGAGATTTCCAATGAGCTCGTCCAGTGTCATGCTTGAAAGATCCTTAGATTCTTCAATAGCCGTCACCTTTACTCTCCACTTCGGATGGAGTGCTCTTAGAAATTTTCTAACAAAATTCTTACTAGAAAAAGATTCATCAAGTGCTTTAAGAGACGTAATAATAGTATTAAACCTAGCAAACGCACTATCAATGGTCTCATCTTCAGAGATCACAAATTGTTCATATTGTTGAACAAGAAGATCAATTTTGTTATCTTTGACTTGTGAGTTCCCCTGATGAGTGATAATTAATGATTGCCAAATATCCTTAGCTGTTTTACACATAAAAACTCTTTCATATTCTTTCTTAGGTAAAGCATTGTAAAGCATCATTTTGGCTTCGTTATTTTTGGCAATCAACTTCTTTTGCTCATCACTGTGATGAGTAAGAGAAGCACCTTCATCCCGACCACCTGAAATATTATTACTTATGGGCTTGCAATCACCCTCTACAATTATATACCATAGATCTATGTCCTTTGACTTCACATATGTCTCAAAACGGTTTTTCCAGTATATGAAACAATTTGGTTCAAATAGTGGTGGTCTTTGCATAGATTGCCCTTCTTTAAAGTTTTCAAAATCCATTGATCGTTTCAAGTTTTAAAATACAATATATTTGAAAATCTTGAGTAACGTAGCTCTGACACCAATTGTGGAAAACTAGAAGGGGGGTTGAATAGTTTTTACCGTTTTTAAATTAATTCGCTTTGTAACTTAACGTGATTTCAAAGTAAATACTCACAAACAAGCAATATAAGTAAAGTAAGTAAGGATAGGAACAATCAAACCACAACACGGAGATTTATAGTGGTTCGGCTAGAAGGACTCTCTTCCTTGCCCTACTCCACTCCTCGAGCCTCTAATTCAAGAGTTTTTCTTCACGAAGAAACAAACTTCCTTCTCGACGGAGAAAACCTTTATACACGTCGCTTACACTTTATCCGGTATTAAGCTAAACACCGGGTTCTTTACAAGGGTACAACCACTCCCGTTGGTTCTTTAACAAGGGTACAACCACTCCCATTGGTTCTTTCACAAGGGTACAACCACTCCCGACACTCTTTGTGTTTTAAGGACTAAAACACTAACCAAACTCTACTGAATAAATGATACAAACAATGATGTGTGAACTAATACAAAATCACACAGAGTCTATACTAAAAGGATAACAACAGTAGGTTGATCTTTATATGCTTTGATCTCTTTGCTACAAAAGGAAAGATCAATGAAATGAAAGAATGATATGGGTTAGTGATATGTAAATGAATGAGTATGTATTTAAGCTATATGAGTGATGATGATGCCCAAATGATCAGCTTGCTATTTATAGGCAAATTGAGTCAACAGTTGGCGGATCTGGCGGATCCCTAAATTTAGATCCGCCCTTGTATGCGTTTGGATCCGCCAGTGTAGGCCAGCTAAGAGATCTTCAAATCTTTCCAAATCTTGCCATATCTTTCCATATCTTCAAATGTCAACTCTTTGGCTTGAAGATCTAAACAAAATATCTCAAAATCTTTCTAAGATTATGTTCATGATGCATGCCATGATGTCATCCTAATATTTTAAAAATAAAGTTTCTAATTTAAGAAATAAAGATGTAAATGTATATAATGTTATTTCTAGTGATCTTGTAATGTGTAGATGTGTTTTAAAAGACTTATTCTATAAATGTATAAGACTTAATCTTATATTTATGTTTTGCTTAAAGATAAACTTTGTATTTGTTATTAACAAAATTAAGCAAAGATCGTAAAATATAAATAACGTTTTTGGGACGATATTTGTATTATCATTTCTATCTCATTACTCTCTTCTAATGATGACACATCGGGATGGGCATGACCAGGCATAAGCAATATATTCACATCATATAATGCAGGTTGGGCAGCTTTAACACTCCTAAGGTAAACAGACTTTGGTTCACTTATGGCTTTCTTACTATGTTCATCACACAACTTTTTATGCTTTTGAATCATTTGAGCGGTTTGTCTGGTCTGGTCTTGTGTGTACAACTTATTTTCAATCTTATTCTTTAACGTTTTAAGTCTGGAAAAATTATTTAATAGTTTTGTTTCTTTTTCTTTGAAATCATGTTTTAGTGTAATTACACTTTCTTGGATCTCCTGTTTTTGCTTAACAGTTTGATCAAGCTGTTTTCGTAAAGAATATAACTCCTTTTTCAATGTTTCTTCCCTTAAATTACGTTCTGTTACGAATGTACGCATTTGACCATCCATTTTCTGCTCACGTTCAGTTAGCTCAAATTTTGCACGTTGTTCATATATGGCCACCTGATCTTTATAGATGTTAAGTCTAGTGGTCAAAGTGTCATCAGGGATAAGCACGGTGTTCTCATGAAACTCACAATTATTATCAACAACAGAAGATGCACTACTTGGTACAACAGACACGTCGTTGTGAATCACATATTGTTCATATGGGATAACATTACTATTTCCCATATCAACAGTATCTGATTCAACAACATCTGTCTGTTGTACTTTGTTGGGAACCTTCTGTTCATCTACCATGTTATATGTGTCATACAGCTTTAGTACCTCAGATATGATAGATGCATTGGAAGGACCAGGTTGTTGTGGTGATGAGACTGCAGAAGACAGATTAGCCATGAAAATGGTTTGAGCAGTGGGTTCATCATCAACGTCTGAGTCAAAAGCATCACACTCATCAGCTTGGAAGATGTTGGGATCATTTAGTGCCAAGTCCTGAACTGGTTGATCATCTACATCAGCATCAAACGTGTTCCCCTTATCACCAGCAAGAAACAATAACTCTTCTTCGTCCAAAGCTGCTCCATTCTCTTGAGCTTGCATCAACAACATCTTATCTTTGAAGTAGTCAGAGTTCTGTGGGTGCTTTGGTTGAGTGCAGTTCCTTGCTATGTGTCTTAGTCCACCACAGTTGTAACATTTGATTTGCCTTCCCTGTCCCTGATTAGCATTCCCAACTTTGTTCTGTATGTTACCCCGACCAATGTTCCTTTGATTCACATTCTGCCTTCCCTGAACATTCTGAACCGTAACCCTTCCATCTTCCACTGTTGCTTGATTACGTGGATTTGATGAAGTTTGAAGTTGGATGTTGGTTTGAGGGAGTGTTGCTCTGAAATGTTGGAAAAGTAAAGAAACTTGGTTGGAGAGATTATCAATCATCTTGTCAGTATGAGAGTATCCTGAGTCCAGTTGGTTGTTCACAGCAGATGGTGGGTGCAAAGAGGATTGGGCAAATGATGCCTAATTATGTGATGAAAAGGGATGGTGATAAACTTGATCAAGTGATGATTGATTAAACGGCTGAACATTTGAGACAAATGCAAGTGGATCATTAGATGTTGTTGGATTGTGTTTTTCCCTCAATTGACGATCATAGACAGCATGCTTTTCATGTTGTTGTAAGTAGGCATACAACTGTTCATAATTAGTCTCTCTCAATCCTTTGTTGAGCTTCACGGCAGTGACAAATCTGTCCCATTCGGGTGACATGTTGTTCACAAACTTAGAGTTGAGTTGGATCTTTGGCATTGTCATCCTGATGATCCTCATGATATTCACAAGCTTGTGAAATCTCACATAATAGTCAGTGATGTTTTCTCCAGGATTCATCTTGAAGTGCTCAAACTCATCATACAACTGAGATTCACGATCTTCTTTGGTCAGTTCAGATCCAGCCAGAAGCATTTTAACATTTCCCAAACAGCTTTGGCTTCAGTGTTGAAGTTTATAAGCTTGTAAACGTCTTTAGGAAGCCCTTGAATCACAATGTTAGAAGCTTTAATGTCTGCATCATAACGCTTCTTCTCCTCCTCAGCGGTAGTGACAACATCTGTAGTGGTGCCCATTTGAAAAGGTCCTTCATCAATGGATTTAAGAATGTTAACACCATTCTCTTTTCCCAAGCAATAAAGTCGTATTCTTTGTGCCCATGATTCATAATCCGTCCTCTCAAGCATAGGAGGGCGGGTATCGGACCCGGCAGCTTGAATGTCATCAGAAGTAGTGCTTGCCATGATGTAGACTTGCACGGGATTTTACAATTCTATGATTTAAACCGAGAAATAGATTCTTTCGCGGGATTTTACAAAAATCAAGAATAAACCGTGATTTGATTACTTGAATGTGTTATGATGAAAGTTGTTGGATCGGTTAAAGGATTAGTGATTGTATGGTAGTGATGAAGGTTGGTTAAATTAGATGTATTGTTGTTTAGTTAAGTTGTGATTGAGTTAACGTATTGGTTTGAGCAAATCTCAATGAGCAAATCGCAGACACCTCAAATCGCAGACTCCAACACGCAATTCTTCAAATCGCAAGTCCTCAACTCGCAACAATCTTCAAACCGCAAGACTTGAGCAAATCGCAGACGCTTCAAATCGCAGAGACTCAAATCGTAACTGATTCAAATCGCAGGCTTAAATCGTAACTCACTACCAGACAAAAATGTCCCTTTCTTGCGATTTTGTCTTCTTTCCCTTTTCTAGCAAACTACCAAATCGCAGCAGAAAATTACACCAAATCGCAACACAATCATACCCAACAAAACACAAATCGTAACCTAGAAATTTTACCGAGAGTCAAATCGCAACCTAGAAATAACCTTCAAACATTCGAATAAGCCCCAAAATATCCAACAAGCTTATGAAATAAGCTAACCAATCACCAAAATAAGCTATTACAACAATCCTAAACACGAAAGTACAAGCTTTTAATTAATCAAACCAGAAACAAAGTCAAACCAATGTATTTTTTACAAAAGACTAGTCGAACCAAAAGTAACCTCACAAAAACCAATCTAAAAATCCGAGCATCCACATTCTAAGTGATCTAACCATGGCTCTTGATACCAATTGTAGGATACTCAAAGATCAAACACGTATGGTTCTTGTGATGTTGGCCGATTCTAGAGAGAGAAGAAGAGAGAAAATGGGAGCCTTAGAGAGAGAAAGTGAAATAATATTAGATTTACTAGTGAAAGGTCCAACCATTCCCATGCATGGGAAGGGCTATTTATACAATACATAAACCGCCTCTAGTAGGCTATGGACCGGGCTGACAGTGGGTAAAGACCCGACCCGACTCCATGGTGAAACGATATCTATACTAATATGATTAAACCGACGAGCTACTTAATGCTAATCCATACTCGGGGTGACCGAGTCTTTCATATGAATATTTATATTCCTAACAATTATCACTCATTCGAATCGTTGTAAGGGTATAAACCTTGTATTTAAATTCTTTCAAATCTATTCATATCATTCATTTCTGCTAATTTTAGATCGAATAAGAAAAGATTTAGGTTGTTGAACTTTATTAAGTTTCGATTAGTAATTGTTGTCAAAATGTTGTTGTTATTGTTCTGTGGCATAGGATATTAGAAAATCTAGAAATCGCTATTAGGTTGATACATTGATGGTCGTTGAAATTGAATCCCATAATTCGAGTCGAATGACTCCAAGAAACCCCTAGGATTATAGGTCAAATTAAGCCAAACATAAAATTGTTTGACGAGGAATTTGGGTACTAGAACCATTTTAAAATGACCCACCCTTTGGCTTAGTGATATGGTCTAGGTTGGACGGGAATTTTGATTATCAGTGGGTCGAATGGGAACACCCAAGCAGGGTGTTTGAATGCTGAGAATGTAGCTTCAAGCGTAGGACTTAACCATTTAGACCTAAGGTTGAACCTCAACCGGGGTGAAACCTCTCTTGCTCAACTCGAATAGACTACCCCTTGGTTGATTGGCTCTAGGCTAAAACATATAAGGTGCCAAGAGTATTCTTTGTTACATGAGTTATACACACTTGTTATAAATCATTCCCCTGTCGAAACGCGAATGGTTTTGCCCAAAACCAAAACCCCTCAAAACACCGAGACGCCTATATTCAGGAGTTGAGTAGTACTTGGCCCCAAAGTAAGCCAAATCATGAGGTTCTAAGGCCCTTGATGTCAAACGATAATCTAAAGAATTCCCAGAAGACGCACACAAAGCCCTTTGGGACTTGTACGTGTGTGTGTTGCGTTTTCATTTCCTGGCCGAACCAAAACTGAGCCATTAGAAGCCCAACCCAAACTCCAATAGTACCTTTTAATCCAGCCCAACCCGTATAGAATACTTGGGTTGTGGCTGAGCTAAGCCCACCAGGCCCATGCGGCTGTTGGTGGTAACCCACCTCAGTCCAGCCCAACACCGAGTTTTTCCCCCTCCTCCTCTGATTCAGTTGGGCCGCAGCCCAACAAATATTAATTGTACGAGAATTGTTAACATGTATATATATACTAGCCGCAAAATAAAAATCATTATAGCCGATCACGCAAATTGTTGTATCGAAACTAACATATATATATATATATATGTGATTGTCGCAACTCAATACTTGTCTACTACATAATCGGACCTCTAATTGTCACCTAAATATCTCCTTACACTTATATATAAAGGTAAAACATAAAAATTTGCATAAAAGAATACGAAATTTCATATAACACACACATGTCGTTAAGATATAAAACCCGAGAAAACTAGTAATCAAATCAGATACCTATTAGGAATAAGGTGGGATACACAAATGAAGATACACATTTTACATTTATACGCTTTGTTTGAAATTAAAGCAACCAATAACCATGTCATTAATAAAAACTAGAAAATGAAATTTTAACATAAACCTTACTTAAATTATTTTAGCGAGATCAAGCGTTTTTCTAAACTTATAATTTATATATACGATTCGTAACTAATCATTAATAACTAGATAAACATAGTCGATTTTAATAAACGATATAAACCAAATATTATTAAATCAACTTTAAATTACATTTTTCTCAAACATTTAACTTGTAGATAATAAACGTCATTTACACTTAATTTTATTTCAAAATCTATATAACAACATACAACGACTAAAGTACACGACCTTAATATACGTATATCACGTCTCGATTATATCTATTCGTGCTTCAAATCATCCATTCTTTATCTTCCAAATTCCGTCACTCAAATTTCTATAAGGTTTCTCGTTTTCCTCATTACCGTACATTTAAGCCTTTCGTAGAGCTAACCCTTACCATTTCTTAGGCAATTCATTCGTAACCTCACTTGCTGCCACACAAGTGACAACAACATAACCACTTTAAAACATTGGAATTAAATTCTGAAAAGACTTAATTTAGTACTTGAAACTAAAACATGGTTTATTAATTTAGGTTGCGTGTTGGTGCCATACATTCTTGCATTCATTGCATCCATTATTAAGGTGAGTTTATAGCCTCTCTTTACTTATACTTGTTTTATATGAATGGGGTGAGAAACATGCAAAACTGATTTTATGGACCATTAATACTATTTTTACCAAAGTTATTGCGCAGTTAGCCTAAGCCCTGTTATGTCCCCTACTGCCCGAATTTCATGAACTGTTAATTCCCGACAGGAAACATGAATGTTATAAATAGATCTATTGGGAGTAACGTCCCCGTTCGGTTTGACCGGATAGGCAAACAAATGTATACCATATCAAAGTACAAGTGTCTGGGATAAACACTTGCCAGGGCCTTTATATTTAACATGCTTCTAGAGCATGCTGACCTGTTATAGCTTCGGTTGCATGAACTTAGTGCTAGCGTAATAAAATGTTTAATGCTCACAAACAAAACTATTGGTCCAAATTGTTATAATTATGTTAAATTAAACCTATGAACTCACCAGCTTTTTGCTTACTTTTAGCATGTTTTTCTCAGGTATCTAGACTTATGCAAAGGTGGCAAGGCTTGGCAAGGCGGCGGACTTATTGGCCAAAGTGTTTTAACAAATGTTTAAAACTTGTTTTTGAGGGACCATTAAACTTTTGAGCAAATTTGAAACATAAAGATTGTCATAATTGAATTTAACAAATTAATATATTTTTACGAAGTGTGTATATGGTTCTTCGTTACCTCGCGTTATGATTTCCATTTCCGTAGCACCCCATGACCCTATTGCTTCCTCGAAGTCAGATTTTGGGGGTGTTACAGATTGGCATCAGAGCCTAGGTTATAGAGAACTAGGTACATATAAACCCTTAACTATAACCACTTTTTCAAAAACAAGTCCCTATGACCGCCACTTACCTTGCTTGCCATCATACTTGTTGATTACCTGTTTTAGTTGCATGTTACTAATCATTGATGTTTATTCAGTTGCATGCATTATAAATACCTGATACATACTTATATATATGTATATATATATATATATATATATATATATATAATATATATATATATATATATATATATATATATATATATATATATATTTAATTTACACGAATTATCACAAGTATCTCCCATATACTTACACATATATATATATACCTTTTCGTCACAGACTATGCCTTCCCACAACATCTCTCAGACTTCATCAGGCTCAAATGATTCCAGCATGCAGATGCTCCAAGATCATCATACATCAAACCCTAACACCATTGAGCCTACACCACCATCACATACTCGTACCACATCAGCTACTCAGATTACTCCTACTATTCCTCATCGTACTACGCGCATAATCATACGCCCATCTACTAGACCATCATCTCACACTGCGGAGGATACCCAAAACCCTGCTCATACTCTTCTATTATCCCCATCCTGTTATAGGTCCCTATGCTCTCACATGGACACCCTTACCACTCCAGCATCACCACCATCACACTCACCTACCCACTCACCTCTACGTCAGAGGCTCAGGAGGAGCAATGACTCTTGTTCAGCAGACAGTGTTGGACAGACTTTAACCGAGAGTACCCCTGCCAAGGGTACAAAGGTGGATGCTAATTCGGATTCGGGAATGGAGCAGAGAGTAGTTGTGCCCCGAAACAGCATAGTATTGGAGGATGTACCTAGTACTTTTGAGACTAGAGAGAGCTCAAGGAGAGCTCAGGATGAGACAGAGAATAGCACAGAGATATCACATTCCTCACTTCCAGCAGCATCACCACCAGCTACAGAGACCGATACTATCTCACAGATTGAGACCCAGCTAGACTTACAGACTGACATACTAGGTCTCCACTCTGATCTATTTGACGAGTTACATCCAGCTCGTTTCGAGCAGTATGATGATGACTTCAGCAGACTCTATGCTAGGACACACTCCAACAGTCAAGACATCCTTGACTTAGGTGACAGATTAGGTAGGCTTGAGGAGACACAGGTTGTAGCTCAAGAGGCAGCCCAGATGATGCACGGGAGGATGCTGATCCTCGAGGCTCACTTTGCAACATTGTTGAGGGCTGATCAGGCACACCGTAGGGAGAACTTAGCATTAAGGACTCGCCTTGTAGAAATTGAGGCACAGCTTGGGGAGTACGCCTTTAGGTTCCGAAACCTGGAAAGGACTATGAACCAGTCTTAGTTATGACTTGTAGTTATTCTTAGTAAGTGTAGGATATTATTAGGGAGCTTGTAATTTTCAAACCTTGCAATCAACTCTTAATCTATAACAAGCTCATTTTGTTATATATCTCCATTATTGATTTAATCCTTTCCTTTCATAACCTACCGTGACGTTATCCCTTTATATGATGACTTTACCCAACCTTCCCAAAAACCTCACAATTGCCCTTAGACAAATGACGTCTCTATTAAATTATAGACTATATTTTGCTAATAACCTGTAAATTGTTTTGTCCATTTCTTTTAGCCACAAAATTCCCAAAACCCCAAAATTTACATAACTACCACTTCACAAAATTCCCAAAACATGACTTTACAAATTGTACTTAAATTACCAATCATTTTATTATTAATCTACGAAATTACCCCACCCCTTACTCAAAAATCAAACAACAAATTTTCCTACTATCCCCAAAATAACAAACTATATTTTAGACGCCCTATAAAAATTTTTGAAAAAAAAAAAAACTTCCCATTACCACCCTTACCAGCAATTAAATCCCTGTCGACTAAACTCAACACCCCCTTCACCAAGCCTAAATCCTACGTAGTCAAAATCATTCATTTGTAGTCCAAGTGATACACAAGGAACAATGACCCCAAATTCTTGCCGCAAGGTAAATCATCTGCTTCCATCCCAAGAAATCCAAAGGATTACATATAATGGAAATGTGAGAATTAGGCAATCGTACTAGTAGCAACAAGAACCAATTCAACCTAGATATCATAGAAGTTTGTCTTGCCTCCTATTACCATCTATGTAACACCCCAACCCGATAAGGGTAAAGATATCATAATAATGGTTTCATATCAGATCAAAATAAAGCGTACATCAACAGTAATACAAAGGTTCTCAAAGGTTACAAATGAAATACTGAATATACAAGGCTACAAAGGAAACAAAAGCTAAATACTAAGTCTGCAAATGCAAATCCTTCTAATAGTCTCTACTTCAGAATAACTATCAAGGTCTTCTAAGTCCAAAAGTCTCTTCACTCATACCCAACTTCCAACTAAAACCTGCCGCAGAGAAAGAAATGCGGCTGAGCTTAAAAAGCCCAGTGAACAGATATATATAAACTAAAACGAAAGCAAAAGAAAACGAACAGATATAGTATAGTGCATTGGGAAAACATAAGGTATAGACAAAGGTACAAAGTAAGAAAAGAAAAGGGTAGGTCAGTAATCCACCACGAGCCCGAACACAAATCAAATATAGTAACCATGTCTTCATAATCATATAGAGGGGAGACCTCTCAAGTAACCAGATAATATGAGGGGTGTCCTCATTCTTCAAATGGAGTAGCTAACTCCCGAACTTGTGAAAGACGTGGATTGCACCCATGCATCAGTTACCGTACAATAATATAATATCAAATCATGTTAAATCCACTAATACGAACACGAACCTAGGATGCATCCATACGCCCCCGAACAATATACTGGCCATAATAAATGTAGTGTGAACATAATAATCAAATGGGGACGGTGTGGAACATCACTCGACCACACTAGAGTCATGCCATTGGTGCATCAATGACACGGCCATGTTACCTTCATGGCTAGGAAACGAACTTGGCTCGGGTATCAGACTGAAGGGTCAAAGGTCAAAGGTCCAAATCATAGCAAAGGTTCAAATAGTCTAAGTCATCGAATCATAGTCAAAGTCCAAATATCAAAGGTTCATGGCAAAAGGGGTCATATCCAATATCAAAGTCAAATGAGTCAAAATGAATGGATCAAAGGTTCATAATCAAATGGTTCATTTAGAGAAATCTTTATCAATTGATTTTTCATAAAAATGATCTTTAATAACGGTTTTCACAAAAGTATCTTTAAAAGTAATTTTCGTAAAAGTTTAGTAAAATTCCATATAAACGTGGTATTGCATCATTCATAAACATCATTTAAAAATAGTTTACCTCAAAACATTTCCATGATATAATTACAAAGGTTTTCACATCTAGTTACCAAAATTAAATGAACCCTCGAACGTGATTCGAATACTAATATCACAAGGTAACGAACAAATATCAGATGGATCATTATAGAGGTTCAAAGCAAAAAGAGTCATATCGAACATCAAAGTCTAGATGAATCAAACAAACGAACCAAAGTGTAGGGAACATAGCAATGGCTTAGGGAATCTTAAAACGAATCAAGATAAATGAGTCATGAGAGGGAAAACACCCTTACTGAAAAAGGGTAGAATATCTGTACCTTATACCGCAAGTGAAAACACATCTAGAAATACAAAGATCGGAAACAAACTCCATATTCAGCGAATCTACACAAATACATGGTCGTCTTATTATTAATATCTTATTTAAATCAGATTTCTCATTTCAGTCGGCTTTCTATTTTTAGTAACTTTCCAAGATTAGCAGGTTTCCATATTTAGAAAGTTTCCTTATTTAACAAGTTTCCAAAAATAGCAAATTTTCATAATTAGACAAATTCCACAAAGTAATTTGGTTAAGTCATTCATTAAATATTATTATGGAGATAGGGTTCATTTTAGCAAGTCATGATAGTTTAGGGTTCACTATGACAACTTTTATATTTTAGGGTTTCAAATGTAAATATGCCCAAAGTTAAGGTCCAGAATGCAAATATTACAAATTATCCATTTTAATCCATAAGTTCCCAATATATACGATTCCAATACTTCCACTTTAACAATTTTACAAATTTATACCCTTTAGTTTACAAAATTACAATTTAAACCTTATAATTAATTAAATCACAATTTAACCCTTATCATAATTATATTTACACATCAAGCCCTCAATTTTACAAAATTACTCAATATCCCTCCTTTTTAATAAATGGTATGATTTATCTTCATCTTTACATAATTTACAAAATTGGTCCTTTAACTTATAAAAGGTACAATTCGATTCTCTAATTAACCATATATTCACATTAAACCTTTAAATATCCAATTTTACACATTACACCCTTCATATCATATATTATACGAAATACCCTTCATTTACAATATTTACAAAACAAGTCCCTCTATTTTAAATATTTTCAATTCGGTTTTAATAATTAAACAAGTTACCATTTAAACCTTTTAATTACAAAATTTACATATAATACCCCTATATCATAATTTTTACGATTCAACCCTGTTCCCAAGTATCTTACAAAAATAATCCACAAGTTTATAAAATTACAAAACACACCCAAAACCTTTTTATTTCCAATCGGTATAATATAAAAATGCATAAACCTTAACTCTAAAATTTTCCAATCATTACCAATCATTGAATTAACCTTAAAACACATTTAATATACCAGATCCATCACCAAAAACCCTAACCCTAGTTCATACGATTTATATTTTATTTTAAACCCTTTTTCTTTAAAATCCGATTTACAAGAAAAACTCACCAAGCAAGATTTAGGCTTCGATAATTTCAAGTATCATTTTTCTAGTGTTATATAGCACGAATAGGACCTGAGAAAAATAGTCTTGAAGGACACAAAAATAGTAATAGCCGATTCATGATTTATTTGGTTTTTAGGGTTTAAAATCGTATTTTAATTCAAACGACTTGAGTAGCATGCATGGGTCGTGATAACCATTTTATATAGATCATATATGATGTAAAAAGAGTCATAAAAATACAGATAGCTTTTAGAATGATCGAATGAGGTGTAGAGAGTTAATACCTCTCGGCAAGAATAGAACTTGAACAAAAATCAAAACCAAGCGAACCAAGCCTCCAATATTCGAACTCCTATTTTTCTAGCCTCCATTCAACTCCAAAGTACCCTGAAAAAATGCCAAGAAGTCGTGGAAAATTGTGGTGGCCGAATGGGAGTTTTTAGTTTGTTTTTAGGTTTAAAGAATGAATAAAAAGGGAAATAATATAAAACCGTGTGATTGAATGGAGAGAGGGCATGGATTTCGGCCCAAGGTGATGTGATAAGATCAATTTCTGATTTGTGATTGATTTCCCTTTAATTGTGATACTTATCTCTTTATTTTATACATTTTAATTATTTAACAAGTAAATAAACATATATAAATATGTATTTTCGGTCCAAAATATTTTAAGTGATGTGACAAGTATTTTTAGGACATTTAGGATGTTAAAATGTTCATGCAAAAATTATCATACTTCATATGTTGCTCATTTCCAAGCGTTTGAGATTTATTTGATGTTTTATTTAAATATTGATTGAAATTTTAAGTTACAAGGGTATTTTGGTAATTTTGCATGTTTTGAAATTTTGGGTATTACAATCTAGGTCAATAGGAAACCCACGACTCCCGACCATCGTCAGACAACCCCACCAATTAGCACCTCATCATATGCTACCTCTTTCCAATTCTGACCCACTCCAGTATCAATCTGACCAATCTTTAAATTCGATAGCTACTGGGTATATCGTAACTCCGTAGGCGACTGGAACACATTATTGCTCTATAGCAAAAGTGTTAAATGACCACAACGGTTATATTCAGACTCTTAAATTTTCCTCCTGTACAGACACTGCACATTTGAACGAACAGACTAGTCGATTGCTAGTAGCAATCAGCATGGTCCTACCAAAATAAAAACTCTATGCGTCGGATAAACCACTTCCTACTAAGCCGACTGATTGACTGCTAGCAGCGATCAACATCTACCTTTCAGACTGAAATCTAAAACTACGAGACATTACTCACAAAACCCAGAAATTTTGGCAACATTCCCAGTATACACTGGATGTCACAATGCTCTATCATAAACCTCCACGGGAGGAAAAATCTGTTCATGAGACTCATAAGATCCTAGCCACAAACGAAGGACCTCTTAGCCCAGATGAGCAATAGGTGAACCATAAGACCTTTAAGAACCTGGAGACTTACTAGGATTAACGGGTAGCCTAACAGGAACCCTAAAGCATCCCGGAATAACCCAATCTACTATCGTAAGGGTAAACTGTCTAGCTCTTGCACTAGACCCTTAGGATTACGAGCGGACCTAGGACAAGGAGTTTTATCAACACACTATTAATCACCAAAACAAACTTCGGAAAACTAATCAAACGCTATCACCCCAGACAATAGATATTAGCATGACACGTTTTGATGAAGTTCATCGAAATACGACTTATTATCTTTAGCCCTCAAAACACGAGGCACATTAGGAGTCTAGATTGTAAGACCACGCCATTTACCATAAGACTTAAATTCTAAGTGAAACCATTTAGGAACCTTAAGATACTAAAGGATTACTCATACACAATTCTCGCTAGAAAATATATCTCAGCATAATCGCGGACCGATATATTTATTTCAAACCATTGACCAAACAATTTAGGACAGGATATCTCTCGAACAAGACTTGAAGTAGAACGTATATTTAAGACTATAGGTTTCGCTTGCTACTAGATTTCAAGCTTTACCCAGCTAGGCAACCAAAGTATACCCTAGGATATTAGTAGCGGTACAGACCCCATATATACCTCCTTCTCCGATAATTTTCCTTAAAAATCTGCTTTTCCCAAAATGTGCTTTATCAATTGTAAAACACATATAATCTCGTTCCTCTGTTTAAGATCTCATTCATTCTCATCTTTTGTGGTATAGATGACTCCTACAGGAAGAACAACCGATGTCGTTCATGACCAGCCTATTGCTGCCACTATCCCAGCTGAGAACGGAGCAAACCTGCTCATCATAAATCCAGCCAAGCTAGACATGTTAGTTAATCATCGCGTGACAGCAACCCTAGCCGCAGCAAAGGCCAACAACACGACTGCTGAGACCGGAAGTTCAGAGCTTAAGGACAACAACAACCACACTGGCACTTATCAGGAGTTTCGAAAGGCCATGTCTGGAAATCTTAATGGAACTGAAGGAACCATTGCTGTAATCAGATGGATGGAAAGACTGGAGGCCATGTTTCAGGCATGTGGTTGTGCAAAGGAGGATAGGGTAAAGTATGCATCACTCACCTTCACTGATGATGCTCAGACCTGGTGGAATAACCATCTGAATACCACAGGCATCGATGCTGCATATGCGATGCCATGGGAAAGTTTTAAAGAAATGGTGCGTAGGAAATACTGCTCCTACAGTGAAATCAAAAGAATGGAAGAAAAATCTTTGAATCCCAAGGTGCGGGGTGCCAGTGCTGCCACACGCCGTCAAGGAAAGACACCAATGAGCCCTGAAATGATCCAGACAGAAGCTAGGCTATGGGAGAGGTACTTAGGAGGATTTCCCCCATTCCAAGGGGAAAATGACACCACCTCCAAGACCATTAAACTCCAGGGGCCTATGAATGTGGCCCACAAGCCGATGGGATCAACAGTCGGGACAAGCGTTGAAAAAGAGACTGACAACAAAAGGAAACGGGAAGATCACTCCAAGAGCCGCGGTAATGTTGGACCTAACAAACGACAAGGAATGGCTACAACTCCTACTGTAGGCACCAGCATGAAGAAAGGATATGCTAGAAACCTACCTAAGTGTAACGTGTGCCCGTTTCATCATCATGAACCTTGTCCCATGCGGTGTGGAAATTGCGGGGGAGTCGGCCATTGAACTAAGAACTGTGAAGCTTTCACTCATGTGATTGACTCAAAATTCACCGCCACCTGCTTTGAGTGTGGAATGATTGGGCACTATAGGGAGAATTTCCCAGAACTGAGAAGTGGAAATGAAAGGGTCGGCCAGGACCCAAATGGCATGATGAGTGGAAATGCAGCTTGGAACCTTTTCTTCGCATAATAACATCCACATCTAGGTTCTCTTAGGTCGTGTTTCCTCGAATAATTGTACTTCTTAGAAGACCTGTTGTAATGCTATTTTGTATGAATCTCTCTGTGACGAATTCCTTAACTTTTGAGATCAAGATATTATGATGACTTTTTCCTATCTCCATCACTTTTGAAATTGTCTAGTACACTTATGATAACTTATTGTGATTCCGAACCAATAGAAACCTAATACCATGGTAACTAAACCTGGCATAGCATCATCAGTCCTCAACTAAGCATAGCCTGATCACCTATGCTTGGTTCAGGGAGGATCATGCCATGATGGGAATAGTCATCGTGAAAAGTTCCTGTACTATAGAACTCTCAATACATATCTCGATTATCGAAGTTCAACCGTCTCTCACAAAACCTCGAATTCACATAGAAATGTGAAAAACACTAGAACCCTCAAATCCCCAACCCCATCGGGTAATTCTAAGTGAAAACCGAGGACGGTTTTCCTCCTAAGGCAGGGAGGATGTGACAAACGGCAATTTTGCATCATTAATTACATAATAAATCTAAATTTATTAGTACTAGACCAATAAAAATTAGGCATGCATGAGCCTGCATAACCATTCGGGAAAACTAACCCCACACATTTAAGCATAACAAATACTAAACCTCACCAAAGACAGTGAACCTTTCCCATTTTCATATTTACAAGCCATAAGGTAGTAAAAACGGGAGGTTATCTCATTTTTACCCAAAATGAAACCACACGCATACCAATATCACTCCAGTAATAAATTTAAAACACGGAATTTATTTTAAATCCACAAACTCTAAATTCATTCAAGTATTATAAAATCATCTCAAAAAACCCATTCTTCCATATCTATATCGATTCCGAGAAGGACCCGAGTTCAACTCAGTTTAGCGCGACGCGGGTATAATTTACCCATCCCTTTAATTAATTCAATCCCTATATACCTATAATAAAAACTCCACTCACACATTTACCAAAAATTTACTGTCTCCTTCCCCTAGTTTTTTTTTTCCGCCCCTCCTTATCCCCAGAATGAGACCGATCCATCACCATCCACCATCTCTGTCATCCTTTTTCTTTTCAATCTAAACAATCACCATCGTTTTCACAGGCCTTGAATTCCTCAAGTCAAACCTAGAAGACTACATAAGAAGGAGAGAGAACACTCGAATGGAAGCTTGCTTCTCCCAAATCCGAAAGTAATTATGGAGTTACTCTCCATTTCCTTCTTTTTAAACCACTATTCCAGGGGAAATCGAATCACACCTCATCAATTTCATTCAAAGTTCCAAGAAGAACAAGAACACTCAAGGAAGAACGAGTGATTGAGGAGGTTGAGATTCAGTTTGGAATAGTTGGGTTTCGGATTGGATCTTGTTCAAGGATTCCTGGGTTTATTATCACTCGTTCGAATCGTTGAAAGGGTATAAACCTTGTATTTAAATTCTTTCAAATCTATTCATATCATTTGTTTCTGTTAATTTTAGATCGAATAAGAAAAGATTTAGGTTGTTGAATTTTATTAAGTTTCAATTAGTAATTGTTGTCAAAATGTTGTTGTTATTGTTCTGTGGCATAGGATATTAGAAAATCTAGAAATCGCTATTAGGTTGATACATTGATGGTCGTTGAAATTGAATCTCATAATTCGAGTCGAATGACTCCAAGGAACCCCTAGGATTATAGGTCGAATTAAGCCAAACATAAAATTGTTTGACGAGGAATTTGGGTACTAGAACCATTTTGAAATGACCCACCCTTTGGCTTAGTGATATGGTCTAGGTTGGACGGGAATTTTGATTATCAGTGGGTCGAATGGGAACACCCAAGCAGGGTGTTTGAATGCTGAGAATGGGCTGAGGAAGGCCACCCCTGTAGGGGAGGCTTTGGCCAAGGTTTTGGCTGACAAAAACCCATCCCAAGCAGCCACCATGGCGGTGAGCTAGTCTTGGGTTAGACTCCAAGAGAGAAAAGGGAAATCTCTCCCCAACATTCACGTTGTAACCCCAAACTTGCACTCATAGAGGTTAGTAGAAATCTATGGTCACAATGTAGCTTCAAGCGTAGGACTTAACCATTTAGACCTAAGGTTGAACCTCAACCGGGGTGAAACCTCTCTTGCTCAACTCGAATAGACTACCCCTTGGTTGATTGGCTCTAGGCTAAGACATATAAGGTGCCAAGAGTATTCTTTGTCACATGAGTTGTACACACTTGTTATAAATCATTCCCCTGTCGAAACGCGAATGGTTTTGCCCAAAACCAAAACCCCTCAAAACACCGAGATGCCTATATTCAGGAGTTGAGTAGTACTTGGCCCCAAAGTAAGCCAAATCATGAGGTTCTAAGGCCCTTGATGTCAAACGATAATCTAAAGAATTCCCAGAAGACGCACACAAAGCCCCTTGGGACTTGTACGTGTGTGTGTTGCGTTTTCATTTCCTGGCCGAACCAAAACTGAGCCATTAGAAGCCCAACCCAAACTCCAATATCACCTTTTAATCCTGCCCAGCCCGTATTGAATACTTGGGTTGTGGCTGAGCTAAGCCCACCAGCCCCATGCGGCTGTTGGTGGTAACCCACCTCAGTCCAGCCCAACACCGAGTTTTTCCCCTTCCTCCTCTGATTCAGTTGGGCCGCAGCCCAACAAATATTAATTGTACGAGAATTGTTAACATGTATATATATACTAGCCGCAAAATAAAAATCATTATAGTCGATCACGCAAATTGTTGTATCAAAACTAACATATATATATATATATATATATATATATATATATATATATATATATATATATATATATATATATATATATATATATATATATATATATATATATGAAACTTGTGATTGTCGCAACTCAATACTCGTCTACTATATAATTGGACCTCTTATTGTCACCTAAATATCGCCTTACACTTATATATAAAGGTAAAACATAAAAATTTGCGTAAAAGAATACGAAATTTCATATACACACACATGTTGTTAAGATATAAAACCCGAGTAAACTAGTAATCAAATCGGATACCTATTAGGAATAAGGTGGGATACACAAATGAAGATACACATTTGACATTTATACGCTTTGTTTGAAATTAAAGCAACCAATAACCATGTCATTAATAAAAACAAGAAAATGAAATTTTAACATAAACCTTACTTAAATTATTTTAGCGAGATCAAGCGTTTTTCTAAACTTATAATTTATATATACGAGTCGTAACTAATCATTAATAACTAGATAAACATAGTCGAATTTAATAAACGATATAAACCAAATTTTATTAAATCAACTTTAAATTACATTTTTCTCAAACATTTAACTTGCAGATAATAAACGTCATTTACACTTAATTTTATTTCAAAATCTATATAACAACATACAACGACTAAACTTCACGACCTTAATATATGTATAGCACGTCTCGATTATATCTATTCGTGCTTCAAATCATCCATTCTTTATCTTCCAAATTCCGTCACTCAAATTTCTATAAGGTTTCTCGTTTTCCTCATTACCGTACATTTAAGCCTTTCGTAGAGCTAACCCTTACCATTTCTTAGGCAATTCATTCATAACCTCACTTGCTACCACACAAGTGACAACAACATAACCACTTTAAAACATTGGAATTAAATTCTGAAAAGACTTAATTTAGTACTTGAAACAAAAACATGGTTTATTAATCTAGGTTGCGTGTTGGTGCCATATATTCTTGCATTTACTGCATCCATTATTAAGGTGAGTTTATAGCCCCTCTTTACTTATACTTGTTTTATATGAATGAGGTGAGAAACATGCAAAACCGAATTTATGGACCATTAATACTATTTTTACCAAAGTTATTACGCAGTTAACCTAAGCCTTGTTATGTCCCCTACTGCCCAAATTTCATGAACTGTTAATTCCCGACAGGAATCGTGAATGTTATAAATAGATCTATTGGGAGTAACGTCCCCGTTCGGTTAGACCGGATAGGCAAATGAATGTATACCATATCAAAGTACAAGTGTCTGGGATAAACACTTGCCAGGGCCTTTATATTTAACATGCTTCTAGAGCATGCTGACCTGTTATAGCTTCGGTTGCATGAACTTAGTGCTAGCGTAATAAATGTTTAATGCTCACAAACAAAACTATTGGTCCAAATTGTTATAATTATGTTAAATTAAACCTATGAACTCACCAGCTTTTTGCTTACTTTTAGCATGTTTTTCTCAGGTATCTAGACTTATGCAAAGGTGGCAAGGCTTGGCAAGGCGGCGGACTTATTGGCCAAAGTGTTTTAACAAATGTTTAAAACTTGTTTTTGAGGGACCATTAAACTTTTGAGCAAATTTGAAACATAAAATTGTCATAATTGAATTTAACAAATTAATATATTTTTACGAAGTGTGTATATGGTACTTCGTTACCTCGCGTTATGATTTCCATTTCCGTAGCACCCCATGAACCTATTGCTTCCGCGAAGTCATATTTTGGGGGTGTTACACGCTGAGGCTGTTTTACATAGCGTCAATAGGGTGTTGAGTGAATATCACAATTATGGGTCTCTTGCAATGCTTACTGTGGACTTCTCGAATGCTTTTAACCTTGTGGATAGATCGGCATTACTTCAGGAAGTTAGGGTGAGGTGTCCCTCCATATCTTTGTGGGTTGATTTCTTATATGGGCAGGTAGTGAGATTGTATATAGGAGACACACATATATGGTCTGCCACTGGAGTGCAGCAAGGCGACCCATTGGGACCTCTTTTTTTTGTTCTTGTATTACACCGACTAGTACATAAGATCAGAGACAGTTGCAACCTTCTCCTTCATGCTTGGTATCTTGATGATGGGACCGTTATTGGAGACTCAGAAGAGGTGGCCAGAGCATTAGACATTATAAGAGTTACTGGTCCAGGTTTGGGTCTTGAACTTAATATCAAGAAAACAGAGATATTTTGGCCCTCGTGTAATGGTGTAAAGCTTTGTGAGGGTTTATTTCCTGTCGATATTCGGAGGTCGTCATTGGGTGTAAAGCTTCTTGGGGGAGCTGTTAGTCGAGACGCTAATTTTATCAGTGGGTTGGCTATGAGGAGAGCCGCGAATGCTACTGATTTGATGAGTCTTCTTCCACAGTTACCTGACCCGCAGAGTGAGCTCCTTTTGCTTCGATCATGTATGGGTATTGCTAAACTCTTTTTTGGTTTAAGGACTTGTCAACCTGTACACATGGAGGATGCAGCTTTGTTCTTTGACAAAGGATTGCGTGATTCGATCGAGAACATAGTGGTTTGTGGAGGACCTTTCTTTGGAGACTTACAATGGCGGATTTCTTCTTTGCCCATTTGATTGGGTGGTTTGGGATTGTACTCGGAAAAAGTGGTTTCCTCTTATGCTTTTGTGGCATATAGGGCCCAATCTTGGGTGCTACAAGACCACATCTTACATGACAGTGGCATATGTGGTATGGATGTTGATTATGGTTCTGCTATGGATTATCTTCGTGATACAATTCCAAGCTTTGATTTTAGTGGTTTCACTAATAAGGACACCGTCCCCTCTAAAGCCCAACAAACACTGGCGAGTTCCCTTTTTAGTGAAATGGTCAAGGATATGGAAGTTCACTTTGACATGACTGTGAGACAGAAAGCTGTTTTTGAGTGTCTACGTGCACCACATGCTCAGGATTTTCTACTAGCTATCCCCATAGACGGGCTAGGTCAATATATGTCACCGGTGGAAAATCGTACTATCCTTAAGTATCGCCTTATGATTCCATTATTTCCGGTTGATTAGATATGCCTTGTTTGTCGCAAGGCATGTTTGGATTCCTTTGGGGAACATGCGGTTCATTGTAAAGAGCTCCCGGGTTTCAAGTATAGGCATGATTTTGTTAGCGACGTCCTTTTTTATGTATGTAGGCGTCCTGGGATCTCCGCCAAGAAAGAAGCGCCTGTGAACTTTTTGACGGACCCGTCGGATGGAAGATCTACATTGAGACCGACTGGCATTTTGGTTTTTGGATGGGTTGAGGGGAAACATGCTTGTGTGGATCTGACCGGGGTTTCTCCTCTCGTGGGGTTGAATAGTCGGGGTTTTACAGCTGGACATGCCGCTTTGAAAGCCGCCTTGTGCAAAGTGACAAAACACGAGAAAACATGCATTCAAAATCAACACATGTTTATTCCTTTCGCATTTGATACATTTGGTTTCCTTGCACCTGAGGCGGTGGAACTTCTAAACAGAGTCCAATGAGTTATGAACAGTAATGTTATGACACATAGATCCACGAATGTAGTTTTCAAAAGAGTTAGTTTTGCAATCCAAAAAGGGTTAGCGGCGCAGCTTGTTGCTCGTTTGTCTTCAACCACTATGTAAATTATATTTTGATGAAATATAAAGTATTTGTCTTGTTTATTTACTTATATGATGAAGGAATAAATTTTAGCTTAGAACACAAAACAAGTATAGGTTTAATATGCACATATGCAATGTTTATGCAGAAGCAGAACTATAAAAAAATTTATGGAGCAAAATGTAACACCCCGAAAATCGGGTCCAGTGGAAGCATATATGTCACTGGGGTGCTACTAATTGGTATCACAACACAGGGTATCAAGAACGGTTTTACCTTAACCAATTAGAATAAAATTTCTTAACAAAAGTGTTAAATTTACATATTTCAAAAATAGTGAGGAAATAGGCCCATGAAATGAGTAAAGCGGTCCCAAATATAAATATCAGAGTCGTCTATGACCATGCCCCTTGCCAAGAGCCTTCAAAAATAAGCTATCACCTTAAACCTGAAAATACATGCTAAAAAGGGTTAGCTTACGCTGGTGAGTTTACAGGTTTTAGTTTAAAACAGTATGGTTGAACCAAAAGGTTTTCGAGTTCAAAACATCGTTCGTAAACAAGTCAAGTCCCACGTAGGCTAACACTGCCTAAGATCACAGTTCCAGTACCAAATCCGCAAGTAATAACATAGTCAAAGCATCTCGAACCATAATCAATCATACAAGTACTATACTCATATAGTGTCATGCAAGTTTAACTGTTACGCTGGCTAAGTCACAAAAGTCAAAACACACAACAACTTCCTATAGGTGTACACTATAGTAGTCTATAGGCACAGGAGCCCACTGGTAATAATTAGGCAAAAAAGCCCTTGCGTATAATAGTCCTGCACTATTGCAGTTCATAACAATAACTCCGCACAATAGCAGACATGGAATGATAACCTTAGCCAGCTCGTGTAACTGGTTCATAAACCACAATCATAGTTTCAGGCCACATCAATAAACAGGTAAGCACATAACGCATGCAAATAGCCATGCCATATATTTCAGCCAAACAGTACGTTTAAGAAAACAAATCGAGTTTCAAGAAAAACAATCATTGAGTTTAAGTAAAAATGAGCATGTATTCTCCCCCAAAATAGTTTTAAACCGGTAAAAGTAGGGGCCATGAACTCACCTTAGCCACAGCAATGCAAGGATCACAACTGACACGACTGGCATCGAGAAGCAAGACACAACAGTCTCGAGACATACGGCACGACGGTTCCAAGATATACAGGCACAATGGTACACGGGGGTACAAGAAAAGCGGTACACAACGGTCTAGGATCGGCACAACCTAATACGTATACGGTTATCTCAAAATACGTCTCGCACAATAATAAAGTCTATTAAAGACAACGTGTCATAGTTTTCGTGGATTACTCGATTTCAAAACTCATCAAAAGCTTAGTATTAACGTTTCGTGTGGTGTGGTAAGATAACATAGACTCAAAACGTAACTCACACCAAAGAGGAAAAGACATCGACACAGTCGAGAGAATACTGACGAGAACTCAAACCAAAGAAAACAAATCTAGAAGTTAACGACAAATAAACACCTCAAATAAAATAAATTAGTTTGTACGTTTCGGTTTTTCCCCCGATATCTCAAAACATAAACGTTTTATAAATGGAAATAAGTTTAACTAATAAAATCAGTTTTCTCAAGTCGTTGTGACTTTAGTTAACCAAGTTTGACATTACAATATTTTATAAGTTTTATGTCTCGTTATCATTCGCGTAATTATTAGTTTTGGGTTTATTGAAGATTTTGTGTCCGTTTCGTGTCTAATATATTAAATTCATTTCAAATCTAATATATTATACCGTCTTGAGTCCCCAAAATGTCCAATAAGTCCAATGTCTAGTATCGTAAATCCAATAACGATCCAATACTCGTCCAAACGATACAAATCCATTATATGTCCAAAGTAGAGTCATAATCCGTATTCAAATCCGATTTACAATTCCAAATAAAATCCGAAACGTACCAAGAGTACCAATGTCAAAGTCAATATCTCGTTAGCCATATTTATTTTGACACCACATTTTATAACCGAACACACTCTAAATTTACTAACATCTGTACCATTTTAAATTATTGTGGGCTTGTGACTTATTAAAACCAAACGCACCCAGTTTGGGCTTCGGCCCAAAATAACATCAAACGCACCCTGATCATTCTCTTTAACTAATAACCAAAGAAAAACGCGCCCTATGTGAGCTCCTTTTCCCACCCAAGACCAAACAAACACTCAAATACAACCATCCTTGTGATTTCTTTCTAGACCGAGAAACGCAAACACCCAGGTGAGCTCAAAAGAGCTCATTAAAATGAGGAATAGCCAAACCACATTTAAGCCAATGAGCTTATTAATACGAGGGTAGTCCAAGCCTGAGCTACTGGTTTCAATCTAGGCTAAAACAATTCCAGATTTAAATCAACCATTTCAAGAAGAAAACAAATACGCTACACCAAATCCCAAATCTAAATAAACCACACTCTAATCGTGTACTAAAATGGGTTCACTTCAAAACCCTAGACGGGTCACAACCCGACTCGACAACAAACAATCACTAACACCATTTCCATGTTTTTATACCACACGAAACACAATAAATTAAAAATCGTTTTCAACTTGTTATCAATACGTTTTAATCCGGTTTTTAATCTCAACAAAATAATAACTTGTTGTAATAAATTTTGAATCCACGAACACAATAACGATAACAATTAGAATCGGTTTCAATCCAAAATAAATAAATAACCAATGTTTTTCTCGGTTTACCATGTCGAGAAAAAGGAAGAGATGGGGGGGGGGGGGAAGACGGGGTGGTGGGTGGTGACTTAAACTGAAACAACTCTTGGAATATACCTTCGATCTATACTCGTATGGCCATAACTCGTGTCGCCGGAAAAACTGTAAGTTACTGAGAGAGAGAGAGAGAGAGGAAATAGATGAGGGTGTGATGGTGAATGTGGCGTTGATGGTGGCTATGATGATGGTGGCTATCGGTGGCAAGGGTTTGCCGGAACAGAGGTGGCCGGAGAGAGGGGGTGCCGGAAAATGAGTGGGTATCTAACCCTAGAAATGATTATACTTGGGTATATATATAGGCTACTAAAAGTTGTGTAAAACCCTAGGGACCAAACAGTCAATAACAAAAGTTTAGGGGTGGCGGGGTGTAAAATTCCACAGGGGCCATAGTTGTAATTTAGGCTATCTTTCTTGAAATGAGGCTCGGGGATCGTTTAGGCTAGCAAACGATCGATTCAAGACACGGAAATTTCACCATTGCGCTCGGAATAATATTTCTGATAAAAGCGACTATTCATACGCCTCGTTTCTCATAAATGATAAAATAATCAAATAGAATCATCGGCCGTGCCAGTACGCGTTGTGTACGAATTTCACGTTTCGCGAGATAACTTCACGTTTTTAAACCAAATAAGTTCAGAAGGATTCGTAAATGAAAAACAGGGATATTCTCGTATAAAAATACGTCTGAAAATTTACGGGTTGTCACAGCCTCACCTCCTTAAACGGAATCGCGTCCTCGCAATTCAATTCAAGTTACTCGTTACAGTTGAAAAGAGATGAGCATATACACACGAGGATTCATCCTCACGTTCCCATGAGAATTGAGGACTTTTTCGCGAGCTTCGACGAGCTTTGTCGATATGGATGCGACTTTACTAAAGTTGTTTGACTTCACGATTCATGATTTCGATAGGTTTCTCAACAAGGTTTAAACATTCATACATCTGGATTTCTCCCGTGGGAATAACGGTTGACTCATCGGCAGGTCATTTCTTCACAATACACATAAAAATGTTGCAAACACTGCTAAGTCCTGACGGTAGCTTGAGTCTGTGCGCTACCGGTCCAACTCTAGCAGGGATTTCAAAAGGATCAATATCGCGATGATTAAGCTTTCCACGTTTACTAAACGCATCACACCTTCTCATGGTGAATCATTAAGCATAATCTAGACTTTAACTGGGAATTCAAGTGGTTCACGTCATTAGTTAGCATAACTGTCCTGACGATTTGCGAGCAGCTTGCAACTCGGTTCTGATCTGAACGATCTTCTCGGTAGTTTCATGAATAAGTTCAGGGTCAGTAAGTTGGGTACCCCCAACTTCTACCCATCAAGTTGGCGATCGGTTCTTGCGACCATAAAGTGCCTCGTACGGTGCCGTTGAAATACTGGATTCGTAGGTATTGTTATAAGAGGATGTGGCCATCGGAAAGTGTCTATCCCAACCATTGCCACACTCGATTACTCAGGTAGAGGTACGGGATTCGCTCCTAAGGTCTAGCTTCTGATATAGTAGCAAAAACAGCAATTTGACTCACAAAATGATTTGTGAAATGATTTGTGAAACAGCTTATAGGATAATAGGAAAACAATTCATCGTTTATAAAATTGTAGCAAAGTCAAAATTTTGATTTTTAGTTTGATTCATAACATCGTAACAAAACATTTTATGAAATCATTTTGCTACACGATTTATAGAAAGTTTACGGGTAACAGGAAAGCAGTTCGCCATTTATAAAATGGTAGTAGGATCAAAATTTTGATTTTTGTGAAATAACAGTAAAACATTTTGTAGGATGACCGCAAAATGGTCGGTAGAAAAATCAAGTACAGTTTGTAAATTAATGGCAAAACAGTTTATTATCCTATAAGGGGTTAGCAAAGATAACTGTATTCCCGAGGGACGAGAGAAGGATTCGGTGATTGTCCCAAGGAACGCGGTTTAAGTTACTCCTTAGAGTTCTCAACATTTCTGCTGGGCGTGGAATCTCTACCAAATGGAGAGTTCAACGAGTTCAGAGTACAACTCTGAGGGAAGATGTTGATTGCTACTAGCAATCAGTTGGTTGAATCTGTAATGTACATAGTACTTAAAGCGGGAGGCACAACATTGATTGAACAGCTTCAATTAAACAGCATCGATTGAGCACAAAGCTTAGGGTAGAGGTGACTGTAACATGGCCACAACAAAACAAGGCCGATTAACAAATCCAAATCCAGGATGACGTCCAAAATCATAAAATCAAACAATCCGAATTCAATCATAATCAAAACCAATCCAAACATAGTCGATATCGAATCTAAACGTAGCCGAAATCAAATCCAAACATGGCCAAAATCGAATCCAAACGAATTCAAAATCAAATCCCAACATAACCAAAATCAAATCTAAACGTGGCCAGAATCGAATCCAAACATTCCAGTAAGCTCGGACGGGCTTGTAACGCTCTTAAGGGGTTACAAATAAGTAACTCGAATTCAACGGTGCCAATCGGATCTAACTCGACCCGATGCAAAATTACGGCCAGATGGCGACAAACAGGATTTCCATATAATGGAGACGTATAGTGGTGCCAGAAGCATTACGGTTCATGCGGTGTTGTGATGCCAGTGTGTTGTGTGTGTGGAAGTAATATTCAATGTCCGTGTACACACGCAAAACTATACCATTTACAAAATCAGAAACTAGCCCCGACATAATTCCATTATAACTACTCCCAATATTGCAAAATTCACCTTTGAGTCGGACATAGGTGATCAAGCTATGTCCCACTATCCCTGGCTGAATATAGGTGATCAGTCTATATTCACCCGAGGTTCAATGAATTTTGGAATACTTAGCCTAGTTATACTAGCAGTTTGTCTGTTACATCCAAAATCGTTCCCAAAACCATGACAAGTGTACAAACTCGACAAGCAATAATGAGATTACGCAAGGAAATGGTGTAACCCCGTGACAGGTACGGTGCGGATATAAAATATCCAAAAGTCAGGCACATATCTCAACAAATATATAACCAAGCATCTCATCAAACAACTTGTCAAATATATCATGAATATCTCATCAATTATATCCTCAAACAAAATCATACGCGAGGCATCGACTTGGCAGGCAGGCACGTGGCGGTCATAGGGTTTAGTTTTCATGAAAGTGGTTATAGTCCAGGTTTTAGAAATAAACCCAGTTCTCTATAACCTAGGCTCTAATACCAATCTGAAACACCCCGAAAATCGGGTCAAGCGGAAGCATACATGTCATTGGGGTGCTACTTAATTGGTATCACAACACAGGGTATCAAGAACGGTTTTACCTCAACCATTTAGAATAAAATTTCTTAACAAAAGTGTTAAATTTACATATTTCAAAAATAGTGCGGAAATAGGCCCATGAAATTAGTAAAGCGGTCCCAAATATAAATATCAGAGTCGTCTATGACCATGCCCCTTGCCAAGCGCCTTCAAAAATAAGCTATCACCTTAAACCTGAAAATACATGCTAAAAAGGGTCAGCTTACGCTGGTGAGTTCACAGGTTTTAGTTTAGAACAGTATGGTTGAACCAAAAGGTTTTCGAGTTCAAAACATCGTTCGCAAACAAGTCAAGTCCCACGTAGGCTAACACTGCCTAAGATCACAGTTCCAGTACCAAATCCGCAAGTAATAACATAGTCAAAGCATCTCGAACTATAATCAATCATACAAGTACTATACTCATATAGTGTCATGCAAGTTTAACTGTTACGCTGGCTAAGTCACAAAAGTCAAAACACACAACAACTTCCTATAGGTGCACACTATAGTAGTCTATAGGCACAGGAGCCCACTGGTAATAATTAGGCACAAAAGCCCTTGCGTATAATAGTCCTGCACTATTGCAGTTCATATCAATAACTCCGCACAATAGCAGACATGGAATGATAACCTTAGCCAGCTCGCGTAACTGGTTCATAAACCACAATCATAGTTTCAGGCCACATCAATAAACAGGTAAGCACATAACGCATACAAATAGCCATGTCATATATTTCAGCCAAACTGTAACACCCCAACCCGATAAGGGTAGAAGTATCACATTATGGTGACATATCAAAGCAAACAAAAGCATATGACTAAATAATACAAAATGAATTTCAAAGGTTACAAAGAGAAAATCTGAAACTACAAGGTTACAAATGATTTACAATAATTACTAAGTCTAAATATCGTCTCTTCTAGTCATCTCTAATCCGGAATAGCTTCTAAGTCAAAGATAATCTTCACTCATACCCAGCTTCCTACTAAAACCTGCCGCAGGAAAAGAAATGCGGCTGAGCTTAAAAAGCCCAGTGAACGGATATATACGAATAACAAATCATAAGGGTAAATAAGCATAAGCAACGAAGGAAAGAAAGATACGAAAGCATAATCATAAGTCATACGAATCAAAGCATATCAAAAGATAAGAGTGCATGAGAACTGAATAAGAACTGAATATAAGAACGAAATGGAAATAAAGAAAATGTCATATAAGGATGTGCCATAAGAACTCCATACAAAAATCCGTCAAATCATATCATATCATATCATAAAAGTGCACGAAGAGGGAGACCTCTAAGTACCAAAAGTGTGAGAAGGAGTGTAAGGCACACACCACCTGGTCACCATAATCATACATACACATAAATCCTAGGATGCATCCATACGCTCCCATCAAAAGT
Organism: Artemisia tridentata subsp. tridentata; assembly: GCA_021014915.2. NCBI lineage: Eukaryota > Viridiplantae > Streptophyta > Magnoliopsida > Asterales > Asteraceae > Artemisia > Artemisia tridentata. The sequence continues at coordinate 52,734,534 of CP139504.1, forward strand.
ATGTATGCCAGTACTAGACTGGTCACACACACGCATAAATGGCCAATAGTGATCACAAATAATACATACACATAAGGGGGAACGCCGTAGATCTATCACACCTCTACGGGAGTGTCATGCCTAGGGTGCCATCCTAGACATGGTCCTGGTACCTCCAGAACTAGTTAAGCTCAGGCACGGATCTATCATAGCATACATAATCATAATCTAACGAGCATAGCAAAAGAAACATATCGTATCTCAAATAAGCATGGCAAACATAAGCATAACATAGCAGAGACATTTATACTAAATGTCAGAATGGATCACATAGGAATGGCAATCATACAATGAAAGCCAAGAATCAAATAAGGGAATCATAGCAGTCTTCGGATCATAAGAAAATATCCCTACTGAAAAGGGAAAGAATATCTGTACGAAGCAAAGTGTCTTAGAGTAAGACAGAATATCCGTACCTTAACACAGCACACAACGAAAGCAAATGAAATCAAAAGATGCAGAAGGTCACTCCTTCTTTACCCGATCTACAAATAATCATAAATTCTCTTATAAGTTTCATATGATCGTAAGGTTTCATTTTAGTTCTCATTCCATTTGAGGTAACTTTGATTATTAACATTCTCGTATGTCAAATTAAATTATTAAGGATGATCATATTCGTAGTTTAGGGTTCATGAAGTAGTTTCCATAACTTTAGGGTTTATTATGCAATAATCATAAGTTTAGGGTTTAATATGAAATTCTCATAACTTTAGGGTATAAAGTGTAATTACTATAAGGTTACAGGTGTTTACAAGTTAGGTCCATTAATTTTAGCAATTAACCATTTAAACTCTTTAGTTTATAAAATAAACACAAAACACCTTTTAATTTCCTTTTTAACCTTTTTATAATTTCTTACAGTTTTATATACGAAATTATTAGGTTTTCTATAAATTGTAAACCGTATAAGAACTCAGTAATAAAATTCCCAAAAATTCCCAGAGATGCTCAAATTTCCTTAGTATTTTATCTAATTTTTCCAGATTTTATTAAGTAGCATAGCTATGGATTAAAATTCACTTAAACCAACTCGTCCAGATTTCTGAGTAATTTTACTATACGAAAAGTTATTAATTAAAAACCTTTTAAGAAAAATTCAAAAAAATCTAAAAAAATTCCAGGAAGTAATAGAAATACTAAAGATTACCCAGTTCAAAGGAAACCTCCTAATTCGATATGGTTTGGAAATGAAAATTCAAAAACCCGGACTGATTTTCCAGACTCACAAATCCGATCAGACACATAATTTTATAAAAATCAAAAAGTAACCCTCCAGGCCTCCAAAAATTATAAACTAAATTTTCCCAGGTAGCCATTTCATTTAACTTAGTTTTAGACTCTTAAAAAACCAAAATATACGTTCACATCATTTAGTTACAGCCGGTTAAAGTCGCACAAAATTCCAGCTCAGTAGCAGTTCTTCACAGAATCATGTATACTTAGGGTTTTAATCATGTTACCTCTTTAATTCTTAACACATAATGATTATAGGTTGATCCAAAACATATTTAGGTCGATTATCACAAGTCTTAACATAATCAAATCGAATGATTTCAACACATAAGCTCCTGTCCGATTCATATATAATATTTTAGGGTTTTCTCATGTATGATTTCATGTGACATTTTATGTAATTTATAATTCGATTAAAATTAAAAGAACATGAGTAAGGATTAAACAAGGCACGTGATACAATACCCTCGTAGATCCCACGAAGAACACGGATACCACAAGATCAAAACACCACACGAATGTGCCCCTTTTTCCTCCTTCTTCTTCAGGTCGTACAGCAGCCAGAATCAAGAGGAAAAAAACACATGTTTTGCTTAATTTTTTGGTTCATAAATTCGTATGGATTAATGTTAGTATTACATGGTTACCTTTTGATGAATGAAACATGAACAAGATCAAGATTACACCTTCCTTTGGGTTGGTTCAAGTCGACAGCAGCAGGTAGCAAAAGAAAAAAAAAAGAGGCCGATCTTTGTTTGAGGGATTTAGGGTTTCTTTTGGTTTATGGTTTGCAAGGATTGGTATTAACAAAAGGAGGGAATGCCGAAATTTTTTTGATGGGCCAAGTTAGGTGTTGAATAGGTTTATTTGGGCTAGTGATCCACCCAGCTTAATGCATTCTTAAATAATACTATGGGCCGAAATTTTAAAGCTAGGGACATACCAAGTTTCGACTAGCATGGCTAGTGTTTGTAACATTTACTTGTGATATATAAGTTGTAGTATAAGTTTTCATTGGTAGCTTAGTTCATCAATAACTTAGGACAAAACTTATCTTAGGTTAAATGTACTTAATGTTACTTATATAATTTCATAAGTTTCTCAAAATTCAAACTTGAGGGTATTTTTGTCATCTCATATTATGTTAAGTTTCGGGGTTTTACAACTCTTCCCCTCTTAAAAAGGAATTTTCGTCCTCGAAAATTGAAATGCGAAGTCGAAATGAAAATGCGAAATCGAAAGCAAAATCAAAATGAATACGTACCAAGTCAAAAAGAAAAATGTGGATAACTGGATCGTATCGATTCTTCGGTCTCCCAAGTAGCCTCGCTCTCAGGATGGCTCTTCCAAAGAATCTTCACGAACGGAATGGTTTTAGTTCTCATGACTCTTTCCTGACGCTCTAAAACAGCCTCAGGTTCTTCACTATAAGAAAGGTCTTCCCGAATCTGATCGAGTGGGCAAAACACAACATGAAGCGGATGATAATCATACTCACGAAGAAGTGACACATGGAATACATCGTATACGTGAGATAACTGGGAAGGTAACGCCAAGCGATGAGATACCTCGCCAACCAAATCAAAATCATTGAAAAGCCCTAGGCTTTCGTAGTTCATAACGAATTCGTTCCAAGGAATACGAAACAATAACGTAGCAGATAACGATTAAATCTCACACAGATATACATGAAACATTCATGCTTGGAAGCAATGCGAAAGTAGTACTAAAGAGTAAAACCTTATCAACTCAGTCCAGATTCTTAACGAAAAGGGAACTAGTGCATCATTATAGAAGAACTCATCAATTTCCAACAGATCCTGATCGAACCAAGGAACGTACCACCGATCAACCGAAGCGCGTAACGAATCATCGAATGTATCAAGAGTTTTATAAGAGATAGATGGTATAATTGTACTGATGATTAATCGGGTACAACTCGAGATATCAACTTGTATCGGAATGCCTAATGAGATGGGTAGCATATTTGTACCGACGATCAATAGAGTATAAATCGGAGTATCAAAACGCATCAGAAAACAAAACAAAATAGGTCGAACAATCATACGAATAAAACACATCAAAGAGCTAACGTAGTCGTACAGACGATAAACTAAGCACATAACGGAGGATCGGAACGTATCGGGAAGCATAACGGAATAGGTCGGATAATCATATGGAAAACAAAATTCAAAGGATTAACGCATCGTGAACCAGATCTTCTTCATAAGTCCAAAACGTCTAACTCTCCACAACGGGAACATCGTACGAAACATACCAGTTTTCATAGTCCACCATTCAAGGTTTTTTTTCTTCCACAAGGATAACTAATCCACCAATCATAGTAATCAATCCCGGACTTTAAACCAGCGAATCTCCAACTTAATCCAAACCAAAAGGTGTTCTACATCTCCGTAGGTAAACTCAATCATGCCAATACACTTGTCAAATTCTCCGTCCCATACATCTTTAATTTCAACATAGTTGCTCTGTCCGTCCATCCATCTGAAGGTGAGTAGTCACCATAAAATCTCGAGCCAGTCTTGAAGGTCTTCTGCATTTCTCCTGGAAGTGTGAAACAAAACTCGATTTTTCTGACACGATCACTGCAGGTGCGCCAAGGAGCTTGAATAATCTTCTGTTGACATAAATCTCTGCCGATCTTCCAAGTGAGCCACCAAGTTAAACGATTCGCTACAACCCACACCGTTTTGTCCTTCCCAACGTGCGCGTAAATCCCGTTACAAAGTTGCTGACATTTTTAATCCCACTTCTACATACGAACATCCAAAATGAGGAAAACCACTCGTACGCTGATTCTAACTCCCAATCTGTTGACATGCTAGACACTTCGCCATCCAAGGAATTCACATCCGTTATCATACCATCCCGTCATAATTTATGCTACAAGTCTCCACATAATAGTACAACTAATATGTATAAAGCGAAAAGAACGGGGTGCTTCGAGCATAACCGTTTCATTCAAATCTTCTACATAGATCATAATTCCACCACCTTGCTCCTGAGCTTCTTCACATCAGTCATAACAAATCTCCAGTCGTGCGTCTGATAGTTCGCCTCCTACGGTTTATCTGCATAGATGCATCACTAGCAATCTTTCCGTATAACCTAAGGACATAGCTGACCTTCTTCTCAAGTAGGAAAAAATATCTCTCTTAACTTTCTAAAAGTTCTCCAACTGATTCTTCATCTCTACCAAATTATACTCTTCGAGAAACTCACATCGAGTTCTTTTGACGTAGAAATTTTCAACACCAAAATACAAGGATGATTCTCGTGTTTCTCTTTCGTCCCTGAATATACTAAATCGTCATACTATGACAATTGTCCAAGCATTCATGAAATACACGATTCATCAAGTTCACAAGAATAGTCTGAGCAGTAGCCAATACAATTGGCATCACAATGCTAATAGAGATTATAACGGATACAAATCAATGCTAGGAACATCTTGCTCCTTCACATGAAAGTGGACATAATCAGATTACAAATCGATCATAGGGAAAACTTTACCCTGAAGGTGATTAGATAAGTCATCGATAACGGTATCAGTCCTAATCACCATACTACTAAGATTCCAGAATTCCATGAACAACCTCATACCACCATCATTCTTCTTCATAACCAAACTGAAACACAACATAGAGACGCACACAGACGGATAAACCACTTCCTCAAAATAGGTCCTTCAATAATCTTCATTCAACGTATGTCGTTCGTAAGGGATTTCGGAAACAGGTGAAACGTCGCTTACACATGAATAGAGTTCTGATTCAAATAACATACTGACCTCAGGCACTCCTCAAGACATTCTATGACTTCAATAAGTTCAAGGTATGTGATGTAACTATTATCACGCTGGCCAGACGTCATAATACTTGCATCATATACACATGCCTTTATTGCAATCACAGTCTACCTCAAGTCGGGACAAAACACATTCTAATAAACGGATCAAAACAAATACATTCGAGGGGAAATCTTGGTAGTCCATCAAAGAATAAATCGCGAAATTCATCGTCGAAAACTCTCGAGCGAGTTACATCAAACGGAATATCTTCACAAACGCGAGGGGTTAAAATACGGAATTTCAAAGCAAGGTGATCATCATAGTATGCCAGGTCAGAAACCTGGGCACGGAATTTGAGTTTCATAAGTCATCAGAGGTGACAACATCATAACTATTGTTAGCATCTCAATGCTCAGTCAACAATTATGTGACCCGAATGAAAATGAATCGACATTCCCAAGGAAATCAGATTAGCAGAACGAAATTGATCTTCAAACATCCTCAGCCGAACAGGATAATCTACACTCGTGATGGATAGTCACAAGATTCTCATAGAGATAGAATTAGGAATAGCAATTCAATAATGCAGAGGGGACTTAATGTGCTTAGTAAAATCAAAAGGCACCAAATAATATGTCGTTCTCGTATCAAATAAAACCACGCAGCACGATCGCATAAGTAAGGAATACCCGAAATAGTACTTGACATGTCAGCAGCCTGGTCCCTGGTCAGAGCGAACACTCGACCCTCGGCATATTGCTGTCAATCATTCTCATTCTTACTATTGTTACCATTCACCTTCGGACACTCTTTCGTCCGGCATCCAATCACACTACAACTGAAACCGGCATCCAACGTCTTATAACACGATCACTCAGACGAAACTTCTCACAATCAACATATGGAGGAGATGGAACCTGGTCCCACAACCTCTTCTGCTCAGACGAACCCGAACGTAGGGATCAAAACGAACAATGACGAAAAATCAAACGTCAGTATCAAAATACGAAGGAAGAGGTCGCGTCAAACGAGAAGCCTAATGTTTACTCAATATTCTCACCGGTCCTTCTAAGGGAGGGAAACAAATCTTCCTATATCCGTGGTTAATAATTATCAGAGTTCTCATAGGATTAGCAATGGATTATGCAGATTCAAGTAGTATCAGATGATACATTCTATATCCAGCATAAGTAATGAATTTACAGAATGTGTCAAACACATGACGGTTGAATGACCTTCGGGATGGTCGGAAGGTATCAAACTGTTTATCAAACAAATCGGAGATGGAGGTCGGAATCAGGAAGTGAAACCTAAATGGTGTAAGGTATCCATGCGGTTCTTAGGGCATTCCAATCTTACTTGGTTACTAAGCTTAGGTTGCAAAACTTTCTAGCTTCTGAAACAAATGTTCTTACAAGGCATATCTAAAGGCATAGGCACGAATCAGAGTGATGCGGAAGCAATGCTACTTACATAGATGTCCTAGTCTACCCATTCCTCACCGGTTATAAGTTATGTTCCTATGGGAGATCCTACAGAAATTTCTCAAAGGTTGTCTTGTGAGCGCCTACAGTGGAAACTTAGTGGTCCAAACTTCACAGGTCAAGGGTAAATGCATTACAAGTCGCAGCCTGTCGCTCTGATACCATAATTGTAACACCCCAACCCGATAAGGGTAGAAGTATCAAATTATGGTGACATATCAAAGCAAACAAAAGCATATGACTAAATAATACAAAATGAATTTCAAAGGTTACAAAGAGAAAATCTAAAACTACAAGGTTACAAATGATTTACAATAATTACTAAGTCTAAATATCGTCTCTTCTAGTCATCTCTAATCCGGAATAGCTTCTAAGTCAAAGATAATCTTCACTCATACCCAGCTTCCTACTAAAACCTGCCGCAGGAAAAGAAATGCGGCTGAGCTTAAAAAGCCCAGTGAACGGATATATACGAATAACAAATCATAAGGGTAAATAAGCATAAGCAACGAAGGAAAGAAAGATACGAAAGCATAATCATAAGTCATACGAATCAAAGCATATCAAAAGATAAGAGTGCATGAGAACTGAATAAGAACTGAATATAAGAACGAAATGGAAATAAAGAAAATGTCATATAAGGATGTGCCATAAGAACTCCATACAAAAATCCGTCAAATCATATCATATCATATCATAAAAGTGCACGAAGAGGGGAGACCTCTAAATACCAAAAGTGTGAGAAGGAGTGTAAGGCACACACCACCTGGTCACCATAATCATACATACACATAAATCCTAGGATGCATCCATACGCTCCCATCAAAAGTATGTATGCCAGTACTAGACTGGTCACACACACGCATAAATGGCCAATAGTGATCACAAATAATACATACACATAAGGGGGAACGCCGTAGATCTATCACACCTCTACGGGAGTGTCAAGCCTAGGGTGCCATCCTAGACATGGTCCTGGTACCTCCAGAACTAGTTAAGCTCAGGCACGGATCTATCATAGCATACATAATCATAATCTAACGAGCATAGCAAAAGAAACATATCGTATCTCAAATAAGCATGGCAAACATAAGCATAACATAGCAGAGACATTTATACTAAATGTCAGAATGGATCACATAGGAATGGCAATCATACAATGACAGCCAAGAATCAAATAAGGGAATCATAGCAGTCTTCGGATCATAAGAAAATATCCCTACTGAAAAGGGAAAGAATATCAGTACGAAGCAAAGTGTCTTAGAGTAAGACAGAATATCCGTACCTTAACACAGCACACAACGAAAGCAAATGAAATCAAAAGATGCAGAAGGTCACTCCTTCTTTACCCGATCTACAAATAATCATAAATTCTCTTATAAGTTTCATATGATCGTAAGGTTTCATTTTAGTTCTCATTCCATTTGAGGTAACTTTGATTATTAACATTCTCGTATTCCAGACTCACAAATCCGATCAGACACATAATTTTATAAAAATCAAAACGTAACCCTCTAGGCCTCCAAAAATTATAAACTAAATTTTCCCAGGTAGCCATTTCATTTAACTTAGTTTTAGACTCTTAAAACACCAAAATATACGTTCACATCATTTAGTTACAGCCGGTTAAAGTCGCACAAAATTCCAGCTCAGTAGCAGTTCTTCACAGAATCATGTATACTTAGGGTTTTAATCATGTTACCTCTTTAATTCTTAACACATAATGATTATAGGTTGATCCAAAACATATTTAGGTCGATTATCACAAGTCTTAACATAATCAAATCGAATGATTTCAACACATAAGCTCCTGTCCGATTCATATATAATATTTTAAGGTTTTCTCATGTATGATTTCATGTGACATTTCATGTAATTTATAATTCGATTAAAATTAAAAGAACATGAGTAAGGATTAAACAAGGCACGTGATACAATACCCTCGTAGATCCCACGAAGAACACGGATACCACAAGATCAAAACACCACACGAATGTGCCCCTTTTTCCTCCTTCTTCTTCAGGTCGTACAGCAGCCAGAATCAAGAGGAAAAAAACACATGTTTTGCTTAATTTTTGGTTCATAAATTCGTATGGATTAATGTTAGTATTACATGGTTACCTTGTGATGAATGAAACATGAACAAGATCAAGATTACACCTTCCTTTGGGTTGGTTCAAGTCGACAGCAGCAGGTAGCAAAGAAAAAAAAAGAGGCCGATCTTTGTTTGAGGGATTTAGGGTTTCTTTTGGTTTATGGTTTGCAAGGATTGGTATTAACAAAAGGAGGGAATGCCGAAATTTTTTTGATGGGCCAAGTTAGGTGTTGAATAGGTTTATTTGGGCTAGTGATCCACCCAGCTTAATGCATTCTTAACTAATACTATGGGCCGAAATTTTAAAGCTAGGGACATACCAAGTTTCGACTAGCATGGCTAGTGTTTGTAACATTTACTTGTGATATATAAGTTGTAGTATAAGTTTTCATTGGTAGCTTAGTTCATCAATAACTTAGGACAAAACTTATCTTAGGTTAAATGTACTTAATGTTACTTATATAATTTCATAAGTTTCTCAAAATTCAAACTTGAGGGTATTTTTGTCATCTCATATTATGTTAAGTTTCGGGGTTTTACACAAACAGTACATTTGAGAAAACAAATCACGTTTCAAGAAAAACAATCATTGAGTTTAAGTAAAAATGAGCATGTATTCTCCCCCAAAATAGTTATAAACCGGTAAAAGTAGGGGCCATGAACTCACCTTAGCCACAACAATGCAAGGATCACAACTAACACGACTGGCATCGAGAAGCAAGACACAACAGTCTCGAGACATACGGCACGACGGTTCCAAGATATACAGGCACAATGGTACACGGGGGTACAAGCACAGCGGTACACAACGGTCTACGATCGGCACAAGCTAATACGTATACGGTTATCTCAAAATACGTCTCGCACAATAATAAAGTCTATAAAAGACAACGTGTCGTAGTTTTCGTGGATTACTCGATTTCAAAACTCATCAAAAGCTTAGTATTAACGTTTCATGTGGTGTGGTAAGATAACATAGACTCAAAACGTAACTCACGCCAAAGAGGAAAAGACATCGACACAGTCGAGAGAATACTGACGAGAACTCAAACCAAAGAAGACAAATCTAGAAGTTAACGACAAATAAACACCTCAAATAAAATAAATTAGTTTGTACGTTTCGGTATTTCCCCCGATATCTTAAAACATAAACGTCTTATAAATGGAAATAAGTTTAACTAATAAAATCGGTTTTCTCAAGTCGTTGTGACTTTAGTTAACCAAGTTTGACATTACAATATTTTATAAGTTTTATGTCTCGTTATCATTCGCGTAATTATTAGTTTTGGGTTTATTGAAGATTTTTTGTCCGTTTCGTGTCTAATATATTAAATTCATTTCGAATCTAATATATTATACCGTCTCGAGTCCTCAAAATGTCCAATAAGTCTAATGTCTAATATCGTAAATCCAATAACGATCCAATACTCGTCCAAACGATACAAATCCATTATATGTCCCAAGTAGAGTCATAATCCGTATTCAAATCCGATTCACAATTCCAAATAAATTCCGAAACGTACCAAGAGTAGCAATGTCAAAGTCAATATCTCGTTAGCCATATTTATTTTGACACCACATTTTATAACCGAACACACTCTAAATATACTAACATCTTTACCATTTTAAATTATTGTGGGCTTGTGACTTATTAAAACCAAACGCACCCAATTTGGGCTTCGGCCCAAAATAACATCAAACGCACCCTTATCATTCTCTTTAACTAATAACCAAAGAAAAACGCGCCCTATGTGAGCTCCTTTTCCCACACGAGACCAAACAAACACTCAAATACAACAATCCTTGTGGTTTCTTTCTAGACCGAGAAACGCAAACACCCAGGTGAGCTCAAAAGAGCTCATTAAATCGAGAAATAGCCAAACCACATTTAAGCCAATGAGCTTATTAATACGAGGGTAGTCCAAGCCTGAGCTACTGGTTTCAATCTATGCTAAAACAATTCCAGATTTAAATCAACCATTTCAAGAACAAAACAAATACGCTACACCAAATCCCAAATCTAAATAAACCACACTCTAATCATGTACCAAAATGGGCTCACTTCAAAACCCTAGACGGGTCACAACCCGACTCGACAACAAACAATCACTATTACCATTTCCATGTTTTTATACCACATGAAACACAATTGATTAAAAATCATTTTCAACTTTTTATCAATACGTTTTAATCCGGTTTTTAATCACGACAAAATAATAACTTGTTGTAATAAATTTTGAATCCACGAACACAAAAATGATAACAATTAGAATCGGTTTCAATCCAAAAAAAATAAATAACCAATGTTTTTCTCGGTTTACCATGTCGAGAAAAAGGAAGAGATTGGGGGGGGGGGGGGGGGGAGGGAAACGGCGGTGGTGGCGTGGTGACTCGAACTGAAACAACTCTTGGAATATACCTTCAATCTATCTCGTATGGCCATAACTTGTGTCGTCGGAAATCTCGCTGGAAAAACTGTAAGTTACCGAGAGAAAGAGGAAATAGATGAGGCTGTGATGGTGAATGTTGCGTTGATGGTGGTTGTGTTGATGGTGGCTATCGGTGGCCAGGGTTGGCCGAAAATGAGGTGGCCGGAGAGAGGGGGGCTGCCGGAAAATGAGTGGGTATCTAACCCTAGAAATGATTATACTTGGGTATATATAGGCTACTAAAAGTTGTGTAAAACCCTAGGGACCAAACAGTCAATAACAGAAGTTTAGGGGCGGCGGGGTGTAAAATTCCACAGGGGCCATAGTTGTAATTTAGGCTATCTTTCTTGAAATGAGGCTCGGGGATAGTTTAGGCAAGTAAACAATCGATTCAAGACACAGGAATTTCACCATTGCGCTCGGAAAAATATTTTCGATAAAAACGACTATTCGTACGCCTCGTTTCTCATAAATGATAAAATAATCAAATAAAATCGTCGGTTGTGCCAGTACTCGTTGTGTACGAATTTCACGTTTCGCGAGATAACTTCACGTTTTTAAACCAAATAAGTTCAGAAGGATTCGTAAATGAAAAACAGGAATATTCTCGTATAAAAATATCTCTAAAAATTTACGGATTGTCACACAAAATAAGTGATTTAAATCATTTTTAAAACAAAATGAAAGTTAAAAATAACATCTACATTTATAATGTCATTTTAAAAAATAGCTAATTATGAGATGGTGGTATGTTTAACTCAAGTGGTATTGGCAAACATCATTATGATATGGGATTCAAAGTAATTAATAAAATGTTATTTTGAGGGGGGATTCAGCTTATGGCTTAAAAGTTAAAAGTGAAGCAGTTTGGCTTTGGGGTTGTAACATTGTTTTGGTTTATTTCTTACCTTCACTAACATGCTTTTCATTGTTGAATTTGCATATCTTTTAACAAAAACAAACAACTACCTAATCTATTATTATTATTATTTTTGTTTGTGACGGGACTTAAACAAACAATAACGAGTTAAAGAATACGAGTATTGATATATGTTCTTACATTTTTTGACGGCTTATCTTCCTACTCACATTAAAATCTAACATGTGTTTTTTACTCATAATCTCCTTATCTAAACCTTCATTTTTTGCAAATGTCAATATCCTGTAAGTAAGAGAATAAGTAGGAGTATCAAGTAGAAAGAAATATCATTTCTCTAAAAACACCTATATTACATTCCTGACACCGCCAGGCCAAAGCTCATTGACATTGGTTTTACATGATCTGACTTCTAACTAGTTACAGTACTGCAAGCTAGGCTGGCTAAACAAAAAACCTGGGAAGGTTCTTGTTTTAACATCCAAGGAACTCAAAATGCATAAGAATGTGAATCCCTTAGCTAAACCTTTGATTTTTCACAAGAATCGAATAGGCCAAAGGTGCGGTTAAGGAGACTGTGAGCGCCTTGGATTCTTTGGCTATTCACAAGAATCGCAGAGCCCAAAGGTGCATTGTGAGCTCACGAGTATGTTTGTCAAATGCAAGGGTGAACATACTTAAGCCAGAGGGTATGTACGTGCATACCTTAAGAGTGTCATCATTATCATAAGAATTGAGATCCTCTCATTTACAAATCTCTCATGCTCTTTTCATGTTAACATGTTGTGAGATCGAGCAATTTAATAAGTCACATATTTTACTCAATTATGACCAATATTTAGTATCTTTTTTAATTGATCGGTTTAACATTATGACACATGAGAGACAAATATTAGAGGATCCTAATCCTTATCGTAAAAACAAAATTATTCTATACGTATTTTAGTTCTTAATTCTAGGTGCTTGCTTTTTTCAAATTTTACTGAATACTGCATATACTCTGATAAATATCTTTTGGGTAAAGAATTCATCATTTCTAAGAGCATCCAATAACGCCTTGCTCGGCGTTATGCTGACCTGGACCATGTTGAGGTTGCGTTATTATATCACATGATGGTGTTAAGCTACGTCGTTGGGGAAGGCGTTGCCATGGCAACGCTCTTTGAAACACTTTTTTTTTCTTTTCTTTTTTTTCTTCCGATTTAAATGTTATTTTCCTGTGTGTTTGGATAGCGTGTGTGTGTTTTCAGTGTATGTTTCGGTGTGTGTTTGTATAACTGTGTGTGTTTAATGTGTGTGGTGTGTGTTGCAGCTTTTCAAAGGAGGAAGAAGCCCAAGTTTTGTAAATTTACATTTTCAATCCTTGTGTTTTTTTTTTTTTTTTTTTCTAAAGTGAAAATATATATATATATATATATATATATATATATATATATATATATATATATATATATATATATGTTGTAAATTTTAGTTTTGTAACTTTAAAGAAAATGTTATCTTGTATTTTATAAATGGAAAAGAAGAAAAAATGGGTCCCAAAAGCTGGTGTTGAGTTGGTGTTATGATAAGGGGTATTTTTTTGTGTTAATGTTGAAATGTTAAAGCTGGTGTGGCGCTGACGTGCTGCGGTGTTAACTCCTGACTTAAGTTATTACACCTTATGCTCTAAGGATATCTTGATCCATGACTACATTTTCTTCACTGGAAGGCATCATTACAAAGTCCAATATAACATAGAAGTGGCGTATCATCATTTTTATTTTACTTTTTGTCATTTGTAATGAGCACTTCATTCCATTCCTTAGAACATGAAACTATCTTATGAGAACTACTCTCCTTTAAACTTCAATTTATGTTACCTCCATAGTTTAGGTTCCACATCAAGCACACTACAACTAAGATATGGACAAACACATAAGCAAAGGCTTCATTCCCAAGCTATTAGCCATCTTTTCTTCCAATAAAATCCATCCATCCTTAGAGCATTAGGTATCATGAATGAGCTCAAGCTCTTCATTCGGGCCTCACGGGTGCAACGTCACCACAACAAACCACAACAAACAACCCCCTTACCATAACATACCACAAACTCCTCATTTGGGCCCCACCACTATCTATTTTTATTTCTTTTTATATTCAAATACCTAAATAAACTAAATTCATTTCATAAAAAAAATACATTACAACAAATTTAAATAAAAATAATACAAATAACATTAAAAATTAAAAAAAAATAAAATAAAAAAAAAAAAACACACAACATTCGGCCCACTTCCATTTGGCCCAACCCAACATATATATCCCTTGACCTACATCATCTCTTTCTTTTTATAAAGAGCCGCACCATTCATATTTTCTGCTACTGCTACATCATCTCTTTCTTTTTTCCCCACTTGAAAAAAAAAAAAAAAAAAAAGGCAAAAAAAAAAAAAAAAAAAAAGGCAAGAAAACAAAAAAAAAAAAAAACATTTTGTATACACAAAATGGCCCACAAGTCAGGAAAACTTGCTCGCCGTCTGCACGAGCAAGCTTCGGACGTCGAAGCACGAGCAGCTAGGGCGGTACCATGAAGAGGAACGGCGAGGGTTCCACGCTGGCACGGCGAGCCACGAGGAACCCCACACCGGGTGCTCTTATTCCTCCATTAATCCAACTCATTTCTCTCTGATATACTAGTAGCAAACTTTTTATGGTAAAGTCTTTAAAGGCAGTAATTTTGGTTAAAAGACTAAGGTTTATAGTGAATGAATTAAACCACATGTAAATAAAGTTTGTGAAAGTATAGAACTACTCCTTCCTTTTCGTTGGAATGATTCTTAGAGCATAAGGTGTGGTGATACCACCATGAAGCTTCATTTGCGCCCCACAGGTGCTACATCATCTTAAACCTCCATAACAAAATACCCTCATCTATCATAAACCACAACAAACCTCTTCATTTGGCCCCACCACGCACAAACCACAACAAACCTCTTCAAAAAGTTATTTGTCTTTATGCGGTTCACTGCAACGAAACAAGGTGGTGGTGTGGTGAACTTAAACGGCGAGCGCCACATCATCTTCCACGTCACAACGGCTAACAAAAAAGTTCACCATACCCCATGCTCTTATTCTTATCTTTGCTGAAGCACTTGCTTTATATGGTCTCATTGTTGGCATTATTCTCTCATCTCGCACTGCCAAGTCCAGGGCCGATTAAGTATTACTATGTCTCATTTTCTCATCATTAGCATGTTATCAGGTTAGTTTTGTCGTTCCGAAAATTTGATTTCTCTATTCAAAACCATGCTCCTTTCTTCATGTTATTAATTTGTTTTTTAGTTACTAGATTGGAAGCAACTTTTGCTCTCAAATAAAGCGGTAGGCTAGCATTGTTTAATTACCTATATTATAGTATACAGTAAATTCATGAAGGTGCAACTTTGTAGATTGTTTTTAAAAGCCAACTGCTCAGAAACTAAGGTTAATTTTCTCTTGATTACATGAGCTTCTCTTGTGGTTAAGCTAGAATTTTGATTGTTGTGTTTGTTGGAACATGATTAGAGCATAATCATATTTTAAGCATGGATAATCATATAATGATGTTGGAACATGATTTAGGCACATAATCATCATTTATGACTGAATAATCTTATGATTATGCCTAAAAGATTATATGATTATCATGTTATAATCATTATTTTTGACTGGATAATCATATGATTATCACATTGGGCTTAATAATCGGGTTTGTGCTTGCTTAGGCTTCATTGGGCCTTAGGGCTCTTAGGCTCTTCTTCATAAAAAGAATTCCAAATTTATTTTTTAGATTTTATATAAACCATTGCAACATTTGCTTTCTAAACCATTGTAACGTTTCTTTTTGACAGTTACAAAAGTTTTGCTAACGTTTCATAAAGTATATAAAGACCTTGTTGGTTCAAAAAAAGCAAGAGGGAATACACAATTAATCACCATCGATCTTCCATCATAATGCAATCTTCGATTCTTTAGATTCAAGTTTTCTTATATGCTTAATAGATTGTTGTATCCTCAAAACAATCGCTATAAAGGCGAAATTTTGTTTTAAGACACTGCAAATGGCAGGCCTCAATCAAGTTATTAGTAATTTTAGTCGAATTGTAAATTACAATTTGGATTAGTGTTGATATTCTCTAACAATCTAAAATAGAATTTTCAAGACACGCCTAGCTATGCCTAATCTCGAACTGGTTTAAGAAACAGTCCGGCCAAATACCATCGTTTTTTCTCAGTTTTATGTCCCATCTCAATTTTCACATTTAGTGATGTTTTGTTAGCACTAGTAGTGCACATGTTTGAGTTTGATAACATGCTGAGTGTGGATGGGTATTCTTAAAATATGTTTGACGTATCTTGGGTTTATATATCAATATATCATTACCTAATCTCCACGTGGTAACAAACGACTGACCATAATATAGCAAATAAATCAACAAAACTAATTGGTTTTTGTCTCGGAAATATATAAGAGCGGGCAGAGAAGAACTTTTAGAGACCATCTATAGTACTCTTATATGTGGGGAAATGTATGATTATGCACCTGAATACTTTGTAAGATCTCAACCCTTAATTGTCCTGAAAGATAACGTAGGGAGAGATAAATCGTGAGTAGAATAAGCCGATTTTGTAAATAGTGGTGTGAGCGTATGGTGTTTGAAATTCACTCTCTCAAAAAGAAAGAAATGCTTCTAAGAGTTGGCTTCTTGTACAAAATCTTAATTATTGTCAATCGGCTTGTGTTCTTAAACTTACATTATTCAAGTAATGAAAAATGTTTTGTGCTAGCTTCAAATTTATAGATATTCTTACGTTTTAGGAAAAAATAAAAAATATATATATATCGAATTATAGTTCAATTCGTATTTAAGGTATCATATTATCAAATTGATAAAAAGTTATAATCATACTTTATTGTGCAATAAGTGTTCCATAACACCAAAGTAATCTGTCTCTCAAACATGTTATCTCCTTTTGCTCTCATTTGTGTATCAGGTGTGCAGGTTATAGTAGAAAGGTCAAAGGTAGACAATTCATTCTTGCTTATAAAGTTCTGCCCTTTTTTGTCAAAGAATAAGAGTTGAAGGGGTGTTGGTGTTTTATTGTGTCTTTTATAATGAGTCCCCCTCCTAGGGTTAGACTCACCAAGAATCATACGCAGCTTTATCAAGAGGCTGCTCTCTCTCTCTCTCTCTCTCTCTCTCTCTCTCTCTATACGTTTGGTGTATTAAGATCATTTGATCTCTCTTACTGTCTGTGTAATCGTTCAGCACTGATTATAGGCAATCTGTGCCGACTATTGCATTTCAATCTTGAATAAAAGTTACATTTGGTTCCTCTTTCTATCTCTTTGATACCATCGCACATGGTATCAGAGCGCTAGGCTATTGATTAACCTCGATCTGGATTTCTGGGTTTCACTAGAAATTGGGGTTTTTGGCTCTTGATCTCTCTGGTGGTTATTGATCTCTCCGGGGTTTTTGGCTCTGTTTAGATTGAAGGAGGATAGGCTAGGATAGTTGGAGATTGATTTGGGATTGGTGGTTTGTTTGTGATTGGAGGTGTTTGGAGGTTCTTGTTTCTTGTCTGCTCTTTATTTGTCTGATATCTGTTTGTTTGATTGCTTATCTGCTTATTTGTCTCTTATCTGTGTGTTCACTATAGCTGGTGATGATATCATTGAACCCATTAATAATAATGAAATTGTGATTAATGAGAGTTCCTCTTCTGATTTGA
Organism: Artemisia tridentata subsp. tridentata; assembly: GCA_021014915.2. Classification (NCBI taxonomy): domain Eukaryota; kingdom Viridiplantae; phylum Streptophyta; class Magnoliopsida; order Asterales; family Asteraceae; genus Artemisia; species Artemisia tridentata. Next base: position 52,752,262 of record CP139504.1, read on the forward strand.
AACTTGCCTTTGGTGATTCTCTTTACTTGCATCCCAATGATACTAGTGGTACTCCCATTGTGTCTGTGAAACTGACTGGTTCTGAAAACTATAAAATATGGAGTATTGCTATGACATTTGCTTTAAGAAATCACAACAAACTTGGTTTTATTGATGGAACCTGTAAAAATGATGTATCTAATGCTAGTCTTGCTAATCAATGGGATACCTGTGATTCTATTGTGCTCACTTGGATCTTAAATTCTTTAAGTCCTGAATTGTTTGTTGGTACCATATATTCTAAGACTGCCTATGAAATGTGGAATGAATTAAAAGAAACTTATGATAAAGTTGATGGTTCTGCAGTCTTTAATATACACAAAAACGTCAACTCTCTGAGTTAAAATGGGTCCTCTCTTGCTGATTATTACAACAATCTAAACTCTTTGTGGAAACAATTTGACTCTATGATCAGTCTTCCTGCGTGTACATGTGATGCTACAAAACATTTTGAAAAACATAACCAGCTAATCAAGCTAATGCAGTTTTTAATGGGTCTTGATGACACTTATGTGCCTATCAGAAGCAACATTTTAACCAGAGACCCTTTACCATCTGTCAAAACAGCTTTTTCTGTTGTCTCAGGGAAAGAATCCCACAGGAATTACTCCTCTGGGACAAGATTAACTAAACCTAATGCTTCTGCTTTTGCATCAAAAATTTTTGATAACAAGAAAAAGTTCAATAACAACAACAATTACAAAGGTTCAAATTCTTCTTCTGGTAATAATTCTAACAACAGAGGACCCAATCCCAACCTAAAATGCACTAAGTGCAACAAGATAGGTCACACTGTTGATAGATGCTATGAACTTGTTGGTTACCCTGCTGGTCATGCAAAAAAGAACTTCAATGCTAATACCAAACCTGCCACCAGTAACAATGCCTCTGCTGAAGTTAACCTAGAAAATAGAACCAGCAAGTTGCCTGTCTCCTTGTCCAATGAACATGTGGAAAACTAGAAGGGGGGTTGATTAGTTTTTACCGTTTTAAAATTTAATTAGCTTTGTGACTTATTGTGATTTCAAAGTAATAGTACACAATCAACTACATAAGCAAGTAAGTAGAGAAAAGAACAATCAAACCACAACACGAAGATTTATAGTGGTTCGGCTACAAGAACTCTCTTCCTTGCCCTACTCCACTCCTCGAGCCTCTAACTCGAGAGTTTTTCTTCACTAAGAAACAAACTCCCTTCTCGGCGGAGAAAACCTTAATACACGTCGCTTACACCTTTTTCCGATACAAAGCTAGATACCGGGTTCTATTTTAAGGAAGAACCAACCAGACGTCGCCTAAATAATTACCGACACTAAGCTAGATGTCGAGTTCTTTACAAGGGTACAACTACTCCCTTTCACTCTATGTGTTTTGAGGACTAAAACACTAATCGGATTCTACTGAATAAAAGATGCAACAATGATGCCTAAATTCTAATGAGTTACACAGTAGGTAATTATCAAGACTTGTTAAGAAAAATTGATATACACTTAAGGTGGTTAAACCTTTATCGCTTTGTGTATGTGATACTTGAGTTAATATGATCAAGTACGCGGAATTTACTTAATCACACTTAGAAGGTAATTTGTTGTATGGAAATGGAACAATGGTGGTCGTTTGAATTTGATAAAGAACAATTTAGAGTTAACACCAAACGATTAATATTATTGATAATGATACAAAGGTTTGATGTTGTTTGTTGTTGATGCTTATGAAAGTTCTATCAAGTTCTAAGTAAACACTTATTTGAACACACGCATATCTCTAGTCTAAGATCTTTCTTTTATATCACAAGAAAGATCTTTTACAATATTGTTAAGTCTAATCAAACTACTTGCTAACTTATCTTGAGTGTGTCAGTACATAAGATACAACATGTATCTAAGAACACAACTTGTAATTGATCACTTTGTTAAAAGATATTATCTACCGTATATACTTGACTTTAGTACACAAATATCTTTTCAATACTTATCCAACCAGCAGTTGTATATGTGACAATTATCCACTCAGCAGTAGCAACTAGCAGTCCCTTCTTTGTACTACCAGTACCAACATCAGTTAGTACGGTTAGTTATAACTTGAACAGTCCTAAGATATACACTAGCAGTTGGAACTGTTAGAGTATTTTTCACAGCAGTTGGAACTGTTAGAGTATTTTTCACAGCAGTACTAACCATCAATACTTGTAATTCTTGATACTTAATCTTCAGAACATTTAATTCCCAACAAGTCTTGCAACAGAATGTTGAAGCTTGTTAATGCTTGATCTCTTTTGCTACAAAAAGGAAGATCACTATGAATGATATGGGTTAGTAATATGTAAATTAAAGAATGTATAATTTATGCTATGTGAGTGATAAGAATGCCCAAATGATCAGCTTTCTATTTATAGGCAAACTGATCCAATAGTTGGCGGATCTGGCGGATCCCAAAAATTGGATCCGCCCTTGTATGGATTTGGATCCGCCATGTCAGACCAGCTAAGAGATCTTCATATCTTTCCAAATCTTGCACAATCTTTCCATATCTTCAAATGTCAACTCTTTGGCTTGAAGATCTAAACAAAATATCTCAAAATCTTTCTAAGATTATGTTCATGATGCATGCCATGATGTCATCCTAACATTTTAGAAATAAAGTTTCTAATTTAAGAAATAAACTTGTAAATGTATAAATGTATATAATGTTACTCCTAGAGATATTGTAATATGTAAATATGTTTTAAAAGACTTATCACTATAAATGTAAAAGGTTTATTCTTATATTTATGCTTGTGCTTAAAGATAAACTTTGTATTTGTCATTAACAAAATTAAGCAAAGATCGTAAAATATAAATAACGTTTTTAGGACGATATTTGTATTAACAATCTCCCCCTTTTTGTTGATGACAAAACATAAAGTGTATTTTTAAGTAAAGAACATAAATAAAGGATGAGTCTTTTAAAAATATAGATTAAGTTAGTTTATGCAAGTTTTAAAATCTATTTTAAGCAAAAAGTATGTACTGTGATGTTTCACAGTGATGAGAACTTAATCCTTTCTCCCCCTTTTTGTCGAAACAAAAAGAAGATATGCGTAGCGGAATGCGATTTTGAGAACTTTAAAGCTCCCCCTTGATTTATACTCCCCCTAAATGGAGTGCCAAGGATATGATGTATGATCCTACAAAACAAATGGTTAGAATATGATATGGTCCCTGATGCGTGGGTTTTGCAACCTTACAACAGGTTTTACCTCTCGAGGGATCTCAAGAGGCTTACAACCCCACCAGGCAGTGTACCTGACCGATGTAGTATAGTGTAGTGGTAAGTACGGGGGATTGATCGTTCTCCACAGGGAATAGTGTTCGTTAGGTGTGAAAGGCTACTCTAATTAGGTCTAAGGGTTGAGGAAGATTCTTTTTTATGTTTTTATATTTTATAAAAGCAAGTAAAATCTCGGGTTTTGAAGGAGTGGGCGGAATTAGTTGCTAGTCAACTAACCCAAATTACTACAAATGCAAATAAAATAAAATAACAAAAATGAAAAGTGGTGAGAAACTTATGTGTAGAGAAATGTGTTTACTTAGATTTCCTTACTCCCTAACTATCTTTTACCGGTTAATTAGTGTGTATTAGTCGCGTGGATGACGGGTGTATTCCTTAATACCATTCGTGGGGTGGCGTACTTACTTCCCCAAACTCTACAAGCTCCTACTTCACTCCTATGTCGAGCCGGCTAGGAAGCTCCTAACATGGGATCACTAGAATTCGCTTGTGCATTAAATACAACCATAAAAACCTTTAGTACGCGTTTGGTTCATGTTTCTTAAGACGTTCAAGCAAGTTACCGAATAGGAAGTTAGCCAGTTTTCTTAAGCCTAACATAGATAAACAATTATCCAATACAACTAATAACACACTAACAACCAATAATCAATAGCTAGGTTTCATTAGATCTAAGCAAACACAAGATAAAATTAGCCTAACATGTTAAACAAAAGACAAGCATAAGATAGAATCAAACAACACATAGACATATTGAATGATTAATTGATAACTTATCTTTCAATGAAACATGGAAGATCTCAAGGCAAAAAGCCCTGAAAAAGTAGCTAAAATCGTCTTAGGGTTTTATCCCAAAATTCCACACACTAAGCTCTCTCTTAATGACAAAAAATTAGAAAACTATATATAGACTTTGACATCTGACGGCGTCACCTTATGCATTGTGACGCCGTCACCTCGCCGCTTTTAGGGTTCCCGGATGACCATCTTGACGCCGTCCCTCTTTAGCTCTTCAAAAATCCATTCTGGCTTATCAAGGCTTGACGCCGTCGGATCCTGAACGTGACGCCGTCCCCTTATGATTTAAGCCGTGACGCCCTTGATTTAGTTAAAGCGTGACGCCGTCAGAATTCTCATGCAAACTCACTGGCCCGTCATGAGTAAATTTCACATCCAACTTTTCTTGCCAAGGAATGACGCCGTCCCATGTTAATTGTGACGCCGTCAAGAGTAACTTTTAGCCGATTCTTGAGACTTTGCCGTTTTCTTCACTTTAATGCTCCAAAAACGTCCAAAATGCCTCCTTTTCCAGATTTCTCCTCAAAAGTACCTAAAATGACAAAAGGAACGATTTAGGGCAATATTTGATCAAATAAATACGATTTCGGGCTTAAATGACCCCTTAAAAGCGGTACACTTTTCGCCTCATCAAATACCCTTACACTTGAGATTTGCTTGTCCTCAAGCAAATGCGCTTTTATTCTAATCAAAATACAAGTTAGGGGTCATTTAATGCAAACATAAAAGTAATTACAACAAATATTCGTTCCACTTCAATCATAATAAGCACGGAGATTACATACTAGCACCTCACAAGTAGTGTTTAGATACTCACATCTCTCAAGTGTCATCAAAATAAATCTCATAAATGAAAACGGAAAATATCTCTCACTACCTGTCATAGCAAATAGATTACCATAGGCTTGGGAAAGGATCGAAAACCTCCTCCACTAGGCGTAAGCACCTAAGATAAACTATCAAAGAGGGCTTTTAAATGGGTTATAACGTTAGGTGTAGGGAAAAGGAAAACACGGTTTTGTTGGATAAAGGATATTTTACTGGTGGCGAGTTAAAGATCTTGATCAATTACATGTACTATACAACGTTGCTAAGCCAAGACTAGACTCGATCTTAAGCTAATGAAAGAAAATAACAAAACATAAACATAAAATAAACATAAAATGAAACGGGATGGTAGTCCGTATGTTTTTTCTATTTTTCTTTTTTTTTTTTTCTCATTTTTTTTTGTATTTTTCTTGATTTTTTTTTTTTTTTTTTTTTTTTTTTTTTTTTTTTTTTTTTTTTTTTTTTTTTTGCATACACTTTTACCCTACCATCCAAAATAATACATCATAGGGGCGTTGCATCCCCTTACACTTGAACTTTTACATAACTTTACAAATAACTATTCTAATGACTCGAATTAAGATAATTGAAAAACTTGGAGTACTTTTAAAACATTTAGCACATATGGGGGTAATAAATGATGTTCTTCCCCATTACTCCATTACACTAGTACTTTACCCACGAGTCCCAATCGTCCCAAAACAATATGTACAAGGATATGACTCGACTTAGCAACCATGTAATCAACTAGATAATTAACTTGGGTTTAAACAAATGTTGTAACAATAATGCACTAAAGATGAGTGCATACAAGGTAGGCTAAGGCGATTTGGGTGTACATTTAAGTGGGGTGTAACAAATTCTTCCTTTAAGTAAAATGCTTAAAGGCCGAAACGAAAAGATAGGCTCTGAGGGGTGTACTAGGGGTATCGTGTACTAAAAATGAGTACAACGCAAAGGGTGTGGGAGAATTACTTGACCAATGTAGCCAATGTAATTATAACAAAAACACAGGTGTAAAACAATGGGTTAATCCTAATGCCTCTTATCATGTAGTAAATCTAACTACACGAATGTAGTCTCACTTGTGGCCTCGGAATGGTCCTAACGCAAGTTCTAGAATCTAAGTGCTACCGGTACACACATCATAGCATAAATGCTTTTCCTACCAATTCTAGGGGCGAACCTCACATATTTGGGGGTGGAAAATTTTTTAGTGGTACGGTTTTTGTGCTAGTCATATAACTCCTATCCATGAGACGCTTATTAGGATCAAAGTTTCACTCCTATATGTTGTAAAAAATTTTAAATTTGGCACTAAAATTACCTTAACAAGTATTTCTCTCAGTTTTATTACACATCTACTATTAAACAAACAAAAATCAAGCGCAATTGTATTCTCTAAAATCGTACTTTTACCCTCCCCTTACACTTAAGATGAACATTGTCCCCAATGTTCAAATGACAAATGTAAAAGCATAAAGTAAAAGAATGAAATCAAATACTCCCCTGATTCGCTCGTTGGATAATGAAATTACACGGTTAAATCTTCCTCCAAAGAGAATGTTGAAGCTCCATGACTAATGCATCGCCATAAGCTTGATTCAAAACATTTCCTTGTCCAAAATAACCTGTTGAACCTGAGAAAACAAACACGAAAACCTGCATAACATCGGCGGGATAAAATCTATATATAAGGATATAATGCTTGTGGAATGATAACTTTGCAGATTCCTGGAGATTATAAGTTGGAGATTTTAATAAAAACTTTTTATGAAAACAAAATTTTCAAAAATTTCTGAAAATTAAATCTGACGCCGTCAGGTTATAAACCCTGACGCCGTCAGAAATGACCTGACAAAAATTCTCATTTTAAGTTTCCGGAAAATTCCTAGAAAAACCTTTACCTTACTTCCTGGAAATCCTGCAAAACATCATTATGACTCGATACAAGCATTTGACTCAAACAAATACGGATATGTATGTTAATTTATTATTATTACGATTCATGTTCATATGTGTTCTAATAAACCAATTTAGATTTCCCTTACACTTATCTTTTGCAAAATACCTTTATATGTAGTTAAGACGAAGTTAAAAACAAAATAAAGCATTTTCACAAATTACTTTTGAACATGAATCAATAATAATAAAAATTAAACATACATACGGAAGCAAATAAAATCAAACAAACAAATAAATAAACACACAAAGCAAATAAAGCTAATAAAGCTTGGGTTGCCTCCCAAGAAGCGCTTGTTTTTGTTCGAGTCATGAGCCTGACTCTACCCTTATTTAATGGATAAAGGAGAGGTTTTCCCTACACTTAGGATTAAGTGCGGGTGATAGTAGCGATACACACCAGCTCGGTAGGAGTATGCCACGTGAGGAAAGAGTGGTGGATGAATTATATGCTCAAAGGGGTGTGCTCCTTTCATCATAACCTTACCTAGTTCACTTTGGTCAATGGGTGAATTAAAGTTTTCTCCTAAAAAGGGATCATTTTCTAACAACTTCGAGAGACTCCTAATTGGGAATCCATCTTGACCCAATAGACCCGGTTTAAACCCATAATGTTTCTTGTGATCAATCATGAATGGGTGATGTAGACATGTAAGGTCATTTTTCACTCCTATATTGTCTTCCTCACTACAAGGCCTAGAGTCTACTACCTTAATCTTAACATTACCCGGACTACATGGTTTGATGGGTGGATCGGGACCTAATTCAATTCCTAAGTTCACATCTAAGGATGGAAGATTAGGTAACGGTTTTGGTTTAGGCTCCGGTTCATCAAAACTAGGAACTTCCATAGAACTAAGAGTAAGGTTGTGATCACAAGTATTCAAACATACTTCTTCTAGTTGTGTTTGGTACAAGGGCTCTACCTCTATTGGGGTTCCTATAGTCTCCTCAACTTCTTCCGGGTAAGTCACGGGCGGTGTGTGTGCCTCAATTGATGGTAGGACTTGTGGGGTACTTGGTGGGCTTATGTTACTTACCTCATCATTCCTTGTGTCAAGATCACCTATATCCTCATCATGTGTTTTAGTAGAATCTAACCCTAACATTTTCTCTAGTATCTCAAGTGCTTCTCTAGGCATCTCATCTTCTATATCCGAATCATAAGGATCATCCTCAATATTCTGACTGCTATATTCAAATTGCCCAAAAGATTCATCATGTGTTTCTTGAGATTCATCGTCATCGATCATAAAACCTAGGTCTTTTTGATCAATGTGATCATGCTCGGCTAGATCCTCCATCACATCAAGATCACCTAAGTGTTCACCCTGTATTATGGTAGTGCCTAACCATGACATGCAGCTAGGTGGCTCAACTCTAACCATCTCAGAATCTTGGTTTGACTCTAAGTCCATGTCCTTGGAAACTAGGTCTTTTTGCTCATACGAATCCATCAATTCGTTCCACTTATGGGTCATCGTTAGGAAGCTTTCCTCAAAATTCATCCAAAGGGTCTTACTAAAAGGAATTGATCCAGATAATGATTGTCTAAGAGAAGTATCACATGCATAGAATTCATTAAACCCATCTAACCTTACCCCCAACTTTATTTGGATATCACAAAGATCACGAAACAATTCATAGGAATGATAGGAAACAAATCTCTTGGTGAAGTATAATTGTTCATCTATTGTCAATGATCTAAATGGAATTTCATCCGCCATAGTGACAAATGAAAATGGTTTTACAAACAAAGGGCACAAAGAAAAAGATAGACTAAAGAAAACCTAGAAAAATAAAATAAAAATCTCACTAGAAAGGAATCTAGTGAGTAGACCTAATAGAAATAAAAATTCAACCTAAACAATAACTATTCCCCGGCAGTGGCGCCAAAAACTTGATGCGTGGGTTTTGCAACCTTACAACAGGTTTTACCTCTCGAGGGATCTCAAGAGGCTTACAACCCCACCAGGCAGTGTACCTGACCGATGTAGTATAGTGTAGTGGTAAGTACGGGGGATTGATCGTTCTCCACAGGGAATAGTGTTCGTTAGGTGTGAAAGGCTACTCTAATTAGGTCTAAGGGTTGAGGAAGATTCTTTTTTATGTTTTTATATTTTATAAAAGCAAGTAAAATCTCGGGTTTTGAAGGAGTGGGCGGAATTAGTTGCTAGTCAACTAACCCAAATTACTACAAATGCAAATAAAATAAAATAACAAAAATGAAAAGTGGTGAGAAACTTATGTGTAGAGAAATGTGTTTACTTAGATTTCCTTACTCCCTAACTATCTTTTACCGGTTAATTAGTGTGTATTAGTCGCGTGGATGACGGGTGTATTCCTTAATACCATTCGTGGGGTGGCGTACTTACTTCCCCAAACTCTACAAGCTCCTACTTCACTCCTATGTCGAGCCGGCTAGGAAGCTCCTAACATGGGATCACTAGAATTCGCTTGTGCATTAAATACAACCATAAAAACCTTTAGTACGCGTTTGGTTCATGTTTCTTAAGACGTTCAAGCAAGTTACCGAATAGGAAGTTAGCCAGTTTTCTTAAGCCTAACATAGATAAACAATCATCCAATATAACTAATAACACACTAACAACCAATAATCAATAGCTAGGTTTCATTAGATCTAAGCAAACACAAGATAAAATTAGCCTAACATGTTAAACAAAAGACAAGCATAAGATAGAATCAAACAACACATAGACATATTGAATGATTAATTGATAACTTATCTTTCAATGAAACATGGAAGATCTCAAGGCAAAAAGCCCTGAAAAAGTAGCTAAAATCGTCTTAGGGTTTTATCCCAAAATTCCACACACTAAGCTCTCTCTTAATGACAAAAAATTAGAAAACTATATATAGACTTTGACATCTGACGGCGTCACCTTATGCATTGTGACGCCGTCACCTCGCCGCTTTTAGGGTTCCCGGATGACCATCTTGACGCCGTCCCTCTTTAGCTCTTCAAAAATCCATTCTGGCTTATCAAGGCTTGACGCCGTCGGATCCTGAACGTGACGCCGTCCCCTTATGATTTAAGCCGTGACGCCCTTGATTTAGTTAAAGCGTGACGCCGTCAGAATTCTCATGCAAACTCACTGGCCCGTCATGAGTAAATTTCACATCCAACTTTTCTTGCCAAGGAATGACGCCGTCCCATGTTAATTGTGACGCCGTCAAGAGTAACTTTTAGCCGATTCTTGAGACTTTGCCGTTTTCTTCACTTTAATGCTCCAAAAACGTCCAAAATGCCTCCTTTTCCAGATTTCTCCTCAAAAGTACCTAAAATGACAAAAGGAACGATTTAGGGCAATATTTGATCAAATAAATACGATTTCGGGCTTAAATGACCCCTTAAAAGCGGTACACTTTTCGCCTCATCATATGGTCCCCCTTGATGTATACTCCCCATTGCTAGAGTACCAACGTATACATTTCAAAAGTATGAGATGCTATAAAAGAAAAGTTAGTAATGAACAACTTCAATCAAGAAGTAAAATGCATATGCAATGGTCAACCAAACAAGAAAGGTCAACTCATTTGACTTTAAAAAGTCAAAATGAAGTGTCTGATCAAAATTTAGTACCTAATGTACATTTGATCAAAGCATTATGTGAAGTTAAAAACAACTATACTATGATGTTAGTATAATATACTCCCCCTTGATCTATACTCCCCGTTGCTAGGGTACCAACGTATATGATTCAAGGTTGAGAGAAGCTACAAAACAAAGGTTAGTTGTGAATCAATCTAACCAAGTAGCTAAATGCACATGTATATGTCAACCAAACATGATAGTTTAACCCATTTGACTTTAAAAAGTCAAAATAAGTTTCTGATAAAAAAAATGCTCCTAAGTATAAGTGGTCTAATCATAATGAGAACTCAAAACAACCATATAAGGTTGTTAGTAAATCATGCAAAACAAGATATTATGCCAAATAGTGATCACCTACAAGTATAAAGACATAACATCCATTCATTGAAAATTTGTTTGTGACAAAGGTCACAAAACATGATATTACAACATAAAAAGAGAGCAACCAAAACGAGTCCTAAAAATTTCTAAGAGTTCCTATAGAAGAAAGCTAGGAAGGGACTGAAAATGCCTATTGCGGAGGATTGTTTAGGTTTGATGAAGATATGATGGAGGCAAGCCAAATGGATTCTAAGTTCTTAGTATCATGTAAGTTTGAGTCAAGTTCCTCATTGCCTTGAGTGTTTGGTTGATTGAGCCACATTGATTCATCAATGTTTTGGAGTGTGGTAAGTAGATCATGGGTTGCAAGTTAGGTGATTGTGGAGGTGATGATGATTTTCTCACTTGAGATGATGTGGGTAGTGGTGAGGAATCTAATGGTGTTGTTGTAGATGATGGTGATCTTGGTTTAGATGGAGTTGGAGATGGTGTATTACCTATTGGAGTTATGGTAGGTGATGGTGACCTTGATGTAGGTGATGGTGTGGTACTTAGTGGAATTATGATAGGTGATGGTGATCGTGATGGTTGAGTTGAAACGGGTGATGGTATGTTAATCACCGGAGTTATGATGGGTGTTGAAGTAGTAGTGGATATGGTAGGGAAGTTCACATTAGAGATGGGATTTATGAACCTGTATAGTCTTACGCTAATTCTAGCGGTCCTTCTGTGTGGTCTGGATGTGTGTGAATTGTTGGAGTTGTGTATTGTGAAATTGTGCAGGTATGATTATGAGAGTGTGAGTGGAAATCATCCTAAGGCTTCTAATTTATACTACTCTAAAGTGTATGGAAATTGGTGTTTGGATTAGATGTTTAAAGAGGTGTTGGTTTCCAAAAACTTGGAGCAAGATAAAGTTGTTTGTCATATTATCAAAGTCAATCCATAGAAATGGAGTTGACATGAAGATATGCAGAAGATGACTCAAAAGCATGTAATGTGATTGATTCACGGATTCCAAGGAACCTAGCTAAAGGAATCCTGATGTGTTAGAGAAAGGTAACTTAGAAAAAATTTTGAATATTCAAATTTTGGTGGGAAGATGATTCTTATTGTTTTCTAATTGTTCTAAAGGTTTCTAAACATCCTAATGATCAGTAGAATGCTCCTGAAACGAAGAATCTGAGAGTCGATTAATCAGGAAAGTTTTGAAAAATATTACTGTTTAAGCCTACGGATCCAATCGACAGCAAAGGCGGATCCAAATTTTTGGATCCGCTGAATCCGCAGGTTCAGAACTGGCGGAGCCAAAAGATACAACAGGCGGATCCAAATTTTGAGATCCGCCATATCCGCCGTACACAATTTCTAAAACAAACAGAACATATGTCAAATTTCGCGTTTCATGTTCAAATCCCGAAAATTCTCCTAAAACATATGTAATCACTAATATGTGATAGAAAAATACTAAATATATAGGTTCTAACACACGTTTGCACATTGATAAATCCAATCATAATATCTTACCATAAAGGGAGTTAAGCCAAACGGGGGCTTAATCTCGAAAAATTGATAACAACATGTGTTATCGACCTGCAATTTTGAGTTAGTTCACACGTATGTCAAGTACTAACATAATATCTTAAGAAACACATAAATTCAACATCCCATTGTCTAATAAAGTCTAAATCCAAACACTCCTTAGATGTCACTTGTTGTTCATTATCTTGATCATTTTCTTGTGACTCTTGTGAAGTTTCATGATCCATCGTCCTAGATTTTTCATCATTCCCTTTGTTTGTCGAAGCTCCTCGGATTCATTGTTAATGGAAGGAAGTTGATTCAAGTATTCGGGTGGAGGAATCCTAGAGTTGGGCAAACTGTCTTCGTCACTAGCCGATGATGATGAATATGAGGTTGGAGAATGAGCACGTTTTCCTCTTGCTACGGCAACCCTATGATCGCTAAGAGGAACAAAGGTGTGTGAGATTTCGGTGTAGATAGGAAGAAAACCACTGTCATTTTGAGGAATAGGTGTAGAAGCTCTAAACAGAAGGGTAAGAAGCATCCCGTATGGCATGGCGGTGGTACCTAAGACAGGTATATCGGCCATTCTTTTGGCGATATAGTAGGCTAAGTTGAATTATTGGCGGGTCGACACACAGTAGAGTATGTAGCACAGGCTTGCATTCATACGATCCCTATTACCAACAGTGCTAATGACGTTGGCTCTAAGAATCTCCTCTAGTTTCTTAAATTCGGGTTTAAGTTCATTAAGCTCCATGGCAAATGGATCTCGATTTACTTCTTTACCTCGGATTTTCTTAGTTGGGTTGGTTCTAGGATTGAAGAGATGGTCTCGGATAATTTCTTTGGAAGTGAGAGGTGTATCGTATGGATGGATACTGCCATGGTTGCATTCTAGAATGGACAAAGGCCACTTGTCTGAATAAAAGTAAGTTCCTTGATTTGGAATACCTAAAACTTCTCCGAATTGATTTAAAGGAAAACTGAATTGATTATGGTTTACTTTGAAATGGATGCTTAAAGATCCAAAGTCATCAGATCTAAGTTTTACGGAGGCATAAAATTCAAGTATAAACCTAGGAATGATAGGCTCATCTATGTCGAGGAGACAATCAAGTTGGATAACGGCTAATTGTTCACGGATATTGGTTTCTTCTAAAAATGATGAGTCTATGGTTCTACCTTCGTGAACATAGCGTTTCTCTAAGGCTTTAAAGATATTTACTTGAGCTTCGGTGAGACCTTTGGTTTTGTGGTGTTGAGGTAGGTAATTGATGGTGCCCTTATGGTCATAATTTGTTGCAGGAGGCATGATTATCCTAGACACAAGAAATTTCTTAATTTAGTTAAAACTACCGATAATACGTATATTAATTTCTAGTGAGTGCCTACATGGGGACAATGTGGAGGTGCGGTTATCTCGACTTCTTTTGATTTATGAAGATTCATTTATGCAAGATTTATAACGAAAATATGAGATAACCCAAACGCTCCTAATTCAATGTAGCTACGTTTGAATGTACCCGAAAATACATATTGGTTATGTATTCTCTTTAGCATTCAAGAGACATTATGCAAGTGATGTTTAAAAGCATAACGTTTTTGTATTTGAATGAACAATGATTGAAAATCATTTTTCCTAGTTGTGAGAAGATTTTAGCAAAAATTTCTCATGGGGTTTTTGATGAAAAATGATAATGCATTATGATATTCGATTCCTAATATGATTTGTTATGCAATTTTAGTAAACATGCTTCAAACCCCATGTTTTGATTTTTGTGTAATAAATAGAAATCCTAGACTCAGATTATGATTTAGATTATGATTAGGATACTTACAGAGATGATTTAAGCACAAATTGATGGTGGAGAATGACCTAATTTCTGGGTTTGGTGTGATAGAAATCGAATTCCAGTGGGATGTGTGTTTTTGGGGAATGTGATGTACAGTAAAGGGTGTTTGTTTTAATATACAGAAAATTAGCTCAGCAGGCCGCGGATCCGGCGGATCCAAAATAAGGGATCCGCCCTTATTGTCGTTTGGATCCGCAGGATCAGGACACAATTTTGTTATTGTCGTGTTTGATTAATCTAAGGTACGAGCTGATGCTTTATCTACTCACTAGGTTTCATTAATCCTAATCTAAGTCTAAGAAAGTCGAAAGTTCTCTTTTGAGAGGTTTTGTGAGGATATCGGCAATGTTGTTTCTGAGGAAAACTTCTCAATTTTGATGTTGCTTTCTGAAATTATCACGTAGATGTGGTGACGTATTCTATGTGTTTGGTTCTAGCATGTTGACTGGATTTTTGCTAAGATCGATAGCTCCTTTGTTGTCACAAAGAATGGGAATGTCGTTGAGTACAATTCCATAGTCGACGAGAGCTTGTTTCATCCACAGTGCTTGTTGGCAAGCTTTTCCTGCTGACACGTACTCGCTTCATTGTTGATATGGCGAGGGCTGTTTGTTTCTTAGCAAACCATGAGGTGAACAATGTCCTACAAAAGTACAAATACCGCTTGTACTTTCCTATCAACATAATCACCAGCATCGTCTGAGTCGACATACACTATGGTTTCCATTCTCGTCCTTTGGAACCATAATCCTAGATTGTAGTGCCTTTTATGTACCTAAATATCCGTTTAACGCTTCAAGATGGATGTTTTGGATCTTCTTGAAAAGCGTGCACAAGACAAACATAAACATAATGTCCGGTCTACTACCTTATAAGTAAACTACAATCATCCCTCTATATTTATGCTATCTACGATTCACTTTCGTCTCCTTGTGATTTGTTTCGGAAGACATTGGTGTTTTCATAGGTTTAAATCTTCAAACCAAATTTCTTAAGCATATCCTTGATATACTTAGATTGGTCGAAGAATATCATCTTCTAATTGTTTTTTGAGACCTAAAAAAAGTTTTGTTCCCCCATCAATGCATGATTTCGAAAATTCATCGCATAACTCTTGACAAGTTGATCGAAATAATGTCATCCACATATATCTGGACTATGATACTATGTGATCCCTTTTTTGGTGAAGAGAGTGGTGTCTACTAGGCCCATGGTATACTTATGGTCAACTAGGAGTCTTAAGTCGATCATACCAAGTTTTGGTGTTTGCTTAAGTCGTATAATGCTTTCTTAAGTTTGTAACATGATTAGGTTTTTCAAAATTGGAAAAAGCCGGGAGGTTGTGCTATATACACTTCCTTGTTTTAAGATTTAAAATGCACTTTTGACATGCATTTGAAATAGTTTAAAATCATGTGCACATACATATGCAAGTAATATCCTAATTAATTTAAGTCTAGCGACGGTGCAAAAGTCTCATTGATAATCTATACTACTTTTTGATTGTAGCCTTGTGCTACTAGTTAGCTTGTTTTTAGTATTCAAAAACTTAGTTCATGTATATCTAGAGTAATCATTACTATTACCAAAGTATAGAATTTCCCCAAAACTTTGTATAGTGATGACCAAACAAATTCATATGTAACAATTCTAGACACCTAGATGTAGACACCATGTTTTTAGCCTTATTTCTATATGAACTTGTTTGCAAACATCACAAAAGTGTTGGTCCATATTCAACTTGGGTAGGTCTAATGAGTTCCTTAGATGAAAAGGATTGAATTAACCTCATATTGGCGGACCTAGCGTCGATGCCATAGAGTTGAGTTATCGTCCAAGAAGTGAGACAACGTTTGTCTTTAGGTGTTTTATCTATAACATTTACGTTATTCTTTAAAAACCTTTTCTTACGGTTATAAACCGTTCTAAGTATTTTACTTTCATTTTCACTGAAAAGGACGTTATACTTTTATGCACAATTGACTTATACTAAGCAAGTAAACCTAAATTATCTATATGAGCAAATCATCAAAAGAGAAGTCATGAGAGATCATACCTTTTACAATGATTTTACTTTAAAGTTTGCTACGAATGTGACATTACCTCCGTCGTAACTTGTAGTTGATGAAAGGCTAATGTTTCTCATCAAGTGTCTGAGCACTACTATCTTTAATCTGGTTCTAACTCAATTTTTGAGAAAACCTAGTTCAAGAAAAACTTAAGCATTTGGTCCCAATATCTCATGGGTTCGTTTGGGGTTAAAATAACATTACCATGGTTCACTGATATCTAGCAGGTAATCGAAGGGAATTGCAGCTAGTTGTTCTCTAGCATGTTCCTTCATAGAATGAGGAGTCTACAGTCGTTTTGACTTATACTTATTTGACATTTTCCTATAGAGACTGATGGTTTTTGTTTGTAATAGTTGTACTAGTGCTAGGTTTTCTAGTGACTTTAACGAAATCTGTACTATCTGATTAATAGCTTCTGTTCATTTTCTGTTTCCGCGGATCCTTTGGATACAACTGGCGAACCAAAATTTTGATCCGCCAGATCCGTGGTTCTCAGAAGTTGTTGGAACAGTTTCTTTTTCTTTTACCGTTTGTTCCTGAAAGTCACTTAAGTCTCCATTTCTCATAAAATATGGTTTGAAACTACCATGAGGTATTTTTTGCATTTTCATTATGTCATCTGTACAACTTAAGTGTTTATCAAATCTTTGAATTTAGAGTTGTTTGATAAATTTCCTGTGTGGGCTTTAGTGTTTTTATTTCAAGTTTTAGTTCTTGACATAAAACACATGTTTCTCTAATACCATTACCTTTTTCTAACCTTATAGCTTTCTCTTTTAACCTGTGAATTTTGTTTTCTAAAAATTCCTTTTTGGTTTTTAAGAACTTATTTTTGCTTATGATTTTTAGGGTGATTTCACACAGTTTGTTATATTCTATATCTAATGTATCATCATCAATAAAGGAGTATGGCGAGTCAGAATGTACCTCTTCTGTGTCGTTGGCCATGAGAGCAACTTCGTTGTTCTTAGGCTCGTCGTCATCACCTTCACTGTCACTCCAGGCTCCACTAACAAGTGCTTTTTGAGATTTGTTCTTTGGAGGTTTTGGACATTCTCCTATTAAGTGATTAGAATCCCCGCATCTAAAGCACTTCCTATCTATTTTTCCTTTCCTATCATCACGGTCTTTCCGGAAGGATTTCTTTTCTTTACGAGGTGGTCTTACGAACTTTCCTCGTCTCCAGAAGAACTTCTTGAAATCTCTTACGGCCATGGCATACTCTTCGTCTTCGCTACTAGAACAAGTCTCTTCATCACTTGATTCTACTCTAGCTTTTAAGGCAATGGACTTCATCTTCTCCTTTTTGCCTTTAACTATTTCTAAGTCTTTTTCCATCACCATTTCGTAAACTTTGAGATTTTCGATGAGCTCGTCAAGTGTCAAGCTTGAAAGATCCTTAGATTCTTCAATAGCCGTCACTTTTGCTCTCCACTTCGGATGGAGTGCTCTTAGAAATTTCCTGACAAAATTCTTACTAGAAAAAGATTCATCAAGTGCTTTAAGAGATGTAATAATAGTATTAAACCTAGCAAACGCACTATCAATGGTCTCAACTTCAGAGATAACAAATTGTTCATACTGTTGAACAAGAAGATCAATTTTGTTATCTTTGACTTGTTTGTTCCCTTGATGAGTGACAATTAATGATTGCCAAATATCCTTAGCCGTTTTACACATAAAAACTCTTTCATATTCTTTCTTAGGTAAAGCATTGTAAAGCATCATTTTGGCTTTGTTATTTTTGGCAATCAACTTCTTTTGCTCATCACTGTGACGAGTAAGAGAAGTACCTACCACCTGAAATATCATTACTTATGGGCTTGTAATCCCCCTCTACAATTATATACCACAGATCTATGTCCTTTGACTTCACATACGTCTCAAAGCGATTTTTCCAATATATGAAACAATTTGGTTCAAATAGTGGTGGTCTTTGCATAGATTGCCCTTCTTTAAAGTTTTCAAAATCCATTGATCGTTTCAAGTTTTTAAAATACAATATATTTTGAAAATCTTGAGTAACACTGCTCTGGTACCAATTGTGGAAAACTAGAAGGGGGGGGGGGTTGAATAGTTTTTACCGTTTTAAAATTTAATTAGCTTTGTGACTTATTGAGATTTCAAAGTAATAGTACACAATCAACTATATAAGCAAGTAAGTAAGGAAAAGAACAATCAAACCACAACACAAAGATTTATAGTGGTTCGGCTACAAGAACTCTCTTCCTTGCCCTACTCCACTCCTCGAGCCTATAACTCGAGAGTTTTTCTTCACTAAGAAACAAACTCCCTTCTCGGAGGAGAAAACCTTAATACACGTCGCTTACACCTTTTTCCGGTACAAAGCTAGATATCGGGTTCTAGTTTAAGGAAGAACCAACCTGACGTCGCCTAAATAATTACCGACACTAAGCTAGATGTCGAGTTCTTTACAAAGGTACAACTACTCCCTTTTACTCTATGTGTTTTGAGGACTAAAACACTAACCGGATTCTACTGAATAAAAGAAGCAACAATGATGCCTAAATTCTAATGAGTTACACAGTAGGTAACTATCAAGTCTTGCAACAGAATGTTGAAGCTTGTTAATGCTTGATCTCTTTTGCTACAAAAAGGAAGATCACTATGAATGATATGGGTTAGTAATATGTAAATGAAAGAATGTATAATTTATGCTATGTAAGTGATGAGAATGCCCAAATGATCAGCTTACTATTTATAGGCAAACTGATCCAACAGTTGGCGGATCTGGAGGATCCCAAAAATTGGATCCGCCCTTGTATGGATTTGGATCCGCCATGTCAGGCCAGCAAAGAGATCTTCATATCTTTCCAAATCTTGCACAATGTTTCCATATCTTCAAATGTCAACTCTTTGGCTTGAAGATCTAAACAAAATATCTCAAAATCTTTCTAAGATTATGTTCATAATGCATGCCATGATGTCATCCTAACATTTTAGAAATAAAGTTTCTAATTTAAGAAATAAACTTGTAAATATATATAATGTTACTCCTAGAGATCATGTAATATGTAAATATGTTTTAAAAGACTTATCACTATAAATGTAAAAGGCTTATTCTTATATTTATGCTTGTGCTTAAAGATAAACTTTGTATTTATCATTAACAATATTAAGCAAAGATCGTAAAATATAAATAACGTTTTTAGGACGATATTTGTATTAACAGAACAGATGGCCAGACTTATGAGTCTTCTCAATGAAAGTTCTGTCAATGCCAACATGGCAGGTAAATGTTTTTCAGGAACTTTTTTTAATGGAAGTGTAAAATTCAATTTGAATTTTGAAAAATACTTTAATGCAAACACAAATTGTTTAAAAGGAAAAATCTGTCTGGGTTGGATTGTTGACTCCGGAGCAAACCAACACATGACTGTGTCTTCAAACTTCTTGGTTAATGTGGTTGATGCTTCTAATCTTGGCCTTACTGTTGGACATCCAAATGGTACCCAGGCATTAATCACTAAAATTGGTGATTTAAAAATCAATAACTGGATTACTTTACATGATGTTTTAGTTGTGCCTGAGTACACTGTCAGTCTGCTATCTGTTCATAAACTTGCTAGAGACAGAAAGTTATTTGTTGGCTTTGATGAATCTAAATGCTATATTCAGGATTCTGCAACAAAAAGGAATGTAGGGATTGGTAATCAATGCAATGGCCTGTACTTATTTGATGTAGACTCTGCCAGTAAGATTGTCTCTAATAACTGCATTTCCTCATGTTTAGTTTCTAGAACCCTTTAGCATCAAAGGCTTGGTCATCCCTCTGACCAAGTCTTACATGTCCTTAAACCCAGCCTTAAACTTGATAATCCAACTGACTCTGATCATCTCTGTGATACTTTCAATAAAGCTAAACAGACCAGGGAACCATTCCCTCTAAGTGAACATAAATCTACTAAAATTGGTCAACTTGTACACCTAGATGTTTGGGGCCCTTATAAAATCACTAGCAGAGATGGCTACAAATATTTTTTAACTATAGTTGATGATTACTCAAGGTCAGTCTGGGTTTATATGCTTAAAGGCAAAGATGAGGTCTATGATTCCATTGTCAATTTTTCTCAAATGCTGTCAAATCAATTTGAAAGTAATGTCAAAATTTTTAGAAGTGACAACGGAACTGAATTTGTCAATAATAGACTGCAACAGTTTTTTCATAAAAAAATGATATTACACCAGACCTCTTGTGTCTACACACCCCAACAAAATGGAATAGCAGAAAGGAAACATAGGCATCTTCTTAATGTGGCTAGATCCTTTATGTTTCAGGGGGAATTACCTCTTTACTTGTGGCTTGAATGTGTTCTAACTGCTGTTTACATGATCAATAGGTTACCTTCCTCTGTGTTGTCTGGCAAATCTCCTTTCTTCTTTGTGTATGGGCATGACCCTTCACTCTCTCATATTAGGGTTTTTGGTTGCTTATGTTATGCTACAATACTTAACAATTCTGATAAGTTTGATAGCAGGTCTGAAAAATGTGTCTTTATTGGTTATTCTAATGAGAAAAAAGGTTATAAACTCTTAAGCTTGGAAAGAAAAAATGTCTTTTATTCAAGAGATGTCAAGTTCTATGAAACAGTTTTTCCCTTCAAAATGAAAAACAGGTCTTTAAAACTGGTGTGTCAAAAGACTTAAACCACAAAAACTTTTTTGATATTGACAACCCTAAAAGACCCTATGATGAAGGGAGAGTGTCTTCCAATGATGATGGCACAGAGTTGAATCCTCTTAATGAGGATGGTAACTCTATTGCAACTTCTATAGAAGAAAATACACACACTGAGGGCACTGTTTCTCCTGAAACAGATTCCATTGACATCAACTCTGATGTCAACTCTGACCCTGACTCTGATGAGTCCAATCCTGAACAAGGAGGCTTGCCAGCCATCACTACAAGGAGTTCAACCAGACCCCCTAGAATGCCAAAAAATCTTAATGACTTTATTGTTAAAGGCAAAGTGAAATATGGCATAGAAAAAGTTGTGAATTATTCTAATCTAGACTCTGATAGTTTTTGCTTTGCTTCCAATCTAAATAAAAGTGTAGAACCTACATGTTATGAGGAAGCTATTCTTGACCCTAATTGGATTGATGCTATGAATGCTGAAATTGAGGCTTTAAATGAAAATAAATCTTGGATTATAATCACTTTGCCTGCTAATAGAAAACCCATTGGGTACAAATGGATTTGGAAAATCAAATATAAATCCAATGGTCAAATAGACAGATATAAAGCAAGGTTAGTTGCTAAAGGTTTTAATCAAAGAGAAGGCATAGATTATAATGAAACTTTTTCTCCAGTCGTGAAAATGGCTACAGTTAGACTACTTATTGCCTTAGCTGTTAAAAATAAATGGCCTCTTTTCCAACTTGATGTTAATAATGCCTTCCTTTATGGTGAGCTAGATGAGGATATCTATATGACCATCCCAAAAGGTTTTGCTGATGAAAATAACAAAGATATGGTTTGCAAACTCACCAAAGCTCTCTATGGCCTTAAGCAGGCTCCAAGAAAATGGAATGAAATACTTGTCAGTGTTCTAAAAGAACATGGTTTTGTTCAATCTGTCAGTGATCATTCTTTATTTACAAAATCCAAAGATGACAAGTTCATAGCCTTGCTAGTCTATGTTGATGACATTGTCCTTACAGGAAACTGTGTCAATGAAATTGAACATTTCAAAGTGTTTCTTAAAACAAAGTTCAATATAAAGGATTTGGGGTCACTCAAATATTTTCTGGGAATTGAAGTGATCAAAACTGGGAATGATATTTGTCTCTCACAAAGGAAATATTGTCTTGAACTCCTAAAAGAATTTGGTCTCATAGGGTGTAAACTTGTGTCTACACCTATGGAACCTAACTCTGTGATTCCTTTTATTCCTACTAAAGATGTCCCTTTACTTGATAATATAACTGGGTATCAAAAACTGCTGAGAAAATTGATCTACCTTACCCATACTAGACCAGACATATCCTACTCTGTTCATTGTCTTGCTCAGCATATGCATACACCCCTGAAGTCACATCTGGACTCTGCTCTGAATGTTCTGAGGTACTTAAAGGGTGCTCCAGGTAAAGGCCTAAGGTATGATCATAACAGTTTTAATAATGTTCTTGAAGGATATAATGATGCAGATTGGGCAAAATGTATAAAAACCAGGAAATCTGTAACTGGTTACTGTGTGTTTTTTAATAAGTGCTTAATCTCATGGAAAAGCAAAAAACAAAACACTCTCTCAAAATCATCCACAGAAGCCGAATATAGGTCTATGGCTGTTGCAGCCTGTGAAATTATTTGGGTGCAAAAAATCTTAAAAGACCTAAATGTTAACATTAGTCTTCCTGTTAACCTGTTTTGTGATAACAAATCTGCTTTGCAACTTGCTGTTAATCCTGTTTTCCATGAGATATCTAAGCACTTTGAAATAGATGTTCACTTTATCCGAGAAAAAATTGCAAAAGGTGTTTTGAGTGCCACAAAAATTGGCTCCTCAAACCAAATTGCAGAAATTCTAACTAAACATCTTCCAGTGTATCAACATAAATTTTTATGTGACAAGTTGAGATTATTTGACATGTTTGGGAAACAGATTAAGGAGGAATGTTCCAAAACACCAAAGTAATCTGTCTCTCAAACATGTTAGCTTCTTTTGCTCTCATTTGTGTATCTAGTGTGCAGGTTATAGTAGAAGGGCCAAAGGTGGACAATTCATTCTTGCTTATAAAGTTCTGCCCTTTTTTGTCAAAGAATAAGAGTTGAATGGGTGTTGGTGTTTTATTGTATCTGTTATAATGAGTCCCCCTCCAAGGGTTAGACTCACCAAGAATCATACGCAGCTTTATCAAGAGGTTGCTCTCTCTCTCTCTCTCTCTCTCTATATATAATATATATATATATATATATATATATATATATATATATATATATATATATATATATATATTTACTAGACGTCAAGGCCCGCCCGATGGGCGGGCATGACTTGTAATTTTATTTTGTAAGTTGTACTTATTATGAAACCATTTTTAGGGAGCTCGACGGGTGGGCATGATTTGTAAGCTTAATTTCGATGACTTTATTTATTATGAAATTATTTTGTAAGGATTTTTTTGTAGGGGTAATCGACGTTGGGAAGATGGGGGGTCATGGTTTGTATTTAGTGTATAGTTAATATAGTGTATAGTTTAATATAGTGTATAGTTTATGGTAGTAATTACTATTTGTTAAGGTCTTTTATTGTATTTATTTAATTTTTTTGTTAAATCCAGTTTATTGAAATTATAACATTTTGATTGTGTAACATTTAGAAATACATGCAAGTTATGTAGCATACTAATTACTAAGCTATGCTTATAGTCTTGTTGTGCCATCTTTTAATTTTCTCAAATGTAATTGATTGCATCCTCTCCAGAACAATCATAAGTAGATTATCGATAACACAAACAAATTGATAAGACCAAACTTCTACCTTTCAAAATATCTGAGCTCGAAAAAAAAAAGGTGAATCATACTATCTTGATCTTATATCTGCATTCACATGTTGTTAACCTTTGTTAATCGATTTACTTACTGAAAGAATGAAACCCAACTCGTTTGATTGTCTATTTGTATTTTATTTATGTGTATATTTAAGTTAGTCATCTGTAGCTGCATGTGTGGATCTTTGTTGTTTGCCTTATGATCTAACTAACTTGATTAATTATTTAATGTAGGACCTGTTGATTACCTATTTTAGGAATGTAGTAAAAAAAATATTGTTGGTAGGATCATGTTTTCGGGTAGATCTTCATGAAACCTGTCTGTTATAGGGTGTCGTGGCCATAGAACATAGTTGGTAAGGAAAATACTGTTGCCAGGCAAATGGGTTTTTGGTATATCTTCATGAAATCTGTTTGTTATAGATTGTTTGGGTCGTAGTTATGGGTTGTAGTTGTTGGGATTTCATGTTTGATGTTTTTTTGTCGAAGTCAAACTAATCATTTTGTGAATATGTTTTTTCCCGGAATGGGTGTATTTGGGTCCGTATTGGTGAAAAATGTTGCCGTGTCTTACGGTTTCCGGTGTTGTTATCGTTGATACTACGTGTGTTTCTTGTCATACCCCCGCATTGTCGTAGACTGTGGCCAAATAGGGTAGTCTAAGGCCTAAGATATATAGATGTTATGGGCTTTGCACATTACGATGTTGGATGCGTATGTTTTTTTTTAGTCATTGAAGATAGTATATCTTGTTGTCTGAATTAGTAATTGTTCTAAGGGCCGTGTGTGTTACCTTTAATACTGAATGTCAATGCTTTGCAATCGCTGTACTGATACTCTATGGTTGAAAGCAGGAAAATGGATCAACAATTTATGGTTCGCCTGAATGAAGAAACAAATCCGGAATACCAGGTTTGTATGCTGAACTACCTGTAAATATGGAATTGCAAGTGATTTTGTTCTTCCCTTTATGTATAACTTTTTAATTGTAATATGTTGTCTTAGCATTATAAGTGACTTAAGTTTTGCATTTCATAGAGGTTGCCTACGGTATTTGCCGAGAGATTTTATGAAGACGAAGAGTACATATTTCTTATCGGGAACAATAGATTCAGGTATATATGTTTGATAAGGCTTATGGATGGTGATATCCAAGTTCACGGAGATGAGTGGAGAAAGTTTGTCGAGGATAACATCCCGCCTTCAATCAAAACGCTACATTTCGTGAAGGAGGCCTTGGGTACTTTCTACGTTACTGGTTACAACGTGGACGGTACCGAAGGTCCTGGTTGTGAAGGTCGTACTGTGAGGAACAGAGTTGTGAGGTGCTTGGCTATATTCCGTGATGGAGGACAGGTACGATTCAGTAATTTACCGCCTTATATACATGGTTTTTAGTTTCCATAGATGTAAACATGTTATGAAATATCGGCGAAATTTTACATTGTTGGTAATATATTTAGTGTAGATTATGGTTAATATGCAAGAGGCTGTCGACGTGAAACGATCACAGTAAAAATAGTGTTACAACGCGTAAGCAGAGGAAAATATTTAAAAAATGTTATAATACATAAGCAGAGGAGAATATACATGTTTGTTATAAAGTAAATTGAGTTACAACCGTGTTTAATTATGTCTATTTTGATAGCTGGCATTAAGTTTATTTTAGCGTGAACGATGGTTAATATGCAAAGGTGTTTAATGTGAATACATGGAGTCTATATTTGCGAAGTGTATCGGTATACGTTTGTAATAAAAAGGGATACAATGCTTAAACAGAGAAAAGGTGGGTGGATGTTGTGAATGGTTGGACTGTTACGTGTGCCTGTTCTTAATAAATGGTATTTGTATTTCATAAGATTTTATTAGGTGCTTGACAGTGGTACAGTATTCGTTTCTGGCTATATGTTTGGGTTTGATATGATGTTAAAAAAGGCAAAATAAATGGTATAAAACTACTACATCGAAAATCTGCTCTAATGTATTTAAATGAAGCCTGGTACTAAGTAGATATCCGTAGTCAACAATGTTGGTATATATTTTGAGTAAACTACAACGTTGGTACACTTTCTGACTGTTGTTGATACGTGGGATTTTAAAAATACCCAAGTAAATCTTATAAAATAACTGTATCACATCTGGGATTAATGCATCTAAATGAAAATTGAAATCAAGTAGATATCCGTAAGGAAAAATGTTGCCATACATTTTGAATGTAATTTCCATGTAGTTTGTTTATGCGCTCTTTTTTCATGCTGAAAGTGCAGGTTCTTCCAGGTGATTTTTTACAAAACTTATGGAATGACACATTGACAGTTCATGCCAATGGTGTTAGTGTTGTGGTGAACCATGAAAGGGTGCAGCTGGACGTAAACAATGTTGTGAGGTCGAACAGGTTGTTTGGTGAGGCTTGGGATAAGCTTGTTGCTGATCTTGGAATCGAAATTGGTCAGCCGATGGTATTCACTAATTTAGGTGATTATCAATTAAATCTGGCACTTTTCCGACACAATGGTACCTGCGTGTACCGGGAGACTGTCCGGCCAACATTGCTGAGGGTGCTCGAGAGTGAGATACCAGGCTATGCAATGGAAGGTTTGAACACTTTCACCTGTAAATCATTTTTAGAAATAAATTGACTAATATTGCCTTGGTAAACATATTTTTAGAGGAAATAGACCACCATACGTATTATATCGATTAACTTGGTGTTTGTAAATGTAATCTTAGATGAGAGAGCTCACCACAGATGCACCTGGGGAGGACACACACAGCATAACGATGAGAACCATGTGTTTTATGTTATGCTTGATGGGATGGTGCTGGAGTTTTACCACGTGGTAAGTATTTGAGGGATACATGGTAATAATGAAATTTGTATAAATCTAATTTTGATTGATTATAATTTGTCAAATCTTGTTAATCCACAATGTCTGAAAAAATTATACATTTTCAACAGTCTGTACCCAAGAATTTCGCCGCCGATCATGACATGCACAGATATAGGGAGGCGATTCTGATGCACGCTGATGAGAGGTTCATTGTCAAGGTTGCTATGATCAACGACTCTCAAAGGCAGAACAGGCAACATGCAGTCAAGTTGAACGAGAACTTCAAGGCGTTTGCAGACATGTGTGGGTTCAGGCATGGGAGATTGCTTCGGTTCAAGCTGGTGAACATCATTGTGGAAAATGTAGTGGCTGAAAACAATGAGATTCCAGTATTTCACGTGTGTTAACTTTGCAGTTGGTTGTGGTGGTCCTAAGTACATTTAACTGATGTTGGTTCATATCTGGTTTGTGACATTTGAATAGACAAACACGTACGTGTTTGGCTCACTATGGCAGTAGCGTTGTAACTCCAAACGCAAGACACGTAATCACTGGTGTGTGCCTATTTTGCTCTATGTTTATGGGCGTGGAATACAATATGTATCATAACTGCAATAACATTTCTGACAGCATCAACTCACTATGCTGTAATTTTGTAAACGCTAAAAATGTTCGTTTTATCAACAGATGTTGCTTTGTTTAATTCTTCTGTTACTTTACATGGAACAAGATAGTTTAATCACTTAGAATGTATATGTTCAACTGCTAAGATGCGATAACAAACAGATAGCCATTGTTAATGAAAGGTTAGTAACGTACTTGTGTAACGGTAAACTATATAATTTAACAAGAATCTTTAGATGCGAAACAATGCTTCTTTATACACAACGTTCGTCGTTGATTTTGAGTATTGCCAATCCTCATCACAACAAAGGATCTTCAAACCTTTTTTGTTCTTGACGCGAGACACTGCCACGTAAAGCTGGCCGTGTGAGAACACTGGTCGTTGGAGAAACAGCCCAACTTGCGTCAATGTTTGGCCTTGACTTTTATTAATGGTCATAGCGAAGCACGGTGATACTGGGAATTGTCTTCGATTAAATTTAAAAGGAATTTTGGTTTCTGATGGACTTAATACCATACGTGGTATAGCACAAACAGTACCAACACTTCCACCTGATATAATCTTAGCCTCAATTATATTAGTACCGAGCCTGCGAACTTGTAGCCTTGTTCCATTGCATAACCCAGCTGTTTGATCAATGTTTCTCATGCACATAACAGGGGTACCTATTTTCAGAGTCAATGAATGACGTGGGAGTCCGGCTATTTTAATGCTGTTAAGAAACTCACACGTGTATAATTCTGGATTGAAAGTTGTGTCTTCATCAGCAATACCAATTGAGTCAGAACTTAGATACGTTTTTGGATCTCCATCGAGTAATTTAAGCATCCTGTCATTGATCATATCTACAAGTTCATGAGTTGGGGCGAGGATGGCCCTTTCTTGAAAATAGGACGGACTGTAAAGGTTCTTGAGCAAATCTGGGTAAGTTTCTTCTATTATAGTACCAACATGATCTTCGGAATCCGGAATCAGCATATCGTCCGCGAATTCAACTGTTGATTCTTTGTTGTTTTTACCTCCGATTGTTCCATTTCCAATTGACAGTATCCAGTCAGCAAAGTCTTGGATTTCTTTACGCTCGGAATTATTTTTACTTGTTGATGAACTCAAATAAGTACATTTTATTACTATCATTTATCCTATTAATTTGACTTGTTTTACTATATTATGTATGAGGATTGACACTTAATCATTTACTTTTGTAATTCTCAGGTAAAAACAAGCATTTGGTGAAACTTAATGATTTTGGACTAATAATGGAGCAAAACGTGCATAAAGTGAAAGTCTACTGACATGGACAAGATCAAGTCAATTCTGCTCCAGATGCGCCGCATCTCACTCTCGACATGCGCCGCATCTCTATCAAGATATCACCAGATACAATCCAAGATACAAGAGGACATGCGCCGCATCTGATCATGGAGTTACGCCGCATCTTCTGGCGGTGTACGAATATTCCTGAATATTATAATCTTGGACCCCACGCGAAGTTAAGTACATGCGCCGCATCTACTTAGTAGATGCGCCGCATCTTCCCTCAGACAGAAAGTATAAATACCCCGTAGACCAGACGAATTACAAGTTCCGAACCCAAAAACCGAAGTTCGAACAGAAGAACAAAAGGACGAATTCAGTCAAGGAGGCAGCACAAGACACACCCAAATCAAAGATACAAGAGCTGTAAGAAGGTGCTGCATGCATTTAATTCATTAAGTAGTTTTGTTTTATTGTGTTAGCAAACTTTAATTCATCAAGATTGGTGGCTTGTGTAATGTGGCAACGGAAAGATTGCACTCCCTTAAAACTGCTTTCTCATTAATTAAAGTTTATATGTTGATGTCTTTGGTTACTACTTATTAGTGCATTGATAACCTCTGTGTTTATTAGTGGCTTGCGGGCATTTGACTGCGGGACATAATGTGGCTCCCACGGTTGTTTCTAAATTGATCACTTAGGAATAACTTTTAGACATAAGTAATCATTAAGGGTTTACTCACCGATAAGAATAGGACCAACGAGAAAGGGTTAACTACATACACTTCATATAAAGCTATCAATAAAACAAGTGACAATCTACTTAATCATAAGGACAGCCCTCTTATTGTCTCAAGTATTATCTGTGTACGTGTGTGCTACTTGCTGATTCGTGCCTATTGGTTTATTTTATTATTTAATTGCAAACAAACCGTGCCAGTCTCTCAGGCTGAAACCCCCTTGCGTTAGGATATTAAAATACTGATTAGAATAACGAGATAATACGTTCCACTCTTAGTGATCGACACTCTACTTACCATTATCTTCATACTGACCGGGTACACTGCTCGTTAAGTGTGTGTGTGTTATTGATAAGTCGGCTAAATATAAATTTAAAACTTGAGTAGGCATTAAAACTGCTAAACCGCAACGACACATCACGCGCATCAAGTTTTTGGCGCCGTTGCCGGGGAGTGAATTGTTATTATCTGTTATTTTAATTAGTATTTTAAAAGAAAAACCTAATTAAAATACTCGTGGCGTATCTTGATTTGTTTTTCTTTTTATTAGATTAATTGCATCATTGTACTATTTTGCATATTTGTTGTATTGTGTGTTAATTGTTTTCTTTTTATTTTTGTGTGTTTATTTTTGTTTTTGTTTGTGTGTTTAATTTTTGTTTTTATTTTTCGTATTTTTCTGTTCTGCTATCGTTGTACTGTGCTAAATCAAACGATACGGCGCATCTGATCTCTCAGATACGGCGTATTGCGTTTAAATTTTTTTAATACAACGCGTTTAATTAATTCGATACGACGCATCTTTTCCCCAAGATACGGCGTATCTGTTTTTAATAAGAAATTTTTTTTTTCTAAGCGATAAAGTAATACGACGCATCTGCTTTTGCAGATACGGCGTATCTGTTTTTAAGAAAAAAAAATTTCTAAACGTTAACGCCATACGACGCATCTGCTTTAGCAGATACGGCGTATCTATTATTTTAATTAAAAACAGTTTGCGAATTATTAAACAGATACGGCGTATCGATCTCTGTCGATACGGCGCATCTTTCTGAATCAAAAATCATTTATTTTTAAACGTAACGAAAATACGGCGCATTAACTTTCGTTAATACGACGCATTTAATTTTAATTAGATAAGTTGATTTTTGATTAATTAATTCGATACGGCGCATTCTTAAATTCTAAAGCGGCGTATCTATTTTCTGAATAAAGTCTGATTAAATTTTAACGATTATAAGATACGGCATATCCAACTTTTTGGATGCGGCGCATCGTCTGCAGATATCAGTTATTTTTATTCTTATATCCGTTTCTATATTCATTAAATTCTCTTCTAGCGAACAAATCCTACTGATGATTTTACCTTGGATGACAGATTTTGCTATGGAAGACATGTCAGTTAACGGATATCTTGCTAAGGAAAGCTTGTTTTCAGATTCATTCAATGTACTCATGATCGATGCAGATTTATTCTCTTGGGAGACTCCTCTTGAAGCTGCTTTTAAGGAATTCATGCGTTTATGCAACATTGACAAAGAGGTGTTCTCTTATGATGTATTTGTGAGGTATACTGTAGAAGAATTGTCGCTCTTATGGCCTAGCATTGAAGCCGAAGGATTGAACTGGACTACTATCGAAGAAGATGATGGGAAATTCTATCTTGCATACATGGACTCAAGCAACAACAGCTGTGGTGGAGGCAATGCCCAAATCTCTTACATGCCTTATTCCGAACAGTACTAGGGATTGAATGAGAAATATCAGGATAATGACATGAATTATGCTTTGGCGGAGTTACTATTTCATGGCAGGTTGGTAAGATTGATAGACCTCTCCCTCAATGATTGGCTAGAACTCAAATATAGTAGTCCGGAATTTGCCCCTACGAATGAAGTCAAGGAGATTATGACTTCATGGTTGACTCGGAGTTTTAAGAAGCAATTTAACGAGTTCATGGAGATAAAAAAGAATATGATTGGAAAGGTTTGCTTTGACGTTAACCATGACCCTAACGATGTTGATTTTTCAGAATGGTTGGCTAGTAAGTTTAATAACCATAAGAGCATGGATCGTGCTACTAAGGATGCATTATGGGTATATTGGATGAGAGGAGAAGATGAAGAAGTAGAAAGCGATTATGGGTCGTCACTTCATAATTCAACAATCAATGAAGGCATTGAAGAGTTATTCAGAATAGACATTGATGTATTCGATTATGAGACACCCTTGTGCAAGCAGTTCAAGGAATTTAACTACCTTCTTCAAGTCGATGATGATGTGCTTACCGGAGATCTACCAGGATTTAAGACTTATGATGATTTCAAAAACACCTGGTACTATGAATGGAATGATCAAGTACCATGGGTTTGGGATAAACCATGGGAATTTGCGCACATTAATCACACCTGTACACCCTTCGTTTTCAAGGACGGGAGTAGTGTTTGGCCGACCTGTGATTATAAAAGTGACGGAACCTGTAATGGGGGAAGTATAATTGGGATGAAACGGGTTGGAAACGATGTAACCTTTGAAGATTATGAGTGGTACGATAATGTTGAAGACTGCCCACAAAAGGCGGAGGCTTTACAAGAAAAGGGAAGAATTGAACGCTTGAAAGGACTTAAGGGGACATCGGATACTACTTTCTGGGAATGGGTGCATAAACAGTTTGATGATTTCACAAAGCTTAGTCGACGGTTACAATATGATTTGGAAAGAGAATGGGAGGCGATTCAAGACGATAAGTCATTAATTGAAGAACTAGATGATTATTTGATTAAGGATCCTTATTTTAAGTTTGTTGATAAAGACGAGGAAGAATTCACCAAAAGAAAGTGTCAACTACTTGGGATTCCTTACAATGAGCCACCCATGATTATTTCTGAAAAATTTAAAATCATCAAATATTCTTTGAGTCCTAATGAAGAATATACTGCGGTGAAGACAAAGAGTTATACTAGATTAAGTCGAACGGAAGAAAACATCGCAGAGATATACGGGAAAATCTTTCGGATGAAGGACGAAGGATGGACCGTGACAAGGACTTATTGCTGAGCTGAACGTGAGTCTAACTTGAAGACTCTGGAATAAAGACAAGTGCTTACCGGGAGACAACCCGGATTTATCTTTTATTATTCTGTTTTCTGTGTCGAGTCAGTCCAGGCCGCATGAGGATACGGCGCATCTCAACTCTGAGATGCGACGCATCTCCTGCAATGGTCATATCTTATTTTATTTTTCTGCATTTTTATTTTCGACTTTAAAACTATTTATCAGTTTATTTTAATGCGGCGCATCCCTGGTTAAGGATGCGGCGCATCTTTATTCTGATCCGTATTTATTCCAGGCTCGATACGGCGTATCTTCTTCAATAAGATACGGCGCATCGACTGACCTGATGATTTTCAGTTTTAATTTTTAAGTTTTATTTTTATCTAACTACTAATGTGTTATGCAAGTTGAACCTTTCTTATCTTAGGTGTGTTTTAAAGTGTTGGTGGTATTATAGTTTCCTGGATTTCTTGTGGATACATCAAGTATGAAGCTTTAACGTTCTAATCCACAAGAAGTTGATTTTTGCTCTTATACTAATGGAGGATCATACCGAGCAAATCTCAGGGGAGTTTTTCTGTTCTAATTCTTTTATTTTCCAGTTTTTAACCTTTTATACAAACAACGAGGACGTTGTTTAACTTAAGTGGGGGGATTGGAGAATTAGAACACTTAACAATTACTTGTCCTAAACTTTTTCAAAAATTATGCTTAAAATGTGCTTAATATATCAAACTTAAAAAAAATTTAGCATGTTTTTGTTTAAGATCTAAGTTGCATAACTGCACACATAACGTTATTTTCAAAAATTGTGATTTTCCAAAATTCACAAATCTATGAGTGTGCCGGTGACTTGTAAACTTTAGAACTTGGCTTGTATACTATTCGAGACCACCATAATAAGTATTATTTTATATAATTGGAATGACTTGTCTAACTTGGTAAAATTCTAGGATTACACCCAAAAAGCCTATATATGTTATGTGTTATTAGCTAACTACACTGGTTAGTTAACCCCCGTATAAACCCTTTTGTTACTCTCATTTTTAGAGTAAGATACCCCTAGAAAAACACTCAGAGCCATTCCTTTCGTTTCTTACACCTATGTTTAAAATGTTTCGTTACACCCTTACACCTTAGCCTACCCTGTAGATTAGAATCCGTGGTTGGTTAATTGCTATAGGCAAAGTGTGTTTCCTTACATTACCTGTGTTCGCGTGCGTAATTCATTATCTTTGGTTAGGTCGGGAAATTGCACAATGCAATTGGAGTGAAAGTAAATATTGTATATTTTGGAGTTTATTTTTCGTGTGTTTACTACTTTCACTATTACCATTACTTCTGAAGTCATGAAAAGTATGGAAAAATTATCCGGAAAGAAAGTTATAGTGATGTGGTGAAATTTCACACATCTATGTTTATGCTTTAAAAAAAAAAAAAAAAAAAAAAAAAAAAAAAAAAAAAAAAAAAAAAAAAAAAAAAAAGAAAGAAAAGTTGGATGTTTGTTTTAACCAACTTATGTAAAGTTATGTAAGTGGTCGATATCACCACTATTTGTTGTACTATATCTATGGATTGAATGGGAATTGGCAGTTATGGGAACGCCAATTAAGGTTTATTCTTTGATTAAGACCTTGTTGAGTATAATTCGTGTCTACCTAAAGCGTGTGTTTCAAGTGTTAAAGCGTGAGTTATTCGATGATATGAGTCTTATTCATGGGATGGTTGGGATAGTGATTAACCACACTTAGGATTTTAATTTATTTGTTTTGTTTATTTTTATTTTTACACCAATTTATATCCCAAATGTTATCCATGCCCTTTATTATTCTTTATCCAACCAAACCTTTGATTTATTGAGATTAGGGATTTGAGCAATCTTAAGTATCGTAGTCGTGGATTCGGCTATGTATTTATGATTTTGTCGCCCTTTTTGATATATTATTATTGGTGAAGTTTGGACCTATCTTTAGCCTATTCGAGTTAAGGATTTGAGCAATTGCAAGTATCGTGTTCGTGGATTCGATCATGTATTTGTGATTTTGTCGCCTTTTCTGGAATTTGAGATCGATAGTGAAAGAGAATAATTAACCCTTAAGCCTAAAAACCCTTTTTACCGCTTTAGACTTGTTATTCCTTAGCTTTAGTGGTGGAGATGTGTATACTTGCTAAGCTTATGTTAGAATATTCGTCGCGACTGGACAGTTAAACGATTAGATTTGCTTTTATCGACTTATTTTATTTTACTTCTAATTCGTTAAGTGTTTAGTTGTGTGATTATGAAATGAACGAATACATGCTTAAATATAAAAATAAATCCTAACATCTTTTAGGATACATTTTCATAAAAGAAATTCTAAGGTTTACTTGGGGACAAGTAAAGTTCAAGTGGGGGGATATTTGATGAACTCAAATAAGTACATTTTATTACTATCATTTATCCTATTAATTTGACTTGTTTTACTATATTATGTATGAGGATTGAGACTTAATCATTTACTTTTGTAATTCTCAGGTAAAAACAAGCATTTGGTGAAACTTAATGATTTTGGACTAATAATGGAGCAAAACGTGCATAAAGTGAAAGTCTACTGACATGGACAAGATCAAGTCAATTCTGCTCCAGATGCGCCGCATCTCACTCTCGACATGCGCCGCATCTCTATCAAGATATCACCAGATACAATCCAAGATACAAGAGGACATGCGCCGCATCTGATCATGGAGTTACGCCGCATCTTCTGGCGGTGTACGAATATTCCTGAATATTATAATCTTGGACCCCACGCGAAGTTAAGTACATACGCCGCATCTACTTAGTAGATGCGCCGCATCTTCCCTCAGACAGAAAGTATAAATACCCCGTAGACCAGACGAATTACAAGTTCCGAACCCAAAAACCGAAGTTCGAACAGAAGAACAAAAGGACGAATTCAGTCAAGGAGGCAGCACAAGACACACCCAAATCAAAGATACAAGAGCTGTAAGAAGGTGCTGCATGCATTTAATTCATTAAGTAGTTTTGTTTTATTGTGTTAGCAAACTTTAATTCATCAAGATTGGTGGCTTGTGTAATGTGGCAACGGAAAGATTGCACTCCCTTAAAACTGCTTTCTCATTAATTAAAGTTTATATGTTGATGTCTTTGGTTACTACTTATTAGTGCATTGATAACCTCTGTGTTTATTAGTGGCTTGCGGGCATTTGACTGCGGGACATAATGTGGCTCCCACGGTTGTTTCTAAATTGATCACTTAGGAATAACTTTTAGACATAAGTAATCATTAAGGGTTTACTCGCCGATAAGAATAGGACCAACGAGAAAGGGTTAACTACATACACTTCATATAAAGCTATCAATAAAACAAGTGACAATCTACTTAATCATAAGGACAGCCCTCTTATTGTCTCAAGTATCTATCTGTGTACGTGTGTGCTATTTGCTGATTCGTGCCTATTGGTTTATTTTATTATTTAATTGCAAACAAACCGTGCCAGTCTCTCAGGCTGAAACCCCCTTGCGTTAGGATATTAAAATACTGATTAGAATAACGAGATAATACGTTCCACTCTTAGTGATCGACACTCTACTTACCATTATCTTCATACTGACCGGGTACACTGCTCGTTAAGTGTGTGTGTTATTGATAAGTCGGCTAAATATAAATTTAAAACTTGAGTAGGCATTAAAACTGCTAAACCGCAACGACACATCACGCGCATCACTTGTTCTGAGCCCCATGTTGATGTTCAGCCGTAGTACCGTACAATGCTCCCACAGGTATAAAGAGTTTATTGATGCATGTACGATTTGTTGTCTTGAACCATTCGTGATGACCGGAAGGATTTGTCGAAAGTCACCTCCGAATAAAACCACTTTTCCTCCGAACACTTGTCCAGATGGTGTTGATAGGTGCGGCCTACATATGTCTCTTAGTGTCCTATCGAAGGCTTCGTAACAATGTCTATGTGTCATTGGAGCTTCATCCCATATGATTAGTTTGCATGTCCTTATAAGCTCAGCAAGTTCACTATCTGCTGGGATGTGGCACATAGAATCATCAACCACATTGATAGGAATTGCAAATTGAGAATGTGCCGTTCTTCCCCCCTCCAACAAAAGCGCGGCTATACCGCTTGATGCGACATTTAAAACTATATCTCCTTTCGATCTAATTTTTGCGGACAATGTCTTGTAAAGATAAGTTTTACCCGTGCCCCCGTATCCGTATACGAAGAACATACCTCCTTTTGTTTCGTTGACAGCATCCATTAAAGTATTATATATATCTCTCTATTCGTTTGTTAGCGTACCAAAGAGCTTGGTATGTTGTTCACGTAACTCGTCTTTGTTGTATTTTAACTCATCCGATATGAGTCTATTGTAATGTGCCATAAGTAACATTTCGTTTGGGAAAGGCATGTTTGGGATGTTCCGCAAACTTTTATTGTTACAAAGCAGCATGTGTTCGATATATGTAAGACATATGTTCTTTCTTTGCTCGTCTGAAAGTTTCAAATCTGCAAAATTTAAATGCACATTTTTTAGTTTAATTCTAACACACAAACTAATAGATATATATTAATTTTCACATGCTTGTAACTTTGTAATAACAACCCAACACACACACATTTGGATGGTTAATCAGCGACCATCACTGTAAGGTAGTAGTTTTTTTGTGTTTAATTCGATTTCTTAGTTTTATAAATAAAGGTTCCATTTCCAAGGCACTAAAACACTCATTTTATTAACAGTATTTGGGTGTTTTTTTTTTTTTTTTGAACGTTTTTGGACATATAGGAGGGTTTGCACTGGTTTATGGAATACCACTGGTTTGTTATCGATGGATTATGTTGTTTATCACATGATTTTAAGGCTGAAGTGGTATCATGTTGTTTTGCTGGGTAATTTTAGAAATAGTGAAATTCAATGATTTGGGGTTAGTTTCATAACACTCTGGTATAGAAACACACCTGATTATTGGGTTAGTTTTTTTTTTTTTTGTCTTTGAATGTGTATTTTAAAATGTTTGATATTTTTAGTCAGGGTTTTTTGGTCTTTAACTCACTAAAGCTGCTCAAATTATTTTCAGAAATATGGGTTCCCAGTTCTTGATCAAACTTGACAACCATTATTGGGAAGGTCGGGTGTGCATAAAGGAAAGCGACAGAAACGTTTCTTACAGGAATATTAAGGCAATATCCCAGTGTTATACGTTTGATGTTGTTGCCTGTTTGGTATGGTGCTGCTGAATAAGTGCTTTAGGTATGTTTTTTGCGAACCAAAACTTTTATTATGGACAATGTAATTAGACGTTAGGACATGTATGTTTAAACTATGTGTATTTGTCGTGCTGTAACATGTAGTTGTTTGTGATTCATTTATAAAGAATTATAATGATATCAGTTAGACAATTGAGTAGATATTAAGAGATTGTATTACAGTGAAAATTTCATACCTGGATCATTTCTTTTTATTCGTTCCGCGTGTAGTACGTCAGTAGCCATTACCTCCCACGTTTTCTCGTAAACAAATTCTGGTCGAGACATGCAATCTGTCAGAATAAGTATGACATAAAATTTCCGTAGGTAGTTTCCGGTTCCCCATAGGCTGGCTTCTAACAACCCGTCAATGTATTCTTTATCGTCTTCCAGTAGACCTCGTGCCTGGCACGCCTCTTCGTATGTGTTGTACGTAACACCTTCAAATTTTTTAAAATCGATCCAATCTTGTGCGCCCGGGACCTTGTTAATCAGGACTCGCAGGTAGAACAGTTCACCGGTTGATGGTGATACGTGATGCACACGTCCAATGGACGTGCCTCTTTGTCTTTTTACCCAAACTCTATCCTCTTGTTTCCATACATAGTGTTGTGGAAATTCGTGGTAAAGTAAAGCCCTCGCTTCTACATCAGTCTCGTTTGTTTTCATCCACTGTACGAATTTTGTGTCATTTATGGATGCCTTATCCAACGTACAGTCAATGCTTTCCGAAGCATCAAATACGACCGAATGTTCGCCTTCTAAATGAAACGGCAATCGTTCAACCGGAGGGAATCTGTAATGTATGTCAAATTTGTAAATCCTCCATGCTGCTTCACAAGCCGAAAGATATCGACAGTCGTAGTAATCACTGACTTCGTCTATCTCTTGGTCTTCTACCGCCGCTGTAGCCCTATCTGGACCCTTGTTTATATACTTGAAAAGGTATTTTATAGAACCCATTTGGTTGCACCACTCCACGTTAATATGCGATTGGTACTGCCTTAACAACCCCGGGTTGTAAGGGACCACGTATCCGTTGTGTAATTCTGAACCACTTTTAGTTACTGTACAACCGTCGTTCCTCCTCTTATAAAGTGCGTAACCATTCTCGTCTATGACTGTTGAATCGTTAAACTCTTTGGGGAATTTCTTTGTACATTTGTTTTTAACCGTGCATGGACAAGTAGGGCGCTGTGGGCCACATGGTCCATGCATCATATGATCGGTAACGATCTCGTATAGTTCAGGATCTTCATTTTTATCAGGTATTTCTGCTGAAATAAAATGATCAATTTGGCGGGTTGTCTTGATTTTATCACGTTCTTCCAGAAAAAGCAAAATATGAGCATGTGGCAGGCCTCTTTTTTGAATCTCGACAGTATAAACAGCTGTAATAGGTTGATAGTGTTAAGCATTATATACAATTAATAATAACGGATTCAATTACTTTGTATTTGTTAATAAATGTATAATGATTGTACCTGCTTTCAAATGTCAAAAATAATGCCGGTCTTTAAAATCCCTCATTAAAGAGTCCAGTTTTTGTTTAAAAACTCTTGTTATGGCGTCAGGTCTGTCTTCAGACTTCAGCCCCCTATCTGCGACAAAACGTGCAATTTCCGGCCACTTTGGGTTGCACGTGAATGTTATAAACAGGTCAGGATATCCGTAAACCTTGCATACTGTCATGGCATCCAAATAATTTTGCATCATGTATCTTGGACTTCCAGTGAATGACGACGGTAAAATAACCTTTTTCCCTCGTAACATGACCCCAGAATCTTCCTGCTCCGCCAATTTCGCAAGTTTAGAATATGTTTCACTTCTCAAATCCTTCTGTTGATTTTTAATAAACGACATTCTTTCAGATTCTACCATAGTGTATGCGTCAACAATAAATTGTTGGCATAGTCTCCTTGCATTGAGTATCATCGAGAAAACACCCGTCCTTTCCTACAGCCGATACGCAAAATACTCCCTCATTGTTACCCTTGTTTTCTTGTTTGTTGGTGTATGATCAGTAACACCCACGTGGTATATATCTGTCCAGTAACCATCTTCTGCGTAAGGGAATAGCAATGGGTAGTGCAATGCTAGATACGATGGGTGCAATTCACTTATTCTTTTAAGACCGCCTTCCTGTGGGTGTAAAATGATGTCCCTTTTATTAGCTGTTGTGTCAAAATCACCAACTATTAGACCTCCAATTTCATCAGCTGTGGGTAGGTTATAGTTTCGACCATCTCGTTCTCTTGTACCGATAAGGCGTAGTCTGAACCTCGTTTCATCATGTCTTCTAACCAACTGTTCTCCAGCCATTCTGAACTGAGCAACCAATGGATTAATGGTATCGAGCATGTCGCGTAAGTCAACAGTCAGTTGATGGTCTACGATATAGGTACTTGATGTTGTTGCGCCATCGTTAGGGCTGTATAAAACAAATATAATTATACTAATATAGTGTTGCTTATCTAAGAATGAATGAACAACGTACATGTACTGATGTAATAATTATTGGTGGAATACCTGACCGAATTAATCCTGTTTTGTATTTCGTTCTGTGGGTCATAAATATATAGTTGCGCAAAAACAAGGGGTCTATCGCCCTCAGGCAAGAGGCTCCCCATCCTGTGGTAATTTTCTCCCTGAATCCTGTAACAATATGGTCCATATCCCTGGTTAACAGACGTATCCTGTTTTGCACCCATGGATGTGAATGAAAACATTGAATTGTATCGCCTAATGTTATCAACAAAATCCTTGCTCTTTGGATGTTCACCATTCATAAGTTGTGCTAACAATTGTGGTGGATTCTTAACTTCCGTTCCTAATTTCACCTTTCCTTTACCACAACATATAGAGTATGATCCAGTGCCTGAAGTTGTCGACCCCACTGTAGATTCAGCATGCCACAACAGTGCGTCGCAGGATTCACACGTGTAAATGGGATCTCCATGGTCAAGATAATCTGAGAATAGCCAATTAATTAATTAAATTTTAAAGGAAAAAAGAAAAACCATCATTTTGTTTTGGGCACAAATGTTGTCTTTGGTAGGGAACTGTCTAATGACTGTACCATTAGATATTCCTTTAAACATGTTTATCTGTCCATCGTGATTGTGTGCTGAGGTGGCATTATTTAAACCTTCGCGCCTAGGGATTTTTTTCGTAGGTGTTATTATTTTGTCCTGCAGCCGCTATAATTTGCGTTTCGAAGTGTGCACACCAGAGTGGATGGTTCCAAGGTACACGGGCTCTTTATCGATTGCTGCAGCAAAAGTGAATGAATAACAGGTAATGATTAAAATATTTATTAGCTACTTGTTCAAAAAATTAAAAATGTATTACGTGTTTTGGTCGGGTCTTTGGAAGGACGCCCTCTCGGTCTCTTTGTTGGTGTTGGATGTTCACAGCTTGTTTGTTGGTTGATTCCTTTTCCCGTGTTTGTTTTGGTCTGAGAAGGTGTGCGAGTTGGCCGGATACTTAAGCTTACAACATCTGTTGCAAAATAAAGACACATTAATATAACTGATTGCTCGTTGTTGTAGGCAAACATAGCCTGTAATTATCATGATATGTAGTTTCTATAAATGATATAACCTGTTTGGACTGGGTATATTGGTGGTCGTCCCCCAGGTTGTATCGGTTTCACAACTTGCATATACGATGTGTTACCCGTAATTTCATCCTTCCGTTGTGGTCTTCCACGTGGTCGTATTGCTAAATCATCTGATACAGCTGCCATGACAATAATACTATAAGTACATTGTAAATTTGCCAGGGTTGTATAGCATATTAAACTGTTGTACAAAAACTTTATGTGAAGTCAGTGTTTATTAACGGTGGCAATGTCTAATGATCTATAATGGCTCTGCTTTTAAATTTAATCGAAATGAGGTATATTCAATCTACCTGCATAGTTGATTGTATCAACATATTTGAGAGTAAAGACTTGTCAAACTATAAGCTTCCTGTAGGCAAATCAACACTGTAAATATAACAATTTACTTACCTGTCTGGACTGGGTATATCGGTGGTTGACCCGTCGGTAGATTGTATCAACATATTTTAGAGTAAAGACTTGTCAAACTATAAGTTTCCTGTAGGAAAATCTAGTCTGTAAACTAATTAACTGCTTTTAAATCACCCTTTATGGGTTAATCATAAGAAAAATCTAATTAATTGAACACTACAAATGATTACGGTTTGATTTGTGGCAATAAACCTGTGGACTTTTAAAGTATATTATATCCTCATTTTCAGAGGTAAGCATTCATATGCTATTTGTATTAACCGCTATTAAGCTTACTTGTGCTCCACATAGTATTTTCCTGCATTTGTATGAAGGTATTAAGGCATTTTACAAAAGAGTACGTTGGTGTTCGATTCACATGTATGCTCACGGATCTGATACATTTGCATTTCAGGTCATAACAACTTTTATGTCAGTGGGTGGGTATATAGCAAACCTGTTCGAGCTGAAACGGGCATTTAATCAGTACATGCTGCGTCACGTAAACTCTTAAATACTTACTTGTCCTATTTTTCTTTACAAATAACTAATGCTTTCATTTAGGAATACATCTGATATTATGACAGTAATAACCTTAATCTTTGTATTTGTATTTGTTAAAATTAGACTTTGGGCTACTTTCAACCCGTTTGACCTTACTCCCTTTTAGCCAATCTAACGCACCCCCCCCCCTTGACCTGGCCAATATTAAACAGTATAATAGAATCTACCCACGTGTAAGTTTTTGTATTTTGTTGTAATGACCCATGCTCAATG
The DNA here is from genome assembly GCA_021014915.2 of Artemisia tridentata subsp. tridentata. Lineage (NCBI taxonomy): Eukaryota > Viridiplantae > Streptophyta > Magnoliopsida > Asterales > Asteraceae > Artemisia > Artemisia tridentata. The sequence continues at coordinate 52,794,624 of CP139504.1, forward strand.
CAACGTTATGGATATATTTTGTTGTAATGACCCATGATCAATGCAGTGTTGGCATACTGTAAATATCATGGTGCGTAGTTTCAAACAATGTAATTACCTGTTTGGACTGGGTCTATCGGTGGTTGACCCGTCGGTTGAATGGGTCCTACACTTTGTATATAGGATGTGCTACCTGTTATTCTATGTGGTTTTTGTGGTCTTCCTCTTGGTCGGATTGCCAAATCTTCTGATACAGCGACCATGTTAATAACACAACCTGAATATTGTAAACTTGGCAGTGTTGTATAGTATATCAAAATGGTGTGGAAAAAGTTTGTAGATGTTTAGTTGTTTTTTAAGTGAAATTAGTGTTTATTAATGGTTAAAAAGTAACATATTGCATAACCATACTTATCTACTACTATATAGTAGCATATATGTTAACAAAATATTTGTATTTTACATGTGACACACGATTTGTGGTATTTTAATTTAAATATTTGCTTATATTTGTTAGCAAAAGATTATCATTAGAAATTGTAACATCTTTATTTAAATATTGCTCCTATCACATACTTGAGAAATAAGATCATTACTGAAATTTCGTCTATAAATAGCATAACAAAAGGCAAAGGATAACCATTTTTGGAAAATCGTTTTCAATGGCGCCATTCCAGGTTTTAGAGGAGCTAAGCAACCTCTCTGGATCGTCCAAGCTTCATGATTGCATGCGTGTTTGGTTTGTGCAACAGGCATGTGAAGAGTCCATCTGTGCAGAATTGATTAACACTTGTTGCGAGCATTTAAGGAGAGGTATAGCAAAGAACCAATCAATGATAGTTGACATGGAAAAATTATGACCTCGTGGTGTCGCATTGGACTCACTTGACGCATTGAAGCAAACTCAAGAGAGGCATCGGGTATTGCTCGAATTGATGGGAGAATTGCTTGCCCAAACAAAAGATGCAGTGCGCGAGGAAGAATCCAACGCAATGAAGATGAATCTTTTTAATTAAGTTGTTTTATTAGTGTTTTCTTATACAATGTTCAACAGGTTCTCCATTAGGTTAATCTGTTTGATGAACAGTTTAAAATACACAAACCAACCACATCAATAAGTTAATTTATTAATTATCTGTAGTGTTGCCTTTGCCTCCTCGTGTATTTTTTTTTTTTTTTTTTTTTTTTGACATAATCATCAAATTCAACAACAATGACATATGAGCAGTACAAACTGCAATCCAAAACTTGTACCTTGTGTGTTTCTATTCATTAAACTGATCTTACATTCAGTACAAAGTCGTAACTTACATAACCACAAAGGGCAAATCCTTCAAGCATAGCAAACTGTGTAGGCATACAATTACAATTGATAGTTATTGTAACATGAAAACTTTTTAAAATACTAAATGCAAGCTTTATTATTCAAATAAGCAAAAGAACAATACAAATAACATCATGAATCTTAAAGGGGGAAAAAACTAAGGAATAACATGACTGTTTTCAATATCTTTGTAAATATCATAAACTTTCTGTTGTTCTTCTGCTATTTTTGTATTCCTAACATCAATTCTCTGTTGGCGTTCTCGTATGATTTCCTCATACTTTCTGTTTTGTTCCTCGAGAAGCCTTATACGGTTGTTGTATAGATCAATCAATGTTCGTTCAGTTGCATACTTGCCCGATTCACACTTAGCCAATATATTCTTGGATATGTTGAAGCCTCTGTATCTGTCAGGAATTGGATGAACATCATCATCTCTTTGGCGTTTTCCTGTCCTTGTATCATTGTTTGATTTTGATGATGCCATGGAATTGTGAAAGTAGGAGATAATCTATAATTGTGAGAGGATAGTATTTTTTATTTTTTTTTTAGATCTTTGTATTCTTAGACAATTTAAAGGCACAAAGATGACATTGGAAAGTCACAACATTTACTTAGAAAAGTGGTTAGTCTCCAAATACATGTTTCCTATAAACTGTATATATACATGTTTCCAAAGATGACATTGGAAAGTCACAACATTTAAACTGTATATATATAGTACACACAAATATCAAATATGCTATTTAACACAAATCAAATTGGTAATCAAAAAATAGAATCATGCAACCATCAAAGTAGATACGTAATTATTCAACGCTTGCATTGAACACCAAACAATAGAGTGTTAATAAATTCAAATCTATATGAAAATAATATAGGCACAATAAAAGAATTCACTACGAAAGTTCCATTTGTTTCATGATATTGTTTATCTTTTCTTTGTACTCCAATATTTTTCCTCGTCGGTGATCAATATCATCTTTACACTTTAATATTGTTTGTTCGTCAATTCTGATTTCTGCTTCCAACCATGCTACATGTCGTCTAAGCTGATCAACATAACGTATAGGTAAAAAATACCTTATAGCCCCTTGGTCACCTTTTGAATTAGACGATAGATGTTTTGGTGGGGAATTACTTCTTGAACGTTTTCCTGGTGACTTTGATGGGGGAATAAACGGACGCCCCATGGTTGCTCTGAGTTCGTTACTACATGAAAGTGGGAAAATCTTGTAGATGTTATATAGCTTGCGAGATTGAATTAATATTTGTTAAGAGATATATTCAATTTATAGAAGATATAATTTCGATGATAAGCATAGCATCTATATTTCAACCAATATGCTAAGAGATATATTTAATTTATAGAAAATATAATTTGTATGATAAGTATAGAATGTATATATTGTACCAATCTTTTGATGTTAGTTTCAAATAAATTGTTTAAAAGGCATAATTAATTTATAAAGGATAAGTATAGAATGTATATACTGTACAAATCTTTTGATTCTATGAGATATATTTAATTTACAGAAAATACCCAAGTATATACTATATTTCTGAATAAATATTTTGTTCGTTTCTTTAACTTGAATGTTTCGAAGCTTTGTAGATTCAATATACATATTTTTATAAACGATATGAAATATTAATGTATAATAAGTAATAAAACAGGCGAAACACGTGAAATCCAGAATCAAATGACAACATAAATTCAAATCAGATCAATTCATCAACTATTTAAACTGAAAGAAAAACAGTGTGTGAGCAATGACTTGTAAGACGATGTTGAAGTCTCAATCGTCATCACTGAAAAAGTTTAGATCCACAAGGTAGTCATCGGTCACCTCATGACCCATCTTGCGCATATCGTCAATCAAGGCTTCTGCTTTCACAAGTTTCGCTTGGACGCCATTGAGAACCTGTTGAGACTCTTGAGGATCTCCAACATTTAACTTTTGCCAGTTGAGGAAAACAGATTCGTCTGGCTCTTCTATTAAGTCAAAGATAAACGGGCTTATAAAGTTAACATGGAAAAAATAAATTTATTTTAAAAAAATTATAAAACTTATACACTATACCTTTACTACTTTGAGAAGTTCCACCTTCTTCAAAGACTGATGCAAGAAATCTCAATGCATCATCGACCTTAGTGCTTGGCTCTCTACTGTCTTGATCATGCACCTCACCTTCTGTCTTAAGATCTGCAACAGGTTTTCGTGCATGAGCAACCTTTGGTTCTGTCACGGGGATTTGTTCAGGAATGGCTTGATCTTCGCACCGTGAATCAGTGTGTGGTGTGGGTGAGGCTGAACCTTGAAAGGTTTTAGGGCTTAATGATGCCATGGGAAGAGTATATGTTCATGGTTTACATGATTTAACCGATCATATATATATCCAGTTATTAAAATCTGGTTATCATTGGGCCTTCTCTTTTGGGCCAAATTTTGTTATATTTGTATTTAATGAAACAATACGATGTATATACGCGTAACATAATAAAAGCTTTAGAGGTAATTGAATTTATAACTCACCAACTTAAAAAATGTAACAATTATTCATAGTAATAAGGTATTATTCGCTGAATGACAATAAAGATGGACAAACAATATAGGATAAAACTCTTAAAAACCGAATCTATGGAAAATCTAGCTATGTGTCATCATATTTCATCCTCACTATCATCATCGTCACTTGTTTCATAATCAGTGGAGCTGTCGTTAATAAAGCTACTCATATCATCGGTATCAGAATCATAGTTGACGGTATACGTGTTTGATCCAACTTCCCATGATTCTTCATCAAAATTTCTGTTGCAAATATTTTGACCATTCACAATTCCGTCGATATCAGGCATATCTTTCCACATGTCAGCGTCGACTATGTCAGCCTCATCCAGTTCTGTGCATTTGGAATCGCATGTTCAAGTACAAATTAAACATAAACAAACAAATACCAAAAAAAACTATGTACTCCTACATCTGTGTTGCTGTTATAAATAAGTATGTTGTGTTTTTTACCATTAACATCAGTATAAGCTTCATCGACGGATGTATACTTTGAATCACCTATTGAGAATTTAAGATAAAAAAATGTCATAAGTAAAATATAACTTTTAATTTAACACATATTTAGTAATCTACAAATAAAAAAAAACTATACAATTGGTTTCCAAGAAACAACCTGTAGAGGAGTCTTCAATGATAAGCTCATCAGGGATAGTATATCTAGGTTTATAATCTTTTAGAGGGTAAATTGGATCAGGAAGATCATCGATGTTCACCCAAACCCCATCCTCAGAATCGCCTTTATTTTGTTCAAAATCGTCATCTGTATCCTCATCAATCAACATATACTTTTTACGACCTGTGCTGCGTGTTGGATGCGCTTCCTTAGATCCTTTTCTTATAACATTGCCATCATCATCAGACTTGTGGGTTTAAGGTACACATCATAAAAAAATATGTTGTAAGTTTCAATATATTTATGTGTAAAAAAATACATAGGTGCCTCCTAGGATTAAAGCACACAATGTCAGAACATACTATACTGCATTATATAACAATACAAATAAACAATCTAAGATATAACCTTAACAAAAGTGGTGTCTACAGATGTGCTTGTTTTTACCAATCTACGCCGTTTAATTGATTGTAAAACAGGCTGTGAAAAAAAACCAACAACAAAATAAAACAAATGTTTAAGTGGTTAATTCCATTAAAAATACTTGCTAAGTAAGAACATGTCAAGCTGATAATAAAACTACTCGGACATATTATTAAAGATACCTTTTCATCGTCTGATATATTTATAATTGGCATGTCCTTGGTTGGAGATGGAGGCTCATGTTTTTTAACCATATCAGCATGGCTAGGCTATAATTATGAGGAACGTAATCAGTATTTTTTCTTTCGTGTATAATTTGAATAAATACTTGAGTCATATATTATACCTCTTCATCGTCTGATAAAATAATGAATGGTACATCCTTATTCAGCGAAGTATTACTTGGATATGGAGAATCATAATCCTTTTTTTTAGTAACCTGTTAAAGTTCTATTAATCAAAATGATTTAAACTTACATAGTAACAGATAAAGCATACGTAACTTATAAGTATATACCTTGTTTGATCGTTTATATGACATTGTGTTTACTTCTCGTCACCAATAATTGAAATTATATGCTCAACAGCTAACATGTGGTTTAATTTATAGAGTTTGAAGATGAATATTAATTGTTAAAGTTTTAATATAGATAAAGTCTGTGACTATATTTAAAACATATTATGTTTTAAATATACACGTTTTCTTTTTTTTAAAATCTTATTTTGGGTGCTTATCCTAAATATATACATATGATTTTATTATGAACTCTTAATAAGTGCAACTTGTTTGATTTTAGTAAGTAAAATAACTCTATGGTTCTGGGTTGGGCCGTTTTTTTTTTATTTTCTATTTTGTGTGTTTATACTAAATACATGTATGATTTCATGCCTATATTTTTATAAGTATAGTTTGGTTACTTTTCTAAATGAATATGGTTTTTACCATAGTTAAAGATTGTGATTATATTGTACAAAAACATGCTTTTATATTTTATACTATACAACTTAAACTGTACATAAAAAACTTGAATCATTATAAGTTGCTTAATTTGTTATACAATGTATTTTAAATGTATTAATTTAACAGATGATTATTTTTGGCTTGAATACTTAGTATCCGTTAGCCATTGATAATGATTAATAACAGCTTGAAGCAAATTAAAATGTAAAATTGCAAACAAATACTTAATAAAAGAAGCAACTGATAAGAATATTTCATATGTCGTGTATAGGCAAACGGGTCGGTTTGGGTTACAATTTACTTCAAACGGGTCAAAAAGGGAAATATCGAAAGCTGTATAAACGTGTAACATAACATATTCATTCCATTAAATTAAATTTTTAAACAAACAGATCCAACATGAAATTAAACATCTTCTGATGAGAAAGCCAGATGAACTTGATCGTAAGAATAGACTTCCAACTTTTGTTTCTTCCTCCTCTGTTTCCTAAAAGGACCAAATTCTCTCAAAAACTGCTTATGTTTTCTCCTTTCTTCTCTTAGTCTTGCCTCTTCATCCTTCACTTGCTCCCACTTCCTCTGTTTAATCGTTTGTCTTTCTGAAACCATCCAATCATAAATAAACTCTATACTTTCTTCAACTTGTTCCTCACCTACATGGATATTCAAGCCATTTTTAAGCATGCACGTAACATCTCAAAACTGCAGTTCAGAAAAACTAACATCTGTTTATTTACCTTTGTTTTCATGCGTTTCTTTCCCTTTGCTTGCTGCAACATCATTCGACCTGCTGTAAACATGATGTTAGCATTCATTATTTTGTGAAATACATGAAATCTTAACATAGATCAGTTATACAGTTAGTAGGTTTACCTTTGATTATGCACAGTTGTTATCTCTGCCATATCGTTATCCTTTTCTCTCTTAGTAATGGAAGCCATTTTCAGATTATTGCAAAACAGATGAGGCGTGCAAAGAGCAACATTTTTTTTTTTACTTTGAGACTGTGTATGGAAGTTGGAATGGATAATTATCTAAACGCATTTAACCACAAAGTTGGGGAAGGTAAAAAGTCAATAATTAATTTGCATTTTATCTTGGAACACACATATCTCTTTTAAAAATATATGGATATGTTTTTGCTTATATTTTGACTATGGAAAATATATTTTCTTTAAACGTTTTTAGAGTTAACAAATTTTTTAAAATATTCAGTAAAATTAGCATACAAAGTGGATACATATCTTTTCTTAGGCCTTATCACATTTGATTTAATTTTTCAACTGTTTACAACTTATTTCGTGTATAAGTTGAATAATTTTTTGTTTATTATATGTATCCACAACTCTAAAAAAATAAATAATGACAAGGATAGAGGGTTACACTACACTAATAATGACATTAGTTGCTTTATCATTTCAATGTGTACATATGTACTAAAAGTAAAGAAAAAGGATATTGATAAGAATATTCACAACAATAATAAATTGCAAACATTGTGTTGTAAAAAATAATATGAGCATCCATAACAATCATAAAATGTAAAGGTTTTGGCGGGAAAAAACAATACGAATATTCATAACAATAATTACTTGTAAACCATAACTAAAGTGTTCACACATCTTTAAAAAATGAACCAAACATCAAACATCGTTATGCTTGTCCTGTCCATCGAGTCCATTTGCTGGTAATTTATCCTCACATGTTGCTGGAATACTGCTATTGTCATTTGGCATTCCATCAACTGCATCTTCCAATCGAGTTATAACATCAGCCGTGGAATCAACAGACAATGTTGCCATATCATCTAATGTGTCCGCGCACGGAGTTATAGGTTCGTTGCTTTGTTCCTGATATATTTTGTCGGAAGAATTAAAAATTTAGAATGTATTGTTCGTTAAAATTCAATGGTGTTTGTTGACACTAAATAAAACATTAAACAGTACCGCGTTTTTTCCAGGAGAATGTGCATCCGTTTCATCGTCCGAGCACATAGAGTCATAGTCCAAACTCTGCACATCATCATCGTCGTCCTATTTTAAACAATGTAAAACGTTTAGTATATACGTGATTGTAAGCATACCTCATTGTTATGTATATTAAAGTAACAAATGGACTAAACCTCATCTTCTAGGAAGCCACTCTTGAAATAGTTGATTGTCTCAACATCTTCGGTAACCTTTTCAGCTCGATATATGTGACTGTTATTCTCGTTGTTAAAGTCAGAAAAGAAAATCTTGAAAAGATACCTCCTCCCAACAATCTGATTAAGATCTTCCAGAAAGTACTCGTCTGTGTTCATTCCTTCCCTTTCCATGATCTCCCATGCGGTCACATTTGTCATCTCATGTACGCTCTTGTCAAAGATTACCACTTGCGCGGTACCACTATCATCAAATATGCGCACAATGATTTTGAACCTACGAATATAAAATATACATCGTAAAGTATAAAACATGTAAACAGTTGCATTATTTATTATACAGTTATATATGGTTTCAAATACTTATATCCATGTAGATACGCTGTTGCGCATACTTAGAAACAACTGCATATGTCTCCCCATGGTTCTTACAATACCACACCTGCTTCGGATTCTTCGAGCCTGATTTGACTTTTGAAACAATGGGTATCACTCTGGTACTACATGTCTTACAACCTGTATAGACCCATCCATTTTCATATTGTATACTATGCACTCTTGCATAAACAACACAATGTGATTCCTGTATTTAAATACAAAATCGTTTGTCAGCAATACTAATGTGATTTAATCGGGTGAAGAATAAGATTTATATTATATTTGAATCAATTAATTGTATCTTACAGGTTCAATTGTCCTAATCGATCCAATTGTTCTCTTCACACAGCCGTGCATGAACTTTGCAAAGCGTGACAACAGGCTTCTCAATTGAATACTCTTCAATTTTAAACTCCCCTACACTATATCCATCTTGCTCTTCGTACCTGTAATGTGTATAAATAAGTTTTCAAATAAATGCAACATATAGTTAATTCAAAGGCAAAACATATATAGCACAACATCAAAGTAATTACCTCTCCCGGAAAGCTAACAACTGTGGCACATCTCTATTTATGAATATTCTTGTGCCAAACAAAGCATTATGTATGGACGGTTTGTCTATGCTGTGTAAAAGAGAAACGTAAATTTTAAAATTAACACTGCGAATAAAAAATATAAATATCATGTCCGAAATTTCACTATGCATTTGTAAAACTTACTATTCCAATATTTCACTTTTACTAACATCATCAGTATGTCTATATGCCCAAGTTCATCACGCTTGTTTTCATAGTCATTCCACAATAATGCCCAATTGTTCCAAAAAGTACAGTCGATTCTTAAAGATCTGCAGAGCATAGTGTATAATCAATCCATGATCGCAATTGAACATTATTCTACACACATTATTTCAAAGAAAATGTAAATGTGCACAATATACGTACTCGGCATCTTCAACAACAATTGTCCTTCGTATCATAGGAGTACCAGCACCGTTGATAGTAACTATTTTTCCAATAGCTACTACTGTACCAATAATATCTGAAAAAATATCTTATAAAGTAATGCAAGAAATCGTTTCAATAATGTCAAATTATGTGAACATTTTCTAAAAAAATACATACCAACACAATCGTGTTCGTGGTAGTGATTATCTGTATCCAGAATACTTGATAATGGCTCATTAATGAAGCCAACAAAATTGTCATCAATTTGATCTATCCGCGTAACCTCGGTGCCTTTATAAAAAGATATCTTCCATTGATTTGGTAACAAAGGAAATTTGCCACTGTTTTCTGCTACTCCAAAATTAGATATTATGTAACATTGTCCCTCTTGTAAAAGAGGTTCAAATTTGTACATAAATTCCTTCTTGATATAAATCTGAACACGGTTTGACTGTATATACAATTCAAATATTAATATTATATGTAATGAAAATATATACAAACATAAATAGTTGGTAACCTAATTCATGTTACCTCCTCATCCTGTAGAACACAGTCAAGACTGTAAGGATCATGTTCTTCACCAAGTTTGTGTGAATGCCACACGGAAACACACCTCCCTCTAATAGCCATGTTTAAATTCATTGGATTGATGTCTTTAATGAGAGTAATTTTTCGCTCTCTATTGGTTTTCATTGGCTGAGAATTCCCACCTATAATCACACAAATATACTACGACCATGTAATGTACATAAACCAATTATATTAAAGTAAGCATTACTAATAATCTCAGGACAAAACCTGTCGGAAGTTTTCCATGTGACGATGTGTGCATCACATTTTTTTTGCTTTTATGTGAAGGTACGGCCGAAGAGGTTGATTGGTATCTCAAATCCCGTTGTTTATTTTTAACATATGACAACCTCTTAGTCTCAACATTTGAGTTTGCTGCCCCTGCAAAGAATTGTAAAACAGATTATTGTATACATATATGTATGCAATCTTGGGGGTTTCAAATTAATACCTAAAGGAGACTCAAAGGTGTAATGGGCCTCAAATGACTCGGTCTGAGTCTTTGTTTCTCCTTTTCAATGCTTGTCCAGGGCCTGTTGTTTAATTGATATAGATTTAACATAATGTATCATAAGCAAGCATAGTTTATCAATATAGTACATTCAAAATTTAATACACGGTAACAAATAGTTTAAAAACATCACTGAATCGCCTACAAAAACATCAAATAAAACCTAAAACTAACAAAATTAGCAAACCTTATTCTTTGTAGCCGAACCATCAACTATATATCTAACTCATTACCAACTCAAACTCGATTCATAATCAAATCACTACCACTGCAAAAACCTCGAATAAAGCCTAACTCTAAGCCAAGTACACAATCATAGATCTTCTTTGCAACCAAAGTATTGGATATACGGTAACAAATAGTTTAGACACATAAAATCAAAATTCATCATACGGTAACAAATAGTTTAGACACATACCACTCTCACGAAGTGACTGCCGCTCAGAAGATGATGAGGTGTTACTAAATTTTCTCTTTGGAGCTGGGTTAGATGCTGAAACAATTAAAAATATATAAACACAATATATTTTTGATACAAACAAATTTTTACTTACTATAATACCTGTGGATTGTGAAACAACATCAGGTGTATCACTCTCAAACAAAGTATTATCCAGCTCAGAAGACGAAGACTGCTGAGCTAAATGTGCCGATTTGCCCGTTCCCTTGCTTCCAACAATTGTCACCGTCTGTGAACGCTTACCTGTCGACAAAACATGAGCATAAACGTACCATCAATTCAATCAAAATTTTGTTGAATATACTACCTCTGGATTGTGAAATAACATTAGAAACAGCTGCCCTAGATAGGCTGCCAGGTGTGTCACTCTGGAACACGGAATTTTCCAACACAGAACATGAAGAATGCGTAACCAAAGTTGCTGATTTGCCTGTTCCTTTGCTTTCAACCATTGTCACCCTCTGTGGATGCTTGCCTGTAACAAAAACACGAACATATATTGTAACGGTGTCAAGACAATGAACACGTGTTAATACACAACATATGTAAACACATACACCAATTTAATACAGACCCAGTAGTTATAAATTAAACCACACATTTGAAAAATGTATATAGTGCATACAATAAATAGGATGCATATTTGTTGATATACAATGAATGCAAACTTATACAACAACAGAGTACCTTGTGAAGTGCTCTTAGAGTTTCCAATATGCATATCAGTATCCTTGATTGTTGCATCTTCTATAACCAACCAAAAACCAAATACGTAGACAAACATTAGATTTCTAGTACATTCAACATTATTAAGCAGATAATAAAAGTATAAACAAATTGCTACTGCTACAACTAATTTGAAAACAATTGTGTAAATAACAGAAGTATTAAAAAAAAACTACTGCTACAACAATTTAAAAAACAATCATGCAGAAGAATATTAGATTAACTGTACACATAAAATTAATAAGAACATAAAGTTACTGCTGCTATGACCAATTAAAAACCAGTTATGTAAAAACAATCACATACACAAACAATACATTAAATCTACATACAACATTAATATATAACCAATTAAGAAACAGTCATGTAGACAACATTAGATTAATTATACACGCAACATTAGTAAGAACATAACAGCAGAACAAACAAATGGCTCATTAACAACATACGTTCTGAAGGGGCATGTGTGTTTTTATTCCTAGATACTTTTGCAAGTCGTTTAGAGTGTCTTTGAGGCTGCATATTGGAATCCAGTTTTGTAGACACAGGTTTTTGATTTTCGATAGTAGATCAGTTGCACATTATGAAGTATACATATAATCCCAACCCAAGCCAATGACATTTAAAAGTTTTTGATATATACAGAACTTAATTATAGGCATAAAAGATGTAGGTAGAATATATTCTAAACTTATCTTACAAAATATATCTTCTACAAAAAACATCTTCTATGCTTTAAATATATACTAAAAAAAACGTATATCTTCTAAAATTAAAAATATTTTCGGGTATATATATGTATAAGAAAGCATATACTAATCTATTCCATAATTATAGCTTATCAATATCAAATTTTTAAGCATGACATAAATATTTTCTGATGTAGATTACAAAAAAATGCTTGGTCCAATGGTTGAAGTATTCGTATGTGGATCAAATGGCCAGGGTTCAAATCTTGCAAAGGCCAATTGTAATTAAATTTTTAAATTCGAAATTTCCAGCAAAATCAATAATGCTTATGTGGCAAATCCAAAATTTTCAATAAAATGAATAATGCTTATGTGGCATGAAAAATTGAAAATTTTAACCAATTGTGCTTATGTGGCATGAAAATCGAAAATTTTAACCAAAAAGTACTTATGTGGAATTATGACATGGCATTACTAGGCATTACTGGGCAATCTAACAATTGATGACGTCATGCGCCTATTGTTATATATATTATGTATATATATATATATATATATATATATATATATATATATATATATATATATATATATATATGAAAAATTGAAAATTTTAACCAATTGTGCTTATGTGGCATGAAAATCGAAAATTTTAACCAAAAAGTGCTTATGTGGAATTATGACATGGCATTACTAGGCATTACTGGGCAATCTAACAATTGATGACGTCATGCGCCTATTGTTATATATATATATATATATATATATATATATATATATATATATATATATATATATATATATATATATATATATATATATATATATATACTAGACTTCAAAGCCCGCCCAATGGGCGGGCATGACTTTTAATTATAATTTGGATGGCTTTAGTTAACTTAAAATTATGTTTTAAGTTTGTTATATTAAATACAATAAAATATCGCCAATTATATATGATTAAAAATTGTAATCCGGATAAAAAAAGATAAATATACAATCTTGAACTTATAATTTTTGTTACGATATTTTGATGTTACTTATACGTTTTACTTATTTAGATTTTATTGTATTTTATGTAAGTGTATTTTTAAGTGAATAATTTTTGGTTGTTTTATTTTGTTATGGTATTAGATTGTGTTTGTTTAATATTAAGGCAAATGTATACTCTTCCCGATGGGCGGGCATGACTTGTAATTATAATTTTGATGGTGTTAGTTAATGTAAAATTATTATTAAGGACGCCGATTTCACGGCCGTGAGAAAAAGCATACCACATATGGCAAAAAACAAACTTAAATCGAGTACAAAAACCATAGAATGAAATGCATCACCTAATTGCATCACCTAATACAAAAAACTCATCTGATACAAAAAAAAAACCGTAGAATGAAATGCATCACCTGATAAAATATAGCCAATTATATATGATTAACAAATTGTTATCCAGATAAAATAAAAATAAATATACAATCTTGAACTTATAATTTTTGTTACAATATTTTGATGTTACTTATACGTTTTACTTATTTAGATTTTATTGTATTTTATGTAAGTGTATTTTTAAGTGAATAATTTTTTGTTGTTTTATTTTATTATGGTATTAGGTTGTGTTTGTTTAATATTAAGGAAAATGTATACTCTTCCTGATGGGCGGGCATGACTTGTAATTATAATTTTGATGGTGTAGTTAACGTAAAATTATTATTAAGGACGCCGATTTCACGGCAGTGAAAAAAAGCATACCACATATGGCAAAAAATAATCTTAAACCGAGTACAAAAACCATAGAATGAAATGCATCACCTGATATAAAAAACTCGTCTATCCCGTGCCTTTTAACTTTAGTGGCCCATCTTAAAATGACCAGTCTGATCCGTGTTTTTTTAATGGATGACCCGAGCCTCCATTCATAATTATAATTTTGATGGTGTTAGTTAACGTAAAATTATTTTTATGGACGCCGATTTCATGGCCGTGAAAAAAGCATACCACAGATGGCAAAAAACAAACTTAAACCGAGTATAAAAACCATAGAATGAAATGCATCACCTGATACAAAAAACTCGTCTGACCCGTGCCTTTTAACTTCAGTGGCCCATCTTAAAGTGACCCGTCTGACCCGTTTTTTTTTAGTGGGATGACCCGAGCCTCTATTCAAAACAAAGAAAAATCATTTTGACGACATGAATGAATCTGAAAAATAGTATGAAGTGAATTCTTAAAGAAAGGGAAAACCTGGTAAGATAAGAAAAAGCACATAGTTGAGTTATAAACTTTCAATGATGTTTAAGTTTTTTTTTTTTTTTTTTTTTTTTTTTTTTTTTAAAGGCATACAACGTGATCATGATTTAGATTTTGTCTATGCTTTTTGTCGTATACTGAGCTGCATAGGAAACACTACAACTCGTGGTAAGTGCTAACACGGTCCCTTGTCATCTTAGTCATCCACCATCTTTCCTCATTGTCATTCACATGTGTAAAATGATCATATTACTTTTGTGAAATTGATCCTTGGTGACAAAAAAACTTTACTAATAGGTGCAAAGAATGCGGAGCATAAGTTAATAAATGACCCATTTTTACCCAACCTCCAACTCTCGCTAATCATATCAGTTAGTTAACTTGTGATTATTATTTCAATGTATTACTTTATGAATAGCAAGATATATATTTGTATGTTGATGTTTTCTTATTATTATTGAGAAAAACCTATTTCAAACAATGTAGCTGATAACATTTGCCTCATTTTGATTATATGGAAAAATAAATTATTATACCATGTCATTAAGCAATAATTATTGTTTTGATGGTATTAGTTAAAGGGAATTAATTTTTATGGTAGAATCTCTCTCACTTACTTTCGAAGCCCTCTGATTATCGTTGAAAAAAGTAAGTTAACAAAAAAATATATAAACATACTAAATTATATATTGAATGGATTAAGAACGAAAAAAAATATACTTTTATTAAATATCAGTGAAAATATAAAGATTTACAACCTTCGCGTTTACAAACTTATTTACATGAATGTTGCGTTTGCTAAATCGTAGAAGAGCCACATATGATTGACACCTTCATTCTAGATTCTATCATATATAGTGTAATACCTCTTTTTGAATAGGCATGACATTCATGAAGTAATATTAAATCGTCCTTGATGTTGAGGTCGATTTGATACCCAATATATGCTTTCTTCAAGTTGTCCTTTGGTAGCTTTTATATCACTGAAAAATAGCATTTTTAAATCCGTTCTCGACATACTCGAAGCTTGTTACGGTCAGGTATCGGGTACGGCTTTTCATGCTCAAAATTCGGCTAACACGACCTGTTTAAGCCTTATTCATTTTGAGCACCCCTATTAACAGCCCTTTATAAACCTAAAATAAATTTAGTAACTTTGTTACAACAATAACTTGAAACAAACATATCCCCTTTTTTTTAGTATCAAGACTATCAACAGCTTTGACTTCAAAACTAAACAAATGATCAAGAACATAAAAAAACCATTGTTGAATATTTTATTGGAGTAATATTGTAAAAGAGAATATAAAACTGAAAAATAATACTGGTTCGATCATGAAACCATGGGTATCCATGAACTGACACAAAAAAGAAATTCACTATTTATTTGTCTAAGTTTATAGATCCATAAACCAATAATGAAAAAAACAGACTAAAGAATACGGCAAGTACTAAACTTGCCAAGTATTATATTAAACTTTAGACCGGGTGTAATACAGATCCCTAAAGATTAACATTTACTCACCCATTTCTGACACCTTCAAAGACATTGTTTATATATAACATGTTGAGCACTAATTAACTTGCTTGATTTGTTTACTTTAGACGCAATGACTCTTTGGATAATAAGGTCCAGAGCTGCTTTCACTTTTTGGACGCAATGACTCTTTGGATAATAAGGTCCAGAGCTGCTTTCACTTGTTGGATAATTTGCGGCGTCCTTGTGTACTCCCTGTCTTGAATGTCATTAACATACAAAGTATCCTAGAATTCCAATGACTAAAATAGTTATAAACTTTTTAAAAAATGTGAATTTTTTTCAATGTACATTAATAATACATTTCCACATACCTTTTCATCAAAGAAATTCACGTAATTAACAGTTCCACCTCCACATGTCGATGGGGGAGAATTTTTCAACTGATATAAGCCCTTATTCATGAGAAGAATCCCTGGTGGTCCAGGCCCTCCAAGAAACTTGTGTGGACTTAAGGTTATGGCATCATAGCCGTCAACAGCAGCTGATCTCATGTCAATATCTACATATGAACTGCTGTCAATTTACTCAACATTAAATCTGTCAGTCTCATGTATATGACAAGATATAAATACATAAAGAATCCAAAGACTTATTTAAAATGTACCTTGCTGCAAATCAAAACATGCGAAAGATCCAAACCGGTGAAGCAAGCGTGACAGAAAACGTGTATCAGAACAAATTCCAGTGACATTATTACACACAGAGAAAGAACCAAGCATTGGGCGGCCAGTGGTCTGATAGAACTACAGTTGGACTTCTAAATCATCTACGTCCATCAATCCTTCTTATCCAAACCGATCGCTATCACTTCTGCTAGGCTTTATCTCCAGGATAGGAGGTTAGAGTGATGCTCATAAGGACCTACAGAAACTACCTATCTTTATGTACTTCCTAGACATGAATTCATCACTTTCTCTATTAAATTTGATGGAATGACAATTCCCAAGATTTCTTGAAGCCGCTTTATAGAGGCTGTTGTTCCTGATCTATAGAAAAGGAGGGCACCATCTTCTGTCCCACCCAAGCATTTCTTTACAATCTCAGCTGCCTCGTGATATATTTTCATGGTCCGATATCCAACATAGCTATCACTTGAAAAACGGCATCTTAGTTACATGGCCTAGGCGAATTACCGGGTTAACTTTACTCAGAACTTTCCTATGTTCACCTTTAATTGTCACAATTTTCCCAACAATAACATTCATACGGCAGGTTATCTACGGTAAAACTGAATATAAGTTGCAGGGTCTAGGAGTGAGATAATTGAAAGACTTCTGATGATGCACTGCAAGAATAATATAAAGAGTGTGATGAGTAAGATTGGAACTGCAGCTTGTGTTTATAAAGTGTGGCATGAAAGGAATCTGAGATTGTTTCAAAATAAGAAGAGAAATGAAGAAACATTAATCAAGATTGTGAAAGAGGGGATTAAATGGAAACTTATAAGTCTGAATGCGAAAAAGTCTGCAGCAGTGATTCAAACTTATAAGAAGTGGGCATTGATATAAAAAGTTTATAATGAAAGTGTTGTAGGGTGGTTTTAGGATGGGTGCTAGTGAGCTGTGCAAGATGAAGCTACTTTCCCTAACTAAAGAGTGTGATATAATTGAAAGACTTCTGATGCACTGCAAGAATAACATAAAGAGTGTGATGAGTAAGATTGGAACTGCAGCTTGTGTTTATATGGATCAGGCAAGAATAACATAAAGAGTGTGATATAATTGAAAGACTTCTGATGATGCACTGCAAGAATAACATAAAGAGTGTGATGAGTAAGATTGGAACTGCAGCTTGTGTTTATAAAGTGTGGCATGAAAGGAATCTGAGATTGTTTCAAAATAAGAAGAGAAATGAAGAAACATTAATCAAGATTGTGAAAGAGGAGATTAAATGGAAACTTATAAGTCTGAATGTGGAAAAGTCTGCAGCAGTGATTCAAACTTATAAGAAGTGGGACATTGATATAAAAAGTTTATAATGAAAGTGTTGTGGGGTGGTTTTAGGATGGGTGCTAGTGAGCTGTGCAAGATGAAGCTACTTTCCCTAACTAAAGATCACCCTTTCTTAATGCTATGATTGGTGTATTGGTTGCTATGGTTAAAACAGATGGCTATGTACCTTGATCTTGAAATCCTTGATTCAGAGGATTCCCTATTTATCAATGCAGTGTACTTGGTTGAAGTAGCTGTGTTGTTGAGATGGTGATCTTGTGTTTCATTGGTTAGCAGAGGTCATAAGGATAGTTTCCTGTTGGGTGAATTGAAAAGGGCTCTAAAGTGTTGATTATACTGCATCAGAGCCTGGAAGTCAAATTACAGTATGAAGTCCCTCACATAGAGATAATAGTGTTTGATGTGTAACTAATCAGACAGATGAAGTTCGTAAGCAAAGCAAATATGAGATACATCTATACCTTAGCAAAGCAAACACCCCCTATTAGCCGGTTCGGGTCCTCTAGCATAATGCACTAAAAAACTAAATATAGATTTGTGATTAGAAGTGTAAGACGCTCAAACTCTCAATACCCTCACATCCTCTCATTAGAAGCAGCTTCTGACGACTGTAACAACAATGAAGGATGTTTTAACTATTAGAATCCGGTCATGAATTCACCATGACCGCCATTACTGCATAAACCATAGCATTAGAACAAAACAACATACCAGTTTTGTTGTCGCCAACTTGAAGAATCATGTAACAAAGAAGAAAACACTGAAAGAAATTGCAATATTCATATGAGTTGTGATTGAGATAAGTTTTGCGTGTCAACGCGTAATCTAATATACTCCTTGGTTTAGTGTGAACATACCCATCCGGATCAATTATTTATCCAAAAACTTAGTTGCAAACTGATGCCCAATAGCAAAAAACAACCCATTCACCTAAAGACCACGTCCAAACACCACCTGTCACTTCCAGCCTGCATGTGACAAAAATATTTGAAGGTGAGACTAACTGGGAGCAGATCATTATATTATTTATCAGCTTTAAAAAAAATAAAAAAATAATAATAATAATAATAAACTGGGAACAGATCATGAGTTATTTCATCTATCGTTTGTAGCGAGCACTAATATTCTATAGAACAGATTATCATACATAATGCGGTAGGTATATCTATAAAAAGTTCTCAATTTATTCTTACTTTTGAGATACACGGTACTTACGTTTCTGAGTTGGCAGTCCGTTTCCCTTTAGAATCTCAGAAATCATAACAATTGGTATGGCTGCAAGCATTACAAACAATAAAATTAGTTTTAGCATTTTACTCGTATATCTCGTGGTACATTGCCTTTCAAACATATTACGTAGTTGAAACAATGTTTGCTTGTTATTGCAAGTACCTGCTAATGATATGGGATATGTACATTATTCAGTCTCATAGTATGTCACCGCAGAATTCTAACCCACAACTCCTATGTGTAGCTCTTCCTCCAAATATAGGAGTTTTGGGTTGTTTCAGATTTGAAAGCTGAATTCCAGTCCATTGCTGACACTCTCAGCGACTTCATCACGTGTAACTTCTTCCCGAAGCATGGCTTTCCCCGAGTTCACATATTCAACCCATTCTTTTTCAAAAGTTTCAAGTTTACATAACCAAGAGTATAGACTCAAGTACTTGAGCTCAGCTGCAAGATTGTGATCATATTCATGCTCTGCCAGCTGTATCTACAGATTAGCCTTGTGAATCTGCACATAAAGATCAGTTAGTTTCAAAATGGTACAAAAATGTTGGTGTTTCAAATTAAAACAGTTGACTCACCTTTTTCTTAATAGATTGCATATTATACATGACAATCTTTTTGTGCTCCTATTGTTCAATTAACTCGACTTGCTTCTTCTTTCAAAAGAGCTAACTCTGCCGCCAGCCGATAATACACAGACCGACTATGATATTTGGTGCTTGCAGAGAGACAGTCTCATCCTTTGGATTACTTGACTTTTTAAGGCCTACTGGGTGAGACAGCCTTCCCAGGAACATGAGAACTATTTCCTTGGCTTGTTCTCCGGCACCAGCTTCTTCAATGGAGACTGTAAGAGCATTTTGGGTGATGTTGATATTATCACTTTCGTTAGCTTCCATTCTCAAACTTTTTACAATTAGGCTGTTTTCCCGTATTTTGCAGCAGATCATTAAGAGATTCAGAACAACCACCAGTTGCTCTTGGTTTGACTTCAGGTCATCTCGCAAAGTAACAAACACCATTACAATGCAATTCAACAAAATTTCAACGCAACAACAGAATAAGGAAATGAAAACATTATAGCACCAAGCATCAATCACATACAACAGAATAAGGAAATGAAAACACACCTGAACAATCTCCAAAAGAATTTCCAGCCCGCTACATTCCCGAACTGCACCTGCTATAGCAAACTCCACTTCGGGGTCTTGGGACTCTTCTCGATCCTCATCCTACACCATTAAATGGTCATATCACATTACATTAAACTACAACTTCATAACAAAATACTATACCTAATCCATCTAAAACTTTTAACCAATATGAACTTATAACAACTCTCTTACCATGCGTTGTCAAGCGTGCATGGCTGTTATTTTCATGTAAAGTGCTGTGACCTGCAACTTCCTGTCCGCTTACACCTAAAATTACAATAGCTATTGAAAAATTAATATAAGGTAATCTGCAAGTCCGACATTGGTAAAAAGAAAAAAAGGAATCAAAGGCAGTAACCAAAACGCGACTGCTACCAATACTCAGCAATACGCCAATACGTACTACAACCGCAGTTCGTTGTCAATCAATCCAGTTCACGTGTCAATTCAACATCAGATTCAACTCCATAGCTGATTAGGTCCCCTTGGTCCCTTCATCAGTAAAGATAAATGCAATAGGCTCGGTAAGTAAAACACACAAATTAGTTAATTAAAATTTTGTATTATATCTTACTTGGTAGAACACATCAAAAGTCACTTTGGTGATCTACAAAACCTCATTAATCATAACAAAATATGGCACCTAAGCAATGTATTAGCAGCATATTAAAAAGTATTTAAAGTGAACATTTACTTAGAAAAGTGAACATCAGTTTGTGGGTTCAATTATACCTGAGCCACTTGAATATTTGTGTGCAGGTGTATATGTATTTTCAGTAAACACATTTGAACCTAGAAAGCTTGTAGTCATATTGTGACCTGGGATTTCCCTGACTGGAGAAGCATGTGTAGTATGAGTGCTGGAGCCGGTGTCAAAATCCAAGGTTTTAACCATTGACAGCTGGCCTATAGATGAATAAGACATTTATGGTAATCATATTACGACTTACACCAAAAAAAAAACCATGGAAGCAAACGACGGTAAATTACCAGAATGCCGCTGTTGACCAAAAGAAGCTACAGTAGGTACACAACGACTGGGATGTTGCCAGTTTGTCTTTTACATTCGTACTGCTACGATCTCGAATTAGTACTGCCATTGAAGGTTAGTACTGGTGGTATATATTCGTTTGTACTGCTTGTATTTATTATAATACGATTCAATTGATGGATATGATACCATCATTATCGAGCGAAACAATGATCTGGAAACCGAAATATGTAAAAAATCAACTTGTTCATCCTGCACTATATATATATATATATATATATATATATATATATATATATATATATATATATATATATATATATATATATATATATATATACATTTTAAATATTCGATTCATTTGAATCGTTATGCATTTTAATATGTTACGAAAGCATACATCGTTTGATTACAATAACTAAATGCTTTTTAATTTAACACAGATCATATCGAGTATTTATACTAATGAAAGCTTCTAATTAAGCATTTTGTGTTTGTTTACTAAACTTGAAAATATACAATAAATATGATTATATGATAAATAGAGAGGGAGATGATAACCTGTGTGGAACTCAAGATATAACCAAAGATTTATCTTTGATAACTTCATTGCTTCCGCATAACCTGCACATCAGAGAAAAAAAAAGAATATTGTGTGTTTGATAATGAGATGAATGAGTGGTATTAGGGTTTTGGGAAACAAAATATTCCGTATAATAATGGACTGGATATTCATAATATTGGATTTGGTTTGCTAAATATTTAGCCATATATTTACTTTGTTTTGGAAGTTATATCACAAAAAATAATTTGGTCTAATGGTAACATTGACATATACTTAATCTATATAAACAACCCAAGTTCGAATCTTTAGTGTGTTTTTTAAAATTTCGGAATTAAAAGTCAACCTTCGAATTTATTTGGTCAAATATTGCTTATGTGGCATGCTTAGGTGGAATAAGAGCATGATTACTCATCAATCCAACGCTTATTCATCAATCCTGCATTTGATGACGTCATACGCATCCTGTTATATATAATATGTATATATATATATATATATATATATATATATATATATATATATATATATATATATATATATATATATATATGTATATATGTATGTATGTACGTTTGGTGTATTAAGATCATTTGATCTCTCTTATTGCCTGTGTAATCGTTCAGCACTGATTATAGGCAATCTGTGCCGACTATTGCATTTCAATCTTGAATAAAAGTTACATTCCTCTGTCTATCTCTTTGATACCATCGCAAAATAAGGCTAACTTTTGCGCCATTATTCGATAACATGTTGATACGTCTAAAATGTAAAAGTTACCCTTATTGCACAAAAATTGAAAGTTGACATTTTTGTTCGTTTGATAATAAGGTACTTGGTTAAGAATTGGCCTAGAGTTAGATTTTTTTTTTTTTTTTTTTTTCAATAAACCCGAAAAGAAATTAGAGAGAAAAAAAGTTTGGTCACAATTTGTCTGAAAATTGCTTTATGCATTTCTTATAATTTAATATGTCGTAAGAGCACCGACGAGTGTCCGGTGAGGCACCAAAAAGGCCAAGCGAAACCACTCCGCACCCTCCTAATCCTAAGTGACTTGGGCTTCTTTCCCTAACAACAAACCCCAGGTGTGCCCGAACATACAGTTGGTCACTTACTAACCGACAGAAACACCCCAACACCAAGCTTCCACCCAACGACATCTCACTCTCCTCTCCCAAACTCCGCATAATCTGCCCATTTTCAGCATCCTACTCACCTGTGGCATGCCACTCCTCTTGCTCAAATGCATGTCCAACAATCAATTATTCGAGCTTTGCAACAAAAATTCATGATCTAACTATACCAAAGGTGTTGTGTATTAGAATTTGTGAGTTCGTGTTAAACTTATTAAATGCAAAGAAAGAGAAACTAAACTTATTTTGTGTGAATCCCTCATGTTTAGTTGTTTACTGAATTGTTAGACTAGGTGACACATGATTGTCAACTCAGCGTCATATCAGTCTTTCAACATAACCAACATCACCAGTAACATAGTGTAATAAGACAATCAACTTCATTACTCAAACATACTCCTCCTAAACACAAATTTACTTCTCAAAAACCAACAACACACACATACGTACAACCCTCTCTTTTTTTTCCTTTCACAACTTGGTCTATGAGAAAACAAACTTCTCCCTAAAGTTCACCAAGGACACGTCATGTGGGTGTGTTTGTTTTAGGAAGTGCACGTCATATGACATGGAAGCCCAACCTCATATCCATAGACAAAAAGATGTGTAAATCCAAAATTTCACTTTTTTACAGTTATTTTTTTAAGGAAAATGATTTGGGGACTTAAATATATGACTAATTTTATGCCTAAAGTGATATGGAAGTGCTTTATTGGTTTGTGAAGTAGTGGGTCCATTTACTGTCACCAATAGAGTGATACCACATAAGATTAGGCATGTATTTAGACACATGGTTATTTAAGGTATGCTTAAACAACACTCAATGGGTTATTATTAGCAAATCTCTTTTTTCAATGCATAAAAGTTGAGAATAAAGACAGGTGTATGTTTTTAATGTGGCATTGTGGGTTTCTACCCCATCAACTTAGGAGAGTCACCCCACCATAGACCAATCATTACAAATAATCATTTTCATTTATTATGTTTGGTCACTTGATTGTTGTCATGATTATGTTTATTACAAATAATCATTATCATTTATTATGATTGGTCACTTGGTGGTTGTAAGAAATATGAATTTAGTGTGAGATATAATTACATAAATGGTCCATGTCGTTACGCTAAATTGCGTCCAACGTCTAAATCATTTTTAAATTTTTTTTTTTTCGAAATAAATTTTTTTAGAAAAATTATTTTTTTTTAGAATTTTTTTTCCGAAATTAATTTTTTTAGAAAAATTATTTTTTTTTTCGAAATTAATTTTTTTAGAAATATTTTTTTTTTTCGAAATTAATTTTTTTAGAAAAAAAATAATAAATTCCGTAATTTTTTTTAGAAAATTTTTTTTTTTCAGAAATAAATTTTTTTAGAAAAATTAATATTTTTTTTCCTAAATTATATTTTACAAAAATTATTTTTTTTCTTTCTGAAATTAAATTTTTTAGAAAAATATTTTTTTTTCCGAAATTTTTTTTTAGAAAAATTAATTTCTAAAAAAAAAATTAATTTTGGTCAAATTAATTTTTTCACACCTATCAACATAGCAAGATTAAATAGTAATTAGTAATTAGTTAAGTAATTAATTAGGGTGGTTAGATGTTGAATCCTTAGTGTTTTCAATGTTGGTCAAAAAGTTGATTGAAAAATATGCTCACAAAATTTGAGGTGAAAAAAATAGGTCAAAAGCTAGTCAAATGAGGTATAAACCATAGGACAGGTGTATGCCTTTAATGTTGTTGACCAGATAAAACTTCGGTGCATAGCACCCTTAAATGAGTATTAACTCTGAATTTATGAATCATGATGAATACAATATTTAAGAATACCATGTGCACCTACTTGAAGAAATGTCATTGGGTTTCCAAAGTAGTACATATATATTCGATTATTTTATAAAAAAATAAAATTTGACATCAATTATCACAAACGACAAAATTATCATGTGTTCCTAAGCAGTGCTGCATTTGTTGCGTAACGGTTGCTTTGCTGCATCATTTACTAGTAACCAAATGTGTCTTGAAAATTACATAAATTCTGTAATTCTTATACAGGAGTAATAATTTTAATTTACATTCTTGCGTTTTAATTATTGTCAGGTTAAATTTGTTAGTGCTAACATTTATTTGATCTACAGTAAATTGTAACATCGTCAATTTTAATGAATGGAAACAGAGTCACACATATAAAGGGTAAATCGTATAAAAAAATATCATACTTATGGTCAATTCGAATTACAAGTACTCAACTTTTTTTCTCTCAATTTAAGTTATTAAAGTTATTTTTTTGCAATGTAAGGTTTTTTTGACTTTTCAAAAGCGATTACCAATCATAATTTAAGCTGAAATGACTTTTAAATGCTCAATTATATCGATACATCATATTAATTAATCAATTCAGCTGAAACAATGACAAATAACATTTTTCAAAAAGTCGTACATTGCACAAAAAATAACTTGAATACTTCAAATTAAGAAAAATAAAGTTGAGCACCTAAAATTTAAATTGATTTTACGTGTGACACTTTTTTTGCGATTTGCCCATATTGAAATACTAATACAGACATTATTCCTCAAGTTATCTTATAAACAGTTTATTTACTTATATGATAAAAGGAATAAATTTTAGCTCCCTCCGTCCCTTTTTAAATGTCCATTTGGACTTTTTTTGGTCTTTATTATTCAACTTTGACCATAAATATTTTTGTTTGTGTTATATAATACTTGATGCAAAATATATGAATGGATTGGGTTTTAAAAGTATTTTTATTGGTATAATTTTCATCAAGTATTATATAACACAGACAAAATTATTTATGGTCAAAGTTAAATAATAAAGACAAAAAAAAAGTCCAAGTGGACATTTAAAAAGGGACGGAGGGAGTAAATTTTAGCTTGGAACATAAAATAAGTATAGGTTTAATATGCAAATATGCAATGTTTATGCAGAAGCAAAACTATAAAAAAAATTATGGAGCAAAATAAGTGATTTAAACCATTTTTAAAACAAAATGAAAAATAAAAATAACATCTACATTTATAATGTCATTTAAAAAAATTAGCTAATTATGAGATGGTGGTATGTTTAACTCAAGTGATATTGGCAAACATCATTATGATATGGGATTCAAAGTAATTAAAATGTGATTTTGAGGGGGGATTCAGCGTATGGCGTAAAAGTTAAAAGTGAAGCAGTTTGGCTTTGGGGTTCTAACATTGTTTACGTTTATTTCTTACCTTCACTAACATGCTTTTCATTGTTGAATTTGCATATCTTTTAACGAAAACAAACAAGTACATAATCTATTATTATTATTATTTTTGTTTGTGACGGGACTTAAACAAACAATAACGAGTTAAAGAATACGAGTATTGATATATGTTCTTACATTTTTTGACAACTTATCTTCCTACTCACATTAAAATATAACATGTGTTTTTTACTCATAATCTCCTGACCTAAACCGTCAGTTTTTGCAAATGTTAATATCCTGTAAGTAAGAGAATAAGTAGGAGTATCAAGTAGAAAGAAATATCATTTATCTAAAAACACCTATATTACATTCCTGACACCGCCAGGCCAAAGCTCATTGATATTGGTTTTACATGATCTGACTTTTAACTAGTTACAGTACCACAAGCTAGGCTGGTTAAACAAAAAACTTGGGAAGGTTCTTGTTTTAACATCCAAGGAACTCAGAATGCATAAGAATGTGAATCCCTTAGCTAAACCTTGATTTTTCACAAGAATCGAATAGGCCAAAGGTGCGGTTAAGGAGACTGTGAGCGCCTTGGATTCTTTGGCTATTCACAAGAATCACAGAGCCCAAAGGTGCATTGTGAGCTCACGAGTATGTTTGTCAAATGCAAGGGTGAACATACTTAAGCCAGAGGGTATGTACGTGCATACCTTAAGAGCGTCATCATTATCATAAGAATTGAGATCATCTCATTTACAAATCTCTTAACATGTTGTGAGATCGAGCAATTTAATAAGTCACATATTTTACTCAATTATGACCACTATTTAGTATCTTTTTTAATTGATCGGTTTAACATTATGACACATGAGAATAGCAATGAACCAAAATTCATCTTTTATAGCTTCATTTATATTTTTGGGTTCAATGGTTGACACAAAACAATAGAAGTTGTTAGTGCAAATATTACAATATTTAAACTAAACGGTTTCTTTGATTTTAATAATGACAAACATGTAACCTTTAATGCATAACGTAAAATGCACAAGTTACCTGTAAACACAAATCATCAATGCATAATTACATCAACATCTCTCGACATCTCAAGTATGCTTCAACAAAGTCGTAGATTTTCATCCCGACGTAAATCACTCAAGATATGAACAAACAAATCTACAACTTGACTAATGATCAAAGGATTATATTTCTTTCTAAACTTCACATTTTTAATGTGACAAAATATTTTTTCAAAAATACATTTTACAAAATATTTTTGAATTAAAAAGAAATGTTTTAATTTGAAAAATAAGTTTAAAATCACCAACAACTATTTTTCCCCCCAAATCAGCTCCAAACTTTCCCAAATAAACTTTCCCCACTAAAAACAAAAACATGAGGATCCTAATCCTTATCGTAAAACAAAATTATTCTATACGTATTTTAGTTTTTAATTCTAAGTGCTTGCTTTTTTCAAATTTTACTGAATATTGCATATACTTTGATAAATTCTTGCGTCCGCTACTCTGGCCAAATAAATAGCTGAGTGTTATACATGTGTGAATCATCTTTTTTATTACCTCATGTGTTGTGAAAATCTAACCAACCAAAATGGTTGTGAGTTCAAGTTCTGCTTAAAACATGTAAAATAGATCGTGATCTATATTGTGTGAGATAAATAATTGTCATTCTTATTTTATTTTATTTTTTTTATTATTTTTTTTAAATGTTAATAAAAATGTTCTATAGTATACTCACCTCACATGTTTTGCAAAGTTCCTAAATTCTTTTGGAGAAATTTATTTCCCGCTTATTCGCGAAAACAGAAAGTCAAACATCATATTCTATTACTTTCCTGTCACACGAAACACCAAGAAATGGACTGTTACGACCGCATATCAAAACAAAATACAGTAGTTTTTTAAACATCACAGGTTCACAGCTATCATTTTTCCAATATAAAAATTACTGAGGTGCTATTTGTTTATTCAGACATTTTATGTCTGAATCTGAATATCATGTCTGAATTTGAATTAGTGGTCCAAAAGTCTGAATCTGAATTATTTTATTCTGTTTGTTTTTATAAAGTGTCTGAATCAACAAAAAAAATCTTTTCCTTATAAAACAAATCAAAAGACCCTCCATTCATGATTATTAATAAAAATTCAAGACCAAGATGAGGAAATAGAGGTTGAAAAGAAGTAGGTGTAAAGTTTAAGTTTTTCAGATGTAATCAGACATATTCAAATGTTTGAATAAATCAGACCCTATTCAGATGTATTCAGACTTCAGATGTCTGAATAAACAAACAGTTTGAATCTGAAAATGTCTGACCGAATCAGACTTCAGACGTATTCAAATCTGAATGAGCCGAAACAAACACAACCTAATAAAGAATAAATATCTTTTGGGTAACGAATAATGGAAATAAAATATGAAATACTACTACTATGATACTGTGTGATGCATTAACGGCTATATTGTCAGTATCCCCCACTGAGCACCACGTGAGTACTATACTGTACTTTTGTCCTCAACTTTTCATCGCCGGAAAACCATATTCCGGTACCGACACGGCATATGTAAATCTGTGACCGATCTGGAAATTTGATAAAAGGATAGCAAAAGGTATGCACTTGGCGTTAAATTCTATAGAAAAACCTTTAACGAAACTTTTTTACACTAGTGTCCGCCATATAAAATACAAACATGAAACATTTCAACAAAACTAGTGACCCTAAAAATTGACAGATTTTAAATTATCAATTCCTGAACTACAATTACTACAATCAAATCATCACTGAAAAAACATCAATAGAAAATTAATGTTTAAAAAAAACAAAACAAACTCAGGTTATTTTTGCATCTAAGCTGGGGAGGGTTGGGAGGTTGGGTCGGCGGAGGATGGGATGTCAGGACCAACACGGCAACCTTCGAGCATGAATACAATGTCTGGCATGGTGGGTCGGTCATGTGGGTCGGGTGCTGTGCAGAGCAGCCCGACCTTGACACCGAGTAGAAACTCTTCCCATTCGGATGATTCTGGGTCTAATTCAAGCAACCCGGGTTCCAAAAGCTCGGATACTTGACCTCTTTGCAACTGTCTTTTGACCCATTTGACTATGTCTTCGTCTTGTGTGAACATTACTGGCTTTTTCCCGGTTAATAGCTCCAGTAAAACTATACCAAAACTGTAGACATCTGACTCCTTTGTGACTTCACCGGTTAGTATTGCTTCGGGTGACACATAGCCCAATGTACCTACTGAACCGGAAGTGGAAGTAGCGGAGGCTTCTGGTGATCGACTGGTGGCAAGTGAGTTCAGCCCGAATTCGGAGACATGGGCTTCAAAGTCCGCATCAAAGAGGACGTTTTGTGGTTTGATGTCTCCATGGACCATGGTGGTGGAATGAAGGAAAGATATACCACGAGCTATGCCCAAGGCGATCAAGTGCCTCATCGGCCAATTCAAAACATGTCCGTCTTGGTGAGATGCTTCTTGAAGCAATGTAGCAAGGTTTCCATTTGGCATGTAGTCGTACACAAGCAGGCGAAGGTCGGGTGGGCCTGCGTAATACCCACGTAGAACAGTCAAATTCCGGTGACGGACTTTCCCCAGCAATTCAGCTTCTTTTTTAAACATGGTCTCATCGAGCAACCCGTTTTGCAGTCTACGGATCGACAGCACCATTCCATCATTATAACATGCTTTAAAGATTAACCCGAATCTGGTTCTGCTCAAAACATTTTCTTCATCAAATTGTCTAGTTGCTTCTAGTGTTTCAGCTAATGTTATCTTGTTATTAAACATAACAAGCTTTGGTCCCCCATTTTCACCACTACTTCGAGTCCCTGAGCTTCTTTGTGGACTAGTCCGTTTCTTTTCCCCTAACTTCGCCCTTTCTATAAGCTTTTTCCGCCATTTGAAAAGACTGTATGTATAGAAACAACAGCAAATCGACATGAAAATAGCTCCAGCAACAGCCACAACAATCAGCAAAATCATTCTTTTGTTACTACCACTACCTTCGCCCTTGCATTTTCGATCCAATGGCTTACCACATAAACCACTATTACCCACATAAACAGATTCGTTATTGAATCTAGAAGCCAAGGGGTCTGGTATTTTCCCTTCAAGGTCATTGTTTGACACATTAAAATACATCAAACTTGAAACAGCTGTAAGATTTGCCGGAATCTCACCAGTCAAGTTATTTGAACTAAGGTCTAGTGAATTGAGGTTAGACAAATGGGACAATGACTCTGGGATGTCACCGGATAAATTGTTATTACTCAAATCGAGTTGGGTCAGATGTGAAAGACGTGAAAGATGGGTAGGGATTGTCCCAAACAAAGTATTTGACCCGAGATCAAGTATTTGAAGATCAGAACAATTACCAAGCTCGGGTGGGATTGTACCAGAGACTTTGTTACTCGACAAAGATAGGACAACTAACGACTTTAGAAAGCTAAAAGTTGAAGGAATGTGACCGGAAAACATATTTGAAGAAAGATTCAAGTAATGCAAACCTAACAAGCTGCTGAAACCTTCGGGAACAACACCGGAAAACTTATTTTCTTGCAAAGCAATCACTTGCAAATTAGGCAAACCAAACAGATCCAATGGCAACTCACCCGTGAGATTCTGTCTACTCAAATCAAGAGCAGTCAATTTATAAAGACTCCCAATACTTCCCGGAATCCTACCAGAAAACTCATTCCCACTCAAGTTTAGCACCGATAACCCTTTCAAATTCCCAATGGTCACCGGAATATCGCCAGAAAACATATTTCCTTCAATCTCCAAAGTCGTAAGATTGCTCATCGACATCAAATCTTCCGGCAAGCTTCCAGTAAGACTATTATCTCTCAAGCTCAACGTATCAAGCTGTGAAAGACTACTAAAACCCAAAGGAACACTACCATTAAACCGATTCCCACCCAAATACAACATCTTAAGCTCTTTCAACTCACTCAAAAACTTCGGAATCTCGCCACTAAACAAATTCCCTTCCAAATTCAAAACTCTTAAACCACTCATTTCCTTAATCTCACTAGGAAACAAACCAGCCAACGAATTATTCGCCAACTTCAACTCCTCCAACCGCTTCAAACCCCCAATCTCACTCGGCACCCCACCCGTTAACCTATTCCCCGAAACATCTAAACTAGTCAACGCAGTCAAATTACTAAACCATAAAGGAAACCCCCCACGTATCTCATTATTCTGCAACTCCAAAACCTGCACAACACTAATACACCCACCCGAACTCGGAGGGACAATATCCGTAAACGCATTAAACCCTAACTTAACAACCCTAACCTTACTCCTGTAATCCGAAACATTACAAAAAATGGAAACCGGAACCAAACCAGTCAAATTATTACTAGACAAACTCAACACCTCCAAACTAGTTATAGATCCTATTCCAGGTGGAATAACTCCACCTATCTCGTTACCGTCTGCGCTAAAATGTACTAAATTAGTACAGTTAGCTAGCGCAGACGGTAACGTACCTACTAATAAATTCTCCTCAAGAGAGAGAAACTGTAACTTTTGCAACGCTCCGTACATTTCAGGTATTGCTCCTGTAAACATATTATACGATAAATTCATGTACTGTAAATCAGGTAGATTCAACGGTAATTCACCGGATAACATATTTACCGATAGATCGAGATACCGTAAACTCGCCGGAAACCTCACCGGAGCTTCGCCGGAGATTCTGTTTCCGGCGAGGTCAAGTATTAAAAGCTTGTTTAAATTATAGATCTCCGGTGGTAAGTTTCCTGAGAATGAGTTGAACTTAAGGCTTAACCTACGCAACATGCGCAAGTTAACAAGCTTGTTAGAAAGTGCGCCGTGTAGCTGTAAGCGCGGGAGGCGTAAGTCGGTGACGTGGCTAGAGGATGAGCAAGTGACACCGCGCCAGTCGCATGGAGCCGACGGCGTGGAGCCGTTCCAGCCGGCTAGTGAGCCGAGCGGGTCGTTGAGCTTGAGTTTGAAGTCTAGTAGTGCTTCGGTTTCGATATTTCCGTCGGCGTATGTTAGCAATGCGGCGTAGGATAAGAGGATGGTGATGAGGAAATACGACATTGTAACGGAAAGGCGCATGATAGCATGAAGTGGTGAGAGGTGTAAGTTAGACTGAGGAGTGGTGGTTGAGCGTATTTTGCGCCGCTAAGCGCATTTTTTCACTCACTCAGTTTTTTGTAGGTTTTATGGAGAGAGGGTACCAAAAAGACGCACAGATATAAAGAGACACTTTGAGTACTTGGCTACAACACTTGGCTATTGTTTTCTCTCTCACCTACTAACACACACACTGGTCTGAATTTAAATACTTTGAATATGCTTTTTTTGGTCATTTTCATTTAATATGTTACTTAATTATTGTGGTTTAAAGTTGAAGTTATTTAAGATATAATTTACGTAACGGTTAGCTAAATTATTAATTTATTATATATCCATTTATAGATTTCTAATAGCATCCACTATCATAAAAATTTTACTAATTTTAATGCATCAATAAATTTTACACCTTTTGATTTTATAAACCCACATTTACTATAGTATAAACCTACATAAACATAAAATAAGTGTTCACTAAAAACTTTTTCATCTTTTTTAGACCTTTTCATAAACCCACCATAGTGGATGCCCTAAGACTCGTCGTCAAACCAATGCTATGGATTTGTGCAGGAAATGATTGCACAGTGGCGGAACTTGAACATTATTTTGAGAGGTTCGAAACAAATATTTGTTTGTGTTATCAAATAAATTACCGTCGCAATTTTTGAGAGAGGCGGGACCCGCCTCTGACCTTTAAAAGTTGCGCCCTGTGATTGCATTACAATATGTTTTTTTTTGGAAGGTGACTTTCAATTTTTTGGGTTGGAGTCACACCCGCCTAATCGGCAGGCATTCATCCACCACATACCCAAACTATGTTGTCTGAACCGGGTCCACGCTGGCATCCTATTCAATATGCTAGCAATTGTTTGTATCTCAGGAAGTCCGATTTGTATCTTTTTTCTCTCGTCAACTTTTGTTGAATGATGAGTTTTTAATGTATTTTTTATTTTTTCGGTAAAAGAAGAAAAACTAATGTTAAGTCATCTAACCATTCTTATACATATCTAACCATTCTTATACATTTCGAATGAAATGATAACTTGATTATCAAAAAGGTTTTTACCAACGAAGATAATAATCTTTTTTTCTCCGGAAATAAGAAAGAAACACTTGATCAAACTCCCCCAACAACAAATTAATACTCTATACAACTAATAAAAAGCATAAAAAGAAAGATATAAGATGACAATTTTTTGCATTTATGACGATTTTTCTTTATGACAAAAGCTTTAAACAAGAGTGTAAATTAGTCTATCACTACCGATCTTGACTAGACTATTACTCCCTCCGTCCAATATTAATTATCCATAATGGTATCTTTGCTTGTCTCATATTAAGGGTGCGTTTGGTATGGGATTATAGCGCTGTTGGCGTTGAATGAGTCCTATTTTTATTCGTTTGGTATGGCACTTTTAAAATAGTACGAAGGTTTAGAATATTAAAACCCATACCACAATAATGTAGTAGGTTTTCTGACATACATTTGTGGATTTCTGACACTCGAGCTATCATCAGCCACACAAATTTTCTTTTTAGCCATGCAAGTTTGACTTTGTCTCATGTGTTACGTTGTTGTTTTTTTGTTTTTTTTTTTTTAAATTTTATTATAAATAATATTTATAAATCTTTTATAACTTTATAAATAAAACTATTTTTATATATAATAACATATATTCTCTCTCCTAATATTTTCTCAAATCTATTCCAAATTTTTCAAACCGTTCCCAAAAGCGAATTCCATTCCAATCCCACTTAAAAACCAAACGCACCCTAAGTGTCCATTACAAAAAACAATGGAATCTTGATAAACAAATTTTCAGTTTTGCCCTTTGAATACATGACCCCATATTTAAGCTACTAGTGATGAGATACTCCATTGTTTAGTACAGTACCCATTTAATGAGAAAAAAGATAGCAGAGAAAAAAAGATGGGTTGTGTTATACAAACCCTCCCTATATATGAACCCTCTCTATTATAGGTGTACTATTGTGTACTTTGTGTGGGTTATGTTATGGGACAAGTTATTCGGACTCCCCCAAAAATACTATTCGGACCCCCTTACTTTTTTGCCTTTTTTTATTTTTTTTCCTAATAACATAACCCATAATAAAAATGTGTAAAAAACATTGAAGTGTTCATTTATGAAAAAAGTACTTTTCTAACAAAACAACTACTTCTTTCATCCCAAGTTATTATTCACCGACAAAAAAATAAAAATTTTAGCAAAATCATAATTATTACAACATTCTATTTCTTACTTTTTGCATAATGATAGTTTTACATACCCTTTTGACTTCTTCAATAGCCATCACCACCATCTATCGCTACCAACACCACCACCGCCGACCATAAACACCACCACCACATGAAACTCATAAAATTCTCCAATGGTAAAGTCTTAGAAAGCATTAAAACCATCAAAAGCAAATTAATAACACCACCACCACATGAATCCCATCCAAAAAATAAAAAATAAAATAAAAAAATAATAAAGTGAATGTTTTAGGTGTTTTTGGAGGGTGAAAGTTATAGAGATATGGCGGAGGTGGATGTCTAAAGATGAAGAAGAGAAAAAGGCAAGAAGTTTTTTATTTTTAGTCGAAAAATAAGTTAAAAATAAGTTTTTAACTAGAATTAATGGCGCTTGACCGGAATTATGATATGTGAAATGTGAAGATGAAGGAAATTACCATTAAAAATGATGTATAATGAGTTATTTTTAATAAAAAAAAATTATTTAGAATAATACGTAGGGTATTATAATGTTTACCCATTAATTAAAGACACTCACAAACAATGAGTTGAGATTAATATAGATCTCATATTTGTCATAAATCAAATGAACCAATCATGTCTATTCATTTTTTGATCAAAACAAAAAAAAAGAAACTTTCACCATTTTTTTTAAAATTAAATATCTCGCAAACTGCTATTCGTTACGCAAAAAAAATTATATCATCGCGACGATAATTAAATTCTCTTTCTATAAATATGCACTTTTATATACTTTCGACCAATTTTCTTTTCAAAATTTCCGCCTAAAAAAATCACATGTGATTCTCGTCGCGATGGAAAAATCACATGTGACTTTTCTCGTCGGAAATTTAAAACAAAAAAGTTTGTCGAAAGTATATAGAAGTGCATATCAATAGAAAAATAATGTGATTCTCGTCGCGATGGCGTATTTTTCGTAGCTTGAAGATTTACCGTTTGAAAGATATGTTTGTTTTTAAAAAAATGAAAAATAATTTTTTATTAATTTTGATGAAAATTAAATGGCTAACATTGATTAATTGGATTTATAATAAATATGAGATTTATATTGATCTTTTGTCCACAAACAATTGCTACGTACTTTATGTTGTCAAAATATTCTATTTTATTTGTATTTTAAATAATTGGAACCCAACAAAAAATATTCTATCACTTGAAAAGAAAGATATTGTCAAAATATTCTATTTTATTTGTATTTTAAATAATTAGAACCCAACAAAAAATATTCTATCACTTGAAAAGAAAGATATTGGAAAAGAACTTTAAGGGGAATACAAACACTTTTTAGATTCATATGAGTTGCATAAATCATGGTAAATAGATATGACTATATGAGCATATAACTGATTTTTCTCGAATCCTGACCTCCCTTTGGCATGGGCGTGGGTTCACAAGGTACACTCGTGACTCCTTTTCTTCTGGCATATTATCTATTTATATAATTAGCAAGCAAACGACGCCGTATTTGCGTCCTTTTTCCCGTCAAATCTGTGGCACATGTCCTTAGCTTTTTTCCTTGGGCCTGGTAATCCAATGCAATCTTTTGTTGCTGGCCCTTATCATCTAAAATGTTATTACTTTGTAAACATAAATCGGAAATCCGGACAAACCTAGAACATTCCACACATCTCTGCTGTTGATGATGATGATCGAACGATGTGGAAGGAAAACCACGATGATAGGAAGATGATGATGATCGAAGGATGGAAGTAACACAACAAATGAACCCACGTTTTCCGATGAAGCTTGCACCGTCGTTT
The DNA here is from genome assembly GCA_021014915.2 of Artemisia tridentata subsp. tridentata. NCBI lineage: Eukaryota > Viridiplantae > Streptophyta > Magnoliopsida > Asterales > Asteraceae > Artemisia > Artemisia tridentata. The sequence continues at coordinate 52,831,100 of CP139504.1, forward strand.
TCATTATAGTTAAGTTACTGATGCATTTTTGTGGGTTTTTTTATAAGGTTATTGTTTTCCGATTGATTTTTCGTATTTTGATTTTAGCATATGAGTTTATAGGTAGAACAAGTAGGTCAGCTTTGACTGATAAAATCGAAGAGGGATCATTAATGTTTGATGAGGTTAGGTTCAGACACAACTTTATTGTCCATCATAGCCGAGATGCGCAACAGATGAAGACGAGGTTAGTGTTTCATTATTAGCATGGATTATAGTTAGTTTGCTTATTATTTGGCCTTTGTGCTCAACCTATTTGGTCTTAGGCTTATGTTTTTTGGTTATAGGCAACAAAATTATTTGTGGAAAAAGTAATTTTGGGGTGTCAATTTTTGTTCAGATTTTGGTCTGGTTTTGGGTGAGGGAATTTAGCGTTGGTTTGGTTTTGTTAATTTGATTTAATTTTTTATTTTTATTTATTTATTTTTTTTTAAGCATGAAGTAACTCTCTCTAAATATATCTTTTCATGATGAACACCAACTGTTCAATGAAATGGTTAACTGAAATTTTTTTTGCCTAAATGAAAATTTACAGATTGCTGCTGGTCCAAGCTATGCACTTGCTGTCACAAGTAACAGGAGGGTCAAGCCTGTCCGAAATACCTATAAATCTCAGGTAAGATCTTTGCAATTTACATTACAAATTTAACAAGTATAGTTATGAGTTCAAATTCCATCGTTACACGAGCATCGTCTCCACAAAGGCATACTTGCGGATACTTATCTGTATCGTTCAAATTTATTCTAACAGAAAGGGTACGAAGCAACTAAAATGTTATTCTAATGACGTGGTTCTATGTTTTCGCAGGTCAACGCGTACATGCAGTATGCTAAATTTGGATGATGGTCATGGTTATGATTTATGAGCAACTTAACAGAGGTAAACCATATTGCATATCTTATTTCCTCTTTGGTATATTTGTTAAATCTTCCTTTTAGCTTCAATGTGTTTATTATGATTTTTTGACTGCCAAATTATACGATCATATCATAGTTGAACGTCATTTATTGATTTTTTGTTTTCAATTTCTGATTTTCCATAAGCGCTGATAACACCGGCAATGTGTGCAACAGGCATAAAGTAAGCGCACTATAGCCATAAGCAAATCATGTTGTAAATGCAACCGATGGTTGTGAAGATGCCAGCGGTGTGGCTGTTGGTTCAAGTATTGCAAGGGACGCAAATCGTGTTGTAAATGCAATCGATGGTTGTGAAGATAACATTTCGCGGTTTCAATTTGACAACTTAAAACAACCATTCAAATACAATTCGTAAAAATGAATGAATCAATCACACATCAAACAACAATTAATTTAACTAAAATGTTTATAAACTGAAGAGAGATTCGAGACCCTTACAATGACTTGAGGGTTGATTGACAGGAAGACCACAAGAGAAAATGAATACGATAGACCCAAATCCGAAACCAGGCAAGCAACCACCACAGCTTCTCTTTGAATATCAGTGAAGTGTTGAGATGTGGCCTGCTTGTGGATCGATTGGTTATTAAAAAGAAGAAAAATAAGCGGATTTGACTCTTCCTTTCTTGGCTTCGATCCGTGAGGTGATCTAAATGATCATCACTCGTTATCTCCTTGGCATCTTTAATGGCGCCCCGTGATTCTTCCTAGGAAGAAGGGAAAAGTGGAGGGCGATGGGTTAGTTCGATTTGCAGCTTTTTGGTTGGAGATGGGAGGTACAGTCGAGGAATAAGGAAGGCAATAAAACTTTTGGGGAAGGGGAAAGATAACGTTTTATCTTTTTAGTGTGAGGTGAGTGGATAATATTGGTATTTATTATCAGGCTTTGTTTTATTATAATTGAGTGTGGTTGGTGTACCTCGTATCCCGTCGAGCTGAGGTGAAGTCGTGTTTCCCCGGTTTGATATAATCGCGACAAATAAAATTTCGAAAACGTTTTTATAAAACTGGCATAAAATAAAATTCATTGACTCAGGAAATAATTCATGGAGGTTCAACTGTTACTAACGTGGTGTCGGTACGCGTGTGGTGTCGTTTTTTCTCCTTTTTGTTATGTTGAGGTCTGTAAATGTCAGACAGTGGAAAATTTATCTTTTAAATTCAAATAGTTTTGGTGAGTTATTGTATGCTACAGCGTGCGGGTTTGTTTCCCGAAATAGTTATGTAGGCTTATGAACGCCTAATTTATCAGTCAGGTAATAATAAATTAACATTTATTATTAAAATATTTGTACGAAAATTACCGTTTGTCACATAAGTGCTTCCATGTGTATCATGTTTTATCCATTTTCTGCATTGTGGTTGTCGGTGTAGGTACTGCTGCAAACTCAGTAAACGTTCCTATTCCACGGTAAACGATGGCAGCAACAGTTATTCGGGTGCACGAGATTAGTGTGTCTGTGACCCTTTGCGTTATTTCATATTTGCGTAACAGTATACTTAATACTTTAGCGTTTACTAATTTTTACTTAACTGCTGTTATTGCAGATAATGATCAGAGGCCACCCAGTAGTGGCACCACTTCCCGCCTGAACGTTGAACAATGGTGTTGTACAGGACAAGGTGAAGTATATTGTTTACGTTTATTAAAGAAATGTTTGTGTAGCCCTGTTTTTAGGAGACGCTTAAAAAAGTATGGAAACTGTTTCTGTTAAGGATCATCAAAATCAACAAAGCAGTGCTGTAATTTTTCACTCCTATCCACAATGTGAATGAACTTTTTTGACATATCTTGGAGTGAGTAGGTGTGTGTTAAAATATCACTTTTGATTTGATTAGATAGCTTGGAGTGTAGCAAGAGTCAGGCATTACAGTATGTTAAGCACTTTACAAGGTTTCCACTTATTGATTGGATATCCTGTAGTTTATATCACCCTCGGATTTTTATATATTTTTTTTAGTTAATGGTAATCCAGAATTACCTGCGTCCAAACATTATGGCAGCTATCATTTCTTGCTTTGTTCAATGATTTTAGCAATTGCTATACGCATTCATGTGACAACGCGTCTTCATATTCTTAGATTTCATTTATTCTTATCATTGTTTTCTAATGGTAAATTTGGTCCTCTGATATCATAAAACACACACACACAAAATATGAAGACAACGCGTCTTCATATTCTTAGCTTTCATATGAAGACTTTTGTGGAAAGCTATGATATCATGCCTTTCCACAAAAGGCCAATAACTCAAAAGTCTTCATATTTGCTTGATATACTTATAACTAGCATTATATTGAATATGAGTACTAAGTATTTTTTTTTTTTTTTTTTTTTTAAACATGTGGCATTGGCATCGTTACAGAGCCTTTCATAGGCAGAGTAAGCGAGGCTCGGTTAGGAATGTAGCAAAGGAATTTATGGACAGCGGATGCCACGAGGCTAGAGCTTGAACCAGATAGGACTGCACCTAAAAATGTTGTCTTACAAGGTTAGTCTTTTTTTTTTAAGGCACATATAGTCAAGTCTACGGGTATTTGCATCATTTTTCAGTTTTAACACATTTAGTTATCGATACTTACACCCACCCATGGTGTGTAAATAATTAAGTTTTGGCATCAATATTTTCTCTAGCTCCATCAATATGTAGCGTTTGATTTATAAATGAAAAACAAACTTATGTCTTTGCATTTAGATAGAACTTCCAGAATCGGCCCGCCCAAAAAAAAAAAAAAAAAAAAAAAAAGTAAAAAAGGTGGGCCCGCCCGAAACGCGGCGGCCGGCGCATTCTCGTTTCTTTAAAATTTTGGAACTTGAAATGGTTTAATCTGGTAGGGTTCTTTTTAGCAAATTTTGCATGTAAGGATTATAGACTTGTAATTCAAACAACTATTTTTTTTTTTCTTTTTCATATTTGACAGAAAACACTTCTAATTCAAACAAGGGTAAATTGCAAAAATGGTCCCTAAAGTAGCCCAAATACGCAAGGATCATACCGAGACGAATTTTGTTGCAAAAAAGACATTAAAGTTTCTATTTTTTGCAAAACAGCCACTGAGAGCTAACTTTCGTTAGTTTTCTCGTTAAGTGCAGTGAAATGGCTAATTTACCCTCGTCTTCTTCCCCATTTGAATTTCTTTTGAATTTATATTTAATTATAATACAACAACAAGAACATCAAGAACAAAAAACCCATAAATGCAAAAATTAATTGTGTGATCATTTAAAATCAAAGGTAACACATTTATGAAATCCTTTTTATTTAATAAAAATTATCACTAAACCAGTTTGGACTTCATAGAGGAAATAAACTAGGGTACATGTAGAACAGAAAGTATATAAGCAGCCACTAAAAGATTTAACCACCACGAGAATCACCACCTCCCCTCGAGTAACCGCCACCATATCCACGGTCACGACCACCACCATAACCACCACCGTCACCTCCGTAACCACCACCGTCGCCTCCGTAACTGCCACCACCACCATCACGCCTCCCATAACCACACCTCCTCCATAACCACCACCACCACCGCCATCACTACTTCCACCACCATCACTACTTCCACCACCGCCACCACTTCCACATTCGGTTATTTTTAAATCGTTGAGTATTATTATATGCTTAGTGTTTAATATATACTGTAATATATAAGAGATGGAAATGTACAACATAATTTATTATTTCAACGAATATCAATACATTAGAGGTGGAAAAATACATAAAGATATGTTACATTGTTACTTTAACGAAAATCACCGCCTATGTGCATAAGGTGGGATAGAACCTCTTAACATTATGTACGAAAACTATCATCAAATTAAGCGGATAGCTCGCAGATTAAATCGATAGTGTTTTTGCTACTGCCCGAAGCAACCAAAGCAGGCTGCAAATCGTAGTCACCACTAAGAAGTATCAAATCATTGTCTTCATCCTTGTATTTTAGACGAATTAAAAGACTCTCCAGCTTGAACCTTTTTGCCACTTTGTTTTTCAACTTCAACAATCCCAGTGAAATACAAATTCGGAACCTTTTGATATTGTCTCCATAAGTCGTTGTCACTTTTGTGCCTCTTTTAAGCTTTGTTCCTTTTTTAATGGACTGCTCGTTTCTCTAGCATTACTTACGTTAATGGAAGAGCATTCGTCTGGGACATTGGCCAACTTGGTTATAACAATAGTTGATACATCACTGATCTTTTGGGCATTGTGTCAAACCAAAAGTTGTAATTGATTAATACACACTTGCTGAAAAATGAAAATGGTGTTTTTTGGGTGTCAAAAATCTGGGTTTCATCTTGATGTTCTTGATAATTGTTTAAAATTAAATATAAATTTAATAGAAATTAAAGGGGGAAGATGATGAATAGTGTTTTGGAATTTAAGTATTCATTTGCAAATTTAGCCATTGAAACGAGTGAAATGGCGATAATACCCTCAGTGACGAGTCACTTAACGAGAAAACTAACGAAAGTTAGCTCTCAGTAGCTGTTTTGCAAAAAATATAAACTTTAATGTCTTTTTTGCAACAAAATTCGTCTCAGTGTGATCCTTGCGTATTTTGGCTACTTTAGGAACCATTTTTGCAATTTACCCTTCAAACAACTATACGTTGAGGACTTCTTTTCTTTTGGATAGATACTCCTCTATTCATGGCCCAAAACAAGCAAGATTAATGATGATTGGGCAGTCGAAGATAAAAAGAAAAGGAGAATTTCATCTATATCCTTCAAAAATATCAATATTACATCAATATCCTTGCTAAAACCAAAATTACATCAATATCCTTACAAAACTCCAAAACACTCATTTATATCCATATATCCAATTTAAATATACAAAATCTATAATACTATAAGATTGAGTCCCTTGATTAAATGTGGAGTAATCAAGACACTCAAGATGGAGTCCCAAATTTAATGTGAAGTATAACAACATCGGGATGGAAGTACAAGGGTGATTGGTTTAAGTTTCATGCTTAAGTGGTAAGTACATATGACCAACATTTACAACGAGTAGCATAGAAGTTAATGCAGAATCATGAATCATTGTGTATTAGGAGCCTTTATTATAGTGTAATAATGCAGGTGAAGATGAAGTGTTTGGTGTTCATGTATATCATGGTGTATTAGGAGCCTTTATTATACGAGATTAATGTCCTGTGCATGCGAAGTGTCATCAAATAGCTTTCCAAGTCTCCTTCATTTAATCATTTTCCGTTTCATTTGCCTTCAAATAAATGCACAAACCCTTCAACCACCATCATTGAATACTATAAATAACACCATTTGAAGAGCAAAAAGTACAGTGTTCGAATGGTCAAAGCTAGATGCGTGAATCACCTGATCTTTGGTCTTTGTTAATGATGTGTGTGTGTGCGAAACTTTAATTTGTGTGTAGTTTGATGATTTCGTACGAATCACATCCTTACTGTTAGTTTATTATTGTTTGTGTGTAAATTGCTGATATTGTGAATCATGTGATGTCATGATAGTTTGTTGTTTATGATAACCTTTAATTTGAGGATCAGTTTGTGTGTAAAGAGATAATATCGTGCAAATCACGTGTACCAGGTTTATATTTGTTAATACATCAAGTTTTATCCGCTTAGGCGATGTGGCTTAATCAGGTACATGTACGCGAGAGGCTACTAGCATGCTACTGTATATGTTGAGGATATGAATGCTTTCTTGGCTCGGTTACTGGACCCTAATATTTTTCACTTTTGTTTTCGTATTTTAGGCTATTGCTTCTTTGAAGAGTGGGACATGGTTGCTGAAATATGGACGTAGGGGGAAGCCCAAGTCCTATGCCTTTCGCCTTTCCAATGTAAGTTATATTGCTACAACTGTAACGATTTGATGTGTTTCCATAACGAGTATGATGTTTTAATAATGTACATCAAGTTTTAACCGTTTAGGCGATGTGGCTTAATCAGGTACATGTACGCGAGAGGCTACTAGCATGCTACTGTATATGTTGAGGATATGAATGCTTTCTTGGCTCGGTTACTGGACCCTAATCTTTTCACTTTTGTTTTCGTATTTCAAGCTTCAAGTCCAAGATACATTTGTCAGAATTCCGTGTATATAAATAACAAACTAGCATAAAAGTTGTAGGTATGTATATAATTAATATTTTCTTTGAAAAGTAACAAAAAAACAACTTTCAGTAAATTATAGGGCATCAAAACTTAACAAGAAATAAACTATAAACTCAACAGAATGATTACATTTACGTAAACATTAACAAATTCCTTTCAACAATCAACAAAGATCTTCCCCGACAGCCGTATTTGCGTCCTTTTTCCCGTCAAATCTGTGGCCCATGTCCTTAGCCTTTTTCCTTGGGCCGGGTAATCCAATGCAATCTTTTGTGGCTGGCCCTTATCATCTAAAATGTTATTACTTTATAAACATAAATTGGAAATCCGGACAAACCTAGAACATTCCACACATCTCTGCTGTTGATGATGATGATCGAACGATGTGGAAGGAAAACCACGATGATAGGAAGATGATGATGATCGAAGGATGGAAGTAACACAACAAATGAACCCACGTTTTCCGGTGAAGCTTGCACCGTCGTTTTCATTATAGTTAAGTTACTGATGCATTTTTGTAGGTTTTTTTATAAGGTTATTGTTTTCCGATTGATTTTTCGTATTTTGATTTTAGCATATGAGTTTTATAGGTAGAACAAGTAGGTCAGCTTTGACTGATGAAATCGAAGAGGGATCATTAATGTTTGATGAGGTTAGGTTCAGACACAACTTTATTGTCCATCATAGCCGAGATGCGCAACAGATGAAGACGAGGTTAGTGTTTCATTATTAGCATGGATTATAGTTAGTTTGCTTATTATTTGGCCTTTGTGCTCAACCTATTTGGTCTTAGGCTTATGTTTTTTGGTTATAGGCGACAAAATTATTTGTGGAAAAAGTAATTTTGGGGTGTCAATTTTTGTTCAGATTTTGGTTCTGGTTTTGGGTGAGGGAATTTAGCGTTGGTTTGGTTTTGTTAATTTGATTTATTTTTTTATTTTTATTTATTTATTTTTTTTTAAGCATGAAGTAACTCTCTCTAAATATATCTTTTCTTGATGAACACCAACTGTTCAATGAAATGGTTAACTGAAATTTTTTTTGCCTAAATGAAAATTTACAGATTGCTGCTGGTCCAAGCTATGCACTTGCTGTCACAAGTAACAGGAGGGTCAAGCCTGTCCGAAATACCTATAAATCTCAGGTAAGATCTTTGCAATTTACATTACAAATTTAACAAGTATAGTTATGAGTTCAAATTCCATCGTTACACGAGCATCGTCTCCACAAAGGCATACTTGCGGATACTTATCTGTATCGTTCAAATTTATTCTAACAGAAAGGGTACGAAGCAACTAAAATGTTATTCTAATGACGTGGTTCTATGTTTTCGCAGGTCAACGCGTACATGCAGTATGCTAAATTTGGATGATGGTCATGGTTATGATTTATGAGCAACTTAACAGAGGTTAAACCATATTGCATATCTTATTTCCTCTTTGGTATATTTGTTAAATCTTCCTTTTAGCTTCAATGTGTTTATTATGATTTTTGACTGCCAAATTATACGATCATATCATAGTTGAACGTCATTTATTGATTTTTTGTTTTCAATTTCTGATTTTCCATAAGCGTTGATAACACCGGAAATGTGTGCAACAGGCATAAAGTAAGCGCACTATAGCCATAAGCAAATCGTGTTGTAAATGCAACCGATGGTTGTGAAGATGCCAGCGGTGTGGCTGTTGGTTCAAGTATTGCAAGGGACGCAAATCGTGTTGTAAATGCAATCGATGGTTGTGAAGATAACATTTCGCGGTTTCAATTTGACAACTTAAAACAACCATTCAAATACAATTCGTAAAAATGAATGAATCAATCACACATCAAACAACAATTAATTTAACTAAAATGTTTATAAACTGAAGAGAGATTCGAGACCCTTACAATGACTTGAGGTTGATTGACAGGAAGACCACAAGAGAAAATGAATACGATAGACCCAAATCCGAAACCAGGCAAGCAGCCACCATAGCTTCTCTTTGAATATCAGTGAAGTGTTGAGATGTGGCCTGCTTGTGGATCGATTGGTGATTAAAAAGAAGAAAAATAAGCGGATTTGACTCTTCCTTTCTTGGCTTCGATCCGTGAGGTGATCTAAATGAGCATCACTCGTTATCTCCTTGGCATCTTTAATGGCGCCCCGTGATTCTTCCTAGGAAGAAGGGAAAAGTGGAGGGCAATGGGTCGGTTCGATTTGCAGCTTTTTGGTTGGAGGTGGGAGGTACAGTCGAGGAATAAGGAAGGCAATAAAACTTTTGGGGAAGGGGAAAGATAACGTTTTATCTTTTTAGTGTGAGGTGAGTGGATAATATTGGTATTTATTATCAGGCTTTGTTTTATTATAATTGAGTGTGGTTGGTGTACCTCGTATCCCGTCGAGCTGAGGTGAAGTCGTGTTTCCCCGGTTTGATATAATCGCGACAAATAAAATTTCGAAAACGTTTTTATAAAACTGGCATAAAATAAAATTCATTGACTCAGGAAATAATTCATGGAGGTTCAACTGTTACTAACGTGGTGTCGGTACGCGTGTGGTGTCGTTTTTTCTCCTTTTTGTTATGTTGAGGTCTGTAAATGTCAGACAGTGGAAAATTTATCTTTTAAATTCAAATAGTTTTGGTGAGTTATTGTATGCTACAGCGTGCTGGTTTGTTTCCCAAAATAGTTATGTAGGCTTATGAATGCCTAATTTATCAGTCAGGTAATAATAAATTAACATTTATTATTAAAATATTTGTGGGAAAATTACCGATTGTCACATAAGTGCTTCCATGTGTATCATGTTTTATCCATTTTCTGCATTGTGGTTGTCGGTGTAGGTACTGCTGCAAACTCAGTAAACGTTCCTATTCCACGGTAAACCGATGGCAGCAACAGTTATTCGGGTGCATGAGATTAGTGTGTCTGTGACCCTTTGCGTTATTTCATATTTGCGTAACAATATACTTAATACTTTAGCGTTTACTAATTTTTACTTAACTGCTGTTATTGCAGATAATGATCAGAGGCCACCCAGTAGTGGCACCACTTCCCGCCTGAACGTTGAACAATGGTGTTGTACAGGACAAGGTGAAGTATATTGTTTACGTTTATTAAAGAAATGTTTGTGTAGACCTGTTTTAGGAGACGCTTAAAAAAGTATGGAAACTGTTTCTGTTAAGGATCATCAAAATCAACAAAGCAGTGCTGTAATTTTTCACTCCTATCCACAATGTGAATGAACTTTTTTGACATATCTTGGAGTGAGTAGGTGTGTGTTAAAATATCACTTTTGATTTGATTAGATAGCTTGGAGTGTAGCAAGAGTCAGGCATTACAGTATGTTAAGCACTTTACAAGGTTTCCACTTATTTGATTGGATATCCTGTAGTTTATATCACCCTCGGATTTTTATATATTTTTTTTAGTTAATGGTAATCCAGAATTACCTGCGTCCAAACATTATGGCAGCTATCATTTCTTGCTTTGTTCAATGATTTTAGCAATTGCTATACGCATTCATGTGACAACGCGTCTTCATATTCTTAGATTTCATTTATTCTTATCATTGTTTTCTAATGGTAAATTTGGTCCTCTGATATCATAAAACACACACACACAAAATATGAAGACAACGCGTCTTCATATTCTTAGCTTTCATATGAAGACTTTTGTGGAAAGCTATGATATCATGCCTTTCCACAAAAGGCCAATAACTCAAAAGTCTTCATATTTTGCTTGATATACTTATAACTAGCATTATATTGAATATGAGTACTAAGTATTTTTTTTTTTTTTTTTTTTTAAACATGTGGCATTGGCATCGTTACAGAGCCTTTCATAGCAGAGTAAGCGAGGCTCGGTTAGGAATGTAGCAAAGGAATTTATGGACAGCGGATGCCACGAGGCTAGAGCTTGAACCAGATAGGACTGCACCTAAAAATGTTGTCTTACAAGGTTAGTCTTTGTTTTTTAAGGCACATATAGTCAAGTCTACGGGTATTTGCATCATTTTTCAGTTTTAACACATTTAGTTATCGATACTTACACCCACCCATGGTGTGTAAATAATTAAGTTTTGGCATCAATATTTTCTCTAGCTCCATCAATATGTAGCGTTTGATTTATAAATGAAAAACAAACTTATGTCTTTGCATTTAGATAGAACTTCCAGAATCGGCCCGCCCAAAAAAAAAAAAAAAAAAAAAAAAGTAAAAAAGGTGGGCCCGCCCGAAACGCGGCGGCCGGCGCCATTCTCGTTTCTTTAAAATTTTGGAACTTGAAATGGTTTAATCTGGTAGGGTTCTTTTTAGCAAATTTTGCATGTAAGGATTATAGACTTGTAATTCAAACAACTATTTTTTTTTTTCTTTTTCATATTTGACAGAAAACACTTCTAATTCAAACAAGGGTAAATTGCAAAATGGTCCCTAAAGTAGCCCAAATACGCAAGGATCATACCGAGACGAATTTTGTTGCAAAAAAGACATTAAGTTTCTATTTTTTGCAAAACAGCCACTGAGAGCTAACTTTCGTTAGTTTTCTCGTTAAGTGCAGTGAAATGGCTAATTTACCCTCGTCTTCTTCCCCATTTGAATTTCTTTTGAATTTATATTTAATTATAATACAACAACAAGAACATCAAGAACAAAAACCCATAAATGCAAAAATTAATTGTGTGATCATTTAAAATCAAAGGTAACACATTTATGAAATCCTTTTTATTTAATAAAAATTATCACTAAACCAGTTTGGACTTCATAGAGGAAATAACTAGGGTACATGTAGAACAGAAAGCATATAAGCAGCCACTAAAAGATTTAACCACCACGAGAATCACCACCTCCCCTCGAGTAACCGCCACCATATCCACGGTCACGACCACCACCATAACCACCACCGTCACCTCCGTAACCACCACCGCCGCCTCCGTAACTGCCACCACCACCATCACGCCTCCCATAACCACACCTCCTCCATAACACCACCACCACCACGCCATCACTACTTCCACCACCATCACTACTTCCACCACCACCACCACTTCCACATTCGGTTATTTTTAAATCGTTGAGTATTATTATATGCTTAGTGTTTAATATATACTGTAATATATAAGAGATGGAAATGTACAACATAATTTATTATTTCAACGAATATCAATACATTAGAGGTGGAAAAATACATAAAGATATGTTACATTGTTACTTTAATGAAAATCACCGCCTATGCGCATAAGGTGGGATAGAACCTCTTAACATTATGTACGAAAACTATCATCAAATTAAGCGGATAGCTCGCAGATTAAATCGATATTGTTTTCGTTATTGCCCGAAGCAACCAAAGCAGGCTGCAAATCGTAGTCACCACTAAGAAGTATCAAATCATTGTCTTCATCCTTGTATTTTAGACGAATTAAAAGACTCTCCAGCTTGAACCTTTTTGCCACTTTGTTTTTCAACTTCAACAATCCCAGTGAAATACAAATTCGGAACCTTTTGATATTGACTCCATAAGTCGTTGTCACTTTTGTGCCTCTTTTACGCTTTGTGCCTTTTTTTAATGGACTGCTCGTTTCTCTAGCATTACTTACGTTAATGGAAGAGCATTCGTTTGGGACATTGACCAACTTGGTTCTAACAATAGTTGATACATCACTGATCTTTTGGGCATTGTGTCAAACCAAAAGTTGTAATTGATTAATACACACTTGCTGAAAAATGAAAATGGTGTTTTTTGGGTGTCAAAAATCTGGGTTTTATCTTGATGTTCTTGATAATTGTTTAGAATTAAATATAAATTTAATAGAAATTAAAGGGGGAAGATGATGAATAGTGTTTTGGAATTTAAGTATTCATTGCAAATTTAGCCATTGAAACGAGTGAAATGGCGATAATACCCTCAGTGACGAGTCACTTAACGAGAAAACTAACGAAAGTTAGCTCTCAGTAGCTGTTTTGCAAAAAATATAAACTTTAATGTCTTTTTTGCAACAAAATTCGTCTCAGTGTGATCCTTGCGTATTTTGGCTACTTTAGGAACCATTTTTGCAATTTACCCTTCAAACAACTATACGTTGAGGACTTCTTTTCTTTTGGATAGATACTCCTCTATTCATGGCCCAAAACAAGCAAGATTAATGATGATTGGGCAGTCGAAGATAAAAAGAAAAGGGAGAATTTCATCTATATCCTTCAAAAATATCAATATTACATCAATATCCTTGCTAAAACCAAAATTACATCAATATCCTTACAAAACTCCAAAACACTCATTTATATCCATATATCCAATTTAAATATACAAAATCTATAATACTATAAGATTGAGTCCCTTGATTAAATGTGGAGTAATCAAGACACTCAAGATGGAGTCCCAAATTTAATGTGAAGTATATACAACATCGGGATGGAAGTACAAGGGTGATTGGTTTAAGTTTCATGCTTAAGTGGTAAGTACATATGACCAACATTTACAACGAGTAGCATAGAAGTTAATGCAGAATCATGAATCATTGTGTATTAGGAGCCTTTATTATAGTGTAATAATGCAGGTGAAGATGAAGTGTTTGGTGTTCATGTATATCATGGTGTATTAGGAGCCTTTATTATACGAGATTAATGTCCTGTGCATGCGAAGTGTCATCAAATAGCTTTCCAAGTCTCCTTCATTTAATCATTTTCCGTTTCATTTGCCTTCAAATAAATGCACAAACCCTTCAACCACCATCATTGAATACTATAAATAACACCATTTGAAGAGCAAAAAGTACAGTGTTCGAATGGTCAAAGCTAGATGCGTGAATCACCTGATCTTTGGTCTTTGTTAATGATGTGTGTGTGTGCGAAACTTTAATTTGTGTGTAGTTTGATGATTTCGTACGAATCACATCCTTACTGTTAGTTTATTATTGTTTGTGTGTAAATTGCTGATATTGTGAATCATGTGATGTCATGATAGTTTGTTGTTTATGATAACCTTTAATTTGAGGATCAGTTTGTGTGTAAAGAGATAATATCGTGCAAATCACGTGTACCAGGTTTATATTTGTTAATACATCAAGTTTTATCCGCTTAGGCGATGTGGCTTCATCAGGTACATGTACGCGAGAGGCTACTAGCATGCTACTGTATATGTTGAGGATATGAATGCTTTCTTGGCTCGGTTACTTGACCCTAATATTTTTCACTTTTGTTTTCGTATTTTAGGCTATTGCTTCTTTGAAGAGTGGGACATGGTTGCTGAAATATGGACGTAGGGGGAGCCCAAGTCCTATGCCTTTCGCCTTTCCAATGTAAGTTATATTGCTACAACTGTAACGATTTGATGTGTTTCCATAACGAGTATGATGTTTTAATAATGTACATCAAGTTTTAACCCGTTTAGGCGATGTGGCTTAATCAGGTACATGTACGCGAGAGGCTACTAGCATGCTACTGTATATGTTGAGGATATGAATGCTTTCTTGGCTCGGTTACTGGACCCTAATCTTTTCACTTTTGTTTTCGTATTTCAAGCTTCAAGTCCAAGATACATTTGTCAGAATTCCGTGTATATAAATAACAAACTAGCATAAAAGTTGTAGGTATGTATATAATTAATATTTTCTTTGAAAAGTAACAAAAAAACAACTTTCAGTAAATTATAGGGCATCAAAACTTAACAAGAAATAAACTATAAACTCAACAGAATGATTACATTTACGTAAACATTAACAAATTCCTTTCAACAATCAACAAAGATCTTCCCCGACAGCCGTATTTGCGTCCTTTTTCCCGTCAAATCTGTGGCCCATGTCCTTAGCCTTTTTCCTTGGGCCGGGTAATCCAATGCAATCTTTTGTGGCTGGCCCTTATCATCTAAAATGTTATTACTTTATAAACATAAATTGGAAATCCGGACAAACCTAGAACATTCCACACATCTCTGCTGTTGATGATGATGATCGAACGATGTGGAAGGAAAACCACGATGATAGGAAGATGATGATGATCGAAGGATGGAAGTAACACAACAAATGAACCCACGTTTTCCGGTGAAGCTTGCACCGTCGTTTTCATTATAGTTAAGTTACTGATGCATTTTTGTAGGTTTTTTTATAAGGTTATTGTTTTCCGATTGATTTTTCGTATTTTGATTTTAGCATATGAGTTTATAGGTAGAACAAGTAGGTCAGCTTTGACTGATGAAATCGAAGAGGGATCATTAATGTTTGATGAGGTTAGGTTCAGACACAACTTTATTGTCCATCATAGCCGAGATGCGCAACAGATGAAGACGAGGTTAGTGTTTCATTATTAGCATGGATTATAGTTAGTTTGCTTATTATTTGGCCTTTGTGCTCAACCTATTTGGTCTTAGGCTTATGTTTTTTGGTTATAGGCAACAAAATTATTTGTGGAAAAAGTAATTTTGGGGTGTCAATTTTTGTTCAGATTTTGGTCTGGTTTTGGGTGAGGGAATTTAGCGTTGGTTTGGTTTTGTTAATTTGATTTATTTTTTTATTTTTATTTATTTATTTTTTTTTAAGCATGAAGTAACTCTCTCTAAATATATCTTTTCTTGATGAACACCAACTGTTCAATGAAATGGTTAACTGAAATTTTTTTTGCCTAAATGAAAATTTACAGATTGCTGCTGGTCCAAGCTATGCACTTGCTGTCACAAGTAACAGGAGGGTCAAGCCTGTCCGAAATACCTATAAATCTCAGGTAAGATCTTTGCAATTTACATTACAAATTTAACAAGTATAGTTATGAGTTCAAATTCCATCGTTACACGAGCATCGTCTCCACAAAGGCATACTTGCGGATACTTATCTGTATCGTTCAAATTTATTCTAACAGAAAGGGTACGAAGCAACTAAAATGTTATTCTAATGACGTGGTTCTATGTTTTCGCAGGTCAACGCGTACATGCAGTATGCTAAATTTGGATGATGGTCATGGTTATGATTTATGAGCAACTTAACAGAGGTAAACCATATTGCATATCTTATTTCCTCTTTGGTATATTTGTTAAATCTTCCTTTTAGCTTCAATGTGTTTATTATGATTTTTTGACTGCCAAATTATACGATCATATCATAGTTGAACGTCATTTATTGATGTTTTGTTTTCAATTTCTGATTTTCCATAAGCGCTGATAACACCGGCAATGTGTGCAACAGCCATAAAGTAAGCGCACTATAGCCATAAGCAAATCGTGTTGTAAATGCAACCGATGGTTGTGAAGATGCCAGCGGTGTGGCTGTTGGTTCAAGTATTGCAAGGGACGCAAATCGTGTTGTAAATGCAACCGATGGTTGTGAAGATAACATTTCGCGGTTTCAATTTGACAACTTAAAACAACCATTCAAATACAATTCGTAAAAATGAATGAATCAATCACACATCAAACAACAATTAATTTAACTAAAATGTTTATAAACTGAAGAGAGATTCGAGACCCTTACAATGACTTGAGGGTTGATTGACAGGAAGACCACAAGAGAAAATGAATACGATAGACCCAAATCCGAAACCAGGCAAGCAACCACCACAACTTCTCTTTGAATATCAGTGAAGTGTTGAGATGTGGCCTGCTTGTGGATCGATTGGTTATTAAAAAGAAGAAAAATAAGCGGATTTGACTCTTCCTTTCTTGGCTTCGATCCGTGAGGTGATCTAAATGATCATCACTCGTTATCTCCTTGGCATCTTTAATGGCGCCCCGTGATTCTTCCTAGGAAGAAGGGAAAAGTGGAGGGCAATGGGTCGGTTCGATTTGCAGCTTTTTGGTTGGAGATGGGAGGTACAGTCGAGGAATAAGGAAAGCGATAAAACTTTTGGGGAAGGGGAAAGATAACGTTTTATCTTTTAGTGTGAGGTGAGTGGATAATATTGGTATTTATTATCAGGCTTTGTTTTATTATAATTGAGTGTGGTTGGTGTACCTCGTGTCCCGTCGAGCTGAGGTGAAGTCGTGTTTCCCCGGTTTGATATAATGCGACAAATAAAATTTCGGAAACGTTTTTATAAAAATGGCATAAAATAAAATTCATTGACTCAGGAAATAATTCATGGAGGTTCAACTGTTACTAACATGGTGTTGGTACGCGTGTGGTGTCGTTTTTTCTCGTTTTTGTTATGTTGAGGTCTGTAAATGTCAGACAGTGGAAAATTTATCTTTTAAAATCAAATAGTTTTGGTGAGTTATTGTATTCTACAGCGTGCGGGTTTGTTTCCCGAAATAGTTATGTAGGCTTATGAACGCCTAATTTACCAGTCAGGTAATAATAAATTAACATTTATTATTAAAATATTTGTACGAAAATTACCGTTTGTCACATAAGTGCTTCCGTGTTTATCATGTTTTATCCATTTTCTGCATTGTGGTTGTCGGTGTAGGTACTGCTGCAAACTCAGTAAACGTTCCTATTCCACGATAAACCGATGGCAGCAACAGTTATTCGGGTGCATGAGATTAGTGTGTCTGTGACCCTTTGCGTTATTTCATATTTGCGTAACAGTATACTTAATACTTTAGCGTTTACTAATTTTTACTTAACTGCTGTTATTGCAGATAATGATCAGAGGCCACCCAGTAGTGGCACCACTTCCCGCCTGAACGTTGAACAATGGTGTTGTACAGGACAAGGTGAAGTATATTGTTTACGTTTATTAAAGAAATGTTTGTGTAGACCTGTTTTTAGGAGACGCTTAAAAAAGTATGGAAACTGTTTCTGTTAAGGATCATCAAAATCAACAAAGCAGTGCTGTAATTTTTCACTCCTATCCACAATGTGAATGAACTTTTTTGACATATCTTGGAGTGAGTAGGTGTGTGTTAAAATATCACTTTTGATTTGATTAGATATCCTGGAGTGTAGCAAGAGTCAGGCATTACAGTATGTTAAGCACTTTACAAGGTTTCCACTTATTTGATTGGATATCCTGTAGTTTATATCACCCTCGGATTTTTATATATTTTTTTTAGTTAATGGTAATCCAGAATTACCTGCGTCCAAACATTATGGCAGCTATCATTTCTTGCTTTGTTCAATGATTTTAGCAATTGCTATACGCATTCATGTGACAACGCGTCTTCATATTCTTAGATTTCATTTATTCTTATCATTGTTTTCTAATGGTAAATTTGGTCCTCTGATATCATAAAACACACACACACAAAATATGAAGACAACGCGTCTTCATATTCTTAGCTTTCATATGAAGACTTTTGTGGAAAGCTATGATATCATGCCTTTCCACAAAAGGCCAATAACTCAAAAGTCTTCATATTTTGCTTGATATACTTATAACTAGCATTATATTGAATATGAGTACTAAGTATTTTTTTTATTTTTTTTTTAGACAGGTGGCATTGGCATCGTTACAGAGCCTTTCATAGGCAGAGTAAGCGAGGCTCGGTTAGGAATGTAGCAAAGGAATTTATGGACAGTGGATGCCACGAGGCTAGAGCTTGAACCAGATAGGACTGCACCTAAAAATGTTGTCTTACAAGGTTAGTCTTTTTTTTTTAAGGCACATATAGTCAAGTCTACGGGTATTTGCATCATTTTTCAGTTTTAACACATTTAGTTATCGATACTTACACCCACCCATGGTGTGTAAATAATTAAGTTTTGGCATCAATATTTTCTCTAGCTCCATCAATATGTAGCGTTTGATTTATAAATGAAAAACAAACTTATGTCTTTGCATTTAGATAGAACTTCCAGAATCGGCCCGCCCAAAAAAAAAAAAAAAAAAAAAAAGTAAAAAAGGTGGGCCCGCCCGAAACGCGGCGGCCGGCGCCATTCTCGTTTCTTTAAAATTTTGGAACTTGAAATGGTTTAATCTGGTAGGGTTCTTTTTAGCAAATTTTGCATGTAAGGATTATAGACTTGTAATTCAAACAACTATTTTTTTTTTCTTTTTCATATTTGACAGAAAACACTTCTAATTCAAACAAGGGTAAATTGCAAAAATGGTCCCTAAAGTAGCCCAA
Organism: Artemisia tridentata subsp. tridentata; assembly: GCA_021014915.2. Classification (NCBI taxonomy): domain Eukaryota; kingdom Viridiplantae; phylum Streptophyta; class Magnoliopsida; order Asterales; family Asteraceae; genus Artemisia; species Artemisia tridentata. Next base: position 52,850,137 of record CP139504.1, read on the forward strand.
ATACGCAAGGATCATACCGAGACGAATTTTGTTGCAAAAAAGACATTAAAGTTTCTATTTTTTGCAAAACAGCCACTGAGAGCTAACTTTCGTTAGTTTTCTCGTTAAGTGCAGTGAAATGGCTAATTTACCCTCGTCTTCTTCCCCATTTGAATTTCTTTTGAATTTATATTTAATTATAATACAACAACAAGAACATCAAGAACAAAAACCCATAAATGCAAAAATTAATTGTGTGATCATTTAAAATCAAAGGTAACACATTTATGAAATCCTTTTTATTTAATAAAAATTATCACTAAACCAGTTTGGACTTCATAGAGGAAATAAACTAGGGTACATGTAGAACAGAAAGTATATAAGCAGCCACTAAAAGATTTAACCACCAGGAGAATCACCACCTCCCCTCGAGTAACCGCCACCATATCCACGGTCACGACCACCACCATAACCACCACCATCACCTCCGTAACCACCACCGTCGCCTCCGTAACTGCCACCACCACCATCACGCCTCCCATAACCACACCTCCTCCATAACCACCACCACCACCGCCATCACTACTTCCACCACCATCACTACTTCCACCACCGCCACCACTTCCACATTCGGTTATTTTTAAATCGTTGAGTATTATTATATGCTTAGTGTTTAATATATACTGTAATATATAAGAGATGGAAATGTACAACATAATTTATTATTTCAACGAATATCAATACATTAGAGGTGGAAAAATACATAAAGATATGTTACATTGTTACTTTAATGAAAATCACCGCCTATGCGCATAAGGTGGGATAGAACCTCTTAACATTATGTACGAAAACTATCATCAAATTAAGCGGATAGCTCGCAGATTAAATCGATATTGTTTTTGCTACTGCCCGAAGCAACCAAAGCAGGCTGCAAATCGTAGTCACCACTAAGAAGTATCAAATCATTGTCTTCATCCTTGTATTTTAGACGAATTAATTGACTCTCCAGCTTGAACCTTTTTGCCACTTTGTTTTTCAACTTCAACAATCCCAGTGAAATACAAATTCGGAACCTTTTGATATTGTCTCCATAAGTCGTTGTCACTTTTGTGCCTCTTTTAAGCTTTGTTCCTTTTTTTAATGGACTGCTCGTTTCTCTAGCATTACTTACGTTAATGGAAGAGCATTCGTTTAGGACATTGACAAACTTGGTTCTAACAATAGTTGATACATCACTGATCTTTTGGGCATCGTGTCAAACCAAAAGTTGTAATTGATTAATACACACTTGCTGAAAAATGAAAATGGTGTTTTTTGGGTGTCAAAAATCTGGGTTTCATCTTGATGTTCTTGATAATTGTTTAAAATTAAATATAAATTTAATAGAAATTAAAGGGGGAAGATGATGAATAGTGTTTTGGAATTTAAGTATTCATTTGCAAATTTAGCCATTGAAACGAGTGAAATGGCGATAATACCCTCAGTGACGAGTCACTTAACGAGAAAACTAACGAAAGTTAGCTCTCAGTAGCTGTTTTGCAAAAAATATAAACTTTAATGTCTTTTTTGCAACAAAATTCGTCTCAGTGTGATCCTTGCGTATTTTGGCTACTTTAGGAACCATTTTTGCAATTTACCCTTCAAACAACTATACGTTGAGGACTTCTTTTCTTTTGGATAGATACTCCTCTATTCATGGCCCAAAACAAGCAAGATTAATGATGATTGGGCAGTCGAAGATAAAAAGAAAAGGGAGAATTTCATCTATATCCTTCAAAAATATCAATATTACATCAATATCCTTGCTAAAACCAAAATTACATCAATATCCTTACAAAACTCCAAAACACTCATTTATATCCATATATCCAATTTAAATATACAAAATCTATAATACTATAAGATTGAGTCCCTTGATTAAATGTGGAGTAATCAAGACACTCAAGATGGAGTCCCAAATTTAATGTGAAGTATATACAACATCGGGATGGAAGTACAAGGGTGATTGGTTTAAGTTTCATGCTTAAGTGGTAAGTACATATGACCAACATTTACAACGAGTAGCATAGAAGTTAATGCAGAATCATGAATCATTGTGTATTAGGAGCCTTTATTATAGTGTAATAATGCAGGTGAAGATGAAGTGTTTGGTGTTCATGTATATCATGGTGTATTAGGAGCCTTTATTATACGAGATTAATGTCCTGTGCATGCGAAGTGTCATCAAATAGCTTTCCAAGTCTCCTTCATTTAATCATTTTCCGTTTCATTTGCCTTCAAATAAATGCACAAACCCTTCAACCACCATCATTGAATACTATAAATAACACCATTTGAAGAGCAAAAAGTACAGTGTTCGAATGGTCAAAGCTAGATGCGTGAATCACCTGATCTTTGGTCTTTGTTAATGATGTGTGTGTGTGCGAAACTTTAATTTGTGTGTAGTTTGATGATTTCGTACGAATCACATCCTTACTGTTAGTTTATTATTGTTTGTGTGTAAATTGCTGATATTGTGAATCATGTGATGTCATGATAGTTTGTTGTTTATGATAACCTTTAATTTGAGGATCAGTTTGTGTGTAAAGAGATAATATCGTGCAAATCACGTGTACCAGGTTTATATTTGTTAATACATCAAGTTTTATCCGCTTAGGCGATGTGGCTTCATCAGGTACATGTACGCGAGAGGCTACTAGCATGCTACTGTATATGTTGAGGATATGAATGCTTTCTTGGCTCGGTTACTTGACCCTAATATTTTTCACTTTTGTTTTCGTATTTTAGGCTATTGCTTCTTTGAAGAGTGGGACATGGTTGCTGAAATATGGACGTAGGGGGAAGCCCAAGTCCTATGCCTTTCGCCTTTCCAATGTAAGTTATACTGCTACAACTGTAACGATTTGATATGTTTCCATAACGAGTATGATGTTTTAATACTGTACATCAAGTTTTAATCCGCTTAGGTGATGCGGCTTAATCAGGTACATGTACGCGAGAGGCTACTAGCATGCTACTGTATATGTTGAGGATATGAATGTTTTCTTGGTTCGGTTACTGGACCCTAATCTTTTCACTTTTGTTTTCGTATTTCACGCTTCAAGTACGTCCAAGATACATTTGTCAGAATTCCGTGTATATAAATAACAAACTAGCATAAAAGTTGTAGGTATGTATATAATTAATATTTTGTTTGAAAAGTAACAAAAAAACAACTTTTAGTAAATTATAGGGCATCAAAACTTAACAAGAATTAAACTATAAACTCAACAGAATGATTACATTTACGTAAACATTAACAAATTCCTTTCAACAATCATCAAAGATCTTCCCTGAGAGCCTTAGTTATAGAGTGTTGTACATTTGGCGATTTACACAAACATTACGTGATGAACACTATACAACTTTGTGTGTAGCACGGGTTCTGAATGGCTCGTTCTTATAATATTCTAAACTATTAAATATAATAAATTAAAAGACCCTTTTACATTTATACCCTTGTAAGTAAAAAATATAAAGGTCCTTCAACCACATATATTTCTTCTTCTTCGTGGGCTTTCCTACTGTTCTTATAACTTAATCTCAAAACATGTTACAATATAAGATTAAATTGTTTGATTATTCTTTATTTATATTTTATTATGATTAATCTAAATTTGTATTATTGGAAATCAAGCGAAAAGTTAATGACCAATCATTAATCTCTCAAAATACAAATCACCAATGTGGAAAATAACAATCATTCAATTTTAAACATTATGCATAATTCAAACTTTATTCACAAGGAGTTTGTAGATGTAAATAATTGAATAAAGTGTTTCAAATAGTGTTAATATATTGACGAAAATGATAGTTTAATTTAACTTTTTTTTAAAAATAGTACAAAAATAATACCTTTTTCAAAAAAGGTCATGTGCGAATGTGCGAATCCACAAATACTTTAACACGTGTCCAGACAAAAGACACCACAGCAATAATTCAGCCCACCATTATACCCCACGTGCCTATTTGACTTTTTTAAACAAATGTGCGAACGACGGTGTGCGAATGTGCGAACGACGGCTATAAAATCTTCCCATAGCTTTACAAAATCTACTTTTTGTCATCTATCTTTCTTGGGAAAGAACAATTGGATTTTTAAAATATATAATTTGTACTTTTATTTTGTCGTTCCATATACTCAAACAAAATAAACAAATATTGTTGCGATCAAAACACATACAAAAACACACATTATCAAACGATAAAAAACACATATCAAACACACTGTACCGATAAAAAACACATACCAAATCTCAAGGTTTTAGTGGATCTGTGAAACAAATAGTGTACCGATCAAAAAAACACATACAAAACACACACATTTTGTTGTATAATGGCGTCTAGATTTCAAGTAAGTTATATTTTGATTTTTTTATAGCTGTGTTTGTTTTAAAATGCTTCTTTGATTAGGGTTTACATACAGAAGCAGTTTATTGCACTCAAGAAGCAGTTTGATTAGGGTTTAGAAGCAGTTTAGGGTTTAAAATCGGTTTTAACGTTGTACATATACTCTTGTTTGAATTAATTAGTATTTGGCGAAAGTGCTATGTTAGTTTTTAACCATTCCTTGTGTATTGCACTCAAAACTGCTTAAAAATAAGCACATAAGAAGCAGTTTGATTAGGGTTTACATAAAGAAGCAGTTTATGGTTAAAAATCGTTTTTAAGGTTGTACATATGATCTTTTTGAACTAATAAGTATTTGGCGAAAGTGGTAGACCTTGGTTTTTAACCATTCCTTGTTTATTGCACTCAAAACTGCTTAAAAATAAGCACATAAGAAGCAGTTTGATTAGGTTTACATAAAGAAGCAGTTTAGGGTTTAAAATCGTTTTTAAGGTTGTACATATATTCTTTTTGAGCTAAATTTATGAGCTAAATGATCTAAGCAGTCGATGTGATGTATGTTAAATGGAAGTAACTTTTACTGAAATTAACCCAAGTTTGCGATAAAAGATATAGGCCATTAATTGTATATGATCATTAATTCTTATGCATGTTCTCAATCTTGAAGCATAGTTTGTATTTGCAATTTGCATAGAATTTATGCCTAAGCAGTAATGATCTAATGTATGCAACTTTGCAATTTGCACAGTAACAACTTTATGAGCTAAATGATCTAATGTATGCAGCTTAACTATGGTTTACTTCATAATATTGACTTGTTTATTATTTTTTTGTAGGTTGTTAATGCGAGGGTAACCATTAGAACTAGATTACACCTACGGACAAAGATAAGAGATCGTCTAGCCAAAAAGGGGGAACGTTGTTATAATTTGTTTAGCCGTAGTGTTTTTGGTCCCTGGCTAAACATTAGAAGTTGTGATCATGATAACCATATTTTGAACTTCCTTCTTTTTCACCAAAGGAATGTTGAGCAGCCAAGTTATGATACCTGATGCGCGTGATGTGTCGTTGCGGTTTAGCAGTTTTAATGCCTACTCAAGTTTTAAATTTATATTTAGCCGACTTATCAATAACACACACACTTAATGAGCAGTGTACCCGGTCAGTATGAAGATAATGGTAAGTAGAGTGTCGATCACTAAGAGTGGAACGTATTATCTCGTTATTCTAATCAGTATTTTAATATCCTAACGCAAGGGGGTTTCAGCCTGAGAGACTGGCACGGTTTGTTTGCAATTAAATAATAAAATAAACCAATAGGCACGAATCAGCAAGTAGCACACACGTACACAGATAAATACTTGAGACAATAAGAGGGCTGTCCTTATGATTAAGTAGATTGTCACTTGTTTTATTGATAGCTTTATATGAAGTGTATGTAGTTAACCCTTTCTCGTTGGTCCTAATCTTATCGGCGAGTAAACCCTTAATGATTACTTATGTCTAAAATTTATTCCTAAGTGATCAATTTAGTAATAACCGTGGGAGCCACATTATGTCCCGCAGTCAAATGCCCGCAAGCCACTAATAAACACAGAGGTTATCAATGCACTAATAAGTAGTAACCAAAGACATCAACATATAAACTTTAATTGATGGGAAAGCAAGTATTAAAGGGAGTGCAATCTTTCGTTGTCACATTACACAAGCCACCAATCCTGATGAATTAAAGTTTGCTAACACAATAAAACAAAACTACTTAATGAATTAAACACATGCAGCACCTTCTTACAGCTCTTGTATATTTGATTTGGGTGTGTCTTGTGCTGCCTCCTTGACTGAATTCGTCCTTTTGTTCTTCTGTTCGGACTTAGGTTATATTATAATCCGTCCGAAATTCGTCTGGTCTTGGGGTATTTATAGTTTCTGTCTGAAGGAAGATGCGGCTCATCTAGTAAGTAGATGCGGCGCATGTACTTAACTTCGCGTGGGGTCCAAGATTATAATATTCAGGAATATTCGTACACCGCCAGAAGATGCGGCGTAACTCCATGATTAGATGCGGCGCATGTCCTCTTGTATCTTGGATCGTATCTGGTGATATCTTGATAGAGATGCGGCGCATGTCATGAGTGAGATGCGGCGCATCTGGAGCAGATTAGTCTTGATCTTCTTCATTTCAGTAGACTCTTAACTTCTTGCATGTTATGCTCCATAATCAGTCCAAAATCGCTAAGTTTCACCAAATGCTTGTTTTTACCTGAGAATTACAAAAGTAAACGATTAAGTATCAATCCTCATACATAATATAGTAAAACAAGTCAAATTAATAGGATAAATGATAGTAATAAAATGTACTTATTTGAGTTCATCAAATATCCCCCCACTTGAACTTTACTTGTCCCCAAGTAAACCTTAGAATTTCTCTTATGAAAATGTATCCTAAAAGATGTTAGGATTTATTTTTATATTTTAAGCATGTATTCGTTCATTTCATAATCACACAACTAAACACTTTAACGAATTAGAAGTAAAATAAAATAAGTCGATAAAAGCAAATCTAATCGTTTAACTGTCCAGTCGCGACGAATATTCTATCATAAGCTTGGCAAGTATACACATCTCCTCCACTAAAGCTAAGGAGTAACAAGTCTAAAGCGGTAAAAAGGGTTTTTAGGCTTAAGGGTTAATTATTCTCTTTCACTATCGATCTCAAATTCCAGAAAAGGCGACAAAATCACAAATACATGATCGAATCCACGAACACGATACTTGCAATTGCTCAAATCCTTAACTCGAATAGGCTAAAGATAGGTCCAAACTTCACCAATAATAATATATCAAAAAGGGCGACAAAATCATAAATACATAGCCGAATCCACGACTACGATACTTAAGATTGCTCAAATCCCTAATCTCAATAAATCAAAGGTTTGGTTGGATAAAGAATAATAAAGGGCATGGATGACATTTGGGATATAAATTGGTGCAAAAATAAAAATAAACAAAACAAATAAATTAAAATCTTAAGTGTGGTTAATCACTATCCCAACCATCCCATGAATAAGACTCATATCATCGAATAACTCACGCTTTAACACTTGAAACACACGCTTTAGGTAGACACGAATTATACTCAACAAAATCTTAATCAAAGAATAAACCTTAATTGGCGTTCCCATAACTGCCAATTCCCATTCAATCCATAGATATAGTACAACAAATAGTGGTGATATCGACCACTTACATAACTTTACATAAGTTGGTTAAAACTAACTTCCAACTTTTCTTTCTTTTTCTTTTCTTATTTTTTCGATTTTTTTTTTTTTTTTTTTTTTTTTTTTTTTTTATTATTAAACATAAACTTAGATGTGTAAAATTTCACCACATCACTATAACTTTCTTTCCGGATAATTTTTCCATACTTTTCATGACTTCAGAAATAATGGTAATAGTGAAAGTAGTAAACACACGAAAAATAAACTCAAAGATATACAATATTTACTTTCACTCCAATTGCATTGTGCAATTTCCAGACCTAACCATAGATAATGAATTACGCACGCGAACACAGGTAATGTAAGGAAACACACTCTGCCTATAGCAATTAACCAACCACGGATTCTAATCTACAGGGTAGGCTAAGGTGTAAGGGTGTAACGAAACATTTTAAACATAGGTGTAAGAAACGAAAGGAATGGCTCTGAGGGTTTTTCTAGAGGTATCTTACTCTAAAAATGAAAGTAACAAAAGGGTTTATACGGGGGTTAACTAACCAGTGTAGTTAGTTAATAACACATAACAAATAATAGGCTATTTGGGTGTAATCCTAGAATTTTACCAATTTAGACAAGTCATTCCAATTATATAAATAATACTTATTATGGTGGTCTCGAATAGTATACAAGCCAAGTTCTAAAGTTTACAAGTCACCGGCACACTCATAGATTTGTGAATTTTGAAAAATCACAATTTTTGAAAATAACGTCATGTGTGCAGTTATGCAACTTAGATTTTAAACAAAAACATGCTAAAAAAATTTTAAGTTTGATATATTAAGCACATTTTAAGCATAATTTTTGAAAAAGTTTAGGACAAGTAATTGTTAAGTGTTCTAATTCTCCAATCCCCCACTTAAGTTAAACAACGTCCTCGTTGTTTGTATAAAAGGTTAAAAACTGGAAAATAAAAGAATTAGAACAGAAAAACTCCCCTGAGATTTGCTCGGTATGATCCTCCATTAGTATAAGAGCAAAAATCAACTTCTTGTGGATTAGAACGTTAAAGCTTCATACTTGATGTATCCACAGGAAATCCAGGAAACTATAATACCACCAACACTTTAAAACACACCTAAGATAAGAAAGGTTCAAGCTTGCATAATACATTAGTAGTTAGATAAAAATAAAACTTAAAAATTAAAACTGAAAATCATCAGGTCAGTCGATGCGCCGTATCTTATGGAAGAAGATACGCCGTATCGAGCCTGGAATAAATACAGATCAGAATAAAGATGCGCCGCATCCTTAACCAGGGATGCGCCGCATTAAAATAAACTGATAAATAGTTTTAAAGTCGAAAATAAAAATGCAGAAAAATAAAATAAGATATGACCATTGCAGGAGATGCGTCGCATCTCAGAATTGAGATGCGCCGTATCCTCATGCGGGCCTGACTGACTCGACACAGAAAACAGAATAAAAGATAATTCCGGGTTGTCTCCCGGTAAGCACTTGTCTTTATTCCAGAGTCTTCAAGTTAGACTCACGTTCAGCTCTTCATTCCAATACTTCAGGTTCAAACTCCACCACCTCGTTCTCATTATCCTCAATTTTATTATCAAAGTATTTCTTCACACGTTGCCCGTTCACTTTGAATATATAACCATTTTTATCGCATATTTCAATAGTTCCATATGGATACACTTTCTTGACAACGAACGGTCCCGTCCATCTTGATTTAAGTTTACCAGGATACATCTTTAATCTTGAATTAAATAGTAGCACTTTCTCTCCAATAGTAAACGTTTTATCTCCACGTAACCTCGAGTCATGCCATCTTTTAGTTCTTTCTTTGTAGATCTTAGTATTTTTGTAGGCCTCATCTCTTAGTTCATAGAGTTCATTAAGTTCCATGAAACGGTTCTTCGTCGCAGCTTCCATATCCATATTACAGTTCGTCAAAGCCCAATATGCACTTTGTTCAACTTCGACCGGTAGGTGGCATGCTTTTCCGTATACAAGATGAAATGGAGTGCATCCCGTCGGTGTCTTAAAGGCGGTACGGAATGCCCATAAAGCATCATTTAACTTGTCAGACCACCCTTTAGGATTATATCCAGTCGTTTTTTCAAGGATTCTTTTTATAGCTCTATTGGTTACTTCAGTTTGACCATTTGATTGAGGATGGTATGCGGTGGAAACCCTATGATATACTCCATATTTTTGCAAGGCTCTTCCCAGATGGTGATTACAAAAGTGTGTTCCCCTATCACTAATCAATGCTTTAGGAATTCCAAACCTAGAGAACAAACTTTGCAAAAATTTAAGTACTACCTTGCTGTCGTTTGTTGGAGATGCTTGCGCTTCGACCCATTTTGATACGTAATCAACAGCAACCAAAATATATTTATTACCTTTAGATTCAGGAAACGGTCCCATGAAGTCTAATCCCCATATGTCGAAAACTTCACATACATGGATATAGTTTTGCGGCATTTCGTTTCTTGATGTAATATTTCCGGATCGTTGACACGCATCACATCCTTTTATATAATCTTTCGCATCCTCCAACATAGTGGGCCAATAAAATCCCGCATCCAGGATCTTTCTTCTTGTGATGATTGGACCGTGATGTCCCCCTGTTGGCCCTGAATGGCAATGTGCCAATATTGATGCGATGTCATCACCGTCTACGCATCTTCGTATAATATTGTCAGGACATAATTTAAAGGCATAAGGTTCATCCCAAATATACTCGTTAGCGCGAGTTATAAACCTTCTTTTCTCGTCGGATGTTAGCCCTTTTGGAATTTCATTTGCAACAATAAAGTTTATAAAGTCGGCATACCATGGTCCATTATTATTGCTCTTAATTCCTACCATCATAAGGTGTTCATCAGGAAAGTCATCAGCTATTTCCCTCTCGTCAAGCACCTCCATATCAGGGTTTTCAAGTCTAGATAAGTGGTCAGCAGCTAGATTCTCGGCACCCTTTTTATCTTTAATTTCAATATCGAATCCTTGGAGCAATAAAACCCACCTAATAAGCCTTGGCTTGGCATCCTGTTTATTGAACAAATACTTCAAAGCAGAATGGTCAGTGTAAACCATAGTTTTTGACAATATAAGATATGATCTAAATTTATCGAATGCAAAAACTACTGCTAAAAGTTCTTTTTCCGTGGTGGTGTAGTGTTCTTGGGCATTATTCAATGTTTTGCTAGCATAATAAATTGGTTTAAATTTCTTATCTATCTTTTGGCCAAGTACGGCTCCAACAGCATAATCACTAGCATCACACATTAGTTCAAAAGGCAGATTCCAATCAGGCGAAATTATAATGGGTGCAGAAGTTAGTTTTTCTTTAAGTATATTAAATGCCTTTTTGCAATCTTCAGAAAAATCAAACTTTGCATCCTTTAGCAACAATTGGGTCATAGGCCTAGATATTTTTGAAAAATCCTTTATGAATCTACGATAAAATCCAGCGTGCCCTAAAAAACTTCTAACGCCTTTTACGTTAGTGGGGTAAGGTAGTTTAGCAATTACATCAATTTTAGCTTTATCGACTTCTATACCTTTCCCAGAAATCTTATGTCCTAACACAATTCCCTCTCTAACCATAAAGTGACATTTTTCCCAATTAAGAACAAGGTTAGTTTCTTCACACCTAGCAAGCATTTTATCAAGTTTAAAGAGACAATCACTAAATGAGTTACCGAACACCGAGAAGTCGTCCATGAAGACTTCCATAAAATCTTCTACCATATCATGGAAGATAGCCGTCATACAACGTTGGAAAGTAGCAGGGGCGTTGCATAGTCCGAACGGCATTCTCCTATAGGCGAAGGTTCCATAAGGGCAGGTGAAAGTCGTCTTCTCTTGATCCTCGGGGGCAATGGGTATTTGGAAGAAACCTGAAAAACCATCCAAAAAACAATAATAATCATATCCTGATAGTCTTTCTAACATTTGATCAATAAATGGAAGAGGGAAGTGATCTTTTCGCGTAGCATCATTGAGTTTGCGGTAGTCGATGCAAACTCTCCATCCGGTAACAGTTCTTGAAGGGATTAGCTCATTGTCGTCATTGAGTACTACCGTCATTCCTCCTTTTTTTGGTACAACGTGGATAGGACTGACCCACGAGCTGTCGGAAATTGGGTAGATAAGTCCGGAGTCAAGTAACTTTACGATTTCATTTTTCACCACATCTTGGACTTTTGGATTCAAACGCCTTTGAGGTTGGATAGTTGGTTTGAATTCATCCTCCATAAGGATTTTATGTGTACAAAATGACGGGCTAATTCCCTTAATATCAGACATACTCCACGCTAATGCTCCTCTTCGTTTATATAGTACCTGCAAAAGAGACTCTTTTTCTTTTGGCGTTAAGTCAGATGCAATAATAACGGGTGAATTAGTATTTCCGTTTAAATAAGCATATTCCAAAGTAGAAGGAAGATCCTTAAGCACAGGTTTAACATTATCAATTTCAGTAGCACTAGCGGAATAAACCTGTTCTTTAATTATATCGCTGCTGTCATCAGATAGATGCGCCGCATCGAGGTTTTCGATGCGCCGCATCGCGTTACATACAGCAGAGTCAGCAGCAAAATTATAATCAACAGTATTCTCATCTACTTGATCTTCTATAGCAATTGCGTTTTCTAAATTTTTAAGCAGAAAAGAATCAAGCAAATTATTCTTTAACAATTTCTGAGTAAATTGATTAATCGTATCATCAGAAACATCGATGTTATAGCATTCATCGTCATCGGATTCATCTTTACTCATAGATTGTTCCATGTTAAACTCAACCTCATCTTTCCCTATGGTAAAAGTTATCTTTTTATTAAAAACATCAATTATGGCCCTAGCAGTGGCTAAAAATGGTCGTCCTAATATTATAGGAGTTCTAGAATTTTCAGGCATATCAAGGATAACGAAGTCGATAGGTAATTCAAATTTATCAACTTTTATTAATATATTTTCCGCTATTCCTAATGGGTATTGTATGGACCTATCAGCTAGTTCTAAGCACATCCTAGTAGGTTTTGGTTCACCAAGACCTAATTTATCATACATAGAAGAGGGCATAAGACTTATACTAGCTCCTAGGTCGGCTAAGGCATTCTCAATATGCAAATTTTTAATTTGACAAGGAATAGTGAAACTCCCTGGATCTTTTTCTTTAGATGGAAGTTTGTTGAGCAATGCCGCTGAGCTTCTTTTCCCCATCGTTATGGTGCAAGCCTCTTCGAGTTTAGACTTGTTTGTAAGCAAGCTTTTCAGATATTTAGCATATTTCGGCATTTGCACTAGGGCTTCCATAAATGGTATGCTTAGCTGCAGCTGCTTGAGATTCTCCAGGAATTTCTTTTGATAGGCATCTTCTTTCTCTTTCCTTACCCTATGTGGGAAGGGTGGTGTTGATCGTTTAGGTTCAACAGAAGGTTCTCTTCTAATTACAGGTTCTGGATCAGTCTCTTTTGGTTGCTCTTGCTCAGGTGGTAAAGATTCAGGGGAAATTTTGTTTGTACTGTCATCCTCGGGTATTTCTCCGATTTGAAAGGTTGACTTTTCGCCTCTAGTTGTAATTCCTTTCAGATCGTGCCTTACCAAAAGAACCTTGTTAAGCACTGTTGACAATTGGTGCACTTCAATTGCCAAACCATTGATCATATTGTTTTGTTCCTTTAGCAACAGCTCATGACTGCCTTTGAATTCAGTGATAAAGTTCCTTGCTTCATGATGTTCTTGTTCATTGGCTTGAGCGATTAGAAGTGCAAACTCTTCCATAGTAAGGTTTCTTTGGGGTCTTCCGAACCAGTTTGGGAAAATATCGAACATTGTTCCTGAAAATTAAGAACAAGAGGATTTCAAAGTAAAAGTTTCCTAGTATAAGGGTAAGTCAGAATATTTTTCGTTCGGAAATTAGAAAAGAATAAAAGTTGCTGATATCTGCAGACGATGCGCCGTATCCAAAAAGTTGGATACGCCGTATCTTAATACGTTAAAATTAAATCAGACTTTATTCAGAAAATAGATACGCCGCTTAGAATTTAAGAATGCGCCGTATCGAATTAATTAATCAAAAATCAGCTTATCTAATTAAAATTAAATGCGTCGTATTAACGAAAGTTAATGCGCCGTATTTTCGTTACGTTTAAAAATAAATATCGATTTTTGATTCAGAAAGATGCGCCGTATCGATAGAGATCGATACGCCGTATCTGTTTAATAATTCGCAAACTGTTTTTAATTAAAATAATAGATACGCCGTATCTGCAAAAGCAGATGCGTCGTATTACTTTATTGCTTTTTTTTTTTTTTTTTTTAAAATTCGTATTAAAAACAGATACGCCGTATCTTGGGGAAAAGATGCGTCGTATCGAATTAATTAAACGCGTTGTATTTTTTTTAAAAATTAAACGCAATACGCCGTATCTGAGAGATCAGATGCGCCGTATCGTTTGATTTAGCACAGTACAACGATAGCAGAACAGAAAAATACGAAAAATAAAAACAAAAATTAAACACACAAACGAAAATAAACACACAAAAATAAAAGAAAACAATTAACACACAATACAACAAATATGCAAAATAGTACAATGATGCAATTAATCTAATAAAAAGAAAAACCTAATTAAAATACTAATTAAATTAACAGATAATAACAATTCACTCCCCGGCAGCGGCGCCAAAAACTTTATGCGCGTGATGTGTCGTTGCGGTTTAGCAGTTTTAATGCCTACTCAAGTTTTAAATTTATATTTAGCCGACTTATCAATAACACACACACTTAACGAGCAGTGTACCCGGTCAGTATGAAGATAATGGTAAGTAGAGTGTCGATCACTAAGAGTGGAACGTATTATCTCGTTATTCTAATCAGTATTTTAATATCCTAACGCAAGGGGGTTTCAGCCTGAGAGACTGGCACGGTTTGTTTGCAATTAAATAATAAAATAAACCAATAGGCACGAATCAGCAAGTAGCACACACGTACACAGATAAATACTTGAGACAATAAGAGGGCTGTCCTTATGATTAAGTAGATTGTCACTTGTTTTATTGATAGCTTTATATGAAGTGTATGTAGTTAACCCTTTCTCGTTGGTCCTAATCTTATCGGCGAGTAAACCCTTAATGATTACTTATGTCTAAAAGTTATTCCTAAGTGATCAATTTAGTAATAACCGTGGGAGCCACATTATGTCCCGCAGTCAAATGCCCGCAAGCCACTAATAAACACAGAGGTTATCAATGCACTAATAAGTAGTAACCAAAGACATCAACATATAAACTTTAATTGATGGGAAAGCAAGTATTAAAGGGAGTGCAATCTTTCGTTGTCACATTACACAAGCCACCAATCCTGATGAATTAAAGTTTGCTAACACAATAAAACAAAACTACTTAATGAATTAAACACATGCAGCACCTTCTTACAGCTCTTGTATATTTGATTTGGGTGTGTCTTGTGCTGCCTCCTTGACTGAATTCGTCCTTTTGTTCTTCTGTTCGGACTTAGGTTATATTATAATCCGTCCGAAATTCGTCTGGTCTTGGGGTATTTATAGTTTCTGTCTGAAGGAAGATGCGGCTCATCTAGTAAGTAGATGCGGCGCATGTACTTAACTTCGCGTGGGGTCCAAGATTATAATATTCAGGAATATTCGTTACACCGCCAGAAGATGCGGCGTAACTCCATGATTAGATGCGGCGCATGTCCTCTTGTATCTTGGATCGTATCTGGTGATATCTTGATAGAGATGCGGCGCATGTCATGAGTGAGATGCGGCGCATCTGGAGCAGATTAGTCTTGATCTTCTTCATTTCAGTAGACTCTTAACTTCTTGCATGTTATGCTCCATAATCAGTCCAAAATCGCTAAGTTTCACCAAATGCTTGTTTTTACCTGAGAATTACAAAAGTAAACGATTAAGTATCAATCCTCATACATAATATAGTAAAACAAGTCAAATTAATAGGATAAATGATAGTAATAAAATGTACTTATTTGAGTTCATCAATACCCCGTTTATTTTTGATGTTGGGCAACACACCATACAGTTGGAGAGGAGAGAGTTTTGTCTTATAACGGGTTTTCGATTTGGCAAAATCGAGTTAGACAGTTTGGATGGTGTGAAGTCTAGCTTTATGAAGCGTTTGTGTGAAAACGTAGAGGGGGGGGGGGTGAATACGTTTACCGTTTTAATACTTAAAACTTGTTGTATCAAATTTCCAATTCGGCTAGTTCTAATATGAACACTGTCTGTTGTAGTTTATGTCTACCAAGTTGTCACACAAGTATTATCACATAATCACAACACAAGCAATCACATAATGCAAATATAAAAGTAAAGAGATAAGTAAAAGAAAGCGCAAACCGAACACGATGATTTATAGTGGTTCGGTCACGGAGCTCCTCTCCGCCCTACTCCACTCCCCGAGTACCCAACTCGAGAGTTACTTCACTAGATCAACAAGCTCCCTTTCTTAGGCGGAGAAAACCTTTACACGTCGCTTACTTCCTTTTCCGGTACTAAGCTAAACACCGGGTTCTTTCACAAGGTAGAACCAACCTGACGTCGCCTAATTACTTTACCGACACTAAGCTAGATGTCGAGTTCTTTACAAGGGTACAACCACTCCCTACACTCTTTGTACTTTAAGGACTAAAGTACTAACCACACTCTACTGATCTAAATGATACAATGATGGTTACAACAATGATCCATGACATAAGTGTATCATGGATATGAATGCCTACTCTATATGAACTTCCATTGATCGGAAGCCTTCATTGTATGAAGATCACAAGCTCCCTAAACTTGTTGTGATGGATCTTCGTGTATGCAAGTGAGATCTTCTTGGTGGATCAAGAAGTATGCTATGGATGATGTCTCATGATCTTGAGCTTGCTTCACAGGATCATTAACAATGTATGCTTACAACATAATGAAAGTTAGTAACATTATGATCATTATGTAATGGGTGATTAATGTATGAATCTACATGGTTTGCTACTGATCTAAGTGTGTGTAATGAGTGAGGGAATGTATGTTCTAGTTGAATGAATAATGTGTAAAACCATGGCTACTATTTATAGTAAAACTATGTGTAAAACCATGTACAAAACCATGTGCAAAACCATGTGTAAAACCATGTGTAAAACTAAAACCATGTGTAAACTAAAACCATGTGTAAACTAAAACTATGTGTAAGACTAGAACCATGTATACAACTAAAACCATGTGTAACTAATTATAGGAAAACAAGAAAATCATCCCACGGATCTGGCGGATCCCATAAAAGGGATCCGTGCTTGTTAACGTTTGGATCCGTAGGATGACAGCTAAGATATCTTTGTGTATCTTTCCAAATCTTCCAAGATCCACAAATGTCAACTTTGTAACTTGTAAATCTAAACAAGATATTACACAATCTACCTAAGATATCATTCATGATGCATGCCATGATGTCATCCTAATATTTAACTAATAAAGTTTCCATTTTAAGAAATAAACATGTAAACTTGTATATGTTATTCCTAGTGAACTTTGTAATGTGTATATGTATGTAACATGTATCCTAGAGATCATGTAACATGTAAAATAAGGTTCTAAGTAGAATGATTAGCCTTTTTAAAATACTTAATTACCTAACCGTATTTTAAACATTCTAAATGGTTTGTTAAGGTTTGATCATAATGCTACATAACAAACATGTACGAACCTGTGTTGTATCATACGAGGACTTGAGAAGTGTTGAATGTATGTTGAGACAAGATATGATTACAAGTAACTTGTACATTTTACGTTATGTATCAAGTTATATGTTTGTCATCAATCAAAACAAACGAGATTGCTTGCACTAGCAATCTCCTCAACGAGACTGCTTGCACTAACAATCTCCCCCTTTTTGATGATGACAAAATATGTAAACGTGATAGAAAGTAAAATGCAAAAAGTTACTTGTGTCCATAATTACTTACTTTATTCTTGTGTCCGTTTCTCCGTTTACACCTTTCTCCCTTTTCTCCTTGTGTCCGTAATTACTCACTTTCTCCGTTTACACCTTTCTCCCCCTTTTGTCGAAGCAAAAAGGGTGTGTCCTTGGAGTTAACTTCATTTCTCCCCGAAATGGCGAGCTTGCATCATCCCTAGTGAAGTTAAATAGACTACTCCAATCTCCTATGGTTGTTGCGTCTCCTAGGTTGTAAGCGGATCCATGGATCAAATTAAGACTCTTAACCTACATCAAGGTTAGTGGTGTGCAATAAAAAGAATATATATGAAAAATGCATGATGAATGAAATGCAAATTGCCAATGATACACGTGGGTAATCTATGTTGGACTATGTAGACCTATCTCCTCCTTTTTGTCGAAACGAAAAGAAGATATGCGTAGCGGAATGTGGTAACCAATCCTTGGTGATTACTCCCCCTAGTTTAGAGTACCAAGTATGATAATGCAATAATATTGAGAACTTTAAAGCTCCCCCTTGGATAATACTCCCCCTAATTGGAGTGACAAGGTTAAGATGTATGATCCTACAAAACAAATAGTTAGACTATGATATGCTCCCCCTTGATGTATACTCCTCATTGCTAGAGTACCAACGTATACGGTTCAAGGATGAGAAATGCTAAAAATGATGAGTTAGTATATGATATACTCCCCCTCGATCTATACTCCCCGTTGCTAGGGTACCAACGTATATGATCCAAGGACGAAGAATCCTACAAAATAAAGGTTAGTATAAAACAATATTTGTCCTTGGACAAGTATGTAATATATACTAATGCGTATATATGATGCATCCTAAATAATGCTTTGACGAAAACTCCCCCTTGCTCTAGGGCGTCAAGATGAACCTACAAAACAAAAGATTAGTGCACTAGAAGCAATGTCTTAAGTCATATAACGACCAATGTGTATAGAAGATGCAATATGAGTGCTAGACTGATAATCCTCCTGGTTTGAGAGCGCTAAGCAACACCTATAAAAGAAAAAATAATCGATGCAAACTTCAACCTATGATGAGTATGCTATATACGATCGAGCGTATATGATGATGAACCTACAATGAAATGGTTAGTGCAATATATTTTATCTTAAAGAAAAAATATTATGTAACATATTAATAATCTAATCACAACCAACATACCAATTGTGATTGTCTAGTAAAATAAAAATATGATGCAGCATACGAATGTGATATCAATCGTGATTATCTAGTAAATCATGTTATAAAGAGTGTAATCTTCTAATAAGAATTACATTTACAAGAATATCATAAGATAAAATCCTACAAAATAATGCTTATGAGGAGGATATGAAGTGAAGTTAAAATGCTTAACGTGAGTTGTGCTAATATTGGTGTTGGTTTACTAGTGAATGATAACTTAATGGATGACTAAAGGTTGATGTAAATAGGTTTTTCGCTAATCCATGGGGTTGATGATTAGTGAAGGAGGTGATGAAAGTTATGCAATGAATTAAGAAACTCTAATGTATAGCAAATGCTATAAGAGTATTTGAAGACTGTTACGGTTATGATATCTACCAAAGATGATGAATCGTGCCATAGTAAATGTTTGAATGAAAATGAGAGGAAGTGAAGACAATGATCACTTAGGAATAGAGATTCCATATGTAACAATTGGAAATACTAGATACATATATGTGGATAAAAATGACATCATATGATGAGAGTGTTGATTGGACCAACGTGTTTAGAAAGATGGTTCTGTTTGCACTGACAATGACGTGCTTGATATGTGTCAGAATGAAAAGGATGAGATCCTATGATGGTGTTCTAGACACTGAAGATGTTCTAGACAATTAAGTTGTGAGATTAAGATGAAAATCCTAGATTCGTTGATTCCCTAAAGTTGTTTAGTTTCTGAATGGTTAAAAGCTGATCAGGTACCCGCGGATTTGGCGGAACCAAAATTTTGGTTCCGTCATTCTTATCGAAGGGTTCCGTGGGACCAACATCGATTAGGTCATGTTTTGTCGTTTTTTATCAAACGAAGGTTCATGCTAAGGTCTATTCACTTATAACTACTAATTTGGTTTCACTAATCCTAGTCAAATTCTAAGGAGACTTAATGTATCTCATTTAAGAGGTTTGTCAAACACGTGATGTGTTTTTCTTTTAATGAGATATTGGTGCAGAGCTGTGATGTTGAGCTAATAAGGTTAGAAACACTTTGTGATTTTGTGAACTGATTTTACTAAGTGATTTGAACCTACTTGTCGGTATTTGGGAATGTAAGAAACATGAGTACATGTTATTTAATGAAAAGACAATTATGTGAATGAATTTCTCTCCTCCTTAATTGGTGGACATTCAACATAATCTATGATGCATTAAATGAAGAATGAAGGTAAAGTGTTTAGGATGTTGCAGATTAATGAAAGCGATGAGCTTAGAAATGTTTTAGTGGATATTGGTTAGCATACAAAGAACTTCATCCGTGAAGTTATGTAGCTCTTCTCTATCAATGCGAGATGATCGCACGATGAGGCATGTGGTTTTCCTTATGGGAGATATATTGTTTTAACTAAAAGATGATGGAGATATTGTTAGGTGAGCGGAAGCAACAATACGATTTGGAGAGAGGTATATTGAAAGATATTCAAACACAAATTTCAAACCTCTAAAACTTAATCCTATTAGCTTTTTAAAGCTATATGCAAGAAAATGGATCCCATAAACATATTACTAATCTAAGTAGCAATAATGAGATAACAATTATGCAAAATAAGCATAACAAAGAGAAATAACAAATAGTTTGTTATCAGCCTACAAGACAAAAGTCTTAATGACAAAAGATGTGAATATCATATGACAACATCTTATAAAAACAAATAATCTACTAATAGACATAAAGATACCACATAGCATAAAGACAAATAATCATATTGCAAGATAGCATTGTTTTAGATACTACATTGTGAAATTGTTTTTAAGTTAGGCTTAGTCACTTAAGCATACTTACCCATTAATTAACACAATGATCTATGTATAAAATAAAATGACTTCTAAATGTTCATCATACCAAGACCACTTAGACAAAGTGCACATATGGCAAACAAATAGTGTGACAAAGAAGTGAGACTAAGATTCATGCAAACCATTATAACATTTAGGAGCATGCACCATTTAGACTATCCTACGAAAAAGCTCAATGATTGTCAACTAAAGACAAAGACTATCTAACACCATATAGTGTGAGTTAACAAGTAATACGTTAATCTTGCGAAATAGCATATAACAAAAGAATGAACATATCATACAAATCATACAGCATATAAGCATGCAGACAAAACCTTTCTAAGGTTTACACATTTGACAATGATAACATCAAGATATCAAACAAATATCATGTAATCAATACACGTATATGTAATGCAAGTGATTTTATTAATAAACTAAAGAAAAATCACATCTACTTCTTGTTTGATTAATTATTCCTAAGACAAGATAATTCACCAATACATGACTTAATGAGACTCAACTATTTCTATAAAAACTAGTGTGATGAAGATGTCATGTTATACACGTAAATTTGACAAATATGTGTCGATGGATTTTAATCATTGTGTTTGGAATCTAAGATTGAATGATCTAAAGGGTGACATCCTTTAAGTTGAGTTTAAGTATGAGTTATGCAAGTGATCTAAGATCAAGACATGTGTTTGTGTGTGGTAACGGGATATGTCATGAAAGTTCTGAAGAAAGTTCTTTGGAACAAGAATCTAAATAAAGTTACCAACTTTAATAGGTCTTGTGTATGCTCCAGAGATGTGAATATGCACAAGGTTTGACCAAGGTTTAATGTACGCTTAAAAGGAAATAGATACGTATGGTATCTTTCAACAAGTAAGATTTAACTAGTGCTCAATAAGGAAGATAGAACTAGTGGATGTTTGTTTTAAGATTATTTGCCCAATGAGGTGTAAAGAAATCCCTTGTAACATAACCGTTCATGTTGCAAGAAAATAATGATGCATAGGATATACATTATCCTTTTTAACAAGATGAAAAATAAACACATAATGTTTTTCCGAAACATCATGTTTTCCTAAATGAAGATATGAACACAAAGTATTTGAATTGGATAGACTTATCCTAAATAAACTAGATTTCAATAATATGATAACTACACAAGATAAACTTACTTGAGTTTCTTTTGTATACTCCTCAAGATTGTTATTTGGGATGTATGAGATTGGCTTTGAGATTTCATTATAACATAAGTTGTTACAATGTTGATTCAAGATTAAATGAAACAAAGTATTACCAATACTTTGATGACTTGTGGTACTACTTAATGAATGTGAGCATCATGCTCATTTGATGGTGAAGTTCTAATTCTATAGGTGGCAAGGTATTGATGAGTTGATTCAACTTGCATTTGATTTGGTATGAGTGTTGGACTAAGGGCTTTTTGAGCAATGCACTCAATGGCGTGAATTATGGTGATGAAGGAGTTTGTTGAACTTTTGGGTTTCATGAATGTTGAAGATTACAAGAATGGATACTAATTCTTGTGTTTCACTAGCGGATGAAGTGTTTGGTTATGTTTGTTAAACTTAGGGGCAGAATGTGATGAAGACTAATTCTTATGGATAACGAGGATGAAGACAGACTCTTATGATCTATTGGTTGGTATAACTAGTGTGTGATGTGATCTAAGGCTTAGGGTATAAGACATATCACAGAAGTGAGTGTGATGGGATAATAGTGAAAGTACAAGTGTACTTAGGCGATAGGATAAGTGTTTTAACATACGTTGTTAAAATACTTGGGAGTTGATTGTTTTGGATATGACTTTTAATGACTACAATCGTAAGTCAAATTTACTTGAATATTTCGGATGAAATACTTTAAGTTGTCAATCCTACTTTGAGAAAAGAATAACAAGACTTGATAATTACATCTATAACCTAAGTGTGAGTTATGACTTGATGTAAATCGTCTTGAAGGATGACATGTTAACCAAGTGAGGTAACATACGTGAATACATACATGAGTTGGGTTTGTAATATGTGATATATTTGCAAACAGTGAGTCTGGATTAGTTTGGAAGTTGTCAATTTACAAATCAAGCTAATGGATAAGTAAAGGACAAGTGAATGCAGGGAATATGTGTAATGATCACAAATGATCAGTGGTCCATGGACCTCAAGAAACAAGTTTCCGGATTCCTTCCTTTATGGAGAAAGGTCTCTTGGATCCTTTTTGTGAAGTTTGAAGTTATGGTTAGAGATGATTTTCCTATAGGTGCAAGTGAAATGTTCTAATCCTAATATGAGTAAATCATCAGTGAAAAGAATCTTAGTGATGAGCGTGAGTGATCTTGAGTGAGGATCCTGATCTTTCTAATTTATAGACAGGGAGGATATTGGATTTGATGTGAATGAGTTTTGATCAATCTTATGGTTCTACGTAATTCTCAATCATCCAAATACACTTAATGATCAGTAGAATAAACCTAAACAAAAACTAGAATCTATAATCTAAGGATTTGGATTAGTCTGGGAATTTTGAAAAGTTACTTTTGACACCCACGGATCCAATCGACAACAAAAGCGGAGCCAAAGTTTGGGAGCCGTGGAATCTGTGGGTTCTGGACTGGCGGATCCAACGATAACTCTTGGCGGATCCAAAATGAGGGATCCGTCGGATCCGTTGAACAAAACTACTAAAAACAAACAGAGAGATATGCAAAATTCGCGTTTTTCGACCAAGACCCGAAAATTCTCCTGGAACATATCTATTAGCAAATATGTAATGCAAAACTACTAATGATGTTTATTCTAACACCCATACATACATAGTTTAATCTGATCATATTAACTTACCTTAAATGAGAGTTAAGCCAAACAGTGGCTTAAACCCGAAAACTTGATAACATCAAAGTGTTATCGTCCTGCATGATATGGTTAGTTCACATGAAGGTTTAACAACAAGATAATATCATAAAGGCATAACAACTCAACACATCATTGTTTCAAATTGTTTGTACCAAACACTCTTTTTCAAAGATACTACATGTTTACTCATTATAATACTTGAGCAATTAAGTGAGAGTTTGTGCAAGTCAATACTTTTCAAGACATTTCACTTAGTACATATTTCTAAGTAAGTTACGCAAGGTTTTCACATAATATAATCAGTCAATAATATCTAAGTCTAAAAGTAGAACAGACATAGTTTATCAATGTATTACACAATATCTAGCAAATGTTCTATTATGCATAAAACAAGCAATTGATAAACAAGCAAGTAAGAATCATGGCAAGACACTTATTTATTACAAATAAACAATTACAATCATACTTATCAACAAGCATATCACATATATGCAAATAATATAGAACAGTTAGCCACATAGCATAGCATAGATGAAAATATACTTTTCGTCACTTTGCGTTTAAATATGACGATGTATGCCAAGCTTAATTTGTTTCCTTTATATTACCAAATTCTTTAGTTTCAAAAGAAATCATATTTATGAGCAAAGGATACCAATTTACATTGCTCGACTCAAAAGTTTAACTTACTGTGTCAAAATAAAACTTAACATTTTGAACAGGTTATAGTATTTGATTTGTTTTACCTACTTCAATTTAGATCTAGGCCATGAGACTATTTTTAAATGAAAATAGACTTAATTCCCTTCAAAATGATAGGTGGCGCGACTCCTACGGACTTACGGTTAATTAGTTATGAATTTTTGAAATTTGACAAAAACTGAGTACTGCACCGACGGATCTGACGGATCCTTTTAGAGGGATCCGCCCTTTATGTGATTTGGATCCGCCGATACCTGTGACAGATTATCCTAAACTCATATTTTGACATAGCGAAAGTGTGTGGGACTTGCTACACTTAATCTTAGGCATATATTACAAATATTAACAACATTTCTACCTATGTGACTTATCTAAATATTACGGAGGTGATTTTTCAACTAACTTAATGATTATTCCAAACACTCCCTTCAAATCGGTATTTTTCGTAAATTAGTTCTGAGCACATAATTTGACACTTACAAATTCTTTTTGAGAAACATTTTTCTTTTATTTTACAAGAACACCTTCAAGCTTGTATACAAAGTGATATTTAACAACAAAATTTCAAAGTATACTTAGCTAAACATTTTTCATATTATGTTCTGCTTCAGAGGTAATTTGATACATGGATCTTACTCTATTTTAAAAACCATTTGTTTTGAAAATGAGAGCCAACCCGCTCTGATACCAATTGTGAAAACGTAGAGGGGGGGTGAATACGTTTACCGTTTTAATACTTAAAACTTGTTGTATCAAATTTCCAATTCGGCTAGTTCTAATATGAACACTGTCTGTTGTAGTTTATGTCTACCAAGTTGTCACACAAGTATTATCACATAATCACAACACAAGCAATCACATAATGCAAATATAAAAGTAAAGAGATAAGTAAAAGAAAGCGCAAACCGAACACGATGATTTATAGTGGTTCGGTCACGGAGCTCCTCTCCGCCCTACTCCACTCCCCGAGTACCCAACTCGAGAGTTACTTCACTAGATCAACAAGCTCCCTTTCTTAGGCGGAGAAAACCTTTACACGTCGCTTACTTCCTTTTCCGGTACTAAGCTAAACACCGGGTTCTTTCACAAGGTAGAACCAACCTGACGTCGCCTAATTACTTTACCGACACTAAGCTAGATGTCGAGTTCTTTACAAGGGTACAACCACTCCCTACACTCTTTGTACTTTAAGGACTAAAGTACTAACCACACTCTACTGATCTAAATGATACAATGATGGTTACAACAATGATCCATGACATAAGTGTATCATGGATATGAATGCCTACTCTATATGAACTTCCATTGATCGGAAGCCTTCATTGTATGAAGATCACAAGCTCCCTAAACTTGTTGTGATGGATCTTCGTGTATGCAAGTGAGATCTTCTTGGTGGATCAAGAAGTATGCTATGGATGATGTCTCATGATCTTGAGCTTGCTTCACAGGATCATTAACAATGTATGCTTACAACATAATGAAAGTTAGTAACATTATGATCATTATGTAATGGGTGATTAATGTATGAATCTACATGGTTTGCTACTGATCTAAGTGTGTGTAATGAGTGAGGGAATGTATGTTCTAGTTGAATGAATAATGTGTAAAACCATGGCTACTATTTATAGTAAAACTATGTGTAAAACCATGTACAAAACCATGTGCAAAACCATGTGTAAAACCATGTGTAAAACTAAAACCATGTGTAAACTAAAACCATGTGTAAACTAAAACTATGTGTAAGACTAGAACCATGTATACAACTAAAACCATGTGTAACTAATTATAGGAAAACAAGAAAATCATCCCACGGATCTGGCGGATCCCATAAAAGGGATCCGTGCTTGTTAACGTTTGGATCCGTAGGATGACAGCTAAGATATCTTTGTGTATCTTTCCAAATCTTCCAAGATCCACAAATGTCAACTTTGTAACTTGTAAATCTAAACAAGATATTACACAATCTACCTAAGATATCATTCATGATGCATGCCATGATGTCATCCTAATATTTAACTAATAAAGTTTCCATTTTAAGAAATAAACATGTAAACTTGTATATGTTATTCCTAGTGAACTTTGTAATGTGTATATGTATGTAACATGTATCCTAGAGATCATGTAACATGTAAAATGAGGTTCTAAGTAGAATGATTAGCCTTTTTAAAATACTTAATTACCTAACCGTATTTTAAACATTCTAAATGGTTTGTTAAGGTTTGATCATAATGCTACATAACAAACATGTACGAACCTGTGTTGTATCATACGAGGACTTGAGAAGTGTTGAATGTATGTTGAGACAAGATATGATTACAAGTAACTTGTACATTTTACGTTATGTATCAAGTTATATGTTTGTCATCAATCAAAACAAACGAGATTGCTTGCACTAGCAATCTCCTCAACGAGACTGCTTGCACTAACAGTTTGTTCCCCGGTTTTAGGTATTTGAAGGGGGAAAACCTAAAACGCGTGCCTGAGAGTGAACAATTTGAGCACATATCGGATGAGGATGCTGTGCGTGTGTGCCTTCTACTAGCGGCTGATTTTGTTTTCATGGATCAAGAGTTGAGGCATGTGATGGTGAATGAGATTGTGGTGCTAGCTGATGATTTGGAGGCATGGAATGCTTTTCCTTGGGGGGAGCATATGTGGCAGGAATTCCATGAACGGATTTACATGTTGGTCTCTGGGAAAAGGGATGTGTATATGGAAGGGTATGCCAGAAAGGGGGCGGCATACCAGGCTGTGTATAACTTATACGGTTTTGCTTACGCGTTGAAGGTTAGTATACTACTATTTTTTGCTGGTAGCATAGCATATTGGCCTCTTTGATATTATAGCTAATATAGTGTTTTCGTTGGTTATTGAAAATATATGTTGAAATTTGAATAAACCTATAATGGTTTGCTAGCCTGTATGGAATGTGTTGAAATTTAGTTTTGTTACTCTTCATGGCGTTTTGCCTCTAGTGCTTGATCTTCCATCTGCTTTTTTACAGTGGCAACCAAAGATTTTCCTATTTCTTCCGCTCTTTTCTCTATCTCTAGTTCACGGCGTTTTGCCTCTAGTGCTTTTTCTTCCATCTGGTTTTGTACAATGGAAACCATAGAGAAAAATCTATGGTTGCCATTGTACAAAAGCAGATGGAATAAAAAGCACTAGAGGCAAAACGCCATGAACTAGAAATAGAGAAAAGAACAGAAGAAATATGATTGGCCAGAAGATGTTCCATTGTGGCTGGGTTTCGTTGGCGACACATGAGCAGATGGAAGATCAAGCACTTGAGGCAAAACACCAAAGTTGGTAGATTTCTTCAAGTCAATCATGTTCCATTGTGGCTGGCTTTCGTTGGCGACACATGAATATATATTTCTATCAAGAGATATAATCATTGATCCCAATGGAGCATGATTGGCCTGAAGATGTTTAGCATCTTTGTCTATAGTCGTAGTAGAATGGGTTGGAAACTTGAAATATATTAGCCATTAAACAAAACTTCATTCAGACACGCTAAAATATCTCTAGTTTGATTTCATTCAGACCTTGAAATGTATCCAGCTTGAAATGTA
This sequence comes from Artemisia tridentata subsp. tridentata, assembly GCA_021014915.2. Lineage (NCBI taxonomy): Eukaryota > Viridiplantae > Streptophyta > Magnoliopsida > Asterales > Asteraceae > Artemisia > Artemisia tridentata. Next base: position 52,877,906 of record CP139504.1, read on the forward strand.
ATTTGGTGCCTTTTTTCAAGCAGAGTAAAGTAATTGCTAGTGTGTTCGGCTATATATAAGTGGTTATGATCTTAAGTTAATTAGTGATTGTTAGTTTCTAGTCTCTCTTAATAAGGTTTATCTTGCATTTTGATATTCGAAGGATATATATCTTTGTCTATGGAAATACTTGTGTGTGAATGATTGATAAACAGAAATGATTGATACAGATTTTTGTACTTGAAACCATTTTGTTCCATCTAACTGAACGCTTGTTTACATTACAGATTTTTGTTCTTGAAACATTTCCTCAGTCCAGGCTATGGTAGGAGAAAGATGAGCAGGCTATTCCACGGGGGGTTGGTTGGGCTAATGTGACCGGGTTTAACAAATCTGATTATGAGAAACTTTTTTATGTAACAACACCCGTACAAACCTTGATTCCAACAGATGCCGAGAAGGCATCACCCTGGTTGATCTCAAGCTTAGAATATTTCGACATAGCTGGTGGATCAAGTTCAAGCACATTCAAACCAGCTAAAAGGGATAAGATCAAGGCCAGGGTTGCTCAAAGACTCGTGCGAATGTGCGAATTGGCCAAATGTGCGAATTATATACTTATTGTTTCTACATGGCATAAAGTATCATGAGTACGTCTCTTATACAAATATAGTGGTTATAAATTATGCGTTTTATAACGTGTCCCTATATGTGGTTGTTGTAAAGTGAAAATGTATATAATTTTTAGATGTGCGAATGTGCGAATTGGCCAAATGTACGAATTATATAATTATTGTTTCGACATGGCATAAAGTTCCATGAGTACGTCTTTTATACAAATATAGTGGTTATAAATTATGTGTTTTATAACGTGTTCCCATATGTGGTTGTTGTAAAGTGAAAATGTATATAATTTTTAGATGTGCGAATTGGCCAAGTGTGCGAATTATATACTTATTGTTTTGACATGGCATAAAATACCGTGAGTACGCCTCTTATACAAATATAGTGGTTGTAAATTATGTGTTTTATAACGTGTTCCCATATGTGGTTGTTGTAAAGTGAAAATGTATATAATTTTTAGATGTGCGAATGTGCGAATTGGCGAAGTGTGCGAATTATATAATTATTGTTTTTACATGACATAAAGTACCATGAGTACGTCTCTTATACAAATATAGTGGTTATAAATTATGTGTTTTATAACGTGTTCCCATATGTGGTTGTTGTAAAGTGAAAATGTATATAATTTTTAGATGTGCGAATGTACGAATTGGCCAAGTGTGCTAATTATATAATTATTGTTTCTACATGGCATAAAGTACCATGAGTACGTATCTTATACAAATATAGTGGTTATAAATTATGCGTTTTATAACGTGTCCCCATATGTGGTTGTTGTAAAGTGAAAATGTATATAATTTTTAGATGTGCGAATGTGCGAATTGGCCAAATGTGCGAATTATATAATTATTGTTTCCACATGGCATAAAGTTCCATGAGTACGTCCCTTATACAAATATAGTGGTTATAAATTATGTGTTTTATAACGTGTCCCCGTATAACAATAAACGTCATTGAAAAAACTTGACCGTATGGCAACACCGCTCAATTAAGACTCCTGCTATAATTTTTTACCACTAAAAAAGTCAAAGGCAATTTAATTAAAAGTACCACAATAAATATGTGGTAAGTATGAAATTTAATTAAAATGTACCACAATAAATATCTGGTAGGTATGAAATTTAATTAAAGTTACCACAATAAATGCCTGGTAGGTATGAAATTTAAGTTTCAGATGTGCGAATGTGCGACTTGGCCAAATGTGCGAATTATATACTTATATTATATTGTTTCTACATGGGATAAAGTACCATGAGTACGTCTCTTATACAAATATAGTGGTTATAAATTATGTGTTTTATAACGTGTCCCCGTATAACAATAAACGTCATTTAAAAAACTTGACCGTATGGCAACACCGCTCAATTAAGACTACTGCTATAATTTTTTAGCACTAAAAAAGTCAAAGGTAATTTAATTAAAAGTACCACAATAAATATGTGGTAAGTGTGAAATATAATTAAAAGGTACCACAATAAATATCTGGTAGCTATGAAATATAATTAAAGTTACCACAATAAATGCCTGGTAGGTATGAAATTTATGTTTCAGATGTGCGAATGTGCGACTTGGCCAAATGTGCGAATTATATACTTATATTATATTGTTTCACATACACAACTGTGTGGTCTTACAATTCTAAATTACTGTATCTAAAATTCGTGTAGCCAAAAAACATGAGTGGTAAATTTAGTGTATTTTTGGTTTGTGAAGATTTAACGTTTGGTGTATCACTTCTAAAAAATATTACGTACGCACAACTTGTTACTATCGCCAAGAAAAAGTTTAACATCGGGCAAGACTATGTTATTGAGCTCTCTTACAATGTTGGAAATAATTGTGTCCAAATAGTTGACGATGATGATATGGAGTTTTTTGTACATTAAGTTTTGAAAGGGAAATCTAGCTTGTTGCATAATGTGTATATTAAGAAGATTGAAAATGGCTTAAAGGTAAATCCTTCTTCATCCAATACTTTTGCATTCGATCTTAACACCGAACCTTTCGTGAAACAACCCAAAAACGAAACTTTTGAAAATACCAAAACTGTTTTGTCAAACGACCATTTTGATCATGCATGGAAAAGTAACACATTTAACTATATGCCTCCTCCCCCCGATCATCCAACACAACCTATTAAAACGCAAAAAGTAGGGGTCGGTAAAAATTGCAAAAAACTTATTAAAGTGGTGATGAATTTGATAGTAAAGAATTATGCATGTTCGAAATTGGTGAAAAAGCTCTTTTAGAAGGTTTTCAATTTAGACCAAGAAAAACATAAAGGTTTAGGTTTGATGTAGTTTGTTTGAATGACGATTGCGAGTGGAAGATAATTTCATCTAAGGCAGAAGATAGTATGAAATGGGTAATAGGAAAAGTAAATGACATTCACACTTGTGACAGAACACAACTCTATCCCAATCACCGAAATACAACCTCTAAATTGTTGGGTCATTTGTTGATACCCAAGATGGGAGATCCTAGTCGGATATATAAGCCAAATGACATAGTAAAAGACCTCAACCTTCAGTACAACATCGACATTTCATACAAAAAGGCGTGGGGAGGAAGAAATATAGCATTGGAGACGTTGTCCGGTTGCCCGAAAAATTCTTTTTCACAATTACCGTATTATTTTTATAATTTAAAGTTGAAAAACCCCGGATGCGTAACACATATTGAGACAGATGATGAAGACCGTTTTGAGATGGTTTTTATAGCCTTTGGTGTTGCGATAATAATTTATGACTATCTAATTAACTTTTCTATTTAATATATAGCTTATAGTATTTTTGTAAAACTAACACTTTGTTAATGTAATGTTCTAGATTCGGGCTTTCTTGGACCATTTGCGACCACTAATAATAATTGATGCCGCTCATCTTAAAGGTACATACCTAGGTACAAATTTGCTCGCCGTTGGAATGGATGGAAATAATCAGATTGTTCCTCTTGCGACCGGTGTATCTCAGGGGGAGACTAGGAGATCGTGGACATGGTTTTTGACCCACTTGAAAGAATGCATCGGCGAAGTTCCATATTTGGCTATAATATCTGACAGACATCTAGGAATACAACAAGCTTGTGAAACGGTTTTTCCGGATTCATTTCATGGTTTTTGTTGTAGGCATTTGATGTTGAATTGCAATTTTGGACAAAGTAGAAGGCTTAAGGCTTTATATTGGAAGACTTGCAAATGTTACACAACCGACGAGTTTCAAGATGCATTCACACAACTTGGACGAAAAAAGCCGGAAGCTTACAACAAACTATTAGAAGCTGAAATTAGTTATTGGTCTAGGGCGCATTGCACAGGAAAACGTTACAATTATATGACTTCGAACAGTGCAGAGTCAATCAACAATTTAACAAAAAACGTTCGAAAACATCATATTTCAATGCTAATGGAATACTACAGAGGGCTTCTACAGCAATGGTTTTGTGATAAACGAGAAAAGTACGAAGGTATATATAATTAAATGATTATATATATCTATGTTTATTATTATTATTATTATTACTATCATTACTATTATTAGCTGATGAACTCAAATAAGTACATTTTATTACCATCATTTATCCTATTTATTTGACTTGTTTTATTATATTATTTGTGAGAATTGATACGTTAATGTTTACTTTTGTAATTCTCAGGTAAAAACAAGTACTATGTGAAACTTGGCGATTTTGGACTAATTATGGAGCAAAACACGCAAGAAGTTAAGAGTCTACTGAAATGTACAAGATCAAGATCATTCTGCTCCAGATACGCCGCATCTTACTTATTATATACGGCGCATCACTATCAAGATTTCACAAGATACGATCCAAGACATAAAGTACATGCGCCGCATCTATAAATGGAGTTACGCCGCATCTTCTGGCGGTGTACGAATATTCCTGAATATATTAATCTTGGACCCCACGCGAAGTTAAGTCAATGCGCCGCATCTACTTATTCGATGCGCCGCATCTTACCTCAGACAGAAACTATAAATACCCCAAGGCCAGACGAATTTTAGAGACTTTTGGGTACGTACGATATACGAAGGACAGAAGCCCTAAGCCGAATTCAGTCGAAGTAGCAACACAAAACACACCTTGAACGAAGATACAAGAGCTGTAAGAAGGTCCTGCATGTATTCAATTCATTAAGTAGTTTTGTTTTATTGTATTAGTACACTTTAATTGGTCAGGATTGATGGGCTTGTGTTATGTTATCATTCACTTCAACTCCCCTTAAAATTGCTTTCCCATTAATTAAAGTTTATATGTTGATGTCTTTGGTGACTTTTATTAGTGCATTGATAACCTCTGTGTCTAGCTGAGCATTGCTTGGGTCGCCATGCCCCTTCCTCGCCTGTTTATTAGATGGCCTATGCATTCTATCGTCTGTAGAAAAGTAGGAAGAAAGATAAATAGGATAGTCATAAGTAATCATTAAGGGTTTACTCGCCGATAAGATTAGAACCAACGAGAAAGGACTTAATCTCGGTGCGTTGCATCGAACTATACACTTCATATAAAACTAGCAATAAAACAAGTGACAAGCTACTTAACTATCAGGACAGGTCTTCTTATTGTCTCAAGTATTTATCTGTGTACGTGTGTGCTACTCGCTGATTCGTGCTTATTAGTTTAGTTTATATTTAATGACAACCAAACCGTGCCAGTCTCTCAGGCTGAACCCCCTTGCGTTAGATCAGGTTGTATAGCTAACTTAAGATATTAAAATACTGATTAGGATAACTAGATAATACGTTCCACTCTTAGTGATCGACACTCTACTTACCATTATATTCATACTGACCGGGTACACTGCTCGTTAAAGTGTGTGTTTATTGATAAGTCGACTAAATATAAATTTAAAACTTGAATACTGCTAAAACCACAACGACATACCATGGGTATAAAAATTAGAGCAATACACACGCACATCATTAGCTCTTATTATTATCATTATTATCATGTTTATAATTATAATTATTACGTCAATGTTTAGGTGCAACTGCGGGTGAGCTTAGTGACTGGGCTAATGCAAAACTGAAAGACATAATGTTTAAGAGTGCTAATTGGACAGTGAATGCCATTGAACATAGAAGGATTTACGAGGTAGATGATCATAGAAAGAAACATATTGTAAGGCTCAGGGAAAATACATGCACATGTAGAAAATGGGAACTTTCTGGTTTGCATGTGGTCATGCTATAGCTGTTTGTAGAGTTCAAGGATTAACAAGTTGTAATCATTTGGCGTAAGATTAGTTTAGAACAACCACTCTAAAAGCTACATACCAAGAGTTGGTATATCCCGTTGGAGAAATTCCGAGTTGGGAGCTTCCAACAAACTTGCAGGAAGTAAAGCCACCGAATATGAATAGGCGCCAAGCTGGAAGACCAAGGAACAGAGATCGGATTAGATCTCAAGGTGAGGTACCAACTGAAGATACATGCGGAAGGTGCAGTGTACGTGGTCACAACCGAGGACTTTGCAATGCTCCATTGCCAAAGAAAAAGGTAACTTATAAGTGTGGCATTATTATTTTGTATTCGATTATTGACAAATGTATTAACTTGATAATTATGTTTGATAAATTGTAGGCTAGGAAATCTACAGGAGGAGGATCGCAAAGCAATCAAAGACGATCAGAAAACCCAACCGAAAGCTCACAAGGATCACGTCCATCAATGTCAGAAGACTACGAGCATGTTAACTTGGCTGACCCGTAATTGAAGTTAACTCTAGAAAATAATTTGTTTGTTTTAGCATTAAGTTAAGTTGTCTTAACAACGTAGTTTAAAGTTCGAGACCTCTATCTATGTAGACCTGATAAGGTCAAAGTGCCCCCAAAAAAAATGTTATGGCACACATCTCGGACAATATTTGAGCTTAAAAATAAGTTGTTGAAAACTGACAGATTAGTAAAATGATGAGTAAATAGGCACTCATCAATAAGCTAACATACTCCTGCTCAAATAAGTCACAAAGTCACTATTTAAGTTCAAAACAAAAATTTCCTATACATACAAGTCACAACGATGTTCTGCCCGGATAAACTCAGGAGATTACGTTCTGTTGGGAATTAAATGTTGTGAAGATTAATATTTTGAATTATATGTTCACAAGGTTTGTACTGCTAAGAAGAATACACTAACAGTAGAAACTGCTAGTGTATATCTGAATACTTCTCAAGTTATAACTAACAGTACTAACTTAAGTTAGTATTGCTAGTACAAGCAAAAGGTATTGCTGGTCGAATACTACTGCTGAGTGGATAACTGTTGTCGAATATTGCTGCTGAGTGGATAAGTGTCACGTATACTACTGCTGGATAGATAAGTATAAAAAGATATTTTGTGTATAAAAGTCAAGAATATACGGTAGATAATATCTTTAGACAAAGTGATCAGTAACAAGTTGTGTACACAGATACATGTTGTATCTTAGTTACTAAGACACATAAGCTAGCAAGTAGTTCAACAAGACTTGACAATATTGTAAAGATCTCCTTTAGACTATAAAAGGGAGATCTTAGCTTAGAGATAAGTGCGTCTAGACAAGTGAATCTATTAGATATTGTTAAGTGCAAAATAGAGAGAAAAACATTCAAGAACAAGAACATAGAGATTCAAGGTTTTGTAACCCTAGTGATAGTGAAGATCACTCGTATTATTTTCAATAATATTGAATCATTTGGTGTTAAACATTCTTTGTTCATTATTCACATAACAAGTATCACTGTTCCATTTCCATAATCAATATACTTCTAAGTGTGGTTAAGTAGATTCCGCATACTTAGTCACATTCACCCAAAGTATCACATACACTCGTTATAAAGGACTTACATCCTCAATAGTGTTCCGAATCCTCTCACGTTCAAAAATACAAAGTTAACAATAAGTCACAACTATTAGATTCAAGCACAGTTTATCTTGTGCTGGAAATAATAACGGATCAATCCCTCTCGATATGCAAGTGCTGCCTGGGTTGGATTGTCGACATCCAAAGTAATTCCATAAGCCAACCTGTATAAAACAAATGAAATTAACTTTCTAACCATCCACTTTTTAACAGTTATATTCTTTACTTCATTTTATTTCACTGTGGACTGAATTTGTCTTAAACAAACAATGGACATTTTATTTCACTTTAAACTTCAAACCTGATAAAGTTGGTCAATACATCACTTCTTGTTTGTTTTTTACCCTGGTTAATCCCTAGCCTCTAATTCAACTTTTATTTTTTTCTTTGGTGTTTTATAATGATAATCTGTTGGAATATTTAGGGTACTGCAAGTCAGGCATAAAATGTCATTCATTAGGGGTTTGCATGTGATAATTTTTTGGAAGTTTGGTCATGGATTATCCTATTTAAAGCATGGGCATAAGACATAGATTATCTTACGACAGTTTTTGGTTTTTATTTGAAACAAACTAACAAACTTTATGGCAGGACAATTTACGTCGGATGAGTTGCGTGAAGCGACAGAATCGTATCAATGGGAGGACATGTTTATTTTGTATTGTCGGAGGGCGTCAATTGAGTATTTCCAGCTGGCTAGGGAGATTACTAGGGTTTGCTTGATGGTTGATCAGATGAATCGTGAGAGGGGTTATTTTGTGGAGGACTTGCAGACTGCAGCTGCGCAGTTTCTACCTAAGAAAATGGCAGAGTTTTCGAAAGAACTTCAAAGGAAAGATGACATAAAACTGATGGAGCTGAGGATTGTGGCTGGGGAGTTGGAACTAAGGGGTCGAGAGATTGACCTATTCATCGAGAAGATTAGGGGTAAGATGAATGTTGCAATGATGTATGTATGTGTTGGCTAGTGTGATCCTAACATGAGTGTTGGTCGTGTCCTGTAATGGTGTGTTTGTGTCTTAGTTTCTAAGTTAAGTTGTTGTAAGGACTATGTCATGTCTATCTTAGTGGTTGTTGTAAGGACTGTGTCATGTCTTAGTTTCTAATTAACGTTTATGTTTATGTTTATCATAATCTAATTACCAAGGCAAATAGCAACAAGAATCATGGTGGATTACTAACCTGTATAGAAACATGCAGACAAAGACTCCGCAATCACCAAATACCCCACCCTGCTTTGGAACGTTCTGTGCAAGAAGAAACTTGATCTTGTAGGTTTTCGGTTCGATTCATTTCTTGTCAAACACATCTGTCTCCCTTAGAATCAAGGGAAGATTGACCTCCAAACGGTTCCTCATTTTCAGATACCAATCACGACCTTCCTCTTCACAACGATAAAGACTGTCATAAAATATAACATTCTCGGATTGTATGTGAAACTGGGCAACCGACCAATGTTTCTTAGGTTCATTTATCGGAATGAACACCTGCAATGAATTAAAAAAAAAAAAAAAAAAAAAAAAAAAGATAAAGATAAATTCCACAGGACAAAATTTAAGTAGAAGTGTCAAGAAGTAACTGCTAAAAAGATAAATACCCGGTCAACATCAGACCATGCCAATTTGTAAACTTCGTCATTATCATAAAACAGTGGCAATGAACCTTGAAGTAGAAGTGTCAAGAAGTAACTGCTAACCATGGACCAATCTGCAAAAGATGGTCTAAAGTGCCACAAATACATCACCCAAAGCTCAATGTGTTGTAGACATTTAAGAAAAACAAAACATAGCTCAATAATTCCATTAAATAACACAAAAGTAGGGAATATTTCCATTATTTACATTATTTAATTACCTCATCACGGAACCAGCCTTCACGAGTATCGTCCATCCCAACAAAAGAATCCCAGAAAAGATGATCAACAACAATATCATTGCACCAAGGAAACTGGCAACGAGACTTCCAAGAACTTTGTAGATAAGCCTCCAACTCACGATGAACAAAAACTTTATCAATCCTTTTGGATGGCCGTCTTAGATCCTACACGTTATACAAAAACCCCTATTATAACTTTATACCACTAAGCCCTATTGAATGATTATCTGAACTTAAAGTCAATGTTTCTAAGGTTATCAGGACAGGGGATTTTGCGCTGGTTTTATGTTCCACAGATTAAGGTACATTTAACATAAATGAAGGATATAGGCCATACCTCTTCCCAAGGTTTGAGCTCTCTACACTTCTTGAGCTTATAAGGAGATAAGGAAGAGTTTATTCTTTTGAGTTCATCCAGTGTAGGAACTTTAACATTAGTATCTACTTCCGTAGATTCCTGCCTGGGTACTAGTTCATACTGCCTCTTCTTTGATCCACAATTTTGCAAAGCAAGCTTGATGTGAGGGGCTTTCAAAATCTGGTTTCTAATCTTCACACTTCTTTCCTCTTCCTTTAGGACTCTTAGCCTCTCTTCCCTTTGTGCAGATAAACGTCGAATCTCAGCTTCTTGCTTTTCGGCTGCTACGCGATCTTGGGTAGCTAAATAAACACATTCATTCTGTGTGCATCACACAAAATACAAATACAAACCAACTTATAATTAACTTTAAAAGACAATTTACATGTATTATTGTTAATGTTGTACAAACCTCTTCAACATCTTCCGCTTCGACATCTTTCTCAGTATCCTCATTCTGGACTGCCGACTCAAACAATTCTAGGAAATTATGATTTAAATTTGTGCAAAACTCATCACCAACATCAGTATCCTTATCATCACTGTCGAATTTATCCTGTAAATATATTAAGTACAATGTAAGCAATTCAGCTAACTATCTCAACCTCTTGTCATATTCATGTAAAGAAAAAAAAAATTATAAACGGGAATTACTTTTTCGAGTTCTTTGTGCACTTTCTGATCAACTTTGTGCAATTTGTCCTGCCTATGTCTACCCATCATTTTTCTCTTAATATACTGGGTAATACAAAAGATCAAGTACATGAATCAGTGACTAAACTCTTAAAATTTTACAGTAAACATTTGAAGTACGCATTACGGGGTGTTTGGTTATAAAATACAAACAAACCTGAATAATGGTTTCAAGTTTGTAGACCCGTGCTCTCAAACTGTTGACCTCTGCAGGTAACATCAACAAATCATTACATATACCCTGCAGGGTCCTAACACGATCCTGAAGAGTATCACGAGATTCTGGCAATGGAACTTCATTGTCCATAGCATGGGCTTTCGCACGAAGTTCTGCTCGTTTATGCAGGTAATCCTCAAAAAGCTCTCCATGGACAACAGGCGCGGGTCTCGGTGCATACCAGTTAAAAAACCTATTGCCTTTGGTGTACCATTTTGAATCAGCCTCAGCTCTCGTAGGATATAGATCATGGTTTGTTTCTTTCGCCTAACAAAAATACAAACAGAAAGTGGGATAACCTTTAACCATAATCAGAGTAAACTAGTATACCTTTCTATCGTACATCTAAAAAACAGATATTACAAAATGAAAACTTGCCTCAGGAAAAAGCATTCCGAAATACTCCCATTCTTCAAAAGGAACCTTCTTAGACCATGAAAGTGCTCTTGGGATAACATCAAGGTCCTTACTCCACCAAAGCCAGCTCTGGGTAGAAGACTCTAAAATCCATATCTGAAAAAACAAATTTTATTAAAAGAATATCAAGTAACAAAATAATTCATTAAAAGAATTTGTGTAATAATTCTAACCTTGAAACAGAAAACAAATACAGCCAAAGAATATTCCACATTCCTTATTGTGCACATATTTCGAATGGCATCGTACAACTGTCTCCAAATAAGTTCCCCCCAAGGAAAGTCATTCCAGTCTTCCAAGTTCTCAACCATCCTAAGATATACATCATCCACCACAGATAACAGGTCAAGCCCTATAAATATGACCTGAAGTGATAACAGAAGGCAAACTCGGACGGCGTCTTCATCAGATAGTTTTGTAAAAAGCTCTTCATCCTTAATCAAACATAGAAGATCTATGCTTTTTAAATTCTCCCCTACCTTCTGAGGAAATACACAGTCACGAAATATGATATCACCATTTCTAAACTTATGAAAACTAGGCAATCCAAATTTAAACCCAGTTATCAGGTGAAATTGACGGCGTCCAAAATGAAGTTGATGTCCATTAACAACATAAATTAGTGGCAAATCATAGTGGTCATCATCAGAATCAATTTGTTTTTGAAGCATATAATGTATAAGACTCTCCTCGTTCGCAAAGTAATTTAAATCCAACCATGGACCAAAGCATGTTGACCGAAACAGTGTACGAAGATTTTCAGCTAATATGTCTTTAATCAATTGAAAGTAATGCAATTTGCTTCGAATGTGAACCTTGGCATCATATTCCTATATTAATAAAAAAAAATAGCAGAACTAGAATATCATAAGCCTCTCACAATGAACATACCCTAAAGAAATTAGTATTCTAACAATGAACTATCAAAGTGTAATAATACAGAACCAGAATATCATAAGCCTCTCACTAAAAAATAAGCTAATCAGAATACAAACAATCTACACTACACTAACTTTTCACATGGCTACATTACCAGGCTATGACCTAACTCACCAAGCATGGCTACATTCCCAGAATAGTTATGGCCAACTGTATTATCCTCCAATCACAAGAAAGACTAAAACTAAACTGGCATCACCTCATATATCACAACATTAAATACATTTCCATGTGTGAAAATAGAATTCCATTACAACATTGCACATTCTTACATACCCACACTAATATTAGGCATCATCAATAAATAAGGGAGGTAGTCTCATATAACCTTGCCGTAAAATTGATGCAATGAAAAAGAGGGAAAATTCTGCCAAAATTCGAAATGGAATTGAGTTTGAATAAGACATATTCTAAAGTTAAAATGAGTTATTATATATATATATTTATTTCCCAAGATGGTGGGTTGGGCTAAAAAAGGGCTTAGCAAGCTAATTACATGTGAATATGTGGTTGTAAGGTTAGGAACTTATTGTTCCGGCCACTGTTCATGCAATAAAAAAAAACCAAAAAAAGTCCTAATGATTGTTACCAAGTTAATTACACATAAACATGTGGTTGTAACCCCAGGACGGCCACTGTTCATCGACTAAAAAAATACAAAAAAAAGTCCTAATGATCCTACAATTACTGTTCTAGCCACTGTTTATGCAGTAAAAAATACAATAAAAATACTTAATGACACAATAATTACAACTGTGTGGTTGTAACATAAGTTAAAATATTAAACTTCACAAACTGACTCCTGTAGCAGCATGTATTCCACCAAATTTTGCCACAATAGCACTACTGTAGCAGGATGTATTCTTGCACAGATAACAATTTTAGATACTTTTAGACTGCTGCCATTGTGTATGTGTCCATAGTAACCTGCATATGTAAAAAATCCCAGAAACTTCCATCATATTATGATGATAGATATTTGCCATCAAGCATAAATAAAAAAATACGATCTTAAGTTGCAGTTTCTAATTACAAGTATGTCTTATGTATAATTTGCTTGCTGTTTTACTAACCTTTATACTTATGTATTATTTCCAAAAACTTTTGTCCATGATTGTAAATTCCATACATAGTTATTACTTATACTTTTATATGCATCCTGTTGTCTGCTACATATTGTGTACTCTCTTGAACAACCTACTGTGGAGTCTAAAAAATGTCTAGTAATACAAGATCTATGGGAATAGGTAGATTCAACCAGCTTGAAAATTTTATGTGTAACTTAAAGGGTAAGCGTGTATTGCATATGCAACCCCCATCTGAGTTAGACGCTGAAGGTAAGCAAAAATGGTTGAAAAAGCAAGCTAGATATAGGCGACGAACAAACAGTGGTATACCAAAAGATTATGCCACGATGTGTTCGTCCGCATGTGAAGAACCATCTACACTATACGCTGTAGAAACAGCTTTTTAAACTTTGAAAGATGCCGAAAACTTACCGCAACAGCAGTCTTCGAATCTGAGTAAATATACTGATGATGTCATTCAAGACAGTCCGCCATCTCTTATGCATAATATCAGGGAATGCAAAATCAACAGAACAAATATGGATGCACTCGACAATGACAAAAAAGGAAAAAGTAAGGTTTAAAATTTATTACATGTTATATATTTAACCTTAATGGCATATAAATTTTTGTTATGTTCAATGCAGGGGTAATGCATAATGATTATTGTTGTAACACATATGATGATAATCATGCCTTTCAAACTACTTTCATTAATCCAGATTGTTTTCATATAGAAGAATCAACGCACATGTTAGAACAAAGTAAGTATTTTTCCTACCCATTCTACAACTAACAACTTTGTATAAAAAATAACCCAACTACTGTAAAGCAATTTTGTGTACTAATTACTTTTATCCTTTTTTAATATATGATATGCTAAATACAGGTGCTGCTCAACCTTATGCCTCCAAACAAAATGATCAAACATATAATACTAATGCTATGAAAAAACAAACAAGTAAGCAAAAGAAAAGAAATGCAGCGACAGATAGCTCTACTGAAGGTATGAGAACCAAATTTAATTTGTATAAAAAATAACCCAACTACTGTAAAGCAATTTTGTGTACTGATTACTTTTATCCTTTTTTAATATATGATATGCTAAATACAGGTGCTGCTCAACCTTATGCCTCCAAACAAAATGATCAAACATATAATACTAATGCCATGAAAAAACAAACAAGCATGCAAAATAAAAGAAATGCATCAACAGACGCCTCTACTGAAGGTATGAGAACGAAATTTAATTTTAGCTTTTTGCTAATATTTTATGTTAACATTTCTGAAATTACTTTTGCTTTGAACGTGTAGGTGTGTCAAATTTGTACATAGACATAGGCGACTCCAATTACAAATGTCAGTATTGCAATGCAATGTTTTGGTATGGCGAAAGATTAAAAGGAAACTGTCATCGATATTACCCAAAGTATACGAAATGTTGTGGAGGAGGGCAGGTATATCTTGAAAAGGAAGCAGACCCACCTGAATACTTCAAATACCTATTAAAAAATAAGCACTTTTTAGACAACATACGGGCATACAACCAGATGTTTAGTATGACATCGTTTGGGGCAGAAATCGATGAATCAATAAACGATGGAAAAGGACCGTATGTGTCGGGTGAGATGCACCATTGGATAGGTACATTGTGCCCAACCAATGGGGAAGACCCTAGGTTTTTGCAACTTTACATCTATGACACAGAAAATGAGGTCCACAATAGGATGCAACCTTTTGGTGGAACAGAACGGAGCGGTTTAAAGGCTGAAATAGTAGAAAGGTTGATACAAATACTGAATGAACACAATGAATTGGTTAAGCTGTTCAGAACAGCAAGAGATAAAATTAGTGAAGGAAATGTACCTGAATTCAAAATCCAACTTTATAACGTAGTGGGGGCTCAAGAATATCAATTACCTTCATCCGGAACTCTTGGAGCAATCGTCTTTCAAACTGATGCAAAGAGCCAAACAGATTATGACATTATTGTAGAATATAAAGACCGACAGCCAAAAAGAATCAATAAACTTCACAGTTCTTACATGTCTCTCCAATTACCTCTCCTTTTTGTTTACGGTCAACCCGGCTACAATACAAAAATGACGTTAAAAGGTGTCAATGCCGGTAGGAAAAGGAAAAACCTATCGATGAATATGTACTACAAATACCAGTTACATGAACGGCCTAACCAGTTCGGTCTTCTGTTTAGAGGCGGGAGGTTGTTCTAGCGGGAGGTTGTTCCAACAGTATGTTGTTGTCGCTTACTGTGCACTTGAACAAGGACGAATTGATTTCATACGATCCAAACAGAACAACCTAAGAACTGAATGCCTTTCAGGTATTTGTGATGCAATGTCAAAAGGAGACCATTGTGGAGCTGATATAGGGCAAAAAATTATTCTTCCCTCAAGTTTCACAGGCGGTCCAAGGTACATATATAGTCATTATCTCGATGCACTTTCCATATGTAGAGTTCTTGGTAATCCTCAATTCTTCATAACTTTTACATGCAACATTAACTGGCCAGAAATCAGACGACGGATGAGAACATATCCAGAGCTTAATGCCTCAGACAGGCCTGATGTAGTGGTCCATGTTTTTGAAGAAAAGGTGAAAGATTTTTTAACAGTGCTGAAAGAACAAAGGATCTTTGGTTGTTGTACTGGAGGTAACCTATTTTTTTGTACTATTATATTAATAACCAACATAAAGTTTCTGCTGTAAATCTTAATGTATTTACTCATTACATATTATTGTTGCAGTCCTTTACACAATCGAGTTTCAAAAACGCGGTCTTCCACACTGTCACACACTCTTATGGATAGATGCAAAAGACAAAATAAAAAATCCAGAAGAAATAGACAATTTCATTTCTGCAGAACTACCAGACAGAACATCTGATCCAGAAGCATATAGAGTTGTAGCTGATACAATGATGCACGGACCATGTGGGAATGCTAAGCCAAATGCTTCCTGTATGCAAGAAGGTATTTGCAGTAAGCATTTCCCAAAAAAGTACAACGAAACCACTTACTTTGACGACAATGGCCACGTACACTATCGGAGAAGAAAAGGATCAGCTTATGTGCCAAGAGGTGAAGTCAAATTAGACAATGCAAACGTTGTACCATATAACCGTTTGCTTTGTCTCATGTTCCACGCTCACATTAATGTCGAGTATTGTGGCTGGAGTATGTTGATAAAGTACCTATTCAAATACATCTCCAAAGGCACAGACCGAATTGCTGCACGTATTGTAAAACCAATAGCTGATCAAGGTCCATCATCTTCTACTCTAAAGATAAAAATAGATGAAATAAAAAACTTTATTGATGGTCGCTATATTTGCCCACCTGAAGCCTGTTGGAGAATACTTGATTTCCCGATACATCATAGAGAACCGGCTGTGCAGATACTTGCAGTACACCTCGAAGGTATGCAAAAAGTTATTTTTCGCGATAAAGAACCACTTGGCCACATTGTAGCAGACAACGGAAGAAAATTGACAACTCTCACACAATGGTTTGCGTACAATGCAATGTTTGAAGACGGAAGGCATTTAACGTATTTGGATTTCCCTTCAGAATTTGTATGGTACGAAGAGACAAAAACATGGAAGCGTAGAAAAGTCAAAAGTAAATATTCAGTTGGCAGGTTAGTGTATGGACATCCAGCAGCAGGAGAGCTTTTCTATTTTCGGATGTTATTAAACCATCAGAAAGGTTGCAAATTGTTTCGTGATGTCCGTACTGTAAACAACAAAGTGTTCAGCACATATCGCGAAGCATGTCAGGCCATGGGTCTTCTTGACGACGACAAAGAGTGGGACACAACATTACAAGAAGCAACAATGTCTGCAACAGCTGCAGAATTATGTGCATTTTTTGCTCAGATTTTGATGGACTGTGAAGTTGCAGAACCTCTGCAACTTTGGGAAAGGCACTGGCATCGTATGGCAGAAGACATCCCAGCAAAAGCTTCGCGAGCAAGCGGTGTTAGAAATCTACACGTAAACGGTGTTAGAAATCTACACGTAAACAGTCCTGAGGTGAAGGACTATATCATTTATGGAATAGAAATGATCCTCAACAGCCGTTCCAAATCAGTCAAAGAATTTGGTTTCTCTTTGCCTCCAAAACATCTTCTAGACGATTTGCAAAATAGGTTATTGATGGAAGAAAGGAACTACAATCGTGAACAATTGAAAGAAGATGCCACCAGGTCAGTTGTTAAATTAAATGCTGAACAACTACAAATTTATAACGTTATAATTAATGCATGTAAGAATAAAAAACAGGAATTGGTGTTTGTCTATGGGCACGGCGGAACTGGAAAAACTTTTATGTGGAAAACGATTATTAACACCCTACGTTCAGAAGGCAAAATTGTTTTGGCAGTTGCCAGATCACATTTGTGGTGCCATTTTAAAGTTTACAAGCTTAAACAAAACATGAGAGTATTGAAGCCGAACCTGACTGAAGAAGAAAGGCAAACAGTAAATGACTTCTCCACATGGCTATTAAATGTTGGTGACGGAAGCATTGGACAACCTGATGAAGAAGATCCACAGGAAGTTAGCTGGATTACAGTTCCTGCACAATACCTCATACCAAACAGTGACAACAGCATACAACAACTTATTGATTTCATCTATGATAAAGAAACATTAAAAAAACCAACGGCGGAGGTCTTACAAGAGAAGGCAATCGTATGTCCCAAGAATGAAACTGCTGACGTCATGAATGAAAGAATATTGTCCCAGTTAGAAGGCGAACCTACAATATTCATAAGTTCAGATGAAGCAATCCCTGTTGGAAAAGATGGAGCTGCAACTGAAATGTTGTACCCACCAGAATACCTTAACACTTTCAAATTTCCAGGCTTACCACCAAACAAGCTTCAATTAAAAATTGGAGTTCCAATCATGCTACTCAGAAACGTCAATCTTGCAGGCGGACTCTGTAATGGCACAAGAATGATCGTCAAAAATATGATGTCAAAGCATATTGAAGCAGAGATTATCACAGGAACAAGAATTGGCGAAAAAGTATATATTCCAAGAATGCCATTGACACACAAAGATCCAAACTACCCTTTCATTTTCAAACGCAAACAGTTTCCAGTAAGAGTATGCTACGCTATGACAATCAATAAAAGTCAAGGGCAGTCTCTGAACAAAATTTGAGTATATCTTCCGCAGCCAATTTTCAGTCATGGTCAACTATATGTTGCATTATCCTGTGCAACATCACCCTACGGTTTAAAAATTCTTTTGGCACCCAATTCTGAACACCCACCGAATGTAACTAAAAATATAGTATACAAACAGTTCTTAAACAAAATTTACAATCGATTGCCTTACAAAGTGGTCAACCCAGAAGACAAATCCCGAAAACAATATCCAGTACTGACAGGTAACACAACACACTTTCTACTTTCCATTTTCCTATACACCTACTTACAAATTGCATTACTTTTTTCCTACAATTGCAGACTACATAGGCTGTTGATGCGCGTGATGTGTCGTTGCGGTTTAGCAGTTTTAATGCCTACTCAAGTTTTAAATTTATATTTAGCCGACTTATCAATAACACACACACTTAACGAGCAGTGTACCCGGTCAGTATGAAGATAATGGTAAGTAGAGTGTCGATCACTAAGAGTGGAACGTATTATCTCGTTATTCTAATCAGTATTTTAATATCCTAACGCAAGGGGGTTTCAGCCTGAGAGACTGGCACGATTTGTTGCAATTAAAATAATAAAATAAACCAATAGGCACGAATCAGCAAGTAGCACACACGTACACAGATAGATACTCGAGACAATAAGAGGGCTGTCCTTATAATTAAGTAGATTGTCACTTGTTTTATTGATAGCTTTATATGAAGTGTATGTAGTTAATCCTTTCTCGTTGGTCCTATTCTTATCGGCGAGTAAACCCTTAATGATTACTTATGTCTAAAAGTTATTCCTAAGTGATCAATTTAGAAACAACCGTGGGAGCCACATTATGTCCCGCAGTCAAATGCCCGCAAGCCACTAATAAACACAGAGGTTATCAATGCACTAATAAGTAGTAACCAAAGACATCAACATATAAACTTTAATTGATGGGAAAGCAAGTATTAAAGGGAGTGCAATCTTTCCGTTGTCACATTACACAAGCCACCAATCCTGATGAATTAAAGTTTGCTAACACAATAAAACAAAACTACTTAATGAATTAAATACATGCAGCACCTTCTTACAGCTCTTGTATCTTTGATTTGGGTGTGTCTTGTGCTGCCTCCTTGACTGAATTCGTCCTTTGTTCCTACTGTTCGGTCTTCGGTGTTAGGGTTTTGGAACTTTTTAATTCGTCTGGTCTACGGGGTATTTATAGTTTCTGTCTGAGGGAAGATGCGGCGCATCTACTAAGTAGATGCGGCGCATGTACTTAACTTCGCGTGGGGTCCAAGATTATAATATTCAGGAATATTCGTACACCGCCAGAAGATGCGGCGTAACTCTTTATTAGATGCGGCGCATGTCCTCTTGTATCTTGGATCGTATCTGGTGATATCTTGATAGAGATGCGGCGCATGTTGAGAGTGAGATGCGGCGCATCTGGAGCAGAATTGACTTGATCTTGTCCATGTCAGTAGACTTTCACTTTATGCACGTTTTGCTCCTTAATTAGTCCAAAATAGCTAAGTTTCACCAAATGCTTGTTTTTACCTGAGAATTACAAAAGTAAACAATTAAGTATCAATCCTCATACATAATATAGTAAAACAAGTCAAATTAATAGGATAAATGATAGTAATAAAATGTACTTATTTGAGTTCATCAAATATCCCCCCACTTGAACTTTACTTGTCCCCAAGTAAACCTTAGAATTTCATTTATGAAAATGTATCCTAAAAGATGTTAGGATTTATTTTTATATTTAAGCATGTATTCGTTTAATTCATAATCACACAACTAAACACTTAACGAATTAGAAGTAAAATAAAATAAGTCGATAAAAGCAAATCTAATCGTTTAACTGTCCAGTCGCGACGAATATTCTATCATAAGCTTGGCAAGTATACACATCTCTACCACTAAAGCTAAGGAATAACAAGTCTAAAGCGGTAAAAAGGGTTTTTAGGCTTAAGGGTTAATTATTCTTAATCACTATCGATCTCAAATTCCAGAAAAGGCGACAAAATCACAAATACATGATCGAATCCACGAACACGATACTTGCAATTGCTCAAATCCTTAACTCGAATAGGCTAAAGATAGGTCCAAACTTCACCAATAATAATATATCAAAAAGGGCGACAAAATCATAAATACATAGCCGAATCCACGACTACGATACTTAAGATTGCTCAAATCCCTAATCTCAATAAATCAAAGGTTCGGTTGGATAAAGAATAATATAGGGCATGGATAACATTTGGGATATAAATTGGTGTAAAATGAAAAATAAACAAAACAAATAAATTAAAATCCTAAGTGTGGTTAATCACTATCCCAACCATCCCATGAATAAGACTCATATCATTGAATAACTCACGCTTTAACACTTGAAACACACGCTTTAGGTAGACACGAATTATACTCAACAAAATCTTAATCAAAGAATAAACCTTAACTGGCGTTCCCATAACTGCCAATTCCCATTCAATCCATAGATATAATACAACAAATAGTGGTGATATCGACCACTTACATAACTTTACATAAGTTGGTTAAAATAAACATCCAACTTTTCTTTCTTTTTCTTTTTCTTTTCTTATTTTTTCGATTTTTTTTTTTTTTTTTTTTTTTTTTTTTAAACTTTAAACATAAACATAGATGTGTAAAATTTCACCACATCACTACAACTTTCTTTCCGGATAATTTTTATTCATACTTTTCATACTTCAGAAATAATGGTAATAGTGAAAATAGTAAACACACGAAAAATAAACTCAAAGATATACAATATTTACTTTCACTCCAATTGCATTGTGCAATTTCCCGACCTAACCAAAGATAATGAATTACGCACACGAACACAGGTAATGTAAGGAAACACACTCTGCCTATAGCAATTAACCAACCACGGATTCTAATCTACAGGGTAGGCTAAGGTGTAAGGGTGTAACGAAACATTTTAAACATAGGTGTAAGAAACGAAAGGAATGGCTCTGAGGGTTTTTCTAGGGGTATCTTACTCTAAAAATGAGAGTAACAAAAGGGTTTATACGGGGGTTAACTAACCAGTGTAGTTAGCTAATAACACATAACATATAAAGGCTATTTGGTGTAATCCTAGAATTTTACCAATTTAGACAAGTCATTCCAATTATATAAATAATACTCATTATGGTGGTCTCGAATAGTATACAAGCCAAGTTCTAAAGTTTACAAGTCACCGGCACACTCATAGATTTGTGAATTTTGAAAAATCACAATTTTGAAAATAACGTCATGTGTGCAGCTATGTAACTTAGATCTTAAACAAAAACATGCTAAAAAATTTTAAGTTTGATATATTAAGCACATTTTAAGCATAATTTTTGAAAAAGTTTAGGACAAGTAATTGTTAAGTGTTCTAATTCTCCAATCCCCCCACTTAAGTTAAACAACGTCCTCGTTGTTTGTATAAAAGGTTAAAAACTGGAAAATAAAAGAATTAGAACGGAAAAACTCCCCTGAGATTTGCTCGGTATGATCCTCCATTAGTATAAAAGCAAAAATCAACTTCTTGTGTATTAGAACGTTAAAGCTTCATACTTGATGTATCCACAGGAAATCCAGGAAACTATAATACCACCAACACTTTAAAACACACCTAAGATAAGAAAGGTTCAAACTTGCATAATACATTAGTAGTTAGGAAAAATAAAACTTAAAAATTAAAACTGAAAATCATCAGGTCAGTCGATGCGCCGTATCTTATTGAAGAAGATACGCCGTATCGAGCCTGGAATAATACGGATCAGAATAAAGATGCGCCGCATCCTTAACCAGGGATGCGCCGCATTAAAAATAAACTGATAAATAGTTTTAAAGTCGAAAATAAAAATGCAGAAAAATAAAATAAGATATGACCATTTGCAGGAGATGCGTCGCATCTCAGAGTTGAGATGCGCCGTATCTTCGTGCGGCCTGGACTGACTCGACACAGAAAACAGAATAATAAAAGATAAATCCGGGTTGTCTCCCGGTAAGCACTTGTCTTTATTCCAGAGTCTTCAAGTTAGACTCACGTTCAGCACTTCATTAGTATCGATCATTGAAGGAGTCGGAAACATCACGCTCCTTCATCCCTAATTTAGTAATATTGAACACTCCTTGCTCGTCCTTAATTTCCACGCCGCTCTTCTTTAATATCTGTATAAACAAAGTCCTGTCCCTTTCGGGCAGAGATGACAAAATGATAGACGGGAAATTCTTATTATCATATAGGCACAAATAAGCAAGGTGGGGTGGTAGTTCAATAAACACATCATTGTTCAAATTCGTTTTCTCAACTACTCTCCTACGTTTATTAATTACTACACAATCATACCACTCATCATCAGAATCACTAACAATATCGCGTCTAAGTTCGGTAGGTACATTAAGGTCAATGAATTCCTCAAAGTCTTCATGATTAGGATTAGTTGAGTTGTTTTGAATCAATGTTTCTCCCATAAGTCTAGCTTCAAGATCGAGGTCCATACGTTCTCTTAATCCTAGTACATAAACACTTCTAATTATGCTTTTAACCGGATCTTGGCACTTATAGACTAGTTTATTATTCCCTACCCTTAATGAAATTTTTCTCTTAAACACATCAATCTTAGCATGGGCAGTAGACAAGAAAGGTCTTCCGAGGATTAAAGGAATCTTAACATCCTCGGGCATGTCTAGTATAATAAAGTCTACGGGAAAAATAAACTGCTCAATCTTAACTAGCACATTATTAGCAATCCCTTCAGGTCGTTTTACTGTTTTATCAGCCAATTCAATAAGTAATTTAGTTGGTGCTAATTTTCCTAGTCCTAGGGTAGCGAATGTCTTAAGAGGCATAACACTAACACTAGCTCCTAAGTCAGCCAACACATTATTGAAAGATATATTATTAATAGAACAAGGTAGAGTAAAACTTCCTGGGTCTCTTTCTTTATGAGGCAAGGCATTTGAATCGGTTGCAGGGCTCTCTTCTTTCATTGTTGCCTTGATCTCCTCTTCAATTTTTGTCTTCTCTTTTAGTAGTCTCCTTAAGCTGATTGAAGAGTTAAAGAAAAATTCGGGTCTTGCACCATCATTACCATTCATCGACCTTCTAGGTATATTAGGAGTGACTTCTTCAGTGGTGCTTATGGCCTTGACATGATCCCTTGGGTTGGTTTCAGTTGAGCTCGGTAAACTTCCATATCCCCTTTCTTGAAGAACTTTGCTCATTTGACCAATTTGTTGTTCCAATGCTTTGATCGAAGCTCCTTGATTTCTTGTAGTAGTGTCCGTTGAAGCTCGAATTTCCTTGATCATAGCAGTATTCTCTTCATGTCTTTTAGCAGCATCGGCCATAATTTGCTTTAAAGTATCGTCTAAAGTCTGCCTCCTCTCTTGATAAGCGGGATTGAAGTTGTTCTTTTGATAGAATCCCGGACTAGCTTCCCTAAATCTTCCTGAAGGTCGGAATGGTTGTCCAAATTGGGTGTAATAAGCTTCTTCAACCGTCTCACTTTCATTCTTACTCGGACAATCCTTAGTGTAGTGAGGTCCTTCACACTTTTCACATCCAACTTGGGCAGCATACGCTCTTTCATCACGCTTCTTCATTTCTCTACTAATTTTATCCAATTGAGCTTGAATAGCAGCAATCCCGTCAAAATTAGTGCTGCTCTTAGATCTAGTAGAGGTCCCATCGTGCCATTTCTGAGAATGATCAGCAGCATCTTGGATTGCTTTCCTAGCATTAGTTGCACTCATCTGAGGTACAGCTCCCTTAGCATCCAAAATCTGTCTTGTAGGCACGTCCAATCCCTGATAAAACAATATTATTTCCTGCATAGGGGTTAGATAGTGTTGAGGACATTTTATCAATAAATCTTTAAATCGTTCCCAAGCTTGATAAAGGGTTTCATCAGGCTCTTGCTTGAAACTATTGATAGCCTCCATCTTCTTAGCAGTCTTAGCAGGTGGACAATATCTCTTCAGGAATTTGCTCTTCAAACCTTCCCACGTGGTGATTGAACTGGCAGGTTCATTCCTTAGCCACTTGTTAGCAGCTCCTTTTAGTGAGATTGGGAAGATTCTTAGCATGAGTTGATCGGTATTGACACTTTCTGTAGTAAACAAATCTGCAATCTCCAGGACCTTTTCAACATGCTCATTAGCATCCTCTTGTTCCGTCCCACTGAAAGCATTCTCTCTGAGCTCTTTGAGAAATTGTCCCTTCAACTCAAATTTTGACTTGTCATCAAACTTAGGTCTAGCAACTCCTAAAGTGTAATCAGCACGGGTATTGTTCATGTATTCCTCCATAGTAGTGTTTTCGCCCATTGTTTCTGTTTCAACTTCCTCTTTTTCTTCAGAAAAGTAATCAAGCTCGAGTGAACTTGAAAGATCAAAGCTTCTTGTGTTGAAAAGCCTTTTAAGCGAATGTAGGGCTCGTTCAGGATCTTCGAAAGGTTGAATCAAGTTCTTCGTAGAACTCCTGGTCATGCACTTCCTGAAATCAATCACAAAAGCATCAGTAGGGTATGCTCGAGAAAGTAATATATCAGATAATTAATAACGAAAATGGAATACGAAAAATTAAAGTTACTGATATCTGCAGACGATGCGCCGTATCCAAAGAGTTGGATACGCCGTATCTTATAATCGTTAAAATTTAATCAGACTTTATTCAGAAAATAGATACGCCGCTTTATAATTTAAGAATGCGCCGTATCGAATTAATTAATCAAAAATCAGCTTATCTAATTAAAATTAAATGCGTCGTATTAACGAAAGTTAATGCGCCGTATTTTCGTTACGTTTAAAAATAAAAGATTTTTGATTCAGTAAGATGCGCCGTATCGACAGAGATCGATACGCCGTATTTGTTTAATAATTCGCAAACTGTTTTTAATTAAAATAATAGATACGCCGTATCTGCTAAAGCAGATGCGTCGTATGGCGTTAACGTTTAGAAAATTTTTTTATCAAAAACAGATACGCCGTATCTGCAAAAGCAGATGCGTCGTATTACTTTATCGCTTAGAAAAATTTTCTTATTAAAAACAGATACGCCGTATCTTGGGGAAAAGATGCGTCGTATCGAATTAATTAAACGCGTTGTATTAAAAAAATTAAACGCAATGCGCCGTATCGTTTGATTTAGCACAGTACAACGATAGCAGAACAGAAAAATACGAAAAAATAAAAACAAAAATTAAACACACAAACAAAAATAAACACACAAAAATAAAAGAAAACAATTAACACACAATACAACAAATATGCAAAATAGTACAATGATGCAATTAATCTAATAAAAAGAAAAAACTAATTAAAATACTAATCAAATTAACAGATAATAACAATTCACTCCCCGGCAGCGGCGCCAAAAACTTGATGCGCGTGATGTGTCGTTGCGGTTTAGCAGTTTTAATGCCTACTCAAGTTTTAAATTTATATTTAGCCGACTTATCAATAACACACACACTTAACGAGCAGTGTACCCGGTCAGTATGAAGATAATGGTAAGTAGAGTGTCGATCACTAAGAGTGGAACGTATTATCTCGTTATTCTAATCAGTATTTTAATATCCTAACGCAAGGGGGTTTCAGCCTGAGAGACTGGCACGATTTGTTGCAATTAAAATAATAAAATAAACCAATAGGCACGAATCAGCAAGTAGCACACACGTACACAGATAGATACTCGAGACAATAAGAGGGCTGTCCTTATAATTAAGTAGATTGTCACTTGTTTTATTGATAGCTTTATATGAAGTGTATGTAGTTAATCCTTTCTCGTTGGTCCTATTCTTATCGGCGAGTAAACCCTTAATGATTACTTATGTCTAAAAGTTATTCCTAAGTGATCAATTTAGAAACAACCGTGGGAGCCACATTATGTCCCGCAGTCAAATGCCCGCAAGCCACTAATAAACACAGAGGTTATCAATGCACTAATAAGTAGTAACCAAAGACATCAACATATAAACTTTAATTGATGGGAAAGCAAGTATTAAAGGGAGTGCAATCTTTCCGTTGTCACATTACACAAGCCACCAATCCTGATGAATTAAAGTTTGCTAACACAATAAAACAAAACTACTTAATGAATTAAATACATGCAGCACCTTCTTACAGCTCTTGTATCTTTGATTTGGGTGTGTCTTGTGCTGCCTCCTTGACTGAATTCGTCCTTTGTTCCTACTGTTCGGTCTTCGGTGTTAGGGTTTTGGAACTTTTTAATTCGTCTGGTCTACGGGGTATTTATAGTTTCTGTCTGAGGGAAGATGCGGCGCATCTACTAAGTAGATGCGGCGCATGTACTTAACTTCGCGTGGGGTCCAAGATTATAATATTCAGGAATATTCGTACACCGCCAGAAGATGCGGCGTAACTCTTTATTAGATGCGGCGCATGTCCTCTTGTATCTTGGATCGTATCTGGTGATATCTTGATAGAGATGCGGCGCATGTTGAGAGTGAGATGCGGCGCATCTGGAGCAGAATTGACTTGATCTTGTCCATGTCAGTAGACTTTCACTTTATGCACGTTTTGCTCCTTAATTAGTCCAAAATAGCTAAGTTTCACCAAATGCTTGTTTTTACCTGAGAATTACAAAAGTAAACAATTAAGTATCAATCCTCATACATAATATAGTAAAACAAGTCAAATTAATAGGATAAATGATAGTAATAAAATGTACTTATTTGAGTTCATCAGCTGTTACATAAAATCAGGAGAAAAGGAAAAAATAGGAAATCCAAACCGAGACCAAATGATAATCCGCAGAATAGAAATCCAAAATCTCAAGTAAGTATAATTATCAAATATACAATTGTCGATAACAACATACTTAATTCTAACACTTATTTCAAACAGCCACAATTCAATTGAACTAACGCTATGGGATGATCTTGCTGAAACTTTTCCAAAAGAAGAGATTGATGCACTAGAAAAACCAGTCATAATAGCTGTTAGTTCTTGCCGAGTTATAAGATTCAGAAACACCTTCCAACTGGCATCGAAACCTGCAACTTATTACTATATAAACCCAGCAATCCCAGAATTAGAGCAATACAGAGCAGAGTAAGTACTATATCCTAGCCTTTACTACTTTTTTTTTTGCTAACATACTTATTAATTTTAATACAAATGTAAAACAGATACAAAGCAGCGTTCGACCTAAATCCACCTTTGCAAATTGTGAGGAACCCATTCCCTGACAAGGAACAAGAAAAAACATGAAACAGGATACCCTTGGCTACACTTTTGGAGCAGACTCCAACAACCTATGTGGTATGTGCTTATTCACATACCTTTTATTTACCAAATTAAGACCAAAACGACCAAAAACTAACCATAAATGCCATAGATATTGTGTTTTTGTATTTGTTTCTATGCAGGTACGAATATCATGAAATATGGACAAAATCAAGCAAAAACTGAGAAAACGAGCACGAGATTTGGATAAGGTCAAAAGCCGAAGCCGGGAAGCAAATAATCAAAGTTTATGCTCAAATGTCAGACAAGTCCTTGAAGGATCAAAGAAATATTACAAGAATGGCCCTGGGATTTATTTTGGATAAGTAGCAGAAGAGGTCCCTTGAGTTTCAGAATTAACACATTTGGTCCTTGAATTTTACCTAAATCCTAAAACTATCCTTAACTACATTCGGATTTATTATTTTTTTAACCCAAAAAAATTAAACAACCCAAATCCATTTCCATTAAACCCACTTCCCTTAAATAAACCCACAGCCCAACTTCACCCTAAGCCCAAAACGTTTTATCCTCACCCAATCCAAACCCGGATCCATACCCACCAAACCCGGTCATCCCACAATTACTTCCCAGTCAAAGAAATAAATAAATTACCCCTTTCCCGCCCCCCAAATATTACCCAGGGATGAACCCTAATTTACCCGTACAAGAATTTTACCACAATTAAGGGCAAAAGTGTACTTTGCACAGAATTCTAGGAGGTTCCTGACATGTCAGGAATGACATGTCAGCGAATTGGAGCTCTCTGATTGGCTGGAAGTGCGTGGCTATTTGATCCAAGGGCTAAGATTGCAAGATTGTTGATCAAGGGAAATCCTAGGGCTGATATTATCCTGAAGAAGCACAGAGTGGTGTGGATCAGTGACGTGGACAGCCTAGAAGGCTCCTACTTCGGCTATAAATAGCCCTCCCCTCTCCTCAGATGATCAAGTAGTTTTTAGAGTAGAGTTATGCTGTTAGTTTAGTTTCTGAATTGTATTTTCAATTTTCAAATAGTGTAATCAAGCTTAGTTAATGAAATTTTAGTTTTCCTCTTTAATCCGATTTGCTTATTTACTCTTGTTTTCATTTAAAGTTGTTAGTTAAAGCTCTTTTACTGTTTTATAAGCTGTTTCTAATTTAGTTTAAGCTTTTCAATCATTTGCTTTCATTATTATTAATCTAAATCAGAAAATCCAATAAAAATCCAAAAATATGCTTTCAATTCTTAATCTCAGCTTCAATAAGCTGTTTTTCAGTTAGGTTAAGCTCATACTAGCTTATATTAGCTTTTGTGAAGCTTATTAGGTTCTAAATCAAACTCAGTCTCAAAAATTACCAAAAGTCAACAAAAGTCAACTGTCTTGGTCAAATAAGCTGTGAAGAATAAGCTGAACTGGAATGAGCTTATTTGGGTTGTTATTGGCTTATGTTGTAAGCCTGGGTTGAGATAAGTGATGGTTCATGACTGTTTCAGTTTAAAGGGCTTGTAAGTTTCATTTCATTTCTAGTCCTTATAAGCCTGTAACTGATCTTTTGCTTAAATTGATAGCATAGTGCTTATTTGAGTAATGATAGTTAATTTGATCTTATTTGTAGCCTATTAGATAGTAGTTATCAATTTTGATCTTATTTTGTTCTTAAAAACACATCAAAAGTTCAAAACAGCCCCATAAAGGGTTGTTTGGCACTAGCAGGTTCTGGTCTAAATAGCTGTGGTAACTGTTCATTTACCTTTTGATTAAGATTAGTTGAGCTTAATTGAGTATTGCTAAGCTGTTTTCATTAGTTGTTAAGCTAATTTGAAGAAATTTGAGGTTTTGTGATTGTAGGTGAAATTTTAGAACCAAAACTGCCCTATTAAGCCCCCAATAAGCTGAGCTTATTTAGGATACAATTTTTGGCATTTGTAAGTTCCTTTTAGTGGTTAAAGTTAGAATTCAAGAGCTGGCATTGTTTCACTAAGTTTTGAAGGAATTAGAGGTCCAAAACCATCACTGCTGCATCAGAATCTTAGTGCAGTCCTGCACTATTGCTGCTGATCTCAGCCTTTTGCTTGGTTCATAACTGCTTATTCACTTGTGCTTATTGCCTGGCATTTGGTTTGCTAAAAGCTAGTAGTAGTGGTTTCATAGTTCTGAGCTTATATTTCAATTGGTGGCTTATTGGATAGCTTATTGTTGGTCTGCAAGTTCCCCCGTTAGACTGCTCTTAGCCTGCATCAGATTTAAGTTTCTATAGCATCTGTTCTTGGCTTAAATTGAATAAGCAATTGGTTATAGAATTTGGGCATTTTTAATTTGCAAGTAGCCTCTAGTACTAGCTTCCATAATCTGCTTTTAGATTTTCCTAATTAGCTTTTGTCTAGCTTATATAGTGGCTTAAAGTAGGCTGTTCAGTGCTTGTTTCTGTCTTAAATTGCAACTGCACAAACTGCTTATTAGCTTTTTCTGAGAGCTTCTTTGGTCTGAATAAGTTGTTTCAAGCTTAAAATAGTGTGTTCAACTGTACTTGAGCATTTAATGTTTATTGGTACTGTTTAGCTTATTTTTATAGCTTATTTCAAACTGCTTTCTACCCAAACAGCTTATTAGGGTTTAGCCAAGTTCTAATTCCATTTTTCAAAGCTTCTATATATCATTTAAGATTTTTCTACAAAGTTTCATATTTTTCCATAGTCATTTACTATTTTTAAATCATTTAATTAGTTTCTTTTAGTTTTAAATTCATAAAAAATAAAATAAAAATCAAAAAAATATAATTCTTTTTCACAAAATTTACTTTTGTCATATAGAATGTAGGAAAATTATTTTCATGCCCGTAGGATTAGTAGTGCTTCAAATTCACTTTTTATTTTGCGCACTTACGTTTATTTTTATTAAAACGCTCGTTTTTAGTTTTAATTACGATTTAGGGTTAATTGCTTTACGTTATCATTTTATGTACTTTGTTATATGCTTTCTAGTGTTGATTTACTTTCCATAGTGATAAAAAACCAATATCTCACTTTTATTCACTATTCACTTCACGTTTCACGATCCCGAAATCACAATTCCATTCAATCTTCAATCGGGACAACGAACCTCGGGTTTTCACATTATTTCCCTTTTGTGAATTCCTTTTGAGATATAAATTGTTAAATCACTATGCAGTAAGTTATAATCAATTTTTAAATACACTCTTTCATTACTTAAAAAGCACCTAAAAAAATATATATTAACTATGAATTTCGTTTTGTTGAAAAAAACAAAAGGGTGTCCGGTTTACTTGCGAAGGGACTATTACAGATCTTAATACATCACGTGAATGGTACTACCCATCATGCACATCATGTACAACTAAAGCCGATAATAACAACGGTATATTCGAATGCAGAGTGCATGGCCCATTGGCATCTCCCACTTACAGGTAACAGTACATGACACATTATTCTTACAGAATGTACAATCATCTTACACCACCAACACATATATGCAGATACAATTTTAAAGCATACGTGACAGACACAACAGGAACAGCTATGGTCACATTTTTATCACCAAAGGCAGACGATATCGTCGGTATCAGTTGTGATGCATTGGTCAAATCACTTGAAAATCCTGACCCTCGAGAATTTCCAGAAGAAATACTATCAATTATTGGAAAAAAGACACATTTTCCAATTTCACTACAACACATCTTCAAAACAAGGAGCAGTTAACTTCATTTTCAATCAAATACTAGACAAAGCAGACGTACCAAAACAGATTGAGGATAGACCATCAGGTAAAAAAAATTTACAATACTACCAATAAGTTAACTATAATGAATCAACTATCCACACTTACTAAAACATCATCAATCTTTTTTTGGCAGGCCCAACAATAACACAACAAGTATATCAAAATATTGAGATGTCTATAACTCAGCAGCAACAAATCCCTCTTGCAATTGATTATAGTCCAGCAGCTATACAAACGACCAGCACATAAACAACACTAGCATCTGTAACGCAAGAACAAAACAATCCAGGTCATTAAATCTTGATCTTAAAAAATTAATAAGAAAACATTACTTTTATTCTAAAACATTTACTTCAATTGTTTAATAGACACAGAAGTGGCAATAGCACTAGAAATGTACACACATATGCAAACCACATCAAGGCAAGGAAAACAACCAGTTACACAGAGTGCAGGTTACCTAATTTATCTAACATCCGAATATACTTAAAAACCAAAGAGAAATACATTTTTCCTAAACTTTTAATTGTTTCTTTGCAACAGGTACTGCACCACCACCTACAACTGCTAAACGACAACTCTTCCAACACAAGACATCAGACAGCAAAAAGAATAAAAAAGAATAAAAATCTCCATCGACTACACACACTTTTGGTAACCAATCACTGTTAGACCATCAATGTATATAAACCAATAAAAATGCTTTTGTAACACGCTTGCACTGGCATGCGATTGTTAATGTGTAATACACCTTTTGCACTTACTTACTTTCATAAAAGTACACAGAAAATGATGGATTTTATTCATAGATTTAATATCTTACAACCATCCCAACCATCACAAACCTACATGACCTTCTACCAAGACCATAACAACATAAAAAACACCACAAAACCTACATAAACTTCTACCAACAAAGACAACAGGATCGTGGACTTCCATCAGAATCAAGAACTTCCATCACCATAACATGACGACGCTTCTCAACCTTAGCTTCAACCACAACATCCAAAACAGCCTCCAACGCCTGAAAAATCTCACGATTCTTAGCTTGCGCTTCCACCAAGCATTCCATCCCATCCATAGCTGCCACATTAAAATGGCTAAAAGTTTGCCCTTCTTGAATCAACTCACCAAACTTTCCAATTTTCTCACGCAAACCACCACACCATTCATCAACCTTATTTATAAAACCCTCGATTTCAGTCTCTTCTTGCACAAAAAGAAATTTGAAACACTCTTTCACCTCATTAGACCCATAAATTGCTTTCAGCAAATCAAAGTTTAGAGTAGAGGCCATTTTTTATTTTGTTTATTTTAAAGCAATTTTTTTTTTTTTTTAACAAACTTTCTGGAATATGAATGAAAATCGTGCACATATGTCCATCACTTATATAACCAAAACATATAACTAAAAACAGCATCAGCAACTAGATTACAAAATTACCTATTTAGATTCCTGATACACCCCAACCAAACATTTAGTCCTACTTTACAAAAAAACGAATCAACATAGCATTGACTAATACAACACATACAGACAAATTTCAAAAAAAAAAAACAATAAAGTTACGCTTCTAAAATTGAACATACACAATTGGACTGACCATATAAACCATTAGAAATTACGACTTAATTTATATCAACATTAAACACATTTATAGTATTTGATTTCTCACCAATAAATAAAACAGCAGCATAACAAACCCTTCTTCTTACACAAAAAAATGGGAAGCGATTTCGAACATCGTTTTCTGACCCCATAGATCAATCATTGATTGGCAACAAAATCTTACGGCATACTCTTTATCTCTCTTCTATCGAAAGAAAAGTAGAAAACCCTAATTTTTCAACACAATAAACCCCCAAATTGATAAATGGACTAATAAGCCCAAAATATGACAAGCCCCCCAAAAAAAAAGGCCAAACAAACAAAAAAGAATAATAATAATATATAAACATGTTCTTAAAAAAATATTAACTTAAAAAAAATAAAAATAATAATAATATATAAATATTAATTGAATTTTTTTTTTTCACAAAATACTCCCGTCGCAACGCGCGGGCTACCCCGCTCGTTTGATAGATTTAGGAAGTCTATTAATTTTATTCTATATAATACAAGGTTTTGTTATAGATGGTTTGTTTCTCTATCCAAATTATTGTATATTTCACAATTTTGATGTTATGATCACCTTCTTACAAATACTCCATCTTATTGATCACATTATATATATATTAATTTTATTCTATATAATACAAGGTTTTGTTATAGATGGTTTGTTTCTCTATCCAAATTATTGTATATTTCACAATTTTGATGTTATGATCACCTTCTTACAAATACTCCATCTTATTGATCACATTATATATATATATATATATATATATTATATATATATATATATATATATGTAGGGATAACTTGGCTACAATTTTTGTAGCTAATTGGCAACAATCCTTCACAAAAAATACACAAGCAATAAATCAGGGATTCATAGAAAAGAATCAGGACCTACAAAAAAAATCAGAGGCCCACATTTATTGCACAAAATTGTAGTCAATTGGCTACAATTAATTATAGCTAATATATATATATATATATATATATATATATATATATATATATATATATATATATATATATATATTGGTTCTAGGAAAAAAACAACTTTGGTAGAAAAGTGAGAAAATAGTGCAAATCACCCTCTCCTTCCCCTCCCTTTTTTCACACCAAACTACAGGGACCTTATTGTATTTTCCTTCATTCTTTAAAGTAGGTTTTGTATATTCGCAACCCACCCTACCCCCACCCCCAACCCCCCCCCCCCCGAAAAAAAAAAAAAAAAATTCTCGCCAATTTTTTTTTTTTTTGGGGGCCAAAATTTTATAACTGTGATGCACCTTTTTATTTTGGTGCATCACAGTTATAAATTTTAGTTATAACTATGATGCACCAAATTTTATAACTGTGATGCACCAAAATAAAAATGTGTTTTTTGGGGGCAAAAAAAAAAAAAAAAAAAAACTTTTTTCCAGGCCAAAATTTTTTTCGCCAAAATTTAATAACTATGATGCACCTTTTTATTTTGGTGCATCACAGTTATAAATTTTGGTGCATCATAGTTATAACTAAATTTTATAACTGTGATGCACTAAAATAAAAAGGTGCATCATAGTTATAAAATTTTGGCCTGAAAAAAAAAAAAAAAAAAAATTTTTGCCCAAAAAAAAAATTTTTTTTGGCGGGAAAATTTTTTTTTTCCCGGGGGGGGGGGGGGTTCAAAACTTACCCTGAAGTTTGAGATGCTTCAAATCCTACCCTATAATTTTTTTCTCACTTATCTATCTAATTACACTTTTCCCTAGAACCGGACCATATATATATATATATATATATATATATATATATATATATATATATATATATATATATATATATGTAGTGTAACTTTATTTTCAGAACCCTCTTAAGTGCGGGAACTGCGAGAACCCTCTTTGAACCGTTAGATTATTTGATCAATGGATGAGATGATATGTGCCATTAATGTCATTAAAAGAAAGATTAGGAAAATTTTGTAAATCTAAAAGGGTAATTTAGACATTTGTTATTTACCCCTAAAATATGGGAGGAACCAGTTATCTCATTAACATATATACTCTCTCTCAAAACCTAAAAACCGCCACCCCCACAAACCCTCTGATCCGCCTCCCTCTAGATCTGTTTTCCGGTCAATAAAAATATCATCCATCATCCTCTTTTCTAGTTGGTTTTGTCCTTCGATCTGTGATCGATGTCTTGCTCGCTTCCCAAACTCATTTCTTCCAGATCCGTTCATCCCGTTGCAACAACATCTTGTCGCTTTGACAGTAAGTTGATTTGGTTGATTACAACATTTTTAATTGTTTAATTGATTTTGGTTACAACATTTTTTCTCTCACTGTTTAATTGTTTAATTGATTTGGTTACAACATTTTATAATTGTTTAATTGATTTGGTTACAAAAAATTTTTCTCGCTGCAAACAACATCTGTGATCGATGGATGCTTGTTTACAACTTTTTTTCTGCCGTCGATACACATTCATCTATTTTTAATTGTTTAATTGATTTGGTTGGTTGGCACTTTGACAGTAAGTTATTTGTGGATTTGTTTGAAAAACACAAAAAAATGTACTACTTATTTTTCTCACTATTTGACAATCTCGTTAGTTTTTGTGGCTGAGAATGGTTTTAAGATTATGAATCTTTATTGTATTTTTATAGGTTTTTATGCTTTTGTTATGGTCAAAACATACATGTTTAAAACATATATTTTTTAACTAGTGGGATGTGAAAACCAAACATGTATGTTCAAAACATTTATGTGTTAAAACAGGCATGTTTTAAAAAAGGATCGCTTATAAACGGAATACTTATTAAAACATGTATGTTTTTTATTTAGCAAGTGTAATTATTATTTTTTTCAAAAACTTCGTGTTTGCCAAACAAATACGTTTCCTAAAACATACATGTACTCATGAACATGTATGTTTATTAAGTGTAATTATCATTTTTATCAAAGAGTTCATGTTTGCCAAACAAGTACGACATACATGTACCCATGAACATGTATGTTTATTAAGCAAGTGTAATTATTGTGATTAAATTTTGTTTTCTATTTATTTGTTGTTTAATTGTTTTTGTCTATGCTTTTTTCAGATTGATGAAGATGTTGACCATTGAAGACCTAGAAGTTGATGATCACATATATACATGAAGATAATTTGTGATTTTTGAAGATATGCGATTATTGCATACGCGTTTTTTGTATTTGTAATTAACGAAATGTAAAATATAAGTATATGCATCTTGTTTTTTTCATAAAGGTCCTTATTTTTTATTTGTATTTTAATTATATTTCAATTAATATTGAATTTTTTGTATATCAGTTATGTTATTGGTTTGTTAGAAATTTACATGTATGCACCTTGTCTATTTGGAGAAAAAACATGTATGAATTTTGACTATTTGGAGAAAAAACATGTATGCACTTTAGCTAATTGAAAACATGTATGCACCTTGTCTATTTAAAAAAAAAAAAAAAAAAACCATGTATGCACCTTTGCCAATTTGAAAAAAAAAAAAAAAAAAAAAAAAAAAAAAAAAAAAATCCGAATTTTAAAATTTATAAAAAAAGGGAATTATAAAAAAAACAAAAATAATATGAAAATGTGTTTTACTATTATACCCTTTTGAATTAAATAAAAATAACAAAATGCTATGGAGCATTAAATGTTGTACATTGTGTATTATTAGTTGTAAAAAGTGGGTTCTCGCAGTTCCCGCACTTAAGAGGGTTCTGAAAATAAAGCCCCCCTATATATATATATATATATATATATATATATATGTGGAGATAGCTTAGCTACAATTTTTGTAGCTAATTAGCTACAATTCATTTCAAAAAATATACTACTCCCTCCATCTCAAACTAAGTGTCAGGTTTGACTTTTTGGAGTCTTTTTTGTTCAACTTTGACCTTAAATATTTTTATTTGTGTTATATAATACTTGATGAAAATATTAAGTATTATATAACACAAATAAAAATATTTACGGTCAAAATTAAACAATAAAGACTCTAAAAAGTCAAACATGACATTTATTTTGGGACGGAGGTAGTAACAATGAATCAGGGACCCACAGAAAAAAATCAAGAACCCACATTTATAGAACAAAATTGTAGCCAATTAGCTACAATTCCATATATATATATATATATATATATATATATATATATATATATATATATATATATATATATATTATAAACATGCCTTGTATTCGTAGATTCATGCAAAACTTCTTTAGCATGACAAAGCACGAGTCCACCAAAAATGCCTTTATATTTGAAAAGTAAGTGACTGTTTTTATTTTGTGTTTGTTCCGCACTGTTAGGTTTATAGTTTTTTTTATATAAACAAAATTACTCCCTCAGTCTCATATTAAGTGTTCACAATAGAATCTTGGGATGTCTCAAATTAAGTGTTCATATTCTATTTCAATCAATGAGAAGAGAATTTAGTGGGTAATAATGATATTTGATTGGTGAAAAGTGTAGTTAGTGGAATTTTCTAAAACTTTATGCATTTGAAAAAGGAACACTTAAAATGAAACGGAGAGGGTATAAAATAAAAAAAAAATAAAAAAAAGCCAAAAAGTAAAGGGGTGTGGTAATGTGGTTTGTAGTTTTTGGGGGCGGGGATAGGCGCCGCCTAGATTCATATCTTGTAGTAAAAGAATACCAAACATGTTGATAACTTGACATAATAGACAGCTTCTTTTGTCTTTCCACATTTGTCCAAAAATAATATAATTGCGGAAAGTCAATAAATTCTACTGTAATCAGTCTATTCAAACTTGTGGGGGCCAAATCAGATTATGTGTCACATTCACACTTATTGAAGCGTTCTAATCAAATTCAAAAGAGCATTAACTTATATATTGCCTCCCTTTCAAAAATTTTGGAATGAGATAAGATCGTTTTATTTGACTTTTTTTTTTTTTTTATGTAAAATATTTGGATCTACTTTTGACACTGGTAATGCTTTAATGACTAACACATTACTACTCCATTCGTCCTAAAATAAGTGTTCAGTTTAATTTTTCAGAGTCAAACTGGTTCAACTTTGACCTTAAATATTTCTTTTGTGTTATATAATACTTGATGAAGAATTATACCAATAAAAAATACACTTAAAACCCAGTCCATTCATATATTTTGTATCAAGTATTATATAACACCCGCAAAAATAAATAAGTTCAAAGTTGAACCAAGTTGACTCTGAAAAGTCAAACTGGACACTTATTTTAAGACGGAGGTAGTAATATACAAGTAGTTAATTTTTATTAGCGGTTCGTTAAGTAGGTCTGTAGCTTAATAGTAGTCGGGTTGTGTGATATCCTTCATATTCAAATAGCCGTGTAGTCAATTACCGAAACAAGTATGTTGTATTTGTAGTATAAGGGTAGTGGCAGTCGTTGCGGTATGCCCATCGGTATGAACCATACCGATGGTGAACACCACCGCCACCCCAGCGGTATGGCTCGGAGGTATGGGTCAGCGGCAACAAATGATTTGGAGGTATGGACTTCAATTTGCATTGTTTAATATAATTTATGCAAAATAAAAAATAAAAAAATAAAATTAGTTGGGAGGTATGAAAAAGGCATGGTTGCCACTAAAAAATGGTTGGGAGGTATGAAAAAAGTATGAATGAGGTGGAATGATATTATTGGTGGGTTTTGGAGGTATGAGTTTTTTTGGAGGCATGACTGCCACCACCCTAAATACATGTATAATGGTGTGAGATCGTTACTTTTTACGTTTTCTAGAAATAGTTAACCTTTAGGGTGCGTTTAGTTGGAGAAAAAATTCTCTTATTTCTAGTTTTGTAAAAATTTGAAAGGGAAATTTATCTACACAAAACACTTGAAAATATAAAAAACGCGTTTAGTTGATGTTTGTATTTTCTATTTTGAAGAAGGGAGGGAGGGTTGTGGGTTACAAAAGAAAACAACTAAAATTTGTTTTGTAATTTTCCTTGTTAAGTTAGGAAATAGGGGATTTCGTGTTTTGCAAAACATTTTGTTAGAAAACGCTTATTTGAACGCGATCTCTGTTTTTCTTGTTTTTCAAAAAACATTTTGTGAAAAACAAGGTGTTTCCCACCAACTAAACAACATTTGAATGGCGAAATAGTAAATTAGAACTATGCTACAGGATTCAAGTCACTATCTCCATCTAAATTGGAGAACATAGATGAAAACGCCAAGACACAAAACAAATTACTCTATATTACACTAGTTATAATACCCGTGCACGCACGGGGTTTTATCTAAATTTTTGTATAATGTATTTATCTCTATTAAATAGCAAATAGCTTATTTTTATTTTTATTTTTTATTTCTTTTGTTTTTGTTTATAATTATGGTGTATACCACCATATATCTATGTCTATATGTCATTGTGTATTCAAAAGTTTCTATACCTTCATTTGCCTTGATATGTTATATCAATGTTTATATGTGATTATTTATTGAATTGTTGCTATATGCTTATTTTCCTCAATATGTCTACCTTTCAAACCTCGAGTTCTTTCGTTCCATCTTCAACAAAAATATAAAGGTGCTTGTTTTTATTAAATCTATCAGAAATACAGTCTTGAATTGATTGGTTTTAAATAAACTTACCAATTACAAAGTTCACTATAGACATGCTGGAACTTACCAAATACAGTCTTGAATTGATTGGTTTTAAATAAACTTACCCACGTGGTTCGACATTGAAAGTTATCAAAGTGTAACTTATGCATTTCATATTCAATACCATTTAAATCTCCCCAAAATCTCTATAGACATGCTGGAACTTGCAGAAAAGACGATATTCACCCATTTTAAATGTGTCGTTAAATGAAATTTCCAAAACTGATATTTGTCATTAGCAAACTAATAGACGTGGCTGCATATTTTAAATTCTTTTGTAGCTCTTGATTATGCACAAATCTTTATCACTAACTGTAGAGATAATATTCACCAATGTACCTGAAAAAATAAATCCATAGTCTAAAAAATTTCGGAACTCTTTTGACATAGTATAATTACGATGTTCTAACCTAAATCTGATTCGACCCATTATACAACCCGTCCAATTTTCGACCATTGGTACAATGCAACAAATGAATGTAACAAACTATATTGTTCTCGCTTCTTTGCTATATGGTGATTCAATTGGCTTGGTTGGAATCCCACATCATAGAAAAGTCCACCTTTTCCTTTAGTAGTGCCCGGTCATGGGTAAAACGGTTTATTGGTAAAGGACTAAAGTCAGCATGCCTCTCCCATGGCTAATAAGCTTCACCTGCGTAACATATCTGAAGGTAAATTAAGCTTTCATCATTGTTCTTGTTTTGATCACCTAGTTGGAAGGTTATTTGTATCATTGTATGTACCTATAGGACCTTCCAACATCTTAAAACTGCGCGTGAATTGTTCTACCCAAAAAATAATGCAATTTAGATATTTTACTTGTATTGACTCTCTACCGTTGTTAGCAGTTTCTCTAGATGTTTGTTCCTCCCTTGTGTCTTGCAGTCCAAAATATGTGGGACGAAGGGAACTTCGTAAGTAAATGAGGTATCTTGGCCTGCACTAAACACCAAAAAAATGGTGAAACCTTACTGGAAACCAAAATGCATCAGTAACACATAAGAAAGCAATAATATTTTGATTATTATTATTTAAGCAATAATTTACTTTTGACATAAAATTTTAAGTATGTATTAATACCAAATATTGCTAGTTTTTAGGTGATTGCATATAATTACGGAGTACATTGTATCTTCATCACTTGTATCTTTATTAGAATCATGCAACTACTAATTTTGATTGAGCTACCGCCACATCAGCGCTCTGTCTCCTAAACCAAACATAGACTAAAAACTCATAGTAAGAGGTCCGCACATGTGAGCGAACACTTTTTTCAATAAAAATTTCATTCATTCAATTAAAAATACAAATTACAATACGAAAATTAAAAAAAAAAAAAAAAAAAAAAAAAAAAAAAAAAAAAAAAATACGAAATTTAAAAAATAATACGAAACATTACCATTTTACTAAAAAAAAAAAAAAAAAAAAAAAAAAAAAAAAAAAAAAAGTGGTTTTGCACCCCATTGTCTGAAAACCCACCTCAGAAACTGATGTCAGTCACGACCCATACGCCAAAAGATAACATGCAGCTTCAAGGCAACAATATCCAGGTGTTAATGTGTATGCAAACAATATCCAGGATTCACAGATTCCACCTTTGCACAACTAATATTCTTTTTTTACTGTACTTTTCTATGTTCTTCCACATTAAGGGACCCTACAACTTTATCAGCAAGTTGATTTATTTATCATTCACAGCAGCAGGAGTGTTTTTTGTAACATCTCGCTCTTTTGACCTCTTCTCCTGCAAATCCTTCTCCCACTCATCATAATAATTAAAATCATTTAAGATTGATGTTTCTGCTTCAAATACAAATAAAAAAATAGCCTCAGTGCCTTAAAT
This sequence comes from Artemisia tridentata subsp. tridentata, assembly GCA_021014915.2. Taxonomy (NCBI): domain Eukaryota; kingdom Viridiplantae; phylum Streptophyta; class Magnoliopsida; order Asterales; family Asteraceae; genus Artemisia; species Artemisia tridentata. Next base: position 52,919,188 of record CP139504.1, read on the forward strand.
TGGTATATCCATTCTTGCTCTACTCGCCTACATCTTGGTGTTGGACGACTAATCCGAGATGCAGTGCAAAACCATCTAAACATTCAAATACAAATAAAAAATAGCCTCAGTGCCTTAAATTGGTATATCCATTCTTGCATCTACTCGCCTACATCTTGGTGTTGGACGACTAATCCGAGATGCAGCACTATTGATGAGCTAACAGAAATGGAACAATGTCTAAATTCCTTTCCTCTACCTTTTTGAAGTTCCTTATGTATATCAATGGGCCTTTGCGCCTGCGAATATTATCTAATCTTATTGATCTAATAATATAGAACAACTGGGCTTGTTTACCAACCTACTGTTAATCATATTCTCTGCAATTGTGTGATACTGTGATGGTTAAGCGGTTATGCATCTATGGGGGCGATGTTGGAGATGGTAGAATGGTTAAGCCTTAAATTGGTACTTTGATGTATATATACAACTGATTATCAAACAAACAGATATTTAACAATTTCACCATAAAACAGAGACATTAATAAAAAAAAATAGATCCTAAACATCAGATTTCATTCATTAAAAGCAACTATCAATAACAACATAATAATGTCTACCTTAAACATAACCACAATCACACAACAACAAAAAAGCATAAAACTTTTTAACATGTACATCGACAACAATTAGAGGAACATGTTGCAGCTAATGACTATATCTTTTTCCTAATAATGTGCTATATAGATCCAGTGTTCTATAGACTAAAAATACACTGTATTGCTTATTGTCACTTACCTGATGCAGTTTTACATGAATATACAAAATCAATCAACCTCTATCTACACATGATAATAATAACGTCAACCTTAAAAATAACCACAATCACACAACAACAAAAAAGCAAAAAACTTTCTAACATGAGTATTTTTAACACCATTAGCAATTAAACTTTTAGAAACCTTATTATCAATCAAACAACTTCTAATCCTATTATGATCTTTTTTCGCTGTTTACTCTTGTCAACTAACAACTATTGTACTACCTGATAAATAACATGTTTACTATCATGTTACAACGTTGAAAAAGAAAATGAATAAGATGTTTAATACATATAAATATGTTTCTACAGAGTTGAAAAATAAAACCTGCTGTTTTTTTGAGTTTAATTGAATGATAAGTAGCTATCTCTGATGATGATTTCGTAGGAATAAAAAAATGGGGCTATCAATTGAGTTTATATAATGGTTTAAGCCGGTCTAAGTTAAGGTCCTATTAGGATTCGAATTGTAAATGTAATACAATACAATATAAACTGAGCTGTAGTTTTTAAAAATTAAAAATAAATAACAGTTAAGTCCTACAATTTCTAAAAAGTTACTTAAACAACTAAAACTTATTTAAAAATTTCAGAACACCAATACATTAAAACAAAACAACATTCTTGGTTACAAAGAACCTGAAAATTGTAAAACTGCATAGAACCTGGAATTTGGAATAACATATCATATGGTAGTAAAATAGTCAAACGGAAAACAAAGATTTAAGAAAACAAAACACAACAATTAACCTTAATTAAATTAAACAATTAATTAGCTAAAATCTCAATCAAATTCAAATTAATAAACTATAAACTTATAATAAAAAATAACCTTGAACTCTTCCTCTTCAAGTTCTGGCGCAAAATTGAACTCTTCCTCTTCAATTTCTAGTGCGTCACTACATCTACCTAAAGCTGTACATCGGATTTCTGGTGCGTCGCTACATCTACCGAAAGCTGTAGCATCGGATTGTTGTTGATATAAGGATTGTTGTTGTTATTAGGTTATTAGGTTGTTGTTATCAGGTTTTAGGTTATGTGTGTTTTTGGTAATTGTAATTTGTGATAATGGATGTGGGTGTGAATGTACTCCGGTTTTCATAAAAAATTTACACTTTAGGCCTGAAATATCTAAAAACAACAATGAAGTCCATGCGTATTTTTGCCCAATTTTAATGTTTAGGCATAAAAACGATTTTTTAACAATTATTTGACAAATATAGAAAGATATTAGGTTTTTTAAATATTAAAAACCTTTTTAAAAATTAAAAATTGTAAAAAATATTACTTAAATAAGTATGATTTGATTAAAAAGTCCCCAATAGGGGTTTTGTTTTATTATATAAAAGATTTGTTGGGAGCCTTTATGGCAACCCCACCCATGCCAACACTGTAGAAACCATTTAGGCCGGGTCGGGTCGGGTCGGGTCGGGCGGGATGAACAGTACCACAGTGTACTGTAGCTACAGTTTTTTTTTTTTTTTTAGAAACTTGAATAAAAAAAATCCCGCGGCAACGCGCGGGCGCACCACCTCGTTAATCACAATGCCGTAAACAAGTTATGGCGACTTCTTTTACGTGTTCTCACAAACAGTTATATATATTTCATTTGATTTAGTTATATGTCTTTTAACCGATTATTTGATATGTATACATACGTTTATTTACAGTTTGACGCATATTTCATACTTTTCAACTGGATATTACCTTCGCATTTTAAATAATTTATAGCCCATTCATGCAATGGCATGAGGCCGTATTAAAGTTCATTTCACATTTGTGTACCAGAGTACCAGACTATGAGCCCATTTGTAAACCAGAGGAGGACTAATCTTAATACTAGTATCTTATATGGTTTAAGGAGATAAAAACTCCTTCCTATTACACGACATAGAATATAATGAGAATAAAGAAAGAATAAGGAGAAAACACTTTCTTGAAGGTAAAAAATTCTTTGATTTCTAACTAACTTCATCAAGAATTTAGCAAGATATAATCAAAAGGCAAGAGGGTTTATCATGGCATGGAGAATCAAGAGCTCAAGTGGTGTTTATTATATATTTTACATGGTTATATGATGAATTTGTGATTTATGATCTAAGAGGTGATTGAATGATTGTGTATTTTTGATGGGATTATGTTAGGATCAGACTAGGAGGTGTTTATGTGATGTTTGGAGTTAACCCAAACACCCCTTGATGGAAAAACATGTGTTTTTTATGCTAAACAAGTTGCTGAAAATTTCAAGATTTATTAGTCATGTTTGAAAGACCATAAAAGATTGATAGTAGCTCGTATTTAATCATGGCTTAACTTTTTGGAAAGCCTAAGGTGTCTACTTCAGTTGTTATGCATAAAGTTTTTGCTAATTCAGTAGTTAAATTGCTCTAAACTGCGATTTAGTACAACAAGGTCTGATCCTAAAATGTGCAGCAAACACAAGTTAAAAAGTTCATGCCGGATATACCGTAGCTCCGTTGGGAGCGTGCCATACCTTTTCGGAAAGCCAAAAGAGTCTACTTTCATATAAAATTAGCCTCATGACTTGGTTCATTAGTTAAGTCAGTAAAAAATGGGAAATTGCAGGCTGGCTGCAGAATGACAGCAAATGTTTTGTTAAGTGTTTTGATGATTTCAAAATGATATGATGTTTTTGCAAGTTCCGAGTGATTATATGCTATGTTAGCTTATGTTCTCAGCCTATATGGTTATAATTCATGTTATGAAAGTATAGAACCAATTGAAAAGACTTGTTTAGCTTAGCTCGAGTTCGCAAGCATGGTAGTGCATGTTTGGCGTATTTTATGCCATAACCAATTCGTGAGTTTATAACCAAGTTCATGTTGTTCATAGCTAGTTTTCTGTCACACCCCCAAAATGTCGCAGCGGAAAGGTAACCGAGGGCGTCACTTCATAGCACAAAGTCACAGATATATAAAGAGCGACCTCTACATGAGTCATTTTAAAAAAGTACATTCAAGTTTAGAAAATAAGTTTCAACAACCAAGCTTTAAAGTTACATATCACAAATAAAAATGATAAAATGTTTACATCGAATGTACGATAACACAATAAAATCTTCATGATATAAGGCCACGAGGTAAGACTCAGTGAATGTGACAGCAATGCTATCCATGCTAGCTAAGTCAATGACCTGAGAAATACATGCTAAAATGTCAATAATAATGTTGGTGAGTTCATAAGTTTAAGCATTTGTAAAAGTGGACCACAAGGTTTGTCGTTTGTTTGACTGTTACATTCGGTCGTGAACACGTATGGTATAAGTTGAGCCGAAGCCCAATCTAATAATAGGTTGTGTTTGGATTTATTTATTTTGATTTAGAAAATTTGTTATATTATTATTTTACGTTTAATTGATCAAATACTAACTTAATTTATTATTTGTGATCATTAATACATTACTAGTTGTAGTTTGAAGTGACTGTAATATTTCCTAATTCCGGGCTACCTGAGTGTCAAGAAATGAGCGGATCAGATGACACATCATCTCTACTCAAACAGCTACACTTCATTCTCGAATCAGATCCTTTTATGTAACCTTTTTATCTCCCTTTTATTATGTTCTTTGCTTAAACGGTTTATGTGATTTGCTTATTTTGCACAATTGCAATAACACCCAGATAGAAATTATCACTCTAATTCATTTATAATGGGTTATAGGTTAGATTTGATGCTAAATAAGTTATTTTAGTTTCATTTTAGGTAAGCAATTTGGTATAAGCATCTGCTTATCTGCGTAAAAAATAAGCAATGCCAAACACCCTCTAAGTAGTTTAAGCAATTGATAAGCAAATGCCACAGTGCTTATTTATTAGGCAGATAAGCAACACCAAACACCTTCCAAGTAGTTTAAGGAATACTGTTAGCAATATATCTTGATGATCCCATAGGAACCAATCGTATCTATCCCATAAAGTAGGGAAGTTTGTTATTTGTATTCTTTCATGTAATCTTGTATTATAAATACATAAACTGCTTATCGCTTAGAAATAAGCAATTCCAAGCAGAAAACTGTATCTGCTTAAAACTTGAGTTTTATTCAATGTTTTCTGGTTTTAGTTATTGGCCAATTGCTAAACACACTAACAACTCCCTTTTATGATTATTGGGTTTTGTACTTTTGTTACGTACTACATAAGCAAATCCAAACACTATAAAGTTGATTATCTGCTTCTGCTTACTTAATAAAGCATAAGCATTATATTAAACAATCCAAACACCCACCTATGTGGATTTATGGTTTGTATCGTATACATTTTGAAACGGGATGTATTTATATTATATTTTGGTTGCAACCAGCGATGAAGTGGGGTTCGTTCATCCATCACAGTTTGCTGCTATAAGTGACATTTCCAGCACTTCTACTGGTTCATCACAAGTTAATCATACTGATATGGCTTTTTGGAGTGAAGATCACAAGCTGGGCATCTCAACCGAGGTGATCCAGCCGTTATACGTCGCTGCTAAACGTGCATTCATGTCTTCACGAGACCAGTATAAAGTGTTAGTCGGCGAAAACATCGCAAGCGATTCATCTTCTTTAAATACCATTGAGTATGAGGTAATGAAGCATAGCAGGGCAGTTTTGCTGCTGAGCGGTGACTTTGGAACTGCATGGAATTCGAGGTTTCTCTTTAAACATTTGTTCAGCGTTCTGTTTATATTTTAATGTGTTCTGTTTAGTTAAGCATCCTTGACAGATGGCTTTTGTTTATGTTCATGATACATTGCAGGAAGGAAGTTGTTGTAAAAAAGCAGAACATGACGCTATATCTTGATGAACTCCGATTTTCAGCTTTAGTTCTTTCACATTCACCAAAAAGCGAGCGTGCTTGGAGCCATAGGTAACATTTGAGAAGGTAGCTCCTCTGTAAAAAGGCGGTTTTCCTGTTGAATGTAATTATGTTTCGTTTAATTATCTTCATCTAATAAAATCTTGCTGCTATACAAAAGTAGTGATTATGATTGTTTATTGTGAAATACTTGATTAAAAAAAATATATATATAAACTCAATTTTATCACTATTTCTTGATGAGAATAAATCTTATCCACGTGGAAAATATGTTGAAGTTATTGGAGTGACACCTCAAAATTAGAGATCTAGTTTTTATGCTTTAAACAAAAATACTAATGTATTTTTGGGACACAACACATATCTAGGTGAATAGATTTAGCGTAGATTCACACATAGTCACATAGATGTCTTGAAACATAGGAAAAATGAAAAGTTCGTTATGGTTGTTTAACGTTGTTTAGTCTTTCTGTAACCTCTTTTATATATGTGAATTCATGACAGGCGATGGGTGATCAAGATGATAGCTGACAATTTAACATATATGCAAGAGGTTTTGAAAAGCGAATCTGAATTAGCCGAAAGAATAGCAGAGGTTAGATTACAGTTTGGAGATTTCAATGGTTTATATGTTGAATTTCGTCCTTTTTTTATTAGAGTCTTCTTAGAAAGTCTTTGTAGTCGTTATTAAATCAAGTTGTTTAAAACTTACTTACCATGAACTACTAGATGGTCCAGTCATTACTGTATCTATCTAACGATTCTAAGCATACACAAAACATTCATGTATGAGTAGATCGATCAGTTGTTTTCAAGAAAAAAACCATCATAGCTTTTTGTAGTTATCAGTTGCACCACTTATCCTGATCCCGTTGCATATAAATCTACAGAAGTCTAAGATGAACTACCGTGCTTGGAATCATCGTTGTTGGTTAGTTTCTTACATGCCCGAAACTCAGGTGCAAACTTATGACTTTGTGCTCTATTAGTTATTGTTTTTGTTTTCATATGTAGGACTGGATATCTTACGTTGTAATATAACTTTTTTTGTTTTCTCAGGTAATTGATGAGTTGGTTAATCATCGAGATTGGGCTGGATTGCACGTTGCTGATAATTCTTGCTTTCACTATCGAACAGTAAGCTTATCTTTGAACTAACTAACTCAACTCAACTACACTGTTGATCTGTTTATTTACTATTTTGTTTTTTACTTTGAGATACTGAAATCTAACTGATTGAACAGCGATTAATGTCCAGGACATTAGATGATTCTTGGTATAAACAAGATTTAAAAGCAAGCCCCAGAAATAGTGCAGAAGTATGTCAACTTTGGAAGGTTTATATTTGAAATAATATCTAATTTTGAGGTGTCGGATATGTAAAATCGACTCTACTGAGATATTATTATTTGCACTTTACAGGAAGAGCTTAAATGGAGTGAGATATTAATTAAACGTTACATAGGAAGAGAGGTGTTTAGATCTTTTTACCATCGTTTTATTATTTCTCAAGAGGATTCTCAATATGGCGAAACCTTTTCAGTGTGGTATCTATTTTTGTGTTTCAGGCTCTATGGCTTTATCGTCGCTTCCTGTCCATGTGTTGGATAACGCATTTTGCATCTCGTACGGGTGAGACCCATATGGAATTATTTCTGGATAATGAATTACATCTCTTCCGTTCATGTACTATTCCGGACAATGTTTTCGAGGACTATCAGTCACAGGCTATGTTTGCTGCTACTTATATAACGTGGCTGATCAAAGTAAGACTGTCTTTCTTTTAACTTTAATCAGATCATGCCATGCCATGCATATGTTGTCTGTTCCTTACTCATTTTTTTACATGTCTATAGCAAATGGACAAACCTCAAAGTATGGAGACTCGAGAAAAGGTAGGAGAAGAAGTTGAAGAAGTGTTGACTAAGGTATGTCCCGAGAAGGCTTTCCTATGGGATCTTGCTAGGATCAAAAGTGAAAGGCTGGTATAAGTCACCAAAGTTTAATGTAGTGTTGGTGAATGTTATGTTTCATATTTGCCTCATTGTGAGGTTGATATCATGGATAACTTTAATACAAACTCAACATCTATCAACATAACATCATGAAAGCTTGAATATTGAATCAAAACGCATTTTTATCAATTTTTTTAATTTAATTTTGAACTCCCCCTGCTATGCACACCATTCAGTAATGCTAAAACACTGAGGTCAACTGCATATTAATTGTGGAGTTGATTAATTGTTTCAATCCATATGTTTGAAGTAAATGTTTCAAAAGTTAAGGTACGTGAAACTCTTCTCGTATCTCTTGCTTCGATCAGTGCATAATCATAGTTAAATTTGACTTCAAATATCTGATTAGCCATAATTGTGATGATGATCCGGTAATAGTTCAAATTATGGATGAATGGCGAGAAAAGCGACAGTTCATGGGAAGAAATTGCAGGGCAACTGATGCAAGACAGGGAGAATGTTTAATTTAATAGTTGCTTAAGTAGACTCATATGTATCTGTTCTAAGTTTCTCGTATAAGGTACTTTGAATTTTGGGTTTTGTATTTTTGAATGAATCTTATTGGGTCGCAAAAAGTTATATCTACTATGTGTTAATGTATATGAATGTCAGTAGGCGTATTTTAAAACATCATATGTTTGTGTTTCAGTAATCCTAAATAATGAATAGAGTAGCGCTAAATATGCCTACAAAATCGCCTTTTGTGCCTCTACCATCGACAGCTCCTTCCGTAACGGTGCATGAACCATTGACCACTCTTCCAGTGAGAGTTGTACCTCACCGGCCGACGCTTTTAAAGGTTATTCAGGTTTCGAAAGAAAAGCAACTCACTGAATCCGACCCTAATAGGTTTTCCAGTTATTTTGGTTCGGGTCAACCCGATTAAGAACTATATAAAAGATATTGGGTGACCATAATAAAGTTTTTAACTCGTGTAGACTTATATTTTTTTTCCTACTTGAGTCCATGTTGATATAAATAAATAAACAAAGCTGGTTTGCATGCATAATTACTTGTTAGTTTTAGCCAGCGATAACAGTTCTGATCTTAATTTACTTCTATTGTATTTAAGCACAAATAAGCGATAATTGAACTTGCGATAACTGTTTTGTTTTGTTTCTAAGTTTAAGCTGTACTAAGATATTTATGTGACAACAGTTGAGGCTAACTTTGTGAGGAGGAGTTATTGCAAATGTAGAATGTGCACAAGTGTTGTGTCCTATGACAGAAATTTTTCTTGATGATTACCGAGGACCGGACTATCCCAACAAGAAACAGGTATTATGCTTTGGAATATGCTTACGCTTTTAACGTGTTTATTGCATATGGGATGGTAAATTGTGTTTGTTTCGCTTTACACATTTGCAGGGCTTATGAAGTATGAACCCAAACTAGAGCTTGCCAATTTCTTATTCGGTTCCATGAGCAGCGTGGTGACAAGATAATCGTTATTGCTGATAGTCTTTACGTACTCTCGCAATATGCCATTGATGTACATTGTACGTACTTCACAAACCAGAGATTATTTGTGGTGTTGAAAGGTCTATTCTTGCTTGCATCTCTTTACAAGAACCCGTTTTAATATTGCCTTCGAATGTCTCGACTAAGAATTGTTATATTTCTTGTGCAGCGATACTGTCAGGAAAAAGACATTAGAGGCCTTCAAGTCCGGCCAGGAACTTAACACTGTATCTATTATTCTTTCAAGCGTATGTTTTCCTGATAAGCTACTTCAAAACTGCTTTGGGCATGTCCACTGCAGTTTTTAGTATGCTATGTATGGTCTGATTATAGCTTGTGACATTAATATAAATTCACCATTTTATTAAAAAAAAAAAAAAAAAAAAAATAATAATAATAATAATAATAAAAAAAAAAAAAAAACACATTTTAGTTCTAGAGCATATCTTTGTTTCATGGCTCTTTAAGGTTTGAATCACTAGTATTGTATGTATCTTGTTGTAGGTTAGTGAAAATTATGAACTCTTTCTTGAAGCTGATGTGATTATTCAAATTTCTTCCTATGCTAGTTCAAGACGTCAAGCCCAACGTCTTTGGCCGTATCCTAAGGGCACAGGTATTTTTAGCTCAGCTTTCTTTTTTATCTTGCTCATACTGTTGACTGGTCTCTTATCACTGACTTCTTTTTTTGATTATTGAGTATTGGGTTGTCTCCTAAATAGAGCTTTTTTCTACTACTTGGTATCTAGTATCTACACACACACAGGTACTGTTATAATTGAAAGTTATCTATTAAAAATGAGTACCTCTTCAGCTTATGGTTGTCTTTACGAGCATTGTCTGAGATATCAGATATATTCAAAAAATATCACTTAAATCCTTGGAGAATTGGGAAAAATATGCATTTGTAAACTATTTATATCTTAACGACTTGAGTACAGCTCTGCTATCAATGGAATTATCAAACCTTAAAATTAACCTGCTAGTTCTTGTATTTGACACTTGCAAAGCCATATGCTGAATTGGTTTTCTGGAATGCAGGAAATGAAGCATTCAACTAAGACGCATCAGTTTCTGATTTTTGTGACCGTTACTATTTATCCTTCAGGTGATAACAAGCCTGCCTATACCAGACACATGGGAGGCAGAGTTAAGCTATCAACGCTTGGGGGATCAAGATTATCTTATTTGGAAGGTTTTGCCCATTCGCATATTTTATACTGAAATTCTCTTTTAACTATGTGAATGCTTATTGGTTGTTCTTATGACAGGTTTTAGAGTATGGTGTAGAACTTGAAGATGGCAAAGATGGATCTATGAGTCCCGTGTCAAGAGCTAGAGAGATGCTCTATCTTTAGTCCATAACCGTATTTGTAATCCTGAGAGTGAAACATAAGATGATGAAGAGTGTGGTGATCCTGAAATAGTTCAAATTTTGGATAAAATGCGAGAAGAACGACAGTTGATGGTTAATTTAGTAGTTGCTTGAGTACATTCATACTGTTCTAGTTTTATGGTATAAGATATATATATTGGGTTGTTTAAAAATCTGAATGAATGCTAGCAGCTCACAAAAAGTTTATGGAAGTATTAAAATAAGTACGTGAGTTAGTCGTATTTGATCACCAAGTAATGAATCATTAGTAATTTTAGGGGTCGTTTTTCCTAAGTTCTTGAAATTGGTTATCGATTGATGCCATAGATGAGTCGAACTTGAAATCGGAGTAGAATCAAGTTTAAATTGGTGGATTGGATTGATGTAAATGGGTAAGGAAAAATTACAAAAATATCCATTTTTTCAAACTTATTTCACAAAATATCAAATTTTTTCCCAAAAAGCTAAAATACCCGTGAAATCCTCAAAATTTGGGACTTTTGCGAAATTTTTTAAATAAAAATCAAAAAGTTTTTGATATTTTTTCAAAAAATCGAAATTTTTTGATAAAAAATTCGAAAATTTTATATTTAAAAAAAAATTGATTTTTTTTTAAATTGCAAAGTTTGGCAAATTTTTAAGAAATATCGAAAGTTTGGCAAATTTTTAAGAAATATCGAAAATTTTCAATATTTTTAAAAGAATTGCGCAAACTTTTGTATTAAAACTTGATAGATTTCACTTTTTTGCGAGATTTTATGTCTTTCCTCTAAATTCATTTAATGCGAATAAATCTATCGTGTTGTTTCCTTTGGAAATTTGAAAGGTTTGTGAGGTTATGAGTGTTAAATCGCAAAGGTAGAGATAGATATTAGTGTTTTAAAAATATTGAAAATGATATTTTTAAGAAATATCGATTTTTTTTTATTTTTTTAAAAGTTCGCAAAGGGTTTATTTTTTGCGGATTTTATGAGTATTTTTTATTTTTGAGAAAAAAATTAGGTATTTTTTGAAATAGGTTTGAAAAATTGTGGGGGAATTTTGCTTGTGTTAACTGTTAACTTTAAAAGATATGTTTTGTTTTTAACTTTTTGGAGCCTTATTGATTAAATGAACCACCAAAATAAAACGGGGTCCAAAGCAATTTTTTACGACCCCGTTTTGAACTAATTTGGTACCTCATTGGTGGGTTTTTGGGTTTACATAGAAACACTAAATAGCTACAGTGCTGAGTGGCCCATCCGGCAAACTCTTATTGGCTAATGTGCGGATGCCATTCGACTGTTCACAATCCGTTTTCCGTTATGACACCTTAATCACAGAAATTAGTTCTTCACCTTTTTAAAATCTTACATGTATTTCATAGTTCCAGCATCTTCCACAAATGCCTTTTATCATCAAAACACCCCCCCCCCCCTCACCATATTCTTCTAGAGAAATCTTAAGCAAACATAAAACTCCTAATCCTTAAAATCATTTTAAATGTATGATTTATTTCATTGTATGCTAACCAGTAATCACATATGTTTGCTAGAAGCTTCCACCATTTTCCCATTCACACACAACAGCCACATCAAGATCCAGAGGAAAATGAAAATCTTTAATTGTTCTGGGTTAACAGTGTTTTATTTTGTTGATGCGATTTGATCTTCGAGACCGTCTTTCGCAGTAGCCGCGGATGATGGATTCACTTTTTGATGTAAAACCCACATGTGAGCTCGCAAAGGATGATGAATTCTTTAATGGATAATCGATGAGGAAAATAGTGGTTTTGGTTCTACACGATTTTTTTGCGGAATCAGGTATGAAGTTAGACAATAGATTTATATAAGAAAAATATGGGGTTTTGGTTTCTAAGATTTAATAAATGGGTCTGTAAAGAGATGAAATTTTTGGTTACCAAAGTACCCTTTTGGCTGAATTGAGGATTATGAAGGTAACATTTAATCTTGAGTGTTGATTTCGTATGTTATTGGTCTTTGGGATTTCTTGATTTACAATTATATTCTTTGTATTTACAGGATTCTCCAATCAGTTCTTTTGAAGATGGTGTCACGTCTTTAAGGGTTGGTAGGTCGAGATGGGATCTAGCTGAGGGAGTTGAATAACACTTAAAAGGTATATTGAGAATCGACTTACACACACTGAAACTTGGCTTAGTCGGTGATTAATAATATTGTCACCTCTGAAATTTTACTAACACGAGTGGCCTTGCGACACAGGCATGTTAACTTAAGTTGCTTTCCACTTTTAAACTTCTCTAATGCAAAGTAGCCTTTCTTCATTGCAGGTGCTAATGTGGACGTGAAGCGTAATGATGGTTGTGCAACATTGTATTGGCCTTCAGCGAAAGGTGACATTCGGATGGTGAAAGTGTTGCTTGCGTCGGGAGCGGAAGCAAGATGAGTCTAACTACAAAGGAGTAAGTGAGTTTGCCTAATAGTTTCTTTCTGCTCTTAATAGGTATGGATTAGAAAACAAACTGATGCCTATGATATATAATTTAACTGATGCACTCTTTGGATTAGCCGATTAGGTATCCTTATTCACTCGGATGACTTCATTTGGATATCCAAGTATAATCTATACAAGGAGTTGTACGGCAGAAATTGCATGTGTCGAGTTCTAATTTTTAAGTATCGATTTTCATTGATTCGAGTACTTTATTTAGTTTTTATTTTCGTTTGTTTTTGTTGTTGTTTGTAGGTGGTTTGGAGGTTGAAGATGTATGGATGGATTGAATCTTAATAACAAAGATTGAAGGGGTTTTTTTTTTTTTTTTTTTTTTTTTTTTTTAACTTTAATCACAAAATAGTGGGGGTGTTTGGAATAGCTTATTATTTGTGCTTATCTGAATATTGGAAAAGTTGCCGCTTATTTAAATCCACAGGCTCAACTTTAATTGCTGTTACATCTATAAAAATTTAGGCGATGTTTGGATTAGCTTATTATTTGGGCTTAGGAACTTATATGAAAATTGGGAAAAGCTTATGCCTTATTTAGATCCATTATCCCAACTTGATATGCTCATAAGCCAAAAAAATAGCCTTATAAGATTTTCCCTGTTGAAATAAGGCCATAAGTCCGGAAAATAAGTTAATCCAAACACCCCCGTAGTCTTTTCCATAAGTACATATAGGTGGACAAATTCGTGAATAGGCAGCCAAAAAAAAAAAAAAAAAAAAAATCCATATTGAATTACATCTACTGTAGTTATCCCTCATTTTTGTAATTCGTATATTATTATGATTGTTGAACAAGAGTAATTATGTTGCTTATCTTGGTGTGCAGGCGGAAGCTCCCAAGAAGAAGGTCAAGAAATCGAACATACATGTGTCAAAGGTAGTTTATGGGGCAATGCTACATGCAAATGTGCATCAAGCAGTGGAAAGGAGTTTCACATGTTGCCGCATAATTTATGTTCTTTCATAATTTATGTTATTCCATAGTATTCTTTTTTAAGTTCTTGATATGTTTATGTCGTGATTGGTAACTTTTTTTAACGGGTGACTTGATTATCTAATGACAGATCACAAGTGGTTGGATGGCCATCTGTGAGAAAATACGAGAAGACCAATATTCAAGCGAAAAAGGCAGAAAGCCAAAGTCGGATGTATATACAGATACCAATTGGGTAAATTCTGGTGCAGTCGAGTTATATAACGGGCCAGCATATCCGTAATCAAGGTAAGTGACAATTTGTAAAGTTGCAATGGATTAAAAACAAATGAGCATCAATCTAACTTGAAGAAATAAAAGCACCAGAAAAAGAAGAATCACATCACGATTGATACAAATTCGCAGCCGGTACTCAGAAAAACAAACACCACCTCTGTCGTCTTTTGGGGTTTCCAGGCCAAGTCTCACAAGTGTGTTTGGGATTTCTTTTTTCAACTGCTTATTTGATTATTTGTGTATAATGTACAGAGTTTGGCATAAGTAGCTCGGAATTACATAGTTTAAAATTGTTTAGATAAGAAAGGAAGGGGTTGCTTTGATTTTAAATTGTTAAACTATTTTTTACAATTTAACTCGGCATATAAGTAGTTTTTAGGGTGTTTGGGATTGCTTATATTACTAACTGGGAGCAAGATAACGTTCTTTGAATAACCAATTTGGAGTTGCCTATTTCAATCAATAAGCACATAAGAAGTTTTAATAATTTAGCGAGCATATTAGCTTTGTAACTTTCGAAAAGCTCATAACCTCACTTTCTTCGGCTTATGGGCTTATCAGCTTGAGCTGTAATACCTGAAATTCAGATAACTGTAAAATTACCTAATTACCCCTGAAATCATAAAACTTAAATAAATCACTTATAAAATTCTAAAATGATTTTCAAACATCTGAAAACGAACTACATATGAAGTAAAATAAATTTCTGGGACAACATAATATTATTTCTGAGTGTCCAAAAATTAGAAATCACTTGTATACATTTTATATGGTCCGAAATATATTAGTTAATTTAATTAAGTTTTGTAAAATAAATATAAACGAGTCGGGCGACGGTCGGCCGCGTTGCGGCCTCGCGGGTTTTTTGCGGGTTTTGTTGGGAAAACTATTTCGTTAATAATGGTGCAAGTTTCATAATTTTTCGAGGCCGGTTGGTACGAAAAAAAAAAAAAAAAAAAAAAAAGGGCCGGCTACTGTAGCGGCACTGTAGCAGCCCGCTACTGTTTTACTATTCATAGTGCGACGTCGTTTTAAATGCTCTATAATATATATATATATATATAATAAGATAAATACAAAGTAAATAAGGAAAATATATCAAAATACAATTCTAATTTTTGTGGGATTACAAAACCAAAAATATCTGATCTTTATCACCTTAAAGTCGGTTTATATAATTATTTATACAAATCTTATATTTTTATAAAACTAAAAATTCTGAAACCCTTTATATCGACAAAACAAAATTCCCAAAAACCCTATTCGACATTCTGGACCTGAGCCAATAATTTTCTGGAGTTCATAATAATATTAAGGAGCTACTAAAAATAGGATTTGGAATTTAGAGGCACTCGTGTGTTCGTGGTGAATTATTTGTTCTTAGAACAATACGCGTGAGGTATAATTTCTTATGATCAATCCTTACGTTGTAAACTTAATCTAGTATTTTTCTTGTGATCTTTAGGTCGAATATAACTCATGAAAACTAAGAAACATGAATCATGCAAGCTTAATATGGCGTATGATAATTAAATAGTTAAAACACAATTAAATCGTAAATAATGTTATACGAATTTTCTGGGGTGTAACCACAATTTTTACATGTTCTATACTGATAATATAAGCTTAGAAAAATAACCATATGATCTATTGAAACCTAGAATAATTAATCTTGAATTGTGTATTTATCGGATCTAAAAGAAAATAAAGATAAATTGGGGAAAACCCTAAATCGAATTAGGGTTAGGGTTTTTTGGTTTGGATCTGACTAAATTAATGCATTTAATGATTGTTTCATGATGGTTTAATGATTAGATAAGTTAGGGTTTGGTTTTGCTATTTTAAAAGTATATACGATTGGTTTAAAAAGTATAAGGGTATGTTTTGCCAACTTTGGAACTTGTAGGATACTTTTGTAATGTTAGTTAGGTCTGTGGAAATGTAGGAAAAATATAACTTGAGGGTCCTAAGTGTAAATATTGCAAGGAAAGAATTTAATTGTATTTATGTGGTACGAATTGGAATTAATTAAAGTAGAGGGACTAAAAGTGTAAATTCTAGAAACTTGAAGTCATTTTGAGTAAATAATGATATTAAGAGTGTTTTGTGTAATTTTGAGTAGTTATGGGCTTAATATGAAATTGTTACGAAATTATGATTTAATTTATAAGTTTTGTAAAATTAAAGGACCATTTATGTAATGTATAAATTCTGAGGGATCTAATTTGTAATTCATATAAGTCTGAGGTTATGTTTTGTAACTTTCTAAAATAAGGTACTTGTTTGGAAAATATGAATATTATAAGGATTAAAACATGAATTATGTAAATGTAGGGTTTGTTTTGTAAACTATATAACTAAAGGGGTTTAATCTGTAAATGGTGAAACTAAAAGGATTAAGATGTCATTCTGAATAAAATAAGTATTTAAGTCAGTAACTTAAAGTATTTTCACTTTATACCTTTGAATTAGATGAATTTACAATTAAAACCCTGAACTATGAAAATCTGTCATAATAAACCCTAAACTTTTGTAACCTGCTAGAAGATACCTTAATACCATAATAAGCCTTAAATAAGGACTTAACTTAATCTGAGATATTAATATCTTGCTAAATGTGAAAAGCTGTTGTTGGGAATAAAATGTTCAAGTCAAAGAGCCTGCCAAAGAAGTCAAAGAGCCTGCTAGTTGATTTTGAAGAGTATGAAGATGTACTAACAGTACCTTCTGGGTAGAAGGTACTGCTAGTTGATGAAGAGCCTGCCAAGCTTATATCAAGTTGATTAGATATTTTGTAATAGATATTTAGTTGAATTATTAGTCTTTGTACATTGTTATACGTTATGTAGAAGTAGTTTAGTCTTCTGTGGTGTACAGAAGAATATTGCAGAGTTGTACATTGGTAGTTGTATTTAATTGTAGGCGCTAAAATAGTCAAAGTATAGTATTATATTCGACCACTTGACAACTTGTAATAAGGTGTCCTTATCTTATAAAAGGATACCTTAGTCACACTTCATGCATGCATCTCTTCAACTATTAACTAAAACCGAACCATCTCTCAAGTAACTTAGTTACTAAATTCACAAATCCTTTTACAATCTTAGATTCAAGATTACTTTGTAATCCCGGTGATATTTAGATCATCCGTATTATTTCATCAATAATATTGAATCGTTTTGTGTTAACCAAAGTTGTGTTCCTTGTTCATTGCAATCTCACGTTTACATAACTCACCACCTTGTGTTCTTTTAAGTGTGTTGTAGTAGATTCCGCATGCTAAACACATTCATACATAAATATCTCTCAAACACGTTACTAAGATCCACATCCCAAGTGTTTGCAATCCTTCCCACAAGTGGTATCAGAGCTAGGCTTGATATTTACTAATTTAAAAGAACAATGGATGTTGAACATATTCAAACAAATGTTGCAGCTAAACTTCCATTACTCAAGCAAAATGAGTTTGAAATGTGGCGGCTAAGGGTAGAACAATACTTTCAAGTGCAAGACTATGCACTTTGGGAGATCATTGAAGAAGGCAACTCATTTAAACCCTCAATCACCACTACAACAGTAAATGATGCACTTGTCACACAAATACAAACACAACCAGGAAGTGCAGAAGAAAAAATTCAGAAGCGAAATGATCTAAAAGCAAGGAGTATGTTACTGATGACTATTCCAAATGATCAGCTTTTGATCTTTAACAAATACAAAGATGCCAAAACCCTTTTTGAAGCTATTGTGGCTAGATTTGGTGGTAATGATGCTACCAAGAAAACACAGAAAACACTTCTCAAACAGCAATTTGAGAACTTTACAGCCACAACCAATGAGTCTTTGGACAGTATGTTCAATAGACTTCAGAAGCTTTCAAGCCAGTTAGTCATCCATGAAGTGATGATAACTCAAGAAGATCTAAACTCCAAATTTCTTAGGAGTTTACCCACAGAATGGTCCTTGCATGTTATTGTCTGGAAAAACAAGCCAGATATTGATCAGATGAGTCTTAATGATCTCTACAACAATTTCAAAATAGTAGAGCATGAAGTAAAGAAGACTACTGGGTCAAGCTCAGGAAATATGGCGTTTGTTTCATCACCAAGCATCTCAAAGGTTGATAATGAAGAAAAAGGTGGCAGAGAAGAAGGTACTGCCAACACAAACATTGGTACTGCCAGTACTTCTAGTAGTACCAAAACATTTTAGATGAAACAATTGGGTGTGCTTTTCTTACATCTCAACACAATGGGTCCATATTAACTTTTGAAGATCTTCAAGAGATTCATGAAGATGATCTTGAAGAAATGGACATTAAGTGGCAACTTTCACTTCTGAGCATCAGGGCTAAGAAGTTGTTGATGAGGACTGGTAAGAAGATAATGATAAATGGAAATGAGCCTGCTGGGTATGATAAGTCAAAAGTGGAGTGTTACAACTGCCACATGAAGGGTCACTACTCTAGAGAGTGTAGAAGACCTAAGAAGCAGGATGACAAGGGTAGAGGGTTTGAGCAAAGGAATAAAGGAAGCTTTGAGAAGAGAGGAAGCTTTGAAAGCAAGAGTAAGGCAGTAGAAGTTGCTGAGCCAAAAGCAATGGTTGCTATTGATGGCATGGGTTTTGATTGGAGTTTCATGGGTGAAGATGAATCAACTTCAGATGAATTGGCTTTGATGGCATTCTCCACTACTGAGGTACAAATTACAAAATGTTCTACTACTTGTAAAGCTTTTGATGAATTAAAATCTTATATAAAACTTTATGATGAGCTGAAAGTAGAAGAAAGAAAAACCAATCAAAAATTAGTTGATCATAAGTGTGGTATGGCCAAACTAGAAAAACAAATCATTCACTTTAGAGAAAATGAACTCACCTTTACTGATGCTAAAGCTGCTCTTAATAGACAAATATTTTTGAAAGACTCAGAAATAGAAATGTTAAGGACTGAGTGTACTAAAGTGACATTGGCTAGAGATAATATTCAACTGACTGTTACCAAATTGGAAATTGCTTCTCAATGTACTAGAAGCATAGTTGAGAATCAGATGAATAAAAGAATAAAATCAGGGATAGGATACAATACATGTCCACCTCCTTATAGAGGAATTCCTTGTCCCCCAGGATCAGATCTTGCTGAATCAGGTTTGTATGAAATCATTAATAAATCATTAGCTAAACCTGTAGAGAAAAGTGAACCTTCTGAGAGTGCTAAGATTGCCTCACTCTCCAAGGTGCTCATTGATAAGAGACCAGATGTCCTAATTATTGAAGATTGGGTATCTGATGATGATGAAGATGAGACTGTTCCTATCAAAGGAATCAAAGTAGGACCAATCAGCCCTAAGAAAGTAGAAATTAAGGCTAAACCTAAAGCTGTTTTGAAAACAGTTGAAAGTTGTGAAAAATGTAATAACAAACCTAGGGGAAGCCAAAGAAATTGGAACAACCTTAAGTCACAACAACTAGGTGATGACTTTGTCATGTACAATAAGGCTTGTTATTATTGTGGTAGCTTTAATCATCTTCATGCTTATTGTAATAAATGGGTTTCTGGGAGTAAAACAAAGTCTAAAACAAATGTTACTCACCCCAGAAAAAGTTTTGTTAAGTCTAACACCACAAAAGTTAAACATACTGTTAGACAAAATAAGCCTGTTATTACAAAACCAACTGATAAGGGTACAAGAAACACTTTCAAATATGTACCAAAAGTTGTGAATAGTCCTATTCAAAAGAAATCTGTGGTCAAAACACAAATTTGGAAACCAAAAACCAAAGGTCCTGCTAGACCAAAAGGTCCTGCTAGACCAAATGGTACTGCCAAAATTGGTATTGCCAAAATTGGTACTGATAGACCAAAGACCACACAACAATCCTGAAAAGGTTTGATTTCATTGATGCAAGAGGCAAACCCAAGTCTGTCATGGCTTGGGTACCCCAAGGAAACTAATATGTTTATTCATGTGCAGGAACATTCATCTGATATTGGAGATCAAGGATATGTTGATAGTGGATGTTCAAGGCACATGACAGGCAACATGTCATTCCTCTCAGACTTCAAAACATTTGATGGAGGATATGTTACCTTTGGGGGAGGAATAAAAGGAAAGATCACTGGTAAAGGTACTATCAAAACCAGTAAACTAGATTTTGAAAATGTGTATTTTGTGAAAGAACTTCAGTTTAATCTCCTTAGTGTCTCACAAATGTGTGACAAAAAGAACAATGTTCTATTTACTGACAATGAATGTATGGTTCTTTCTTCTGATTTTAAAATTCCTGATGAGAGTCAGATCCTTCTTAAAATCCCAAAAAGGAACAATATGTACAGTGTTAATTTAAAGAACATTGATCCTAAGGAGAGTCTAACTTGTTTAGTAGCAAAAGCCTCATTGGATGAATCTATGCAGTGGCATAGAAGGCTTGGTCATGTAAACTTTAAAACAATCAACACTATTGCAAAATATGATTTGGTAAGAGGTTTACCCAAAAAGATTTTCCAAAACGACCAATCCTGTGTTGATTGTCTAAAAGGCAAACAACATAGAGCTTCTTGTAAGCCCAAGACCCAAAACTCTATTTCTCAGGCTTTACATATGCTTCATATGGATCTCTTTGGTCCTACTAATGTGTGTAGCTTGAATGGTAAAAGATATTGTCTGGTTGTCACTGATGATTATAGCAGATTTTCTTGGGTTTTCTTTTTAAGATCTAAACATGAAACTAGTGAGATTCTTAAAACTTATATCACTGAGGTAGAAAACCAATCTGATAAGAAAGTCAAAGTCATCAGATGTGACAATGGGACAGAGTTCAAGAATAGGGTTATGGATGACTTTTGCAAGGAAAAAGGCATAAAAAGGGAATTTAGTGTAGCTAGAACCCCACAACAAAATGGAGTAGTAGAAAGAAAGAATAGAACACTTATAGAGGCTGCTAGAACTATGTTAGTAGACTCTAAGTTGCCTATTTCATTTTGGGCTGAAGCAGTTGGTACTGCCTGTTATGTACAAAACAGGGTTCTTGTGACAAAGCCACATAGAAAGACACCTTATGAACTTTTCTTTGGTAGAACACCATCTTTAAGTTTTATGAGACATTTTGGTTGTCATGTCACTATTCTAAATACCAAAGATCATTTAGGAAAGTTTGATGGAAAAGCAGATGTAGGCTATTTGATAGGGTATTCTTTGCAGAGTAAGGCCTATAGAGTGTTTAACACTTGCACTAGGCTAGTGGAAGAGAATCTTCACATAGAGTTTCAAGAGAAACTAACAAATGTGAAAGGAATTGGACCAGATTGGATGTTTGATATTGATAGGCTTTCAGAATCTATGAATTATGTGCCTGTTTCAGGTACAAATACTAATGATGATGCAGGTTTTGAAGATAATGTTGAAACTCCTAAAGATCAAGATTACATCTGGATGCCAATTTGGAAAAGTATGGATCTATCTTCAAGTCAAGAAGGACCTTCAAACACAACAAATGAAGGCAATGAAGATGATCAAGGAACTCAGAATCAAGAGAATCAAGAAAGTGGTGCTAATGACAATGGTACTGCTAGTTCAACAGATGGTCCTGCTAGTTCAAGTATTGATACTGCTGAGCCATTGAATGTTCAAATAGATGATTCTTTACCAGAAGAGGTGGGGATTAGTAATTTTCCATCTACCTATGAAGTTCCTAAAACACCCAACACTAGAATTCTCAAAGATCACTCAACTGATGATGTGATTGGTAGCATAAATTCTGGTGTTAGAACAAGATCTCAAGTTGGTTTATCTCAAGTCTTGTCTTCAGATGAAGAAGGGTTTATCTCCTCTATTTATGAAGAAAAGAATCATGATATTTCCAATATATGCCTGTTTTCATGTTTTCTATCTCAGGCTGAACCCAAAAACATAAACAAAGCTTTAGATGATGCAAGTTGGGTGGAAGCAATGCAAGAAGATCTTCTCCAATTCAAGATTCAGAAGGTTTGGATATTGGTTGATTTGCCCAAAGGTCATAGGGCAATTGGAACCAAATGGGTGTTCAGAAACAAGAAAGATGAAAGGGGTATAGTGATCAGACACAAAGCTAGATTGGTAGCTCAAGGATATACTCAAGAAGAAGGGGTAGATTATGAAGAAGTGTTTGCTCCAGTTGCAAGACTTGAAGCAATTAGGCTTTTCTTGGCCTATGCTTCATTCATAGGCTTCACTGTCTATCAAATGGATGTGAAGAGTGCATTTTTATATGGTGAAATTGAAGAACCAGTATATGTGTCTCAACCTCCAGGCTTCATTGATGCAGAGTATCCAGACAAGGTTTATAAGGTTACCAAGGCTCTATATGGTCTACACCAAGCTCCTAGGGCATGGTATGAAACATTGGCTTGTTTTCTACTAGAAAGTGGATTCCAAAGAGGCAGGATTGATCCCACTTTGTTCATCAAAAGAACAAAGAAAGACATCTTGCTAGTGCAGATTTATGTTGATGACATAATCTTTGGATCAACAAACCAAGACTTGTGTGTAGAATTTGAAAAACTTATGCATAGTAAGTTTGAAATGAGTTCCATGGGGGAACTTACTTTCTTTTTGGGTCTCCAAGTGAAACAATCCAAAGAAGGCATATTTATCAGCCAAGATAAGTATGTAGCAGAGATCCTAAAGAAATTTAATTTTGCTGATTCTAAGGTTGCAAGTACACCAATGGATCCAGACAAAGGGCTACTCAAGGATGCTGAAGGAGAAGATATGGATTTGCACAATTATAGATCAATGATTGGGTCTTTGATGTACCTTACATCATCAAGACCAGATATCATGTTCTCAGTATGTGTATGTGCAAGGTTTCAAATACATCCCAAAATCTCTCATCTCACAGCAGTCAAAAGAATCTTTAGATATCTTAAGGGTCAACCTAGGTTGGGTCTTTGGTATCCAAGGGAATCATCTTTTGAATTGGTGGCTTATTCGGATAGTGACTATGCTGGTGCAACTCTAGACAGAAAATCCACAATTGGTGGATGTCAATTTCTTGGTTGCAGACTCATCTCTTGGCAATGCAAGAAACAAACAATGGTGGCCAACTCTACAACTGAAGCAGAATATGTTGCTGGTGCAAGTTGTTGTGGGCAAGTTCTTTGGATCCAAAATCAAATGCTTGACTATGGGTACAATTTTCTTAACACCATTATTTATATTGACAATAGCAGTACTATATGTATCATTAAAAACCCAGTTCAACACTCAAAAACAAAACACATTGAAATCAGACACCATTTCATAAGGGATTGCAATGAGAAAAGGTTAATTCAAGTTGTTAAAATTGATTCTGAAAAGAATTATGCAGACCTTCTCACCAAAGCTTTTGATTTAGGTAGATTCAAATATCTTGTAGGAGGTATTGGAATGATAAATCTTTGAAAAACATGTGTTTTTGTATATAAAATTAACTGGCATTAGCTCTTAAACATGGTACTGCTAGTTAGTCAATTGGTACTGTCAGTTCAAAATTGGTCCTGCTAGTATAAAATTTTCTATGTTTTGTTCATATTGATGCTTAAATGTTTAAAATGTTATAGATCAAAGTGCTTTGCACTATGTTCTTTTGGTTTGCAACTAACACATTTCAGGTTGATAACAAAACAAGAGTTCTTCCAAACATAAAGTGGCAACAAAAGTTATATTAATCTCAGGGGAGATAACAATCTCAGGGGAGGATATGATAGCTCAGAAAGGAAGAAAAACCAATTTATGAAAGAAAAAGACAAGAGCATACAAGATGATGCAGAGGTTGAAAAAGATAGAGTTAGATCACATATCTAGAAGGGATGAAGCATTTCTAAAGGAGAAAGTTCTATCTAGATCAAACTAAGAAAAGTTTCAACTCAAAGGCATGCTATTAGATGATTTCACTTGTTGAACCAATCATCCAAGATACACAGCATCATTGCCTTTTTAATTTCCTCCATCCAAGGAAATTGCACCATCTTTAGGCCAATATGGCTTTTGGTATTCAGTTCACCAAGTTTTTACAAACTTAAGAGCTGGCTAGTCCATAAGCAAACGACTTTTGGTAAAGACACATCAAATCCGTTGATGGTTGATAGTTTACCAAAAACTATATGGTTGTTAACTAACCATACTTAATTGTAAATAGTTAGCTAGTCCTTAAGCAAACGGCTTTTGGTAAAGACAACTCAAATCCGTTGATAACTGGTAGTTTGCTAAAAACTATAAGGGATTTTTACAAAACTTTCTAAGGTACTGCTAGTTCAAAATTGGTACTGCTAGAGTAAAATGGTACTGCTAGATAGCCGTTGAGCCTGTCAGAAAAAATTTTAACCGTTGGGCCTGGTAGTTAAAATTAGCCGTTGGGGTAGTTATGTAAATTACTGATGATTATATTATATTATATTTCACATATAAAAGATCTTTTTAACCGCCTTTACATTTACTTTTAATAATCTTTCTTATTGTCGGTTAAAAGTAATTCTC
This sequence comes from Artemisia tridentata subsp. tridentata, assembly GCA_021014915.2. NCBI lineage: Eukaryota > Viridiplantae > Streptophyta > Magnoliopsida > Asterales > Asteraceae > Artemisia > Artemisia tridentata. The sequence continues at coordinate 52,943,820 of CP139504.1, forward strand.
TCATATCTTCTTTCATCAGTCCTTATCATAATTCACATACACCTTTCATCTTCTACCAGTACCACCAACAAATCCCACCAACATATTCAAAATTTTCATTATGGATTCCACAGTTGTTCTAAACTTTGTCCAACGTCACAATCAATTAGCATTTTTGGAGAAGTCAGAGGATAATGCCTCATTTCATCAAGTAGTGGACTTTTTAAATAACTCCTATATCAGGTTTGCTTTACTAGTCAATCCCACTATTTATGAATCTCAAATTTTACAATTTTGGCAAACTGCTAAAATTAAAACTTCTGAAAATGGGGAACAAAGGATTAAGGCCAAAGTGGATGGCAAACATTTGACTCTTACTGAGTCATCCATAAGAAGACATCTTCATTTGGATGATTCTGATGGTATTAGTCAGTTACCAGATACTGAGATTTTTGAAAATTTACAAAGAATGGGGTATCATGCTGAGTCTAACAAACTCACTTTTCTGAAAAAGCATCTTACTCCACAATGGAGATTTTTGATTCACACAATCCTTCATTGTTTGAGCCAGAAGAAAACCTCTTGGGAGCAATTTAGTGGAAACATGGCTTCTGCTCTCATCTGCTTGGCTACAAACAGAAAATACAATTTTTCCAAACATATTTTTGAAGGATTGATTAAAAATGTGAAAAGTGAAACAAAGTTTTTGATGTATCCAAGATTTATTGGATGCATCATTGCAAAATTAAAACATTTGTTACTTCCCACAGACTCAATTTATGAAACACCAAAACTTTCTCACAAAGTATTTTCAAATATGAGAATTGGTTTTAGAGGGGAAGAAATACCACTATTTGATGAAATGTTACCACAACATCCAGAAGAACCAACACCATCAGCTGAATCACCATCATCTAGTTCTTCACATGGTTACATTTCACCAACACATCAAACATCACCAATACCATCTCCAGTACCATCAGCAACACCACCAACATCATCACATCATGTATCACAAACCCAATCACCTCAGACAATGCAAGAACTAAAAGACAAGGTGAAGTTCTTAGAAGCTGCTCTTAAAAGTCAAAGCAAGAAGTTTTCTGAGATCAACATCAAATTAGTCAAGAGGGTAAAGAAATTGGAGGGTGAAGTGAAGAAGCTAAAAGGTAAAAGATCTGCAAAGGTTGTTTTATCTAGTTCTTCAAAATCAGATGCTGATAGGATAGGTCACTCTTCCAAAAAGGGGAGGAAGGATAGTTCTGAAGATGAGGAGGAGGCTCAATTTGAATTCCATGAAAGAACTCAAGTTTATGATGAAGAGCCTGTTGGAGCAGGGCAAGAGCCTGCTAGGCCAGAACAAGAGCCTGCTAGGATAGAGAGGCTATTGGCAATGAAGTACAAAGGGTCTGCTGAGAAAGTGTACAAAAGAAAGAGGGACTTAGAACCTCAAGGAGATTTGTTTGTTCAAGGGAGGTTATTTATTGCTGATGAGCAATCCACTGCTCCATCCCAAGAACCAACTCCAAAGGATAAGGGCAAAAGCATTATGGTTGAAGATGAGCCAAAGCCCAAAAAGTTAAAGAAATCAGAGCAAGCACAGATAGCTAGAGATGAAGAAGAGGCCAAAAGAATTCATGAAGAAGAACTGAAAGCACTTGAAGCTTCAAGACTGCTAACAGAGATGAAAGAGCAAAAAGATGCTCAGTCTCTTCTTGATACTCAAATTGCTCAAGAAACCTTTGATGCACAAATGCAATGGATTATTGCTAATGATCCGATTGTGAAAGGCCAAGCTTCAATGATAGTAAATGACAAGAATCTCAATTCTGATGAGAAGACAGCAGCACTTGAATCTTTTATCAACAAGAAGTATAAAGAAGCAGCTCTGGCTGACATTTTTGAAAAGATGAAAGAAAGTGAGAAAAGAGGTTTTAAGGTGGGCAAATCATGGAAAGATCAAGTGACTTTCATGAAGAGATTTCTAAAAGGTCAAGCAAATTGGACTGATTATCAACTAAAGAAGAAATCTAATGATGAAATCTACTACTTGTATCTTCAAGCCTACAAAAGTCTTTACTACAAAGTTCCATCTGATGCAAAGCCCTCAATGAAGAAGAAGGATGCTCAGAAGAAAGAAGTAGCAAAATTGGACACAGAGCAAGTAAGTAAGATGTTAATTACTTTGCCAACTATCATACATGCTGATCCAATTAGCTGTAGATGACCTATTATTGATTGGGAGATCAACCATGATAGATTAGGAAAGTCATGGAAAATAATAAGGGTTGGGGGTCAGTTTGCTATCTTTAAGAATTTTGAAAATTTAGTTAGAGCAAGTGACAGAGCAGACTTGGAAGAATTGTGGAATCTAGTGCAGATTAGGCTAGACACAACTTCTAGTACTGATGCTAAGGAACAAGAACTATGGGTAGAATTCAATAGGATGTTTGATCCTGATCCCAAAGATGTTCATTGGAAATTTCCCTATTATGACCCTTCAACAACATGGGAATTTCTAAGCCTTAGCAGTATTCATCATCTTTACACATCAAGTGGGATTGAACTCTTCATGTTGGCTGAGAAAGAGTATCCACTTAGTTATGAAGTGCTTAAAACTATTATCTCCAAAAGATTAAGATGTGACAAGGATGAAGAGAAATCAGAAATTGTTCAAAGTTTGCTGAGGAGCATATTTGAGCAATGTGAAAGAAAAAGGAAGAACAGAGAGTGAAGGTTTTTGGAAGAGTTCCCTCAAATCCTCAAGGTATGTATTTTATTCATCAGAAACTTGTGTATTTTAATGGAAATAACAAGTTTAGGGGAGGATTGTTGGGAATAAAATGTTCAAGTCAAAGAGCCTGCCAAAGAAGTCAAAGAGCCTGCTAGTTGATTTTGAAGAGTATGAAGATGTACTAACAGTACCTTCTGGGTAGAAGGTACTGCTAGTTGATGAAGAGCCTGCCAAGCTTATGTCAAGTTGATTAGATATTTTGTAATAGATATTTAGTTGAATTATTAGTCTTTGTACATTGTTATACGTTATGTAGAAGTAGTTTAGTCTTCTGTGGTGTACAGAAGAATATTGCAGAGTTGTACATTGGTAGTTGTATTTAATTGTAGGCGCTAAAATAGTCAAAGTATAGTATTATATTCGACCACTTGACAACTTGTAATAAGGTGTCCTTATCTTATAAAAGGATACCTTAGTCACACTTCATGCATGCATCTCTTCAACTATTAACTAAAACCGAACCATCTCTCAAGTAACTTAGTTACTAAATTCACAAATCCTTTTACAATCTTAGATTCAAGATTACTTTGTAATCCCGGTGATATTTAGATCATCCGTATTATTTCATCAATAATATTGAATCGTTTTGTGTTAACCAAAGTTGTGTTCCTTGTTCATTGCATTCTCACGTTTACATAACTCACCACCTTGTGTTCTTTTAAGTGTGTTGTAGTAGATTCCGCATGCTAAACACATTCATACATAAATATCTCTCAAACACGTTACTAAGATCCACATCCCAAGTATTTGCAATCCTTCCCACAGCTGTTAATTCGGGAAACCTGCTAAAAATGGAAAGTTACTAAATCTGGAAAGTTACCAAAATTAGAAAGTTACTTAAAGTGAAAAGATAACTAAAACCCACTTGTCATTTTGTCTTCTACTCCCTTAGGTTCGAGGAAGGAGAAATCTAATCTCTATCAGCGTTTATCTCTGTGTTCTTGCATTCATAATAAGGTACAGATATTCTGCCCTTCTCTAGTAAGGTGCCTTCGTTTCTTTTGATTTCGTATTTTGATTCGTTTAGGATTCCATATGCCATTGCTATGTTCCCTCCTGTTTGTGCACCTTTCGTGTGATCTTTTATTTGTGAATCCTTGATGTGTTCCCTTTGTTCTGAATCTTTATTGAATCTCTTTGTTTTGACCTATTGTCCTAAATCCTGATCTGTAAATCTTGTTTTGAAACTTAATCTGACATACTTGTAGAAAACTTGATTTGATTTTTGATATAAACCTTAATCTGTTAAATCCTCATTTGAACCTAATTGATTTTGGAACCATCTTTAAAATACATATGAACCCATTTGAGAAAAACTATTTTAAAAGAAGCAACACCACTTTTATTGGAAGTTAATAAAAGTTTTGGAAGACCATTTTTATGAAAACTATTTTGTAAGATCAGTTGTCATGAAACCGGTTGTGAAGGATTGTTTAAATGGACTTTTAAATAGAAATCTTTTTAAATGAACTTTTGCTATAACCTCTAATTATGAACTTGTGAAAAATCTTTTCTGAAAACCTTTTGATATTGCCTTTGGAACTGAACTTAAACTTTGATATAAAAACTTAATCTAATAAACTCCGACTAAAACCTTTGATATTAAATCCTAAAAATTTCTTGATATGAACCTTATGCTATGGACCCTTAAGATTTGACTTTCTAATTATGCTAGTACATTTGACCTTTGACCTGACAGTTTGATATCCGAGCCAATCACTAGGCATGAGGGTTTCATGTCCATGTCATTGACGCACCTCTGACATGTCTCTAGGGCAGGAGAGTGATGACCTGTTTCGTCCCTTATTTATTATTTGCTATGGCCATTATGATTATTATTATTGATTTGTCTGCGGGGGCGTATGGGTGCATCCTAGATTTGACCTGTTATCTGTATATGTTGTATGATTATGATTATTATATCTGGTGACTGATTGTGTGTGCGATACACGTCTTTCACTTTATCTGAGAGCTGATCACTCTACACAGGTTTGTTTTATTATATTAGTAATGCTATGGTATTGTCAGTCGTCTGGGCTCGTGATAGATTCCTGTGTTCCTGTTTTCTTAAATCTTATTCACTTTTGTGCTTTTCTTTTATTCATGATCCATTTCTCATTCCTTTCATTTTGATTTCGTATCGGTATGATCTGCATTCCTGATTTCCCTTGTACTACTATACATTATCGTTTCTTGTTATCTATATATCTGTTCACTGAGCTCTCGTAGCTCAGCCGCGTTTTCTTTTTCACGCGGCAGGTATTAGTAGGAAGCTGGGAATGAGTGAAGAGTGTACATTGGACTTAGAAGATTGGATAGCTATGCTGGGTTAGAGTTGGATTGAAGACATTATGTTTTAGAATTAGTTTTGGAAGTTTTAATTGTAACCATTTAGATTCAATATGTCATTTGTAATCCTTGAATTTTTGTATTACTGTATTAGTATGCTTTGTTTTGATCTGATGTGTATCCATTGTTGTGATATCTTTACCCTTGTCGGGTCGGGGTGTTACAATTTATGGTATCAGAGATAACAGGCTGCGACTCGTAATACATTTACCCTTGACCTGTGAATCCTGGACCACTAAGTTCCACTGTAGGCGCTCGTAGGACAACCTTTGAGAATTTGCTTTAGGATTTCCCTATAGGAACTTAAATCCTGACCAGTGAGGAATGAATAGATTATAAGGCATTTTGTTTAAGTAGTATTGCTTCCGCTTCACTCTGATTCGTGCCTTGCTTTTGGTTAAAGCCTATCGAAATCACACTTGGAAATTTAGAGCTTATGCCTTGCACCACCTAAGAATTGAACCTAAATAAAACCTGAAGCAGTGAAAATTACATAGTAGTCATCCGACACTATTTGATCCTTGCTTTCAGATTCCGACTCCAACCTCCGAACCTTTTGTTAATCATCCTGATGCCTCTTCGGGCATTCTGAGAATTTCCTTGACAATGATGTACTTGATACATTCCGTCAGTTGTTTCTTGCTTCCGATGATCATCTATGAAACTTTTGACACTATTTAGGTTTGTCTTAACCATCCCTATTTCCATAAGAAGTCTAGTGTTCTTATAAGGATTGATTGACTGATCATCTAATATTGACGACTATCCTCTTATGTCTCACCTTTGGCGTTTAAAACAATTTTGAAACCCCTACCATGATTACCGATTGTTAAATCTTGCTACCGCTACTTGATTTTGATTTTCACTTCCAATCCGTTTGATAAACAGTTAATATTTTCCGACCATTCTGAGGGCCGTTTAACCCTAATGTGGTTGACACTTTCTATAAATCATTTTCCATGCTGGATATAAATGTATCATCCGATACTATTCTGTCTTGCAAATTCCACACTACTCCTATGAGAACTCTAATGAATATTAACCATGAATTTAGGAAGTTTATTCCTTGAATGACGAATCTTATTTGCCAATCAGTTTTCCTTTGGAAGGATTTGATGCAAATACTATCTCCATAGGAAATTGTTAAAAGAGCATGATGATGCTGATAACTGATATTTCTATACGTCTCACTTTGACAGTATACGATGTTCGTATTACCGATTATTCGCAACCTACCTGCCATTTGTGCTAAATAGCTAATAAGGTTTCAACACCTTAAATTGTTCGCCTATAAATCTCCACACTATACTGAACCATGTACTCGACTTTGACATATGAACTATCCGTCTGGTTTAATAACCATATTCGTCCTGCGTATCTGTTTACTATCAATATACCTGATGTTGGAGATCTTTTGATTATTGATTGGCTGGCTCTTCGTAAGAACTACCATAAGACTGCCGTAATTGAAATGTGATCCTTAAATCTGCTCCACCCTACTTTTGCTATGATAACCTTTAACCGCTCAGATATGTTAAGCTTAAAACTGCTATGGAAATACTTACCCTGATCTCATTCAATCGTCAAATTCTCCTGACACCTATTAGTATCCATCATTAGAAAGTTTTGGCATTGGAAGTTTTGTTGTACAAATTTTATGGTGCTTCTGATGAAACTTTTGGGTAGGTCCCCTGATCGAGAAGTAAAATTGGCTTTGACCGATATCAGCTGACGAACCATGATACTGTTGAAATTGAGAGATTGAAGAAGATGATGTAATATGTTTTTGTCCACCTCGATGTTCCCTTTTAAATACTCTATTAATTTATGAAGAAGAAGGAGAAAATTTTTGCGTCTGCATATCAACTATCGTAAACCTAACCGTAATTCTAACCGTAATCACTTTTCAATTCTACGTGTCACTGATTAAATTGTTCTACCTTGAAACCCTGTATCAGACAACCTCATTAATGTTTGAAGGACTGAAGAAGCAACCACGAGAACTCCTAAGATGGGAAATGACTAACTGAGAGCAACTTCCGTAAAGTATTTCAGTTTTATTAGTAGAGATGGGTGATGTGAATTAGATATGAAGTTTTCCCCGAAACGATTCATGAAAACTGTTTTCGTACTCATTGTGACCATTGTGAGTCTTAAATAATGCCAATAGTATTGGGTAATAAGAATCATGTTTGCACGAGTAATTGGACAATTGTCATAGTATGACAACATGTTTGTGCTCTGAGACGAACGAGGAACATATAGACCATTTTTGTATTAAGGAATGACCCTTTGTTCTAGACGAGTAAATTTGCTTGGCTTTCAGAGATTGTAGCAGACAATACTACCAGGCATCCGGTGACGACAGCAATCAGAGTTGGCGAATTTCGATTTGTGCTAGGAGACCTGTCAAAGACACACAGCCTTACTTCTCTATTCATTTTAGTGGTACTAAGATGAGTCGAGAGTAGAAGCAGGCTCGTGAATGGGTAATACACAGCGACTAGGTCAGAGATTCATGTTACCACACTACAGTTCCAAGAAGAAATGCCGAAGGCTTGAGGGATCAGACTCAAGTTATAAATCCTTTTCACCCGATGATCATATGGACATACATAGTCAGACTGCCTGGAATCGAGAGAGATTTAAGGGCATGTATTGAGTGAAGGACGTAGTTCATTTCCGTTTGACCTATTTAAATTTCGGTTACCTGATGATAAAATCCTTTGAATGGTTTAGGTTCTCTATTAGTAATTCCGCTTTGTGTTCATTCCGCGTATGTAGGACGATGACTTTGATAAGTCAAATTTGATGAATGATGGATGACCTGATGCTTTTGATGATGTGCCCAAATTCTGATAAACATTCTAGATCGGTTCCGTTAACTCCTTCGAGTGATTCGTTCTCCTCTTAGTTAAGGTATTTGATTTTTGTGACCTCTGAGACGTAGGAAGACTAGGTGGATTAAGATAAGTTTTTTCGTTCACGACTTGAGATAAAGTATGACCATCATGAGGGCATATTTATATGATGCCAGTATTATGACGTCTGGCCAACGTGATAATACTTACATCATATAACGTGCACTTGTTGTGGGCATCGGATATTTCGAGAAGTGCCTTAAGAGCTTTAGAAATCCGGATAAATGTTTGAGATCATCTGCGTTAGTGAGACTTTAAGTTCATTCTACCTTTACGCGTAATCTGCTTTCGCCGTTATATGAATTGATACATCTGGATTCTAGTCACGCATTCTGCTGACCTCTGGACTCCCGATATTAATCTTAGGTTCTGTTATAGAACTTCTACCAATTGATGTTATCGATAATCTATTCCTGTGCGTTCTAATCTGACTTGTCAAATCAAAATCCTGTGTAATTCTTACGTCTCTTCCGAGAGAATCCGATCATCATCTATTAGGTCTGGTATGTCCTTGTTTTGTGTTCCGTTCTCTTTTCTTTCTGCTTCCTGCAAATTTCGAAGACGAAATTTTTTTGTTAGTGGGGAAGGAGTTGTAATACCTGAAATTCAGATAACTGTAAAATTACCTAATTACCCCTGAAATCATAAAACTTAAATAAATCACTTATAAAATTCTGAAATGATTTCCAAACATCTGAAAACGAACTACATATGAAGTAAAATAAATTTCTGGGACAACATAATATTATTTCTGAATGTCCAAAAATTAGAAATCACTTGTATACATTTTATATGGTCCGAAATATATTAGTTAATTTAATTAAGTTTTGTAAAATAAATATAAATAAGATAAATACAAAGTAAATAAGGAAAATATATCAAAATACAATTCTAATTTGTGTGGGATTACAAAACCAAAAATATCTGATCTTTATCACCTTAAAGTCGGTTTATATAATTATTTATACAAATCTTATATTTTTATAAAACTAAAAATTCCGAAACCCTTTATATCGACAAAACAAAATTCCCAAAAACCCTATTCGACATTCTGGACCTGAGCCAATAATTTTCTGGAGTTCATAATAATATTAAGGAGCTACAAAAAATAGGAGTTGGAATTTAGAGGCACTCGTGTGTTCGTGGTGAATTATTTGTTCTTAGAACAATACGCGTGAGGTATAATTTCTTATGATCAATCCTTATGTTGTAAACTTAATCTAGTATTTTTCTTGTGATCTTTAGGTCGAATAAAACTCATTAAAAATAAGAAACATGAATCATGCAAGCTTAATATGGCGTATGATAATTAAATAGTTAAAACACAATTAAATCGTAAATAATGTTATACGAATTTTCTGGGGTGTAACCACAATTTTTAAATGTTCTATACTGATAATATAAGCTTAGAAAAATAACCATATGATCTATTGAAGCCTAGAATAATTAATCTTGAATTGTGTATTTATCAGATCTAAAAGAAAATAAAGATAAATTGGGGAAAACCCTAAATCGAATTAGGGTTAGGGTTTTGTGGTTTGGATCTGACTAAATTAATTCATTTAATGATTGTATCTTGATGGTTTAATGATTAGATAAGTTAGGGTTTGGTTTTGCTATTTTAAAAGTATATACGATTGGTTTAAAAAGTATAAGGGTATGTTTTGCCAACTTTGGAACTTGTAGGATACTTTTGTAATGTTAATTAGGTCTGTGGGAATGTAGGAAAAATATAACTTGAGGGTCCTAAGTGTAAATATTGCAAGAAAAGAATTTAATTGTATTTATGTGGTACGAATTGGAATTAATTAAAGTAGAGGGACTAAAAGTGTAAATTCTGGAAACTTGAAGTCATTTTGAGTAAATAATGATATTAAGAGTGTTTTGTGTAATTTTGAGTAGTTATGGGCTTAATATGAAATTGTTACGAAATTATGATTTAATTTATAAGTTTTGTAAAATTAAAGGACCATTTATGTAATGTATAAATTCTGAGGGATCTAATTTGTAATTCATATAAGTCTGAGGTTATGTTTTGTAACTTTGTAAAATATGGTACTTGTTTGGAAAATATGAATATTATAAGGATTAAAACATGAATTATGTAAATGTAGGGTTTGTTTTGTAAACTATATAACTAAAGGGGTTTAATCTGTAAATGGTGAAACTAAAGGGATTAAGATGTCATTCTGAATAAGATAAGTATTTAAGTCAGTAACTTAAAGTATTTTCACTTTATACCTTTGAATTAGATGAATTTACAATTAAAACCCTGAACTATGAAAATCTGTCATAATAAACCCTAAACTTTTGTAACCTGCTAGAAGATACCTTAATACCATAATAAGCCTTAAATAAGGACTTAACTTAATCTGAGATATTAATATCTTGCTAAATGTGAAAAGCTGTTAATTCGGGAAACCTGCTAAAAATGGAAAGTTACTAAATCTGAAAAGTTACCAAAATTAGAAAGTTACTTAAAGTGAAAAGATAACTAAAACCCACTTGTCATTTTGTCTTCTACTCCCTTAGGTTCGAGGAAGGAGAAATCTAATCTCTATCAGCGTTTATCTCTGTGTTCTTGCATTCATAATAAGGTACATATATTCTGCCCTTCTCTAGTAAGGTGCCTTCGTTTCTTTTGATTTCGTATTTTGATTCGTTTAGGATTCCCTATGCCATTGCTATGTTCCCTCCTGTTTGTGCACCTTTCGTGTGATCTTTTATTTGTGAATCCTTGATGTGTTCCCTTTGTTCTGAATCTTTATTGAATCTCTTTGTTTTGACCTATTGTCCTAAATCCTGATCTGTAAATCTTGTTTTGAAACTTAATCTGACATACTTGTAGAAAACTTGATTTGATTTTTGATATAAACCTTAATCTGTTAAATCCTCATTTGAACCTAATTGATTTTGGAACCACCTTTAAAATACATATGAACCCGTTTGAGAAAAACTATTTTAAAAGAAGCAACACCACTTTTATTGGAAGTTAATAAAAGTTTTGGAAGACCATTTTTATGAAAACTATTTTGTAAGATCAGTTGTCATGAAACCGGTTGTGAAGTATTGTTTAAATGGACTTTTAAATAGAAATCTTTTTAAATGAACTTTTGCTATAACCTCTAATTATGAACTTGTGAAAAATCTTTTCTGAAAACCTTTTGATATTGCCTTTGGAACTGAACTTAAACTTTGATATAAAAACTTAATCTAATAAACTCCGACTAAAACCTTTGATATTAAATCCTAAAAATTTCTTGATATGAACCTTATGCTATGGACCCTTAAGATTTGACTTTCTAATTATGCTAGTACATTTGACCTTTGACCTGACAGTTTGATATCCAAGCCAATCACTAGGCATGAGGGTTTCATGTCCATGTCATTGACGCACCTCTGACATGACTCTAGGGCAGGAGAGTGATGACCTGTTCCGTCCCTTATTTATTATTTGCTATGGCCATTATGATTATTATTATTGATTTATCTGCGGGGGCGTATGGGTGCATCCTAGATTTGACCTGTTATCTGTATATGTTGTATGATTATGATTATTATATCTGGTGACTGATTGTGTGTGCGATACACGTCTTTCACTTTGTCTAAGAGCTGATCACTCTACACAGGTTTGTTTTATTATATTAGTAATGTTATGGTATTGTCAGTCGTCTGGGCTCGTGATAGATTCCTGTGTTCCTGTTTTCTTAAATCTTATTCACTTTTGTGCTTTTCTTTTATTCATGATCCATTTCTCATTCCTTTCATTTTGATTTCGTATCGGTATGATCTGCATTCCTGATTTCCCTTGTACTACTATACATTATCGTTTCTTGTTATCTATATATCTGTTCACTGAGCTCTCGTAGCTCAGCCGCGTTTTCTTTTTCACGCGGCAGGTATTAGTAGGAAGCTGGGAATGAGTGAAGAGTGTACATTGGACTTAGAAGATTGGATAGCTATGCTGGGTTAGAGTTGGATTGAAGACATTATGTTTTAGAATTAGTTTTGGAAGTTTCAATTGTAACCATTTAGATTCAATATGTCATTTGTAATCCTTGAATTTTTGTATTACTGTATTAGTATGCTTTGTTTTGATCTGATGTGTATCCATTGTTGTGATATCTTTACCCTTGTCGGGTCGAGGTGTTACATGAGCACTTGAGCTTTTGGCTTATCTAAAGTCATAAGCTCATAAGCCGAAAAAATGTGGTTACGAGCTTTTCCGAAGTAAAATAAGCTCATAAGCCTGCTACACAAACACCCCTAATTGTTTTGTAAACCATTTCTTACTTCCAAACAAAGTTTTAACGTTATCTAAATCTGGGTTACATGGTTTATCATTTGACGCACTTTGATTTGACAGGTCAGGCGTTCTGATTGGGGAGTTGGAGGAATTTAAGCTGAAATGGCAATGCTTGGGCAGGTAACAACAGATATACTTATAATTTATAGTCTAGATAAACAATTGAAAAAACAATTTTCGCCTAAACGTTTGTGTTGTATTTGGCAGTCTATGCTTAATAGCTTACAAGCTGTAGGTAAGAGCTATGGCAAGAAAGAGTGGGCTACAATATGGTCTTTTGCAAACAAGGTGAAAATCAATATTTTTACCTATATATAATGGTATAGTGTTGTGTACTGAGTTCAAGGATACAATTTTACAGGAGTAGTTGTACAGAACAAAGTGGCAAGATCTTACTGTTGCTTTAGACAAGATAGAACGCCTACATTTGTTTCGTTGACAATACTCCAAAAAGGTAACATTCATTTATTCATTCATTTGTTATATCTGTTATCATGTTTCTTAATGCTGTAATTGATTAATTAAATCCTTTTACAATCATTGCCAAAAACAGACCTGATAAAGACTGTGTGGTGGGCTGGGATATGGGTTCCAGAAGGGGTAGTTGAATTTTGATAATGTGGGGTGTACGCCTACTATTTTTTCATGTGTTCTTACAAGTATTTGGGTAATTCGCAGCTGATAATCTTTTGCCATTTACTATGTACAAGTATTTTTTTTTTGGGTAAAAGGTCAAAAACAACCTGGTAAATGTAGTACCCAAAATATTATTTTTTTGGGTAAATGTATTACATTTACTATGTACAAGTAATATTTTCTTTTTTTGCGTTTTATGGGGTGTTGCTGTGTGGTACAAAAAAGATACGATTATTTACATTGTGGCGGGGCGAGCTTCCTAAGCTCACATCCATGGCAAATATAGCATTTTTTCTGATTGTTTACATATCCGTACCCCAACAACTTTGGTCGCTTATAATTGAACGTTAGCATTTGTCAACAATGTCATTAACGCGCTTTCTATCAGTTTTGATGAGACAAGAATGTCGCATCACTTTAAGTTGAAAAATGTACACGTACTTCAAATTTCTAATGACATGATGGTTAAATATTGTTGTTTAGGGCAGCCATGGAGCTACGACAACTTCAAAGTCAATAAGCTGAGGAACCAACATACATATCACAACGCCCTATTCAACTCTCTTTTGTGTGGATCAAGTCAACTCTCTATGGCCCAGTTGTTAAACTCCCTAGGCTTAACACTACTCAACCTTTTGTGAAACTTTACAAGGAATCTCGATTTTTTTCGGGTACGTATGGTCATGTTGTCGCAAATTATAATCTTATCCAAGGGGCTCTTGATCTCATGTCTGTTGTTTTTTTGTATCTTCAGCTATTTCATTCAACTTATATTTTAGATAATGCGAGTCAGTGAATATGGTTTTAAAGGTATTATATCATTGTTCCCGTGACAATGAGTTTTAGCTAAACAATGTTGTTACTGTCATGATAACATGCTGGAAATGAATGTGTCATAATCCTTATAACTAATATGTGTGTGCCTGATTATGAAGTTATACTATCTATCAGTCACAATTGATAAATGACCCAGTTATCCTGTGTTCATGCAATTGTTTACCTTAACAACATACATTCACGTCACTGATTATTTCATGAATGTTTGACTGATACTGGTATATGGGTATGTATTTATATAGTTACTTTAACAACAGAGTTCGATTTCAGGAACATCAGTGGAGGAGCTTATGGAAAAATGGCACTTGGCATGGAGAAGCACAGGAGAATGCGATGAAAGAGTATCAGGAACCTTTGGTGTATCAATGGGTGTAGGAAAGTTATCAGTTTCGATAGGTGCTTCTGATGAAGCGAAAAGTGTACCGCTTTTAAGGGGTCATTTAAGCCCTAAATCGTATTTATTTGATCAAATATTGCCCTAAATCGTTCCTTTTGTCATTTTAGGTACTTTTGAGGAGAAATCTGGAAAATGAGGCATTTTGGACGTTTTTGGAGCATAAAAGTGAAGAAAACGACAAAGTCTCAAAATCTTGCTGGAAGTTACCTTTGACGGCGTCATATGTAACCCTGGACGGCGTCATGGCTTGGCAAAAGTGGTGGATGTGAAATTTACTCATGATAAGCCAGAGAAATTGCATGGAAATTCTGACGGCGTCACCCTTTAATTTGATCAAGGTCGTCACGTTATAATTCAAAGAGGGACGGCGTCACGTTCATAGTCTGACGGCGTCAAGCCTTGATAAGCCAGAATGGATTTTGGAGAGCTAAAGAGGGACGGCGTCAAGAAGGTCATCCGAGAACCCTAAAAGCGGCGAGGTGACGGCGTCACACTCCATAACGTGACGCCGTCAGATCCAAAAGTCTATATATAGTTTTCTAATTTTTTGTCATTAGTGTGGAACTTATTGGGGAACTTTGTGTGTGAAAACCCTAGGACGAATTTGGCAGCTCTTTCAAGGCTTTTTGCCTTGAGATCTTCCATGTTACATTGAAGATAAGTTATCAATTAATCATTCAATATGTCTATGTGTTGTTTGATTCTATCTTATTCTTGTCTTTTGTTTAACATGTTAGGCTAGATTTATCTTGTGTTTGCTTAGATCTAATGAAACCTAGCTATTGATTATTGGTTATTAGTGTGTTGTTAGTTGTATTGGATGATTGTTCATCTATGTTAGGCTTAAGAAAACTGGCTAACTTCCTATTCGGTAACTTGCTTGAACGTCTTAAGAAACATGAACCAATGCGTACTAAAGGTTTTTATGGTTATATTTAATGCACAAGCGAATTCTAGTGATCCCATGTTAGGAGCTTCCTAGCCGGCTCGACATAGGAGTGAAGTAGGAGCTTGTAGAGTTGGGGAAGTACGTACGCCACCCCACGAATGGTATTAAGGAATACACCCGTCATCCACGCGACTAATACACACTAATCAACCGGTAAAAGATAGTTAGGGAGTAAGGAAATCTAAGTAAACACATTTCCCTCCACATAAGTTTTCACCAACATTTTCATTTTCTGTTATTTTATTTAATTTGTATTCGTAGTAATTTGGGTTAGTTGACTAGCAACTAATTCCGCCCACTCTGTCAAACCCGAGATTTTACTTGCTTTCCAAAAAAATATAAAAAACATAAAAAGAATCTTCTCTCACCCTTAGACCTATTAAAGTAGTTTTTCATACCTAACGAACACTATTCCCTGTGGAGAACGATCAATCCCCCGTACTTACCACTACACTATACTACATCGGTCAGGTACACTGCCTGGTGGGGTTGTAAGCCTCTTGAGATCCCTCGAGAGGTAAAACCTGTTGTAAGGTTGCAAAACCACGCATCAAGTTTTTGGCGCCGCTGCCGGGGAATAGTTATTGTTTAGGTTGAATTTTTATTTTATAGGTCTACTCACTAGATTCCTTTCTAGTGAGACTTTTATTTTCTTTTTCTAGGTTTTCTTTAGTCTATCTATTTTCTTCGTTTCTTTGTTCGTAACCATTACCATTTGACATCATGGAAGATGGTAATATCCTTAATCCCAACAACCCACCACCACAACAACAAACACCACCTCCTAGAGCCCGTACTTTAGGAGAGTACTCCCGTCCTAGCCACCATGGCTATCGAAACACCATTGAGCTCACTCAAGGAGCCAATGTCACACCCTTGCGATCCGACACCATATGGTTGGTGCAAAGCGGATGCGCATTCCATGGACTTCGTTCCGAAGATCCTAATCAACATCTCAAGGACTTTCTCAAAATTGTTGATTCTATAGACCTTGATG
The DNA here is from genome assembly GCA_021014915.2 of Artemisia tridentata subsp. tridentata. NCBI lineage: Eukaryota > Viridiplantae > Streptophyta > Magnoliopsida > Asterales > Asteraceae > Artemisia > Artemisia tridentata. Next base: position 52,959,985 of record CP139504.1, read on the forward strand.
TTGCCACTCGAGAGACGACCCGATTGCGTCTCTTTCAATTCTCTCTGCGGGACCAAGCTAGTCAATGGCTAGAGCGTCAACCCGCAGGATCCATCACCTCTTGGGATGATCTCACTACTCGTTTCCTTGCTCAGTTTTTCCCACCGGGAAGAACTACCAAGCTAAGGAATGATATCTTGATGTTCCAACAACGTCAAGGCGAAACCCTCTACGAGGCATGGACTCGATTCAAGGACTTACTCCAAAAAGTCCCTCACCATGGCATGGATCCTTGGCTACAAGTCCAAATCTTCTATGATGGTGTCAATCATCAAACTAGAAGAGCCATAGATTACGCCGCCAATGGGAGATTGAGCAGGCTCAGTGTCGATAAGTGCTGGGAAGTCATTGAGGACTTAGCACAGTACGAAGAAGAAGAATGGAATGACTCAACGTTCTCGGAAGAAGGGATTTTAAATTGCATGAGTGCAACCCAAGAACAGCTGTTCGAAAACATAAAAAGGCAGGTTGAGAGCTTAATGAAAGCTGAGACACCTACGGCTGATGAAAATCCCGATGAGTGCGTGAACACAATTGGTAAACATACGTTTCATCAATTCTCACGACAAGATGAGTTTGAAGGGATAATGCTAACTTTCGTGAACAACCAAGAAAGGCGGATCCAAGAATTAGAGACTCACTTGAAAAACACCCAAGATATGTTCATGGAACTAGCAGAAAAGTTTATCGTGAGAATAAGGGAGAAAATTAGGGAAGAAGCCTCACACAAAAAGATCGAGAAGATCTTTGAACTCCCGGTCCCTAATGAACCATACCACGAATGGGATGATGAAACCCCCCTCCCCGAGCCTTCACTTTTAAAACCCTCTTATCTATTTGGATCCTCTCGCGAGAAAAATTCTCAAGATCGTAGCATTTTCGTGGGGAGCATGGTTGTCACGCTCCCTAACTTTCATGAAGCTAGAAAACGATCTTTTGGATTTAAGCCAGGTGTGAGAAGAACTCAATTAAAGCACACCATCATTTCGAAAACCCCCTGGAAAAGTTCCTCTCACTCCCTGAATACCTGCCTTGATGGAAATTGGAACCTGAATGAGACGTCAACCGGCCCTTTTCAACATTTTACTACACCCCGTGACAGTAACAAAACATTTGACCCAGGAGGAACTTATTAACGAGACTAGCTATCAGGATTATTGACCCTGACTAGCTGCTCTCTTAAAGTACGAGGGGCTCATTTGTAAACTGGCACAAAGTAGTAAAATACGCTAATCTGACGGCGTCAGAATTTGAACGTGACGCCGTCACCCCGTCTGCACAGCAATAATAACTTAATTTCCATCACTTTCATCACAAACCCCACAAACCATATCCACTCCAACCCCACCTCCGAATTTCCCAGGACAAATTCGCCAATTTCCGCTTCCAATCTTCACGTGGTAAGTAATTTTTACTCATTCTTTTCGCTTCAATTACTCATAGGATTTGTAAATTTCGAAAATCCCCAACTCATGAAACCCTAGGATTGATTCATGCTTAGAACTCATAATGTCCTTTAATTAGTGTTATTTAGCAATAATTAAAGCATTTGATGATTGGCAATAAATTGGGTCTATTCACTAATGGGGAGACCACGAATTTGAACCATTACCTATGATCCAATCACCCATTTTGCTGTAAAAAGGGGCGTTTGGTTTATAAGCTTAAAGTTTGAATATTGATTTTTCCCTCGTAATTTCGGATTTGAATTTGGTCGAACCTGACGGCGTCACCTAGTAAGGGGTGACGGCGTCAGACCTGTCTGATGCTCCACCAAATCTTTAATTCACATATTAACACTTTTGTTCCTCCCTGCTTTGTTCCAGATAATGAGTAAGCGTCAAAGACCCAGCCGAGGGAGTTCTTCCAGATCTCAACAAGAGAACTTAGGGGACACGGTCCTCAGTTGGGGTGTCTTTGATAATGATGCCGCTACAACTAAATACGCCCAATTAATGCAACATAAAGTTGAGAATGGAGCTATTGTAGACTGGAGCTTTCTAAGGAGGGAAGGTCTTGAGCAAACCTTTCTCCAAAGCTTTCAGACGGATGAATTTACCGGCCCTCAGTGGGAAAGACTGTTTAGGATTCAAGAGCCGGCCTATGAAGAGTTGGTACGTGAGTTCTTTGCCACTTTTCACTTTGACATGGCTGAGGCTAGGACCGATGTGGGCGGGACCACCATCTATTTCAGGCTGGGGGGAGAGCTTAGGACGTGCTCGGTTACTGAGTTTGGGTGGAGACTTGGGTTGTATAGTCAGCATGAAACCACTCAGGTGGGGTTCATGAATAGGTTGTTGCATGGGGAGTCGATGAGGAGTGATTTTAGGTGTTCATTGTTCTGGCCGACTATTGGGGATGGGATGTACACCTCGACCACTGTGGCATCTCAGATCAGGGAGCCTAGAGTTCGGTTGACTCATAGATGCCTCACCTACAGCTTGACAGGGCGTCACAGCTCTCACCACCGTGTCACTGCTTCTGATCTCTTCTACCTGTACACCATTTATTCTAATGAGGTTTACTGCAACATCCCATTTTGGGTTGCTAGCTTTCTGCATGGTGGAGTAGGGGAAAGGGAAGGAGACAGGATTTATGGTGGGATGTTTATCACCCGGCTGGCCCGATCATATGGAGTCCTCAGGCCCGAGGTCATGAGGTATTTGAGTGGTGATGCATGCAGGACGGTGAAGGTGAGGTCCCTGAAGCAGATGGATGTGGTTATGGAGATGCATGATGGGACCTTTATGTGGTATCATCCAGGCGGTGATGAGGATGCTGGTGATGAGGATGATGAGGAGGAGGAGCCACAGCAGCAGCAGCAGCATGGGGGTTATGAGGCCGGTACAGCTGATTACTACCGGCACATGAGCAGGGGGGATTGGCAGGCCCACCAGGGGACCTGGATGGGCCAGGTTGATACTTGGAGGACCAGGGTGGATGAGAGGTTCGACTGGATGTATGATCACACGGTTCGTCAGATGCAGCATCTATCTACACGTGATCAGTTGGACCCACATCTGCAGATTGACCCTTTCCCGGGTCGTGAGCAGGATTACCCACCATATGGGTACTACGGGCACCTCCCTCCTGGCTACGACTATCGCCAAGGTCCCCCACCCCAGTGATGATTTGTTTTGATGTTATGATATTTGAACAATTTAATTTTTGGTTGTATGATTTAGAACAATTGGGTCTGTAATAATTTAGGATAAGGCCTCTGTTGGCCTTTAAACATTTGCGACATTGATTTTCTTTATTGCATACAAGCCTTAGTTGTTTGTTTATTTATCTATTTGTTTGTTTGATTTTATTTGTTTCCGTATGTGTGTTTAAGTTTTATTATTATTGATTCATGTTCAAAAACTAATTTGTGAAAATGCTTTATCTTGTTTTTAACTTCGTCTTAACTACATATAAAGGTACTTTGCAAAAGTTAAGTGTAAGGGAAATCTAAATCGGTTTATTAGAACACAAATGAACATGAATCGTAATAGTAATAAATGAACATACATATTAGTATTTGTTTGAGTCAAATGCTTGTATCGAGTCATAATGATGTTTTGCAGGATTTCCAGGAAGTAAGGTATAGGTTTTTCCAAAAATTTTCCGGAAACGTAACATGAGAATTCTGTCAGATCATTTCTGACGGCGTCAGGCTTTACAACCTGACGGCGTCAGGTTTAATTTTCTGAAAATTTTTGAAAGTTTTGTTTTCATAAAAAGTTTTTTATTAAATCCCTAACTTATAATCTCCAGGAATCTGCAAAATAATCATTCCACAAGCATTATATCCTTATATATAGATTTATCCCGCCGATGTTATGCAGGTTTTTCGTGTTTGTTTTCTCAGGTTTAACAGGTTATTTTGGACAAGGAAATGTTTTGGATCAAGCTTTTGGCGATGCATTAGTCTTGGAGCTTTTACATTCTCTTGGAAGAAGATTTAACCATGTTACTTCATTATCCACCGAACGAATCAGGGGAGTATTTGATTTCATTCTTTTACTTTATACTTTTACATCTTGTTATTTGAACATTGGGGACAATGTTCATCTTAAGTGTAAGGGGGGGTAAAAGTACGATTAGAGAATACAATTGCGCTTGATTTTTGTTTGTTTAATAGTGGATGTGTAATAAAACTGAGATAAATACCTGTTAGGGTAATTTTAGTGCCAAATTTAAAATTTTTTACAACATATAGGAGTGAAACTTTGATCTTAATGAGCGTCTCACGGATAGGAGTTATATGACTAGCACAAAAACCGTACCACTAAAAAAATTTTCCACCCCCAAATATGTGAGGTTCGCCCCTAGAATTGGTAGGAAAAGCATTTTTGCTATGATGTGTGTACCGGTAGCACTTAGATTCTAGAACTTGCGTTAGGACCATTCCGAGGCCACAAGTGAGACTACATTCGTGTAGTTAGATTTACTACATGATAAGAGGCATTAGGATTAACCCATTGTTTTACACCTGTGTTTTTGTTATAATTACATTGGCTACATTGGTCAAGTAATTCTCCCACACCCTTTGCGTTGTACTCATTTTTAGTACACGATACCCCCAGTACACCCCTCAGAGCCTATCTTTTCGTTTCGACCTTAAAGCATTTTACTTAAAGGAAGAATTTGTTACACCCCACTAAAATGTACACCCAAATCGCCTTAGCCTACCTTGTATGCACTCATTTTTAGTGCATTATTTTGACAACATTTGTTTAAACCCAAGTTAATTATCTAGTTGATTACATGGTTGCTAAGTCGAGTCATATCCTTGTACATATTGTTTTGGGACGATTGGAACTCATGGGTAAAGTACTAGTGTAATGGAGTAATGGGGAAGATCATCATTTATTACCCCCATATGTGCTAAATGTTTTCAAAGTACTTCAAGTTTTTCAATTATCTTAATTCGAGTCATTAGAATAGTTATTTGTAAAGTTATGTAAAAGTTCAAGTGTAAGGGGAATGCAATGCCCCTATGATGTATTATTTTGGATGGTAGGGCAAAAGAGTAATCAAAAAAAAAAAAAAAAAAAAAAAAAAAAAAAAATCGAAAAAAATCAAGAAAAATACAAAAAAAAAAATGAGAAAAAGAAAAAGTAGAAAAAACATACGGACTACCATCCCGTTTTATTTTATGTTTATTTTATGTTTTTGTTATTTTCTTTCATTAGCTTAAGATTGAGTCGAGTCTTGGCTTAGCAACATTGTATAGTACATGTAATTGATCAAGATCTTTAACTCACCACCAGTAAAATATCCTTTATCCAACAAAACCGTGTTTTCCTTTTCCCTACACCTAACATTATAACCCATTTAAAAGCCCTCTTTGATAGTTTATCTTAGGTGCTTACGCCGAGTGGAGGAGGTTTTTGATCCTTTCCCAAGCCTATGGTAATCTATTTGCTATGACAGGTAGTGAGAGATATTATCCGTTTTCATTTATGAGATTTATTTTGATGACACTTGAGAGATGTGAGTATCTAAACACTACTTGTGAGGTGCTAGTTTGTAATCTCCGTGCTTATTATGATTAAAGTGGAACGAATATTTGTTGTAATTACTTTTATGTTAGCATTAAATGACCCCTAACTTGTATTTTGATTAGAATAAAAGCGCATTTGCTTGAGGACAAGCAAATCTCAAGTGTAAGGGTATTTGATGAAGCGAAAAGTGTACCGCTTTTAAGGGGTCATTTAAGCCCTAAATCGTATTTATTTGATCAAATATTGCCCTAAATCGTTCCTTTTGTCATTTTAGGTACTTTTGAGGAGAAATCTGGAAAATGAGGCATTTTGGACGTTTTTGGAGCATAAAAGTGAAGAAAACGACAAAGTCTCAAAATCTTGCTGGAAGTTACCTTTGACGGCGTCATATGTAACCCTGGACGGCGTCATGGCTTGGCAAAAGTGGTGGATGTGAAATTTACTCATGATAAGCCAGAGAAATTGCATGGAAATTCTGACGGCGTCACCCTTTAATTTGATCAAGGTCGTCACGTTATAATTCAAAGAGGGACGGCGTCACGTTCATAGTCTGACGGCGTCAAGCCTTGATAAGCCAGAACGGATTTTGGAGAGCTAAAGAGGGACGGCGTCAAGAAGGTCATTCGAGAACCCTAAAAGCGGCGAGGTGACGGCGTCACACTCCATAACGTGACGCCGTCAGATCCAAAAGTCTATATATAGTTTTCTAATTTTTTGTCATTAGTGTGGAACTTATTGGGGAACTTTGTGTGTGAAAACCCTAGGACGAATTTAGCAGCTCTTTCAAGGCTTTTTGCCTTGAGATCTTCCATGTTACATTGAAGATAAGTTATCAATTAATCATTCAATATGTCTATGTGTTGTTTGATTCTATCTTATTCTTGTCTTTTGTTTAACATGTTAGGCTAGATTTATCTTGTGTTTGCTTAGATCTAATGAAACCTAGCTATTGATTATTGGTTATTAGTGTGTTGTTAGTTGTATTGGATGATTGTTCATCTATGTTAGGCTTAAGAAAACTGGCTAACTTCCTATTCGGTAACTTGCTTGAACGTCTTAAGAAACATGAACCAATGCGTACTAAAGGTTTTTATGGTTGTATTTAATGCACAAGCGAATTCTAGTGATCCCATGTTAGGAGCTTCCTAGCCGGCTCGACATAGGAGTGAAGTAGGAGCTTGTAGAGTTGGGGAAGTACGTACGCCACCCCACGAATGGTATTAAGGAATACACCCGTCATCCACGCGACTAATACACACTAATCAACCGGTAAAAGATAGTTAGGGAGTAAGGAAATCTAAGTAAACACATTTCCCTCCACATAAGTTTTCACCAACATTTTCATTTTCTGTTATTTTATTTAATTTGTATTCGTAGTAATTTGGGTTAGTTGACTAGCAACTAATTCCGCCCACTCTGTCAAACCCGAGATTTTACTTGCTTTCCAAAAAAATATAAAAACATAAAAAGAATCTTCTCTCACCCTTAGACCTATTAAAGTAGTTTTTCATACCTAACGAACACTATTCCCTGTGGAGAACGATCAATCCCCCGTACTTACCACTACACTATACTACATCGGTCAGGTACACTGCCTGGTGGGGTTGTAAGCCTCTTGAGATCCCTCGAGAGGTAAAACCTGTTGTAAGGTTGCAAAACCACGCATCGATAAGAGCTTCCTAAAAAGTGAATGTCAGGGTCAGCTACTCTCAGCCATTGGAAAAGGATGTGTTTTTTACTTGACTGCATCTTTTTAAATGCGTTACGGGGAGATGGAAACACATATTGCATTTCGTTTTCCCGCTTTGAATGATCCTTAATTTGGTGGATTTCAGGTTACCGGTACCAGATTGAGAAGTTTTACAAGCTTAAGTCCCACGTACAGAACATATTGGTTAGAATACACGTGCAAAATGTTAAAAAATCCAACAATATGTAGCCAAGGGATAGGTTTATTGTGCAATGTATTTGGCACTATGTATTCTATGGTTCAGTGTATGTTTAAAAGAAGTTGTTACCTAAACTTGAAAGGAAGCTAATAAGATAGACGAGATTGTATACAATGGGAATGATTGTTTACAAATTCTGATAGTTTTAAATGGTTCGATATTAATCGGATTATTTGAGAGACATATAAAATGCTACTTAAAGAAAGTGATGAACAAATAATTTATCATTTACATTTTCAATGAATCTACTAATACCTTTTGTTTTAAATTTACTTGCCTTTGGTTTGGCAAAATTTATGTCTCATTCTCTTAATTTGCAATAACTAATTCTCATTGCCAAATAAAATGTTCTCTCTTTCTCTTAGGGTGCGTTTGGTTCGCAAGTGGGATTAGAATTGGATTTGGATTTGGGAAAGGTTTGAAAGATTTGAGGAAAAAGTAGGAGAGAGAAAATATATTATTATATATATTATTATATATAATTTATTAATTTTATATTATATTTAAATATTATATTATATTAAAAAACTTATGACTGTGAGGGGAAGCAAATAGTGGTCCCATGACTTTCTTCAAAAGTCATCAAAATTGTGCGGATTGGATCTATCATTCGATAGATGTGTCAGAGAAACAAATGCATGAACCAAACATATGATTTGAGCTTTCTTTGAATCCATACCCTCTCAAACCTTGAACCAAACGCACCCTTAGATTATTTGCATGGATGCACAAATAAGATCGATTTTGTCGATAATGATTGAGTCTAATAAAGGGCTTTATATAGAATAGATTCAACCACCAAATGCACTATTTGTTGATATACAAACATGTGAACGAAAACATTATTATTGCACATGATTCATCATTTCGCACAATGTTGTAATTTGTACAGGTTTATCATAAACTCATCTTCACCTATGTTACTGTCATCAAATATGTACCACAACACCCCGCAGCAACGCGCGGGTTACCCGCTCGTATTAGTACTAGTAGTAAATTGTTTATGACATTCTACAATTCAAGTGTGGTTAACAACAGCTGAAACCCTGTCAACACTAGATGTTAAAATCACTACTAGTTGAGCACATGAAAACCCAAACCCCCAAATCCATGAGATCATTCTTCTCATCCTTATCATCTTCTGGAAACAAATACCACAACTATTACCTAAGAAAAAGAAGAAAATGGCCACACCCAATTTACAAACAACGCTGGCACCAAAAACTAACCCAACAACACGCTATGCAAAACCTTAAACACCAACTACTCAAACTCAATTCACAAAACCCTTTAACCATTTTAATAAACTCATTTAATCTATTCAACTCTGACCCATCACCAAATGCTTATCATTTTGTCATCAAAACCCTTATGAAAAACACTTCACAGTGTCATCATCACATTGACACCCTTTTAACCCATATTGAGATAAATGAAAACTTCGAAACGCCCGAGTCGATGTTTTACGATTTAATCGAGTTTTATGGCGACAAAAATGAGTTTCAAAAAGCTATTGATGTTTTTTTTAAGGTTGACAACTTTAGGTGTCTGCCTAGTGTGGGCTTGTTAAATTGTTTGGTGTCGGTTTTGTGTAAGCGAAAAGAGGGACTTGTGATAGTGCCACAGGTTTTGGTTAAGAGTAGGCTCATGAATATTCGTATTGATGAGTCCAGTTTTGTTGTGTTGATTAAAGGGCTTTGTAGGTTTAGGAAAGCGAAAAGTGCGGTTGGTTTGTTGTGTCATATGTTTGAGTATGGTATTGAGATTGATCGGTCTTGTTTTTCGTTGGTGTTGTTGACGTTGTGTAGGTTTAGAGATGTGGAGTGTGGTGAGGTTATGGGGTTGGTTGAGGAAATGAGGAAGTTGGGGTTTTGTTTTGACAGGATGGATTATGTGAATGTGATTCGGTTTTTGGTGATATGTGGGAAAGGTATGGATGCGTTGGAGTCGTTGAGTGAGATGAAGCGTGACGGATTTATGCCTGATGTTGTATGTTATACTGTGGTTTTGGATGGGGTGATTAGCATAGGGGAGTATGAATGTGCGGAACGACTGTTTGATGAAATGCTTTTATGTGGTTTGGTTCCTGATATTAATACTTATAATGTGTATGTGAATGGTTTGTGTAAACAGAAGAAATTTGACAATGGGATTATGATGCTTTCGTGTATGGAGGAAATTGGGTGCAAACCGAATACGGTTACTTATAATATGATATTGAGTGCTATTTATGAGAGTGGTGAAATTGGTCTGGCAAACGATTTTTTAGCACAAGTGAGACGAAAAGGGGTTATGCTGAATAGCAGGACATATGAGATAATGATATGTAGGATGGTTGATACAGATTATATCTCGAAAGCGTTAGACCTTTTGGAAGAGATGGTGGATAAAAGGTTACTACCTCAATCTGCAACATTTGATGACGTTCTGTGCAAGTTGTGCCAGAAAGGATTAGTTTCAAAAGCGCTTAACTTGCTGACAGAAATGCTCGGAAAGAATGTTATTCCTGGGTGTAGATCGTGGAAAGCACTGCTTGTTGAATTTCAAATCAAACATGATTTTAAGGATATTGATTTCAGTGATATGGAAATAACTTCCACCTGACAATAGTCACGATAAACTTAGAGGACTTGGCTTTCCTGCTGGTCGTGTTTCTAACCCATCAGTTACCTGCAGGTTTAATTTTTATGCAAGTCACAAACTAGTCGATTATTGCACCGGGCGGCTTAACGTATCAGTTTTTCTGGCAATAGAAGAAGCATAGGTCTTGCCTGATAGGCTGATACAAGTTCAGTCAATGGAACAAGGTTTACTGATACGTATTTTGTTCAGTTTACTTCCATTCATTAGCACACTAGAGGCTAGTTATTGTATTCATTCCAGTAGCTTCTCCATTCATTGTACATAAATGTTATATGGTGAACTATATATTCTTTTTAGGGGACATTTGATTTGATATCTTCCTTTGAATTGACTATCATGTATATTTGTTTCAGTTTTGAAAGAGTATATCACCCATGTAGTATGATGCCATTGCTATTTCTTATGCCGTCTGTTTCTATCACATTTTCTCTTTGTAGTTGAGAGATTTATAATATTTGTTATGCCATTGCAAAAGGGTCTGTAGGTCCGGCTTCGTACGACCGAAGCAACAATTCGTACCTCCCCCCCCAACCCAACCCAACTAGCCCAACCATAGGCAACCGACTTCCCCCCTAACCAAATAAATGTTGTGGTCGGCTACCCAACCGAAATTTTATTATTATTTTTTTATTTATTTATTTATTTTATTTTTTATTTTTTTAAGGGTATGTTTTTTATTGCGGTTGCGGTCGCCTTACTACTTGTTTGTGGTTGGGGTGTAGTCTTGGAGAGAAAAAGCTGAGGTTGCACTAATGTGGCATGGGTGACAAGAGAAAATTGTAGTCACCATTAGGCCAATACTAATGGCAACTATAAATATTGTGGTCACCCCCTGCCATATCAGCTTTCCCTCTCCAAGACTATACCCAACCACAATTTGCTAAGGCGACTGCAACTACAACCATAAGCATACCCCACAAAAACTAATAAAAAAATACACACACAAAAGAGAATGAAACTTTCGGTTGGCAGGCCAATCATAACTTTGAAAAGGTTGGGGATGACCGGTCACCAATTCGGTTGGGCTAATGGAGGAAACGCGATCACCAATTCGGTTGGGGTCAACCAACCGAGCCATTAGCATTAGTCTTAGGGTGAGAAAATTAACTTAGACTCCAGGTAGAATGATCTCTCGTACAAAATCTCTTTTTAAAATGATTTTCCTCCTTGTGATAGCAATGGTGCAACATTCATGGATCTAATTTCTCGTTTTTAGTATCATTCTTTCCGGCATGCGTTATTCTAGTCATCACTTCAAATGGACATTATGGAAAGAAGGTGTTGGAGTGCAAGCATGTTCTGGTTCAGATGAGCCTACTTCACCAAAATGGAGTAAGCATGGTAACTGTATCGCAGATGAGCCTACTTCACCAAAATGGAGTAGGAAGAAGATTGCATTTGCAATAATGATGGCCTCACCGTAGGTCATTTGTGTTATGTATTTCAATAACAATGTTTTTCATCTATTATGTATTTTCTAGACAATGTGTGTACTCTTAAACAATGTGTGTTGTTTACTTTTAACGTTTGAGACTGAAATTTTATGTATGTCTATCTTCGGATGCATTTGTTGTTTGACAGTTTGTCTATATTCCTATGCATTTGTTGTTGACATTTTTTGTACATGAACCAAAGTTAGAAATGCATTTGTTTTTGACAATTACAAATGCAAAGTTGCAAATGCATTTGTTGTTGCATACTTTTGAAAAACTTAGAATTTAGAACTACAAACCAAAGTCTACATGAATTATTCTTCACTTGCTTACCTTTGCATATCGAATAAATGTGCGACTTACTTACTTTTGCATTATCACATGAACCAATGTTGCAAAACCAAATTTAAAGGGAGCAAAAACAGTTAAACGTTAAACACTCATTTAAAAGATACTCCGTAAATAGAAGTACCACTACATTAACCATGACCTTATAAAAACACTTAAAACCATTATCAATGGAACATACCCATTTGTCAACTAACCATGACCTTACAAACACTACCATGTTAGAGTTAATGGATTTTTATTAATATATGTATGACCGGTTTCGAACCCGAGACTTCGGGATTGCACACATTACGTATGAGTCTCAATGTATTAATAATTAATATAATGATTTATGATTAATTATTAAATCACAAATATTTACATGGTTGAACAAGAAAAGTGGAAGGGGTTAAGTGTCGATTTATAAAACATGAGGAGGTGAAAAATAAAACTTGGAGGACAAGTTTTATTGCTTTAAAAGCAACCTTGCCTCTTGTTTTTAGGTTAATCGACAGACAAATTATTTATCCCTAAACTGAATATCTTTTCATTCGGTTCATCTTTTTCCTTCTATCCACTGACTTCGTACAGTAAAAGGAGATGTTACATGACTTGTGTCTATATATCTTAGTTGAATATTATGGGTACACACTTCATACAGTAAAAGGGAATTACTACTCTATAGTAATCTCTGTGGTCGGTGGTATTTTTTTAAAATTTAAGCGGTCAGCCCAGTAACTAGCCCACGAATGTCATCCGCCAGAAGCCCATTATGCCAGTCCCACTAAAGACCCGATGTTTAGTCGGTTTGGGTGTTGTTTCACAGATAAGGACACCGACCAGTCAGGATATGCTCACCGCCTCTCAGTGATATATCTCGAAGATAAGAACAAAAGATGTAGATCTGTGCCGATTTCTTTTTGTTTACCGTCTTTTTGTCACCTCCCGTATCCTTGATTGTCGTTGTAGCCGCCGTCGGCGTTTCGTGTCCTCAGTCTGTAAACCCACCTCCAAGGAAAGGTAAATAAGAAAATTTTATTTATGGGTTTTTGTTCTTGGTTAGACTATATCTTTTATGGTTTTGTGTTGTTGTAAATTCCTCTTTATTTAATATTTAGCGACTGATAAAAATTAACAATGACTTTGGGATTCTATAAGGATTGTTTGTTGATTGGTTTCGTGAAGCTTTTTGCAGGTTTTTGTAGGATGTGATTCAATTTTATTATACCATGCTGCTGGGTTGGATGTATGCGGCCTGAAATAGTTGGATTAGGATGAAAAGACCGAAATGAATGGGGTGCATATACGGGCTGAAAAGGGGTAAACTCTAAAGTATGTGGCCTGAAATAGTCGGTTTGTGTGTGGATAGGGCTGAGGAAGACCAAACTGCTCTTAAAGCAGATTTTGTTCGACTTTTGTCAAGGTAACGAACAACATGATTACTTATTGGTTTTTTTAAGCTTATTTGTGTCAAATTAGTACTCAAGATTTTGAAACGGGTACGCTAAGGCTTATGAATAAAAATAGTATAGCGGTGAAAGGGTTGTTTCTTTTGGTCGAAGAACTAGGACTGTTTATTGGCCTCTTCATGTTTCTTGCCATAAGTTGTATATTTTGATGGTTTGTTTTGGTGGTTGCCGTATATGAGGTTTGTGATTGTCAACTCTACTGTTATTCTTGAACTAGACAAATATTATTTTGTGCATTCAGCATATTGTTGTTTATAAATTATTTAGTAAACAAGTAGAGCATATCTTTCGGTCTAGAAAAGTCAGGTTTACCATGAATCAACTTATCCACCCTGTTTCATTGAATGTTTCAATTTTAATTCTGCTTTTAATGTTTTTCGTTGCCAGGAACCCTTTATGAATAAAGGCAGACTTTTTACCAGCAACGACAGGTTATGATATACATCAGAGATTAAAAGGTATGAATTATTTTAAATTAGTCTGCAATCATTTTTTTTGAAATCGTGTTGGATGAACACTTTCTGATGTTTCTACTTTCTACGTTATTTTACTACAGAATTTGCAGCAACATTTGAAAACAAACCTGGGGGCTCATCCTTTTCAAGAGGTATCATTTTCCTCGCTGCTTTCTTTTTATTCCGTTAGAAAGTTACAGATTCTGTTTGCTTAATTTTCGATTGTCATTGAAAAAGGGTATTTGTTATTGTGTGCAGATTTTGAGAATTTGTATTGTCACATTCTCCGTATGTTGGCGGGCCATCATCACAAAAGTGACGTTTGCAGCCACGACGGGTCGATAATACGTTTTCACTCTGCTATTCTCATTGCTTTATGGTATTTTAATATTTTTTCTGTTCAATGGTGTCGATTTTTAAAACATGCCAAATCTACCTGTACCTTGGCGGGGCAGCACTACAGAAGTAGTGTTTGCAGCCATGACGGGTTGCAGGCGAATTCTACACAAACTGAGTATCTTGGCGAGCTAACCTTACACGAGTGGTATGCGTGTAATTTGAGGTTCCACAAGGCAATGATGAGTTTAGGGGTGGGAAGGACTATAGATGAGGCCGTTTGCGTCTTGGCCCGACAACTTGCTAAAGTTGCAGCCATGGCTCTTGATGTTATGTATAATGGCTCTTGCTGTTATGTATAATGAGAATGGTCGCACTACTGATTATCAGAAAGTTGTGATTGTCCGCGCGTTGGCGGGGCGAATCAGTAGATTTGCAGCCATCGCGGACGTTCACGCTTTTTTCGGCTCCCACCCTGTCTGAGCCTCAAACATTTTTCACTGATTTTACATGTTCTTGAAGGTTGACACGCTATTCTTTCTTTCTAGCCACATCTTTTTAGACCATCACCTCTTTTCCTTATTCATGGATGATATCAGGACATATTCATACGCAATATTCAAGGTAAGGGTTCGAAATCTAAAAGCTTTCATTTATTATTTCCAGATAATGATAGTGGATATACATATTGTTATTTTCATGATGTATGTCACTTATATAAACATTTTATCTTTATGATGGCTTATAAGGAGAAGACCGATCGCTCTCAACACTATGCTTTGCAGTTTGCACTACCTCTTCATGAGATGACAGAAGCGCCATTCCGAGCCATGAACGAGCCTGATGTGTTTTGAAGAGGTACAAATCTGTTCCTATTTACTGAAAATTAAGATCGTACCAACTTATTGTGATTGATCTCGAAAATAGGAATTTTAATCTTTGTATCAAAACCGTAGTTACAAGAAAATTGACCCACGAGCTCCTAGGCTTCAGTCATGGAGTTTGCGTATGCTATATAAGTGTGTTACTATTTTAGCAATCTGCAAAAATCTACGGTAACAATCATGTTGTATCATGGTCATCTTATTTAACGTGTTCGTGTGTTTCAGATACCTATCATACCAGATACCCTATATGAACCGGGAGGAGGATTTGTTGCAACTGATGTGATCAAGTTTGTGACGCCAAAAGGTTAGGCATTGCCGGATCCAAACTCGATTGACCAGCTCATCTGTTGAACTCAATGTAACAGGCGCTGGTGGTGGTACGATTGGGGCTGTCATGGTCCTGATTCAGCAGATGTTCATTAACCAAGTAAAGCATCTTTTACTTCACGTTTTCGTCGATTTCGCCTTTTGCCTCGAAACTTTTGCAAAAGACGGGTTTGGTTTTAAAACCCTGTCAATACAAACAGGTAACAGAAAATCAATTTTGATGTTGTTACTATCCAAATCCATACAATCATATAGGTGGCTTATGTTATTTTTTTAATTTTCTTTATGAGCTTAAATTAACCCATAAGCTCACTAGCAAAAGAAAGGTATGAACTTTTAGGTTTTTGCAAATCCAAATAAGCTAATCAACTCAGGGTGTAGTTCATATTTATTAGTTACTCCAGAAGGATGTTTCGAGTGGTCTTTGGGTCCAACTATTTTTAGCGGACTTTTTCCTTTTTGTTTTAACAAACCTATATATGTATATGTGTACATATATATATATATATATATAAAGAACAGTCTTCTTCATCTTGAAAGTTCCTGTATGTCGGCTTGCTACACATTTGCTGCAGTTATTATATTCTTCTTACCTCTATACTATGTTACGCTATAATTTATAGATTGCCTAAATCAATTTTGCAGCGCATGCACTTTTCGGTTAACAGTATTCTGTCTATGCACTTTTCAGGATATGAGGTCCAATACGGTACGCGTCCTGTCAGCTGATTCAGTCGACCACATGCGTAAGTATAACATTTCCTTATTATTTGATTTTTTCATTAGCTACATGCAATTGCAGATATGCTTACACCGTTACTTTTTTATGTACTACAGATCCACATGGTTCCAAATCCAGAAGTGATAATACCAGTCATGATTTTTTGCTCCCTGGTGTGCTACCAACAGCGACACAAGCGACTCAGAATCTTCATAGAGAAACAACCGCCGACATACAGGTACATTTGCGTTATTTAATTGAGTTCAAGAGATGACCTGGTCAACTTCTAAATTCAAAACGTATGATACGTAGAATCTCGTAGATGTAAATAGCAAATGTTTTTATCTTATGAAATTTAATTGTATTTATATGATAAAACAAGTCCTTTAAGCCATTTACAGTATGCAAACCATACTAATACTATTTCCTTTAACAGTCGCAATTAACTTCTAATGGATTTACGGCAAGATTTTTTTGCTTCAGTTGTGTTCTCTACATGGGTTTACATTAACTTGCATAGATTCTTTAATCCGCTGATTCTATAAATACATATATTAGTAGTGGTTACATCCTACTAACTGGTCATGATGTATTTCTGCGCAGGCAAGCTGATCCAAACAGTTTCTCAATGTTTTGTGCAAAGTTTTGAAGCAACATTAAATATTCATGTGGATAATTTGAATTACTTGAAGCTTATGAATGTAGCAGTTGAACATGGTTTACGGGAATTTGATGGCTTCATGCACTCCTCAACAGTCTCCAGGTACTTTTTATGTGAATTCATCATGCAGGTAAAAAAATAGAATTCTTTGCTTCCAGCGATTCATATATATGAACAATTCCCTCAAATTATATTTATATGTACCTCGATCTTGTATAAGAAATTAAAATGAAAACCGTATTTGGTTTCTGTTGATTGTGCAATGCTAATGGACTGTAATGAATGACCTTATACCATACTTTTTCATATCATCAATATGCAAGTGCGCATCGCCACAATGCCTCCGCGGCAACGTGCGATCTTCACGGAACAAGAAAAGAATAAAAAATTGCCTGACAAAAAGCCCCCCGCAACGCGGGGGGGCGTTATCCCTCGTTGTTATATAATATTCATGCACATGCATGGATTATTATATATATATATATATATATATTACATGTATATTTATATGCATGGTAATATATTTACCTTTTTTATCTTCTTGTTAGAGGGATTCGATCATGTATTATCTAGAACATCAAACCCTAGGTGTTGTGATGTTTTATTTGTGATACATGAACCTAGCTTTTCACATTGAGACGCTAGCAGTACGTGTGTACAGGAACGGAGTACAAGCTTACTTTAGCTTGTGGTGACTTGCCCTATTCGACCTTAATTAAGTCGATCCATCCTAAACCCTTGTTAGGGTTTATATTGTTCTTGGTGATCACGTGATTCCTTGTTCTTGCTAGGAATCAAATAAGGTACGTGTCTATTTAATTTTATGTTAATTAATTATATGTTATGTAGATCTATCCGCTGCGCATACTTGTGATGTTTATGTGTTTATAGATTTGTATGATTCACATATTCCAACAGTGGCATCAAGAGCCGCGTTTTTAACATGTAATTGATTACATAAAACCTTAAAAATTGAATCTTTAATTAGATACATGCAATTAATAAATCGAGTGTTTATAATTTTTTTTTGTAAACCTAAATTAGGTCGACACCTAATAATAAAAGATTTAGGGTTTTTGGTTTTTGTAGAAAACTTGTAGAAACCCTAGGATTGCATGCAATTTTTAGGGATTAATTAATGAGTACCTTATGTGATGTCGTTAATTAATTAGATTGCGTACAGGATATATTGACATGATAATATGTGTTAACATGATTATATGTGCAATATGGGATCCATGACAAAATCTTGCATATTTTGTCATGGAATGTTTGTTGTTTTAATTGCTACATGATTTTTAAGATAAATCTTAAATTAGGGAAGGCCCTAATATATTAATTAAAATTGGTTATGTGCAATGTGGTATCTAATTGATCAAAACTTACGCGGCCAAATTTATTTGGTGTCTGTGGTCCATTGGGTACAATGAGCTCGAAAACCAATGGGAGTTTTATTGATTAGATACATTAAAATTCACATAGATAATTAATAGGATTTATCAAAAAGGTTTGCATGTGGCTATATGATATTGTTAATGATCATATATGTGTTATTATGTGTTTATTTATTTTTTAAATTACTTGTTCTTTGTGTGTTTAATTATGATGGATTGTAACAACAAAGAGGGTAATTTTTCAAATAAAAATAAATGGACCTAATAACTATGAAACCTTTGTAGTAATTTTAATTATTGCCAAGTCTTATGTGCCGACAGTGGTTCGCTTCGCACGGTAATTGGCTCCCAGGCGAGACTAGCAATAATAAATTTACTACATAAATTGTTTTAGCAAGAAAATCATATTTTTTTAGTTGATTGATTGCGACGGTACTAAGTGGTCGAAGCGGCGGACCTAAAATTGGCAAACTAAAAAGTGGGTTCTAGTTGGTACGCATTAAATTGTGACCTTAGAGGGGCACGGTTTTAACCTGCTTCGGCGGCTGTCGTCCCTACGCCCGCCTGTGCGTCAATTTTAGACTTACCAAGTACACCACGATAAATACGAAGCATCTTAAGGCAAAGCTGTAAATTTCTCAGCGCCTCAATTAAAAATTTTTGATGATTTGAGCTACGAATGAGTAAACGGTTTTGTTTTAGAAAACATCTATGATACAAAGATAAATGCATGACATCTTTGTACATATTTTTTTGATAACATACATCAAAAATTTAATACCCTTTAAAATTTAAGTAATATGCCAACCAACTACAAAAAGGAACACCTAAGGTTTCATCCTACATCACTAGCAGCCAAAGCTGAATGTTGATGTTCAAAGGGTGGTTGTCTAAGGGTAAATTGAGTACTTTATTGCTAGCAGCCAAAGCTGAATGCAATAAACCGGCGTCAATTTACTGTTTCTTAAGTTGGTTAAACTTAATTGGGCACTTTCATTACTAGCAGCCAAAGCTGATGTAATGGAACGGCGCCAAGGCATAAAGATTTGGGGATGAAACATGCTTACATTTTGCAACCGAGGTTGGCAATATAATGTAAGTCCCAAGATTTTAGGAATTGCAATTGGATATTGGCAATTGGGTGATCCCGTACCTTATTGAGCACTTTCATTGCTAGCAGCCAAAGCTGATGTGATGAAACGGCGTCAATTAGGATCCTAATTTTCAATGAAAATTAAATGGTGAAATTTTAATTTTACCGTGGGTGTTTAATTTTCTTGAAAAGTTATTATCGAAAATACTAAATTGAATTTTGAAAATTCTTTTAATGTATTTAATGCAACGTTAAAACCGTAAACGTGGGGTTTTCTTCTAGTAGTAAATTGATCTACACCCATAGGGGTCTTGGAGAGAGTCAATTTTTACTGAAAAGAATAAACCGAGTCCACTTTCCGTGTGAAGAGTGAGACTTAATCCTATTCCTTTTCATGAATAAGAAAGGTATAATAGGAAAATTAGAATTGTCTATATTCTAAGAAATAACTCATGGCGAATTCTTAAGAAATTGCATGGTTAGGAGTTATTAAATTAGAAGCTAGACTAATTACCGCAAAAGTGGTAAAAGGCAAACTAGAATGTTTGATCTAGTTGTTATGCTTTAACCATTTAAAAGGTGCTGCATTCCATGATGGGGATGGTAGACCTAATTAAGGAAGAAATTGCATACCCAATTCTTTCAAGTTAATTGCATTGATGGATATTCCATCATTCACAAAGTAGAATACATTCTTAGAAGCACCTTAGTATGTATTACGTAAGGGATTCATCAAAGGTGTAGGAAAGTAAACAGCACGCTATTTGCTTTTACTGGTAATGCAACACTTACAATGTTGTCAAACCCAGTGAGAGCATTGTGTTGTAATTACTGAATAATGAGTTCATGTAGTGATCTTAAATTCAGTGGGAGCTACAAGTCTTGGTAGTTACCCGGCTTATCTCTAGAATTCTTGAGATAAAAATACTTTCCAATTATAGACACTTGTGGTATTAAGGATAGTCGTATACGTTTTCTTACTAGACGAGGTGATTCTATATCTACTTATATCTATGACACAATCATATTGATCAAATAAGCAAACTATTGACGTGTTGTTTATTCGATACGTGATGTTGTTCCATGCACAAGTGGGAGAGATCTTATTGTGTGCAAGCAACAACATAAAGGAATATGATTTAAAGGGTTCTCTTGACTGTAAGGTAAGAGATCAATGTTCTAATGTGTTTTACACACATTCTAATTTATGGAACACTTGAAGTTAATATCTACTTTCATTACTAGATATTAATGACAAGGTAAATTACATACTTTCATCATTATCAACCTCGACTGATGAAATGAAACTATGTTAAATTTACAAGTTTCTAAAATTAGATAATTATTAGAACAAATGTCAATATGATAATAAGACTACTTCTAATGAGAATATTTATGTATTGTTGTAATGACATAAATAAATGAAGTAATCTTATACTACTTCATATTCAGATGTTTATGTATTCTTGGAATGACATAAATATATGAAGTAATAAATTAACTTGAAAAACTATTGAAACCAAGTTGTGGTGTTCATAATTACTTTATTCATACATGTTTATATTGTAAGATATAAATATGAAGTCTTTTATAGCTAAGTAAGACTAATAATAAAGTAAGACGTTAACTTGTTATGTTTTATTAAGACATATACAAGAAGTCATGGAGTTCATCAATGACTTATAACGTACATTGGGATTATAACGGTTTATGTCTTTTTGGTAAGACATAGAAATTAAGTGGCTTGGGCAATAAGGCACTTATGTTATAAAGTATGCAATTGGCTTGAAAATCTATTGTACCATTAAAGTGATTTAGTTGGTAAATAGGTAAGCCAAAACCGAAATATATTTATCTAACATATTGTAAGAAAGACTTACAATATTAATCCTAATGGAATACATAGTGTTTATGGTATGTTCAGTTAGGAAAATCAAACTCTTGAAAAATTGTTTGATTAAAGATAACTATATCTTATAATCTTCCTAAAGATATCAAGGTTAGAAAATTGAGTATGGATTGAAAATACTCAATTAGACTCCAACCTAGAAGATTAATAAGACACCATTGATTATGGAATGTGTTGAATCACATTAAGTCTTAAAATTGAAGTTCAGAATTTGTTAAACTACTTGTTGGGTAGGTTATTAACAAATTAAGGTTAGGAACTGTCAATAAGTATTTGTAAAAGTCCCAAAAGAGAACAAGTTTGTGTTGCTCTATTTGCTAAGCATTTATAGGTAATCTACAAATTGCAAAAGGCGAGTGGGAGTTTTATCTTCAAAAGATAAAAATTACAAGATACATAATCTTCTAAATACACTAGCAAAATCATAATGAGGATTTAACATGTTAGTGTTAAATCTCAAGATGATGGAATTCTTATTCATAGATCCGTAAGGGTATCTCAAATATTTGTAGAATATGTTGAGGGTTATGAGTTACAGGATCGTGATATGCCTGTTAATAAATTGCAGATGTTATTTGGCAAATTACTCATACTATGAATAATTAGATGCAGTCCAAAAAGATAACTAGTTTGGAAACGTAGTTAATCTTAAACTCTATAGTAACACTATAGAATGGAAAAGAATTTCTACAATGGAAATGAAAATCCTAGAGATTTAAATTCTTGTGTAGAAATCAGAATGGACAAATTTGTATACATATTTAATATGTGAAAAGATTATCAATCACAATTAAGCAATTAAATGTGATTGAAATTCTTTCTAAGCACATTAAATATATAAAGATTATGATTTTCATTATTAGTTTCATTTATATGAAATTAATAATGGAATATCAAAACTCTTTCTTGGATAATTACTTGAGCGAGGACGAAAAGTAATTGAAAGGAGTGTTTGAATTCGAAATAATCTTTAGTAGTATACAAAATGCAAATCATTTGTAAATGGATTAATGCATGCATCTAAAAGATATACTTATTTTTAGCTATTAAGTCTAGTTGTGATTTATAGTTAAAATAAGATATTTCTTAATATTCCTGAAAGCTAGTGGGAGTAATGTATTTATTTTCTTATTTCATATATGTTGAATGACATATGGGAAGTAACATTCCATTGACGTTAACATTAAATGTTAAGTTTTAGTTTGGAATGAAACTTCATATAGAAAATAAAACCTTGGAATATATGTTTATTGTAATAAACATAAGCGGTAATAATATCTGATTCTAAAAGAACATGATATTCTATTAGAAGGACTAGATAGAATCATATCCTTAAAAAGATATGACATGAATGAATCTAAGTATTGACAAAAGGATTATTCATGTACATCATGTTGCTTGTTGTATCATGCTTGAATGAAAGATGATTGACAACATTAATATCTAATTATAAATTATTAGATAGTTAAGTGTAATTGATATGGTTTAGAATTTACATCCTCAGCCTGGACTTGCTCCAAATTCTAAAATGAACCATATGGCAAATTATTGCTTGATTGATATTGTGGTCAAATCTTGAAGGATTTGAAGATATCAAACATTACACGATGGATATTAAAGTTTACGGAACTTTTAAAAGAGCATATTGTTGTTGGATACAATGATGCTAGTAAGATTGAGATGACACTCAATACTAGTCATGGTGGGAGCTCATCCTTATTAGGAGACCATGTATACTAGTTGTGCTCAATATGAGCATAGTTGCATTATACATAAAGAATTAGAATACTTTAACTACAAGGTTTGGTAGTTTAATTGTCATAAATTCGTGCATGAGGATGTCACGCATTTTATGAAGTATGTGGCAATATCTAGATAGATGGATGCACACATACATGAATTTCATTCTTGAAATAAGTATTCTCAAAATTCCGATAGATCAAATTAATTGATTTATGCCTTGTCAACAAGTATGGTGGTCATGACTTGTGGCATATTCATTAATGGGAATTATCATGCTTGATCTGGTTAGTATTTGGATAAGGGATGTTAAGCAATATTATTTTAATGAAATAAAGTGCGGATAACGTTTATTCTCATTTATAATATTGTATCCTATATTTGCATGTTTAAATCCATGAATAAAATTATTTTATTATTTTATTCTAAATGGTCCGTTGTCAATTAATAATATGGGAATATTATTGAATTAAGACAAATGTGAGGATTGGTAGAATGTACTGTAAGGTTGAGACACCAATATCACATGATATTCAATATTGGATAAATTGAATATAGGACTTATCCCAACCACATGATTATACTTTATGGATCGTCGTCATCAAGTATATCATGAATATTTATCCTCAGACTTGAGATACCAGGTGACTGCCGAGAATGTAGCTCATTTTCTGTAAGATGGTCTAACGCTAACCGTAAAAGGTAGTTATAAGGGCAATTTTCGGAAAATGATGTGAAATTCAAGGGTCACGCTCGTAGTCAATAAAGAATTTGTTCCTTCAAATTTGTTTTGAAGTATAATACTGCTGGGCCACTCGTAGGATTGACAAGATGTTTGTAAGGCCTTACCCAAAGTCTATCTGGAAGACGTTCAGATGTTTTGGTAATCTTGTTCAATTATGTATAAACGAGAAACTAATGTTAATTATGGAATGACAAAGATCCATATCCAAATTAACGCAGTATTAGTAACAAAAGGATAAGTATGATGATTAAATTCATCACGTGGTTTTTCCAGGAAAACCATACTCGGTTCAGGCTGGGGGCATTGGGAAGGTTAAGCTAGACTGACCCATGTCATTACTATATTAATGAACATCCAAGTGGGAGCTGTTAGAGTTAATGGATTTTTATTAATATATGTATGACCGGTTTCGAACCCGAGACTTCGGGATTGCACACATTACGTATGAGTCTCAATGTATTAATAATTAATATAATGATTTATGATTAATTATTAAATCACAAATATTTACATGGTTGAACAAGAAAAGTGGAAGGGGTTAAGTGTCGATTTATAAAACATGAGGAGGTGAAAAATAAAACTTGGAGGACAAGTTTTATTGCTTTAAAAGCAACCTTGCCTCTTGTTTTTAGGTTAATCGACAGACAAATTATTTATCCCTAAACTGAATATCTTTTCATTCGGTTCATCTTTTTCCTTCTATCCACTGACTTCGTACAGTAAAAGGAGATGTTACATGACTTGTGTCTATATATCTTAGTTGAATATTATGGGTACACACTTCATAGTTCATACAGTAAAAGGGAATTGTTATATAATATTCATGCACATGCATGGATTATTATATATATATATATATATATATATATATATATATATATATATATATATATATATATATATATATATATATATATATATATATTACATGTATATTTATATGCATGGTAATATATTTACCTTTTTTATCTTCTTGTTAGAGGGATTCGATCATGTATTATCTAGAACATCAAACCCTAGGTGTTGTGATGTTTTATTTGTGATACATGAACCTAGTTTTTCACATTGAGACGCTAGCAGTACGTGTGTACAGGAACGGAGTACAAGCTTACTTTAGCTTGTGGTGACTTGCCCTATTCGACCTTAATTAAGTCGATCCATCCTAAACCCTTGTTAGGGTTTATATTGTTCTTGGTGATCACGTGATTCCTTGTTCTTGCTAGGAATCAAATAAGGTACGTGTCTATTTAATTTTATGTTAATTAATTATATGTTATGTAGATCTATCCGCTGCGCATACTTGTGATGTTTATGTGTTTATAGATTTGTATGATTCACATATTCCAACTAACCATGAACTTACAAACACTACCATGTCCATCAGCTAGAACAAAACACAAAAGACGACCATCAAACCTAAAACATGAACTGCAATGACCCATTACATTAACAAAACACACTAATAACAAAGATCCAAGACAAAGTAGTTCTTCCATTTCCAAACTTTTTCTTTGGTATCGTATCAAAGATCTGCTTGGCAGGACTGTAGGGCTGTCCAGCTCATTTTTCGACCTCAACAGACCTGGTATGATGATTGTTGTCATAACACACATAGGTCGGTCAAACCAGCCAACAAACCGGCAAGAGGAACCCTAATAATGAAAATGACAACTTATTGATTAAAACTAACTACCATTGCTATTGTAGAATGTGTTATTAAGACTAAAACATCATAAATCTTAAACACTCTGTTCTCAAGTTTATTGTTTGAATGAAAGTGAAAGAAAAAGGGGGGAAAGGAAGAGACAGATGGTAAAGTAAAGCTACTACACCTTTGTAGTTGTGTTCTTGAATCTAGTGCTAAAGAAAGTGAAGATGAGAAATAAACATGTTCTTTAAATAAATGAAAATGTTAAATTTACAAATTTGTCCTTATAAAGTGCCTTGATTTACTTTTAATGACAAAGGTAATATGGTCGGTTTAAATAAAAAAAGAGTTAACTACATTTTTGGTCCTCGTGGTTTATCGGATATAACGATTTTGGTCCAATAGTTTCATTTGTAACGGATCTTGTCCTGTTTTCGCTGACCCGTAACACTTTTGGTCCAATTTTACTAATGCCGTCAGTTTAACTTTCGTTGACTGTTAAAAATGAGGATATATTCGTCTTTTCATCCCCCACCCACTAAAATTAAAAACCTATCTTCATTTGCTTCTTCACCAGACCACTTATCTTCATTTGATCTAAACATAAACTTCAACCTCTCTTCATTTTATCTTCCAAACTCACATAATCCTATCCAACACCACACAAAATCCAAATCCTTGATCTAAACACAAAATCCACCACCCACTTATCTTCCAAATCCTCGATCTAAACACAAAATCCAAATCCGGCGAGTCAAACCGGCGAACACAAGAAACCGACTCACTAAAATCTTATCTCACACCAAACTCACAAATCCTAAACCCAGACACATCAACAATTTTAATAACAGCATCGACCATGACTGATTTCCTTTTATTCGAAGCAAACGAAGATCACAAAGTTGCGGCTTCTTCAAGATCCTTTTATAAGGGTCTCGGGTGGGTTTGACTTGTTTTCTTGTATGGTTTGACCCGAAAGAAAAGATGGAATGAAACGAAGTTTGTTTTGTTCTTTTAATATTGTTTTAATCTTTTTTGATTTCGAGTCTTGGTTGTAAGTATTCACGAAAAATGGTTACACCCGGTAAACCACAAGGATTTGGTTTTTAAGGTGTTTGATGGGATTTGAATGTGAATACTTATAATACTTTGATAGATGGTTATATTAAGAAATCGGAGTTTAGTGAAGTGGAGGGGTTACTTGATTCGATGAGGAGGGATGGGGTTTGTTATAATGTGGCATCGTATACGCTTTTGATTGAGTTTTATTCGTTTTTAGGACGTGTGGAGGATGCAGAGAACGTATTTGGTGAAATGCTTGTGAAGGGTGTAGTTGCTGGTGTTTATGTGTAAGCAAGGAGAGTTTATTGAAGCTATATTTTGTAAGCAATGAGAGTTTATTGAAGCTAGACGGACGTTTAGAGAGATGGAGAGCAAAGGGGAGAAACCGAATGTTGTGACGTATAATGCTTTTATTGACGGGTATTGTAAGAAAGGGTTGATGAAGGAAGCTTATAGAGTAAGAACTGAAATGGAAGAGAAAGTTGTAGCGCCAGATCTTTACACGTTCACTAGTTTAGTACATGGGGAATGTATGGCGGGTAGAGTAGATGAAGCGAGGAAGTTGTTTGATGAGATGCCTCAAAGAGGCTTGGCTCGAAACGTGATAAGTTATACAGCTATGATTGCTGGTTTGTCAAAGGAAGGAAGATCAGAAAAAGCTTTTAGGCTGTTAATTTTCTGTGTGTTTTGTTTTTGTATTGATTTAGAATCTGATATTTCAAAAGATTTTGCTTGTTTTTGCTTGATTTAGAATATGATATTGGTTGGTTTTGTGAATTGGATTTAAGAACATTTGGATGTCAGTCACTTATTTGAAACTTTTGATTGTCTTTGGTGCACAATAGTTACTGGAATTGACTGGTGAATAAATGACTTATTAGGCTCAAAAAAGAATTGCTCTTTTTCTAGTTTTGATTGTCTTTGGTGCACAAAAAAGGATTGCTCTTTTTCTAGTTTTATTGTGTGTAAAAAAGGAACTGGTAGAACAAAAACAGAATGAAAATTGGTCAGAAGCTCAGAAGTATGTTTATTTATGAATTAGTTCAAAAGTATGTTTAAAATGTTTTTGGTTTGCATCTGACGCATAGCAGAAAAGAAAAAGAAAGGAACATCATCTATTATTATTATTATTATTATTATTATTATTATTATTATTATTATTATTATTATTATTATTATTATTATTATTATTATTATTATTATTATTATTATTATTATTATTATTATTATTAAAATTAAGGTGGGTATTCCAGTCATTTCACGTCAGTAAGTGAGGGTGTTTTCGTCATTTTACATTATTTAACTGGTCAAACTAACAATCAACCAAATATTGGACCAAAAGTGTTACGGGTCAGCGAAAACAGGACAAGATCCGTTACAAATGAAACTATTGGACAAAAATCGTTTTACCCGGTAAACCACGAGGACCAAAAATGTAGTTAACTCTAAAAAAAATTCTCTCACCTCACAATCATCCCAAATGATATGTGGCTAAAAAATCATCAAATCTCCTCCCATTTACTTTCGTTACTCATTCTTTTCTTTTCTCAAAAATTCTTAAGAACACCATACTTTTTTGTTTTACCTCCCTTTCTTTCACTTCCATTCTTAAAAAAAATCTCTATAACACACTGAAAATGTACTTACCGGTTGTGGGCAAGAATAGAAACTACGACCGGGGTTGTTGCTTGTCTAGGAAGTACGAACGATAGCATGGGGACCACACTAATGATGAAACATTTTGAGATTTTGAAGATTTTTAAGATGAGAACTTTTTAGGGAAAAGTTTAGGGACGATGAGTGAAGATGAAAAATCTAGAAGTTTTATATAGGGAAAAAGGACACGCATACGACAAGGGTTAGGTGAGGTATTACCACGTGTGACAATTGGTAATTTTCCAAACTATTATTTTTATCAGGGAACCTAAAATATTAAATTCCTGACGTTTACTAACCATTTAAACTCAAAAACGAGAAGTTATCTCGCATACTGTGAAAAATGTCACGCAACGCATACTGGCACGAGTCTAAACCTAATAAACTTTTATTTCTGAGTTTGATAACTTTTATAAGTTACTAATGATGTGATGATCGGTGTATTTTACATACACCTCATAGCATGTTAATTACGCATTGTTGCATTGTTATTCGTTGTTATACATGTACTTTGAGGGTATTTTGTGATTATGTAGGCTATGCAAACAAATGAGCTAAAGTTGCGATATTATAAGTTTAAAATGAAGACAAGAGAGATTTGGACGTTGTTGCATTCATTTTCGTTCGAGCTCCGTTTTAAGTGATTCAAAATGCTACCATGTTGGGAACACAATTTAGATATAATCAAGTCTTGGTCATTATACGTACACGGTTGTTTAAATATAAGGGCTTTATGTTAGTTAGAAACTCACGGCTCCATTAGAAGCCCATGGGCTGTGAGTTATAGTGAATCCTTCTAGAAAGGATTAAAGCAAAGTGTTGCCCTAACACTTTGCCTATAAATACCAATGCTTGTATCACTTATTTCTTGTTGGTTTATTTCTCTTTGTACCGAACCTTTGTCTCTAATTCGTATAAAATATAATCAGCCATTCTCTTCATCTTAATCTCTCATTCTCTTATCTATTACTTGTTATACGTGTGTTATATACTTGTGCTATATCAAATCTAGGACCTAACAAGTGGTATCATTCGCTAGAAGATAATTGTTTTGTGTGTTTTTGAGTAGATCGTAGCTTATTATTAGTGATAACGCTCAAATTATGCATCTTTTTAGTAGCGTTATTCGTGCTTTTGTATATATTATTTGGTTATATTTATATGTTTTTGTTACTTAATCGCACCAAAGTATGTTTGCAAAGTATATGTAGCCAAGTACAGGAAAAAGGAAGAAAAAGTGAAAGATTAATGAAGAAAACAAGGACTCACGATCGTACGAATATTCTCATGTCAAGATCCACACCAAAAGGCATTTCAAAGAATGAAGATCCAAGTATTCATTATTCCGAGTTCCAAGACAAAGAAAATATTAAGTTTGGATGAAGACCAAAGAGCCATGAGCAAGAAACAAGCCAAACACCAAAAGTCCAAGATTGTGTCTACAACAAATTTCCATCCGATCGGACGCAACCCGCATCCGATTCGGATGGAGACAGCATTCGAAGACCAATCGATCGGATGGCTACCATGCCGATCGGTTGGAGGTGACCTGTCTTACCAAACTTCTTCATTAAGCATTGTATCTTGTTACCAATGATTCTAGGCCCTTCAATTGAGTATTCTAGGCCATTCCACTCTATTTGTTGGCCAAGTTGAAGCATTAAACACCCTAGGCCTTGAGATGAGTATAAATAGAGCCTTTGGAAATCATTAGAGATATCATCATACCATACAACAACTATTACACAACTATCTCTAAACCACTCACAAAAGCTCTCAAATTCGTCCTTAGAAGTCCAGGAAACTTTGAAAGTCCAAGAAGTCAACATTTGGAAGTCAAACCTTCAAGAAGTCAACACCAACACTTTTGGTATCATTACTTTATCATTTGTAATCTCATTCCAATCATTGTAAGACTTTTAATCATGATTTCTAATGTTCAAAATTCTGAGTTTATGTTCATGTTTGCTATGAGTGGCTAGTGCCTTTGTGCACTTGCTTAGCTGATGCATATTACTTAATGATTTGCATATGATTGTGATAACATGTTTTAATTCTGTTAGTGCAAATATTACGATATTTAAACTAAACGATTTCTTCGGTTTTAATAATGACAAACATGTAACTTGTAATACATAACGTAAAATGTGCAAGTTACTTGTAAACACAAATCATCAATGCATACTTACATCAACACCTCCCGACGTCTCAAGTATGCTTCAACGAAGTCGTAGATTTCCATCCCGACATAAATCACTCAAGGTATGGACAAACAAATCTACTACTTGACAAATGATCAAAGGATTTTATTTTTCTAAACTTCACATTTTTAATGTGACAAAACATTTTTTCAAAAATATATTTCACAAATTATTTTTGAATTAAAAAGAAATGTTTTATTTTGAAAAATATGTTTAAAAATCCCAACAGTCAAATTTCCCCCCAAAACAGCTCCTAACATCCCCAAATAAACCTTCCCCACTAAAGACAAACGAATGAGCGTCCACGGTACCTTTAAATAGGGACGGCTCCACTAAATTTAGTGGAGCCGTCTGGCATTTAGTGGAGTCGTGGGTCTGTAACGGATAGTTTTTCCTTTGCCTATAAATAGTGGACCATTTCACACTTCCAACTTGATTTTTCCAGTCCTTTTTCTCTGGTCTAATCCCTCATCACTTAGATGACTTTCTTTGATAATTTGGAGAGTATTAGTTTGTTTAAGAGTGATCCAAACCTCCATTCAAGTGATCCTCTTCATTCCTCTTGATTAGCAAGAGAAGAACACAAAGTATCCAAGTAGATACAAAGTGTTGTCATCCCTCTTGATTAGCAAGAGAAGAACACAATGTATCCAAGTAGATACAAAGTGTTATCATTCCTCTTCATTTGCAAGAGAAGAACTCAAGGTATCCAAGAAGATACAAGAGTTGTAGTTGTTAGGTCTTGTAACTTTTGTTACACTCTTGATTGTATCATAGCATACATCAAAATCATTTTTCTTTTGAGAGTTTGTGAGGGAAGATCATTGTGATCTTGTCGAGATAATGGAGATCTCTTGAAGCCATTGGGCTTGTGTGATTGATCATGTGGATCAAGGGTAGATCGGGTAGATGAGTCAAGTGGGAGTAGATCATTGTGATCTTGTCGAGATCTTGGAGATCTTTTGAAGCCATTAGGCTTGTGTGATTGATCTTGTGGATCAAGGGTAGATCGTGCTAGATTGGTGCTAGCTAAGATTAGCACTCGACATCTAGCTTAGTGTCGGAAATAGGATAAGCGACGTGTAGATTGGTGCTAGCTAAGATTAGCACTCGACATCTAGCTTAGTGTCGGAAAACAAGTTAAGCGACGTGTACGGTTTTCTCCGCCTGAAGGAAGTTTGTTGATTAGTGAAGTAACTCTCGAGTTGGGTACTTGGGGAGTGGAGTAGGGCGAAGAGGAGATTCGTGACCGAACCACTATAAATCACCGTGTCCGGTTTGCGCCTTCTTACTTATCTCTTTACTTTCACTTTATTCTTTATCGCTTTATGTTTATATTTGCATTGCGTTTATGCTTGTGTGGCTAGTTGCTTATGTTATGTTAATTATGTATGTGTCATGGTTGATTGTGCTTGTGTTGTAGTTTAATTTATTCATCCCTAGATGATATATGCTCATTGTTGACACTTTTCATATTACGTCACATTTGATCGGATGTTTGATACAAAAAGTTTTAAGTTTTAAATGGAAACGTATTCACCCCCCCCCCTCTACGGTTTCCACAATTGGTACCAGAGCCACGTCGCTCAAATTTTTAAAACAAATGGTTTTCAAAATTGAGTACGATCCATGTATCAAATTACCTATGAAGGTGATAAAATATGAAAAGTATTTAATTGTTTAATACTTACAAGTTTTGTTGTTAAGTATACTTTGTCATACTAGCTTGAAGGTTTTCTCAAACCAATAAAAGAATAGAGTCTTAAGTGTCTGGTCATGTTCTCCGTCGAGTCGCCGCACTAAAACTGTAAACTGAATCAGAAAAGAGAACACGGTACCACTAAATATAGGACGGTACCATTATATTTAACGGTACCGTGGGTTATTTAATGGTACCGTGCCTCTATCTGTCAATTTTCAGTATTGAGTCATTTCCAGAAATTCTTATAAAATCAACCATAAGTTCGTAGAAGTCGTGTCACTCATCATTTTAAACGAAGTTGATTCTACTTTCATTTGAGAAATATTTTAATGAATTAGTTCTAAATGAAAGTATGTTAAAGTCCTTGATTTTCAACTAAAGGTCTTCTGGTCATGCAGTTTGCGTAAATTTTTGGTCAAACTGAAAAAGGGCGATTCAACCTTTAAACCTTGACATGTTTTCAAAGTGCTCAGCAAAAATCTTTGAAATGGGGAGGAAACCAATTCATTGTCAAATAAAATCAAGCTTAGTATACATTGTTATACCTAATACACAAAATGACGATACGTATTTTTGTGTGTTAAGCTAAATTGCTATTTGCTTATTATAGTTTTTCGGTTTATGCATTTATAAGGCTCATGCTAAATCACTTGCACTATATTAAGTAATTAGTTTGCATTGCATATAGGCATCAACCATTTGTCTTGCATTTGTTGCAAGTTCTTAAAATGGTTTAGTAACTTTCTTAGGAATAGAAACTAAGTTGGTAGATCATGTGTGACGAAAGATATTGTCTTACACAATTATTTTTCCAAAGGTTTAAGTGTAAAAAGTATATCACCCCAAAACGCTTAACACTTTCATAAAATCCGTAACATGATCTTTAAAACATTACATCATTTTGTCTTGTTTGACCATGGGTTGTCTAAACAAGATAAAAGGTCATTTTAATACATTAGTATTTAAGTAAAAGAAAATGTATTAAACTTGCATTGATTTAACACACATACAAAATGTTTTTAAACATTTAGTATTTTACGTATGTTGTATAAAAATAGTTAAGATAATTATTTTTATACTAATGAGGTGTCGAAAAACTAAGAATATTATACTTAATAATATAAATAGTTTTTCTCAAAATAAAAATAAAATGACAATATCAAAGTAGTAACTTAATATGTCATTAACCTCACACATACAACTAGTATTAGAATAAATGGAACACACTCCTTAAATTTTTATTTTATTTTTTAAAAAGGAGTGATCGTGAGGGTCAAGAAAGATTTTGAGTACATATCAATTCATTATTCAAATTATGATTGATAATACTATCGAATCTAATTGACAAGTTTTCGAGTGTGGACATGAAATTGGAGTCATTATTTATTTAGCTTCAAGATAACATCAAAACATGATGAAACATATTATTTTGAATCTACATACTCAATCACACTCGATTGTTATGAAAATAATGACGTCCTCTCAAGACGAAAATAATATGCATCGGATCATAACTCACACTTGTGTTGAAGATGCCATGTTAAGTCTTCTTGTCCAATGGTTTGTTCCAAACTTTAAACTAACATGT